>CM062815.1:645495098-646107598 GCA_031772625.1 Pinus tabuliformis | reverse complement strand
ACATAATTAGATTTATAAAATAGACTGAAGGATTTTTTTGAAAAGTTAAAGGAATATCCAAAAGGTACAAGCCTTGAAACTGAAATCAAGTTTCTAGAAAAACTTGGAACATAAAAGGTCTTTTCTAATTCTAAAACAAAACCACTACTTAAAGTTAAATAACATGTTCCTATAGCTTCCACATGCGAGCCCATCTTGTTTCTTGATAATATGCGTTGCTCACTTCCCACCGGCTTCCTTAGGTTTTGTAAACCTTGCAAGGAATTTGAAATGTGAATTGTTGATCCAGAATCAATTCACCATGTGTTAATATTGATGTTAACCATATTAGATTCATAACAAACAAATGAGATTAAATTACCTTTATTCGCAAGCCATTTCTGAAATTTGGCGCATTCCTTCTTCATGTGTCCCTTCTTTTTACAGAAGAAACACTTGGAATCCTTCTTGATATCGGCTTGGGGAGGTACTTTACCTTTCCCTTTCCGATTGGCTTGAGATTTTCCCTTTCCACACGTTGCTAGCATTGCACTTTCTCCCAGTTCCATCACCAGTCTCTCTTCCTCTTGAACACACATGGTCATGAGTTCATTAATTGACCATTTATCCTTATGTGTGTTGTATGAGATTTTGAAAGGTCCGTATTGGTGCGGAAGGGTGTTCAGGATGTAGTGCACCAAGAAGGACTCTGATATTTCAACCTCGAGTTTCTTCAATTGAGCCACAGTGTCCCTCATCTACATGATGTGCTCGCGCACACCTTTCACACTGGTGAGCCTTAGGGATGAGAACTTCATGATTAGGGTGCTTGCTAGTGCCTTGTCTGAAGTGACGAATTGATCATCAATGGCCTTTAGCAAGTCTCAGACCTTTTCATGCTGATCAACGGAACCACGAATACCAGCTGAAATTTTAGTCTTAATGAACATCATTCTTAGGCGATTGGATCGCTCCCATCGTTCATAAAGCGTGATGTCCACTGCAATGCTGGTGTTAGTGAGTGCCGGTGGTTCATCTTTCCTAATAGCATAATCTATGTCCATCCACCCCAAATGAAGGAGAACCCTCTCCTTCCAAACCTCATAGTTATCTTCCTTAAGTTCAGGGATATCACAATGAATTTCAGAGAAATTTGCAGATTGTACAACTGCATCAAAATTAAATATCACATGTTTATGTTAAAATTGAGGCCTAAATAAAACTTCATGTTTTACCAATGTAAATCATGCTTAAAATTGAATCTAATGACATAAAAATTGTCTGTGAGCTAAATTTTTAATTCAAGCAGATTCAATTATTCATAGTTTTGAACTTTATGATAAAACTATTGATTCATAATTCCTGTGGGTAAGTTATGAATATTTTATCTTAATTAATTACATAAATATAATAAAAATTCCTGTGGGATAAAATTTATTATATTTAGTCTAATTAACTACAATTTAATGTCTAAATAATCTTTATGTGATCTAACCAATCATAACATATAATTTTATTTAATTAGAGATGCTGTGGCTATTCTCTAATTAATTAAAATTATATGGATCACTAGACATTATTTTATTTATTTTTTATTTTTATTTTTATTTTTTACATAAATTGCATAATCAAAACTATACACAGTACTTCACATTTTATGCTAAGTGAAATGGTGTATACATAGTTTAATATGAAGCAATTTAAAAATATGAAAAGTGGAAACAATTACCGCATTGACGAAAGACTTAAAAAATTTACTTATAAAATTATAAACAAATCTTAACCAGAGTGAAAATAATGTTTCGTGAAAGGAGTAAGTCAAAATGACATTTTAAATAAACTCCATATAACTAGTGTGTTTTTTTTTTTTTTTTAAACTGCCATAAATGTCAGCATTACTGTAAACAACGGTAATAATTCCTCTTTTTACTTAAGTAAAAACAAATTGTACAATTAAGTAAAACACACAAAATCAAGAAACTCCAGAAAACCCTCATTTTAATGGGAAACACCAAGGTAGAGATAAAATTTCACTCTGATACCAAATGTTAGCTTAAAACAATGATTCTTTAATATGCGGAATTCAATAAAAAGAATCTAAAATAAAACTTTAATGCCCAAGAAAAATACCTCCAGCCATTGATGCTGCTCACACTTTGCTACTGTTTATCTGAGTTCAAACCTTCCCTTCTGTCTTTTCAACACACAACATTCCTGGCTCTTGAAGTGAAAGCGGCCCAGATAATAAACGTAGCTTAAACTAAGTCAATGCAATTTTTAAGAAAAAGACGAGCACTCAACTTGGGATCTCAACTGTGCACAATCTCTGCGTCTTTGTATAGCTCCTCCTACAAATCTGTCAATAAACATGGAGTTGGGCCTTCGATTCACAAGGTACCCTTCGCCCGCTTGAAGCTACGACCTTGCCTTAAAATTTAAAATCCAGATGGATGATACGCATGAATAATAGTGACATTGGGCACGAGGACTCGGGGATAGAATTTGTAGAACAAAATCCCAATAACATATTTTTGATTGGGCACTACAAAACAAATGACAAACACCCTCTTAACTGTACGTTCGAGGACTGACTTCTAAATATATAAACAATCAAAGCTCAAAATCTCTCATCTGGCACTTCCAAGCTCTGCTCACTCTAACTTGATGGTGTAAGACTGAAGGGGATTGAGTTGGTGAGCTTGGGGACCAAACAAAAGTATATATAGCCAAGCTTCCATCAAGCTTTTGTTGGCTATGTGTCAAGTGTTCCACAGATCATGGTAGAGAACTCCAGATGGAGTAATGGACCACTTCAGAAGCTCCCAACAAGAAATTAATTAACTGTAGTTGATTTCCATAATTTAAGGAAATTATTGCAGTTGGTTTCTAGAAATTAAGGAAATGACTGCAGTTCACTTCCGTAATTGTAGGCAGCAGTTGGGAAAAACTTAATGGAGCTTAACATTCAATGGTCAATATCGATGTCCACAAATCGATGGTTGTAGTTTAATTGCAGACAAGTTTATCAAAGACGGGGTTCCGAAATAAACTATTTTTTGCAAACATTTTTTCATTACATGGCAACTCCAAAATAATTTTGGACCCTCTTCATTCCAAACCACTTACCGCCTAGCACCCCCCTACATTCCACCTTTGGTTTCAAGGATATCACAATTGTGTTGATTAGTGCAAGACTCAACAAAGAGCAATTGTATTTTGGTAATGGTTTCAGTGTCTCAGGTGAAACATAGGAAATGCAATATATTGATAGGGTTATCAATACTACTATCGTATTTGTTGCTAGACTTTTTGTTGTCAACAAGAGGCTCACCCTAGACCATGATTACTGGCATGGACAGATCCTTTATGACACTGTTTTCATGGTTTACTTCATTTTTTTTAGGCAGGGTTTTAATCGCTAAAGTTTTTTTTTTGAGCCATATCCATGAAATTTACTGCAACGGTGTTTAAGGTTTGATGAAATTTCACAGAGGTTTTCACATAGACAAATTTCAGGCTCATTTTCTGGGAAATGGAGATGAATTTCCAAATTTTGAGACAGGGTTTTTGTAGGAGGATACCAATTGAGTTTCACATAGGAATTTCTGCGAAAATTTGTTGGTTCTATGAAGAGTACACACCCAGATTTCATGATGGAAATTTTTTTATCTGCATCAATTCTCATCAAATTTTCCCTGTTTCTATTTACATTTTGGAACGACCATGTTCATGAAATTGAGATCAGAGCATTGATGATCTAAAAGAGTCTGTTGCATATATTCACATTTTTGGTGTATATTATAAAGCCTATGTATCACAAACATAAATGAGACAAAGATATTCAAAGCTACTTTAACAATTAATCTACAAATTTCTGATTATATATTCAGGTCGTAAAGAAAGAAGTTTCTACTATCTCAGAAATTTATTTTTGGTAATTTAGGTTGGCAATCTCCTTCTGTGGACTTTACAAAACCTAGTTTTGAAAGAAGTTTCGAGACAATACAAAGGAAATGGAAACTTCAAGTTCTTTCAGTTTTGTTAGATGACCAAAAAATTATTAAGGTGGAGAAAATTATGAATATTGGTTTCATTATTTACTTCATTGATTCAAGGGCATTTATGTACCAACAACTATTAAGAAAAATGCCCCAAGTTTTTATGCTGTATATAAAATATCAGAAGGCATATTTTCTCGAGTTCACCCAACTTCATCCACAACATTCAAAACTAGTAATTTAGAAAATTTTAGGAATCATTCCAGTTGCAGTTCAAATATAAGCAATTTGAGCTCTCTCATGACAACTATTTTCTCTAACAACATGAGGGGTGGTCATGCAAATGAAATCTCATGTGATTATGGAATAGCATCTACATCAAAGAAAATGAATGTAGCTTTGTCACAAATTTAGAAAAACATTATGATTGAGCTAGAAGGGTTAAGGCTTGAGCACAAGCATACTCTATGTATGTTTGCTATAGCCTAGGAAGAAATACTAAATGAAAAAATATCAAATCCAATGAACTAGATCTCCAAGGGATAGAAGGGAGAAGGAAAGTATAGGAAGCACATGCATATACTCATTAAGGATACAAAATATACTCAATAGAAGAAATTTAATCTTCCATAAATTTCTCATATGAATAATTTAAGATAGGAGAAGGAAGTTTTGGTATAGTCTACAAGGGAAGTTTGCAGCATATCACAATGGTCATCAAAGTTCTTAGAAGTGAAGCAACTCAAGAAATATAACAACAATAACAAGCTTGATATATTCTCTAGGAAATGAAGAGAATATTCTTCAATGTTATTTTCAAGCACACAGGGTTACATTTCTTTTTCAAAAGGAATAATTTTCGATAAATCATCTCATGATGGTAAAAAGGGTTAACTGGAAGATAGATGACAAAGTTTTCGTGTTTAAAAGAACAGTTGAAATATTTCAGGGAACAACATTAAAAATCCCTAGATTTCTAGGCAGGATATCAATAGTCAAAGGGTCTTATTCAAAATTTAAGGCGAAGGATTAGCATTAGTGGAACGAATTCAGATTTCTAAGCAACACTCGGGCATCTAAATCAGTAGTCAAAGATGATTTCAGGAAACAACATTAAAAAGCCCTAGATTTCTAGGCAAGATATCAATAGTCAAAGGGTCTTATTCCAATTTTAAGGCAAAGGATTAGCATTAGTGGAACAAATTTAGATTTCTAAGCAACACTCGGGCATCTAAATCAGTAGTCAAAGATGTAGGTGGCAGTAGATGATAAATAAAATAACTAATTTCCGTATCTAAAGGCAAATGATTTTCTATCAATTCCGTATTTCTTGCAACAAATTAAAGATTGTATTTATTTTTAGTTTATTATTAAGATTTTATTCCTAAAATATTTTAACAACTTGAAGATTATGTTTTCCTATATATCCTTTCATTTGTAACGAAGAAGGGTTCTCTTTTGAGCCTAGAAAGACTTGTATTTTTAGTAAATCTTGAATTCTTTAGAGTTTAATAAAGTTTTCTAGCTTTTGCTTTTGACAAACTTTGTTTCATATGTAATAAAGTCTCTTTAAGCCATCCTAAAATCTTAACCATGTTCCATTTCCCATTTATGGTCAAACCATGCTACGTAAGAGGGGTATATATATGCACAATGCATCAATCAAAGAGACAAATAGCCATACATATAAACCATTCAAAAACAACATCTATTTGATGCATGTGGTATAAAATTCCCAATTTGACAAATAAGAACACGACCTGAAGATTTTGTATGCCTATTAAATTTTTAATCTTGAAAGGTTGAGTGTTGATAAACACTTGCATGAGTATGAGCTGTTGAAATGTGCTACAAGAAATGCTAAAAATAGAAGATGCTAAAAATAGCACTGCTATAAATAGCCGGGCTATAAATAACATTTCAGCCATTGGAGATCTTAGCTACAATGGGTGAAAACTGAAAGTGCTAAAAATAGCTTTTCTAAAAATAGCATTTCGGGATCCCTTCTTATTTTAGTCAGTCCCTGGACTAAACATAGGAAGTAAAATTTGAATTTGATGTTAATAGCTGTTTGTAAATTGATTAATTAATTCATGTTGAGTTAATTAGTTAAGGAATTGTGAACATGAAGCCTATGTGAGGACATGCAACAATTCCTCCTTTGATTAAGGGATTTATCCATCAGTTAAAGAGATAAGAGTGAGTTGTAATTAGTTGGCTCAGTTAACTGAGTCAAGTCCAGTTAGATTAATTTAACAGTTTGTTAAATTAATGAGAGTTCAGTTAGTTAATGCTTGCATGCATGTAACTACTGTATTTCAGATAATTGAAGATTCACTCATGGATAACTCATGCATGTCAGTTCAGTCAGAGACCCAGTTGAGATCAGATGGAGGGATAATGTACTATCAGTTGCTAGGATATTCCTTGGTGAATATTCCTTGCATGCAGAAGGAATATTATTCCTTAAGGATTGCGCAGTTGGACCTGAGGTTACAGTGAGTGTGATGAGGCCAATTCACACATGTGATATCATTGGACCCCAATCAAAACTGCGCAAGGAAATAGGAGGCTTGGAGGGCTTGAGGAAGATATATTCTATGTCTATTGAGTCTGTGAGCTGTATTGTTTGATTGCAAAGAAAGCAGGATAACTTGAGGGTTGATTCTTTTTGTAACTTGAACAAGATTTCCACTTGTATGATAATACAGAGTTGGGGTTTTAGGTTGGTGCTTTCCCCAGTGATATATATTCTATGTTATGGTTGAATACTTCTCATTCTCAGTTATATCTTTTCATGCTTGATGTTGCTCATGTTCGATTAAGCTTCTGCTCAATTGTTTGTAGAAGTAGATCAAGTGTTTTGCTTTAGTACATTGCATTACCAGGTGATCTACAGTGGGAAAATCTACATGAGTATCATCTTAGCAATGAACAAAAACTTAAAAATCCATTCATGTCAAAACTGACAGGTCATTGGGGGTTGCTTGTTAGTCTGTTCAATTCATACTTCGCTGTGTTAGAAATTAAATCACAAAGCAATGGAACACATAAAATATTATGGAAACAAAACATAGAAATGAATAAAACAAGACAAACACATATATACATGGTTCACCCAATTTGGGCTACATCTATAGAGAAACAACCAATCCTTCCTTTTGTATTATCTAGCAAAATGAAGAGATACAACCTACAACATAGTTGCTGTAATTTCATCTTCTTTCTCGCACAATCTCCTCTCTCTTTCTCGCTCAAAATAATAATACACAACTGCAATACAATTCCCTCATATAAATAGAGGGTTACCTTCTAGGGAAAAAAAACTTAAATTAACATAATTTCTACCGTCAGATCATTCGCCTAATAAACGACCCAAATTGACTATGAAATTACAATATTTTACAAGGCAAATTTTCATCTATTTGTAGCTTTGGGGGCGTGCTAACTCCTAGACCCCTCATCTAGGGGGGGATAGTCCTTGGGGGGGGACAAGTTCCCCCCCCCCCTTCGCATGGAGGGGTGTACTATCTTCCTAGGGTATACACTCGGTTAAGAACAAGACCTCTGAATCATGAAGATAATCAGGCTCCACACCCAAAAATCTTCCACTTGGAAACTAATTATAGCAACTCCACCGCTACTTTACTTGCTAAACAATGCTTCCACTTTGGACCTATATGTTTATGATGTTCATCATGATACTTGAAGACCAATTGAAACTGATAAGAATCTCAGCTTCTCCTTGGTTACAATTTTTGTTAACATATCTGTAGGATTCAAGCTAGTGTGTATCTTTTCCAACTTCAACTGTCCATCTTCCAACACTGACCGTATGAAATGGTACTCGAGTTGTATATGTTTAGTCTTGGAATGAAATGTTGAGTTCTTTGCAAGATGAATGACACTCACTGTCATTGTATAACCTACCCAACTCCTTCTTCTTTCCTAATTAATCCATAAGCCTTTATAACCAAATCATTTCTTTACTAGCCTCTTTAGCAACAACATACTCTGCTTCCATTGTTAAGCTGCAACGATGTTTTGCAATTTTGCAACCCAATTGACAAATGTTCCACCTACAATAAACACACACCCTGTGGTGCTCCTCCTGTAGGGCCATATATGCATCAAGATATCCCTGTAGAGCAATGTTTGAACCACCAATGCATAAATATTGATTTGTGGTACCTCTCAAATACCTGAGAATCCACTTTATTGCCATCCAATGCTCTTTTCTTGAATTGTTCATATACTCGCTTATAAATCCCATTGCACGTGAAATATTAAGCCTTGTGTAGACAATTTCATACATTAAGCTTCCAAGTGATGATGCATATGGAACTTTACACATATAATCCATCTCTTCCTGAGTCTTAGGACAAATATCCTTACTTAGTTTGAAATGGCTAGCGAAAGGTACAATAAACGGTTTTTCATTTTGCATATTAAATATTTCCAACACCTTTTCTATGTACTCACTCTAAGACAATGTTAATTTGCGATTTTTCTTGTCTTCAGTTATTCTCATACCAATGATTTGTTTTGCAACACCCAAATCCTTCATTGCAAAGGAATTTTCCAATTTTCCTTTAAGCACATTTATTCCCCGCATGTTAGACCCTGTAACAAGCATGTAATCTACATACAATAGAAATATAATATAACTTCTATCAATTTTCTTTTAAATATAAACACAATGGTCAAATTGACATCTAGTATAACCTTGTTTAGACATAAGCGTGTCAAATTTTAGATACCACTACCTTGGAGTTTGTTTTATGTTAGGATATTCCAACACATAGGAAATAATTAAGTACAACTTGGTCTAGTGTATAGTTAGGTAAGGTGTGTTTATTTAGTATGTACTTTTTGTAACTTACAATCCGACAATCACAATATGTTCTAGACATGAAGTTATTCGACGGTTCATTCTCTCCTCGGTATTACCAACACTTGATTCGTGGCTTAACACCCGATTGGTCCATGATCTCTATTTAAAGAGCATGGAGGGCCATTTTTTAGGTAGTCGTTCATGAGAGAATCTTATGTAAATTTTATTTATTTTACATTAATAAATTACCTGCAGTGGCCGCATTGGCTCAGGCCGTGGACTGTTTCACTCTCTGAGGGTTTTAACCACATCAAGAATACTGGTGTACTGATCTGTGATCTGTTTGTGAGCGGTGTCCTTTGATGTTCTATCTAAGGAAATTACCCTATAAATTACTACATGGTATCAGAGCTATTCGAGGGCCGCATCCGTTGGTGGTCCAAATCCGAAGCCGCTATAATTGCATCCAACTGTCGTTTCCTAGATCTACTGTTTCTGGCTGCTTTCAGGCCGAGAGGAATGCTATATTGTGTTAGGAGCATATTTTCTAGCAAGGAACCCCTTTCGTTTCATGCGAAAAGGTTTTCCGTAGCCAAAGCTACATCATTTTTAAGATCTGGAGGTATACAATCTTTATTTCCAGTTATAGTTATTTATCTTTCTGGTTATTTCGGTTTATAGTCCTCTATATTTTTTTTTATTACTGGATCTATACCTTTCATTTCTACGTATGCTCTTTGCCCTGCGACTCTGTGCGATCTAGGAAAACCAAAAACAGACATACATGATTTTTCTCATGTGTATGCTCTTTTCTGCAGCGCCTTAGTGTGATCTCAGAAAATCAGAAACATTGAGGAAAATATTTAGTTTCCTGCCAAATCTAACTTTAAGTCGCAAGACTTGGATTAATTTTGCTTGTTCGTTTGGTTTGTGCTTTTATTTATTTATTTTGCAGGCAAAAAATGGTTTTTCAAGTAAGCACGCACTCTAAAGCTTCAGTAAGCAAAAAAAAAAAAACCCTTCCTCCTTTCCAAAAATTACTAACCTTTTAAATTAGCTCACTTGGTCTAAAGTTACTTTATGAGAATATAGGTTTTGGGTTCAAGTCTTTCTTTTTTTGAGTTAATTTTTCAAAAAATACATGTAACTTATGTTTTAAAGTTACTTTATGTAAAAGTGTTATCACCCATTATAAAAAGTGAGTCACTTATAATTCTAAAGTCACTTTATCTTTTATTTAAGTTACAATTTAGTGAATAGTTCATAAAGTACCATTGTAAAAGCAACTTCCACTTATTTATAAAAGTGATTCACATAAAGTATATTTTTTTTTAAAGTGAGCTAATTAGATTAAGTTTGTAAAGGGGGGGATTTGTTTTTAAATATAACATTATCATTCACTTCCCAACATTCACGTGGTTTGTCGGCATCTTCAACACCTTTTCTTCAAAAATCCATAACTTCTTCATCCAAAAGCCTTTTTTTTTTAATCGGCCTAACTTTTCGAGATCTTTCCATTGGAACACTTAGTTTCAATATCTATTGCTTCAATTTATTTTAAAATGGAAAGTCCATGCCTATTTATTCTTGATATCACCAACTACTTCCAATGGCTATCCTACATTATGGATTTACTTAGAAGTAAAGGTCTTTATAGAATAGTCTCAGGCCAAGAGTCTAAACTTAAAGATGAAGATAAGAAAGCCAAATGGGAAAATAACCAAGATCAAGCACATGGGTTGATAAGGATGTCTATTTATCCAGACCTTAGGTTCCATATCGCAGAAATTGATACCCCCGATGAAGTAATGAAACAGATCAATAAATTTTCTGGAATTAAAAATGAAATTATAACCCATCAACTCGAAAATGATTTCCTTACATTGAACCCCAATAATTTTTCTTCCATTGAAGATTTATTGTCCAAGTTCAAGACCCTTAGACTTCTCTTGGAAGGTGTTAAGGTTAAGAAACAAGATGGTAGCCTTATCTATTCCATTCTTACTAAGTTATGACCAGCCTACTCTGTGTTTGTTTCCACCTTCCATTCCACTAGAGAAACCTTTATTTCTCAAGGACAAGACTACAAGTCCCCCTCTTTTGATGCCTTTTGTGATTCTTTAATAAGAGAACAAGAAAAACTCTTATATCTTGGTCTTCTTAATTCTGGAAACTTTTCTAAGAAAGCCTTAGCAGCCCAACAACAACCAAGTTCAAAGAACCCTAAGAAGAAGCATCCTAAAAAGAATTGTCCTAAACCAAACAAGGGTCTTAAGCCATTTCAGTCTTAAAATGAAAAATCAACTCAACAAAATGATAAGGCAACTAAAAACAAAGGGAATAAGACTGATAGACATTGCAACTTTTGTAATTGTGATGGCCACTTAGAATCCAAATGCTTTAAGAAGATGGAAGCCTTGGAAGTAGTAATGAAGAAGCACAACATCCATTTGGAGCACTCTTCAACTTCAACTTCATCTCCAGGAATAACACTTTCTGCATGTGGTTGTCAAGAATCTTGGTCTGGTTATGCACTAAACATATCTTCTTCTTTCATTCTCATGAGTGGCTCATTGATTCTGGAGCTTCTTATCACATGGCCAAAAACAAAGCCATGTTTTTTTCTTTAAATGATTGTAACACCAAAAATATTTATGTTGGTGATGATAGATCTCTTAGTGTTGTATGGACTAGAACTATTCATCTAGACAATGGTCAATTTAATGATGTATTATGTGTTCCTACCTTATCCTGCAACCTTCTATCTGTATAGTAGATAACTCATTCAGGTGAAGGTAAAATCGTTGAATTTTCACCTCATGATGTTGTAATTAAGGACCTAAGAGTTCCTAAACAGATTTTAGCTACTGGCATTGCTGATGATTCTACAAGGTTGCATAAGTTTAACAAATTTGGGTCATCAACTCTTCTCTCGGTATTTGTTGCTCATAATGATGAAGTGAGCAAACTTTGGCATGAGCGATTTGGTCACTTGAACTATCGCTCCCTTCAAAATCTATATAAAGAAAATATGATGACAGGTCTTCCTATGATATCTTGCAGAGATGATGTTTGTTCTGAATGTGTACTCGGAAAACATCATATGGAGAGTTTTGAAAAACGTGTCTCTTGGCACGCCTCAACCCCTTTATAGCTTGTGCATAGTGATTTATGTGGTCTACTTCCAGTTGTTTCATTCTTTGGCTACAAGTATTTCTTAACTTTCATTGATGATTTTTCCAGACGCACTTGGGTATACTTCTTAAAACTCAATAGTGAAGTCTTTAACATGTTCCTAACCTTTAAGGCCTTTGTTGAGAAACAATCTAGACATCAAATTCTTAAGCTAAGATCTGATAATGTCAGAGAATATTTTAACAACAAATTCATCAACTTTTGCACTGAGCATGGAATTCAATTGCAACGTACTGTTCCATATACTCCACAACAAAATGGTGTAGATGAAATGAAGAATCACACCTTAAAGGAAATGACTAATTGTATGCTTCAATCTAAAGGACTTAGTCTTAATTTTTGGGCAGAAGCAATTAACTGTGAAAATTACATATTAAATCGCACTCGTACTAAGGTTTTAACAAATATCACTCTAGAAGAAGCAATTTAGCTCAATTAAACCAAATGTAAGTCACTTTCGTGTTTTTGGAAGTGAAGCATGGGCCCATATTCTAGATGAGAAACATAAAGCCTTAGAACCTAAGAGTGAGAAATGTATTTTTGTTGGATATCTGAAGATGTTAAAGGATATAGACTTCTTCAACCTAAATAAAAAAATGTTATCATTATAAGAGATGTAAATTTTGCTGAAAATATATCGGCCTACGATCCTAGTTCAACAGATGTGCCACCTCTCTCTATCCCTTCTACTTATGAAAATATTCCTTCTTCAGATGATGACAGCGAGGATGATAATCCTCCCCCACCTTCTTGGGATCTTCCTTCAGCTCCTCAGCTTCCAAAATGGGTCCGTGCTACTTGGGATGCAGCAGGTGCTCTAGCAGGTGATCTTACAAATCAACGTCGTACACATTCTCAATTTGGTAAAGCCTCTTCTTTACTAGCTCAAGCTTCAGCGAATTATGATCCTAACACCTTTGCAGAAGCTTCAGGCCATCCAGATTGGGACACAACTATGAATGAAGAATATTTTTCATTATTGGAAAATGATACATGGGACCTTATTCCTCTTCCAAAGGGATGAAAAATTGTTAGATGAAAATGAGTTTACGAAACCAAGTTTGGACCAGATGGAAACGTTGATAAACATAAAGCTCATCTTGTTGCTAAGGGTTTTTCACAAGTTGAGGGCATTGACTATACTAAAGCCTTCTCCCCTGTTGCCAAAATGAACTCTATCTGCCTTATTCTTTCCCTTGATGCCTCTTTCAAATGGGAAGTCCATCAGATGGATATTAAATCCACATTCTTGCATGGGGAATTGCAGGAAGAAATATATATGGAACAACCTCCTGGATTTATACAAACAGACTCCAGCCTTGTATGTCGGCTTAAGAAATCACTTTATGGTCTCAAGCAAGCCCCTCAGGCTTGGTATGCCAAAATGGATAGCTTTCTTTTAGATACTAGATTTTCTAGTTGTCATTCTAACAATACTGTCTACACCAATAAAGGGTAAGTCTCTTATCATTCTTGTTCTTTATGTTGATGATCTTATCCTTACTGCTCTTCAAGTCTTGCAATCCAAAGAAGGTATTTCCCTTTCCCAGTCCAAGTATGCCTGTGATATTCTATGCCACTTTCACATGGAAGATTGTAAGCCAACCCCTTCTCCCTTTCAGTCTAGAGCCAAACTTTCAGTCATTTGTACTTCCCCTGAGGTTGATTCTACCTTATACTGTCAGCTTGTTGGAAAACTTTTGTATTTGACCCATACTCGTCCTAAAATTTCCTTTGTTGTTGGCCTTGTTGCTCGGTTTATGCAAAACCCACATGAAAGTCATTGGAAAGAAAATAAAAGAATACTTCGTTATGTTTGAAGTATAACTCAGTTTGGGATTCATTACAGTGCATAAGCATCTCCTCTATTGGTTGGTTTCACTAATTCTAATTGGGCTGGTTACCCTGATGATCAGAAGTCTACTGCAGGTTATGTCTTGACTCTTGGTTATGGACCTATTACACGGGCTTGCAAGAAACAAAGTTCCATTTCTCTTTCTTTAGCAAAAGAAGAGTATCGTGGTGCCTTTGAAGCTAGTAAGGAAGCCCTGTGGCTTTGTCAGATCCTGTCAGAGTTTGGTTTTCAGAAGTAGCATCCGACTACACTTTGGTGTGATAATCAAAGTTCCATTCAACTATGTAAAGATATAGTCCAACATGAGCACAGGAAACAAATTGAACTACACATGCACTTCATCAGAAAGCTCATTCATGACCATGTTCTTGAAGTGAAATATTGTTCAACCAATAATCAAGTTGCAGACATCTTTACAAAGGCTCTCACACAAACGAAGTTTACTAAACTTCGATTTATGGTTGGAGTTTAGGAAGTTGTCACTAAGGGGGGATAGGCTCTAATGCCTTCTTCCTTCTCCTATTGTGTCATCTTTGTACATCCTTCAATCCTATTCCAAGTTTTTCTTAAGGGGGGATGTTAGGATATTCCGACACATAGGAAATAATTAAGTACAACTTGGTCTAGTGTATAGTTAGGTAAAGTGTGTTTGTTTAGTATGTAATTTTGTAACTTACAATCCGATGGTCATAATATGTTCTAGACATGAATCGATCCGATGGTTCATTCTCTCCTCAATATTACCAACACTTGATCCATGGCTTAAAACCCGATTGGTCCATGATCTCTATTTAAAGAGCATGGAGCGTCATTTTTTAGGTCATGACCGTTAATCAGAGAAGCTTATGTAAATTTTCTTTCTTTTACATTAATAAATTTCATGAAGTGGCCGCGTTGGCTCAGGCTATGGAATTTTTCCCACTTTGAGGGTTTTAACCACGTCAAGAATATTGGTGTGCTGATATGTGATTTGTTTGTGAGTGGTGTCCTTTGGTGTTCTATCTAAGGAACTTACCTTGTAAATTCCTACATTTTAAGCCATACATGCTCTTCTTCAATTTGCACACTAATTTTTCCTTCCTTTTGACCTCGTATCCTTGTGGCTGCTTCATATATATTTCTTCCTCCAAATCCCGATGGAGAAAGACTGTCTTTACATCTAATTGCTCAAGATGCAAATCTTCTGCTGCCACTAGACTTAAAATAGTTATGATTGAAGTCATTTTAACAACAGGGGAAAAAATTTAATCAAAGTCTATACATTTCTTTTGTGCAAACCCCTTCACCACAAGTTTAGCCTTATACCTTTGTTTACCTCCATATTCTTCCTTCAAGCTGTAAACCCATTTATTCTGCAATGTTGTTTGACCTACATGCAACTTGACTAAGTCCCAAGTCTGGTTATGCATCAAGAAGTCCATCTCTTCTCCCATGGCTTGCTCCCACTTCTTCCTGGTTTTTACTTGCATTGGTTCTTCATATATTTTTGGTTCATCAAATCTATCAACAATACATAATATAATGAAGGAGAGTATTGCTCAGGGGGTCTACTTATCCTAGTAGATCTTCTAACACAACTTTCAGGTGTTTGAGGTGCTTGTTCCTATTGTGGTTGTTGTTGTTGTTGTTGCTGCTACTAATCATTATGATTTTTAGGCACCTTTACATTTTTGGTGATCTCATCAAGCACTATGTATTCTTTGTTTTCGTTTTCCCATTTCTTTCCCTGCATATGATCCTTAGACAAGTCTTTTTCATTGAATATGAAATCTCTGCTCCTAATGATTTTGTGATTTTCATAATCATATAAGCGATAACCAAAATCATTAACACCGTATCCAATAAAGGTACATTTATTTGATTTTTTCTTAAACTTTGTTATATTTTCTTTATAGATGTGGACAAAGGCTTCACAACCAAAAGTATTTAAAAATGAATAATTTACCTTTTTACCTATCCATGCCTCCTCTGGAATACCACCATCCAAGGAAATTGAAGGCCCTTTGTTTATTAGATAAATAATAGTATATACAACATTTATCCAAAATTGTAAGGGAAATCCTGCATGCAATCTCCTGTACCTTGCATGCTCCATGATTGTCCCTGTTCATCTTTTCCGACACACCATTTTCTTGTGGTGTTCCTGGAATTGTCTTCTCTCTACGAATTCCATGCTCTGAATAGTAGTTATCAAACTCTTTGCTACAATATTCACCTCCATTGTCTGATCTAAGAAACTTCAACTTGTTTCATGTCTCATTCTCAACCAAAGCTTTCCATTTCTTGAAAGTATCAAATACATCATATTTATTTCGAATAGAATAAATCTATGTTTTCCTAGTTGCGTCATCAATAAAAGTAACATAATAACGAGATCCACTGAGAGATGATACCTAGGCAGGTCCCTATACATCTCTATGCACACGCTCTAATTTCTCGCTCTTATTTCTGTTCCCAACTCTAATAAATTTGGCTTTCTTCTGCTTTCCATAAACAAAAATTTCACAGAAATTCAAATCCACATACTTTAAACCTGGAAACAAATTTCTTGAGTGAAGAATTTGCATCCCCTTCTCACTCATGTGCCTGAGTCTATGATGCCACAATGTCATATCTTATCTTGTGGAGGTTAAATCATTAACATAATTAGAAACACCATTGCATAAATACAACATACCAACCTTTTCTCCTTTTGCTATTACCATGGCTCCTTTAGTGACCTTTCAGGTTTTTTCCTATGAATGTAGTTACATAGCCTTCACCACCTAACTACCCTGTTGAAATTATATTTTTATTTAGATCTGGAACATGCCTTACCTACTTAAATAACCATTGGTTTCCATTTTATTGTTTTATAAAAACCTTACCCATTCCAATGATTTTACTAGGTTTATCATCACCCAAACAAACCTATCCAAAATCTCCTTGAACATAGTCAAGAAAATGTTTTCTATCAGGTGTGGCATGGAATGAAGCCCCTGAATCTACCACCCAAGCGTCAATGATATTCTCTAATGAAATAATCAAATCATCCTGCAACAAATCAATTGTCACATTTGCTTCATGATTGTTCTCTTGTTGTGCATCTCCTTCTTTTCCCTTCCGATATTTGAAGTATTTCTTCAGGTATCCTTTCTTCCCACATTTCAAGCATACTATCCCTGATTTGGATTCAAATATTCCTTTTCTTGACTTACTGCAATTTCCTTGGCTCCTTCCTCTTTTCATTTTTCTTCCCCTAGTCTCTGCAGTCACAACATTACTTGATGTCTCACCATAGTTTTCTTTCGCATTTCCTCGCTAAGGATGGCACCAAAAACATCATAAAACTTTAAAGTACTAGATCCAGAGATAGAGTTACTAATAGTCATAACTAAGCCATTCCAACTTTCTGGAAATGAGCGCAGAAATAACAGAGCCCTAAATTCATCATCAAAATTTATCCCTACATAACTTAACTGAGTGGTAAGCGTGTTAAATTCATTTAAATGATCAACAATAGATCCACTTTCTGAAATCTTCATATTAAATAAATGCTTCATAAGAAATACCTTATTTGAGGTTGATGTTTTTTCATATAGTTTGGCCAAGGATGTCATTAAACCTTCTATTTTGTTCCCTTTGAAATGTTGAATGCCATCGACGTTGCCAAACACAACCGTATTGTTCCCAGTGCCTTTGTATCAAGAATATCCCCTTCTGCATTCGTCATACTTGTCGGCTTCTTTGATTTTTCACTCAATGGTAGGTAGAGATATTTCTGATACAAATAATCCTCTATTTTCATCATCCACAAATGGTAGTTTTGGCTATTGAATTTCTAAACCCTAAACCTACCATCTTCTGCCATTTCTCCCACTCGAATTAGGTACCCTTCTTTCTTGTGAGTTTATCAACCAAATAGACCTTCGACTTTGATACAAGTTGTTAGAAAATTAAATCACAGAGTAATGGAACACATAAAATATTGTGGAAAAAAAACATAAAAATGCATAATACAAGAGAGACACGAATATACGTGGTTCACCCAATTTGGACTATGTCCACGAATAAAAAACCAATACTTCCTTTTATATTATCCACCAAAATGAAGAGATATAACCTACAAAATATCTGATGTAATTTCCTCTTCACTCTCATACAACATCCTCTCTCTTTCTCGCTAAGAATAATAATACACAACCACAATACAATTCCCTCATATAAATCGAGGGTTTCCTTCTAGGGAAAAAAGACCTAAATTAACATAACTTCTATCATCAGATCATCCGCCTAATGAATGAACTAGATTGACAATGGAAATGAAATATTTTACAAGGCAATGTTTCATTTATTTTTAGCCTCGGGGGCTTTTCCCCTGAACCTCCTTCGAGGGCCCACTAGCCCCCGTATCTCCTAGAAAGGGGGGATAGTTGAAAGGCGGGGGGGAGTACCCCCCACACCCCCCCGCATGGAGGTGTGTATAGTCTTCTTGGGGTATGCCCCCGACTGAAAACAAGACCTTTGAATCAGGAAGATAACTAGGCTCCACACCCAACATGTTGAGCATTTCAAGCAAGGAAAACGCTAGACGAAATTTCAAGACTAATAATGTGGCATGGAGATTTCAATAAATGCAGAGGAAAAATGTTAAGTTTTCATCAGTGGCAATGCAAAGGGTAAAACATTTGCAACTATAAATGGTTAATATCGGTGTCCACAAATCAACGACTCTAGTTCAATTTTGGACCCCCATGGTTGTCCGAAGATTATTAAAGAGGGGGGTTCTAAAATTGATTGTTTTGTGCAAACAAATTTTCATTACATGGTAGCTCCAAAATAATTTCAAACCCCACTCATTCCAAACCACTTATTTCCCAACGCCCCCTACATTCCACCTATAGTTTTAGAAATATCACAATTGTGTTGATCAATGCAGGACTCAACAAAGAGCAATTGTATTTTGGTATTGGTTTCAGTGTCTCGGGTGAAATAGAGGAAATTAAATATATTGATAGGGTTATCAATACCACCATAATATTTGTTGCTGGACTTTTTGTTTTCAACAAGAGGCTCACCCTACACCATGATTACTGACATGGATGGATCCTTTATGAAATTGGTTTCATGGTTTACTTCATTGTTTTTTTAGGCAAGGTTTTAATCTCTAAATTTTTTGTTGAGCTGTGTGCACCAAATTTACTGCAACAATGTTTAATGTTTGATCAAGTTTCATAGAGGCTTTCACGTGGATAAATTTCTGGTTCATTTTTTTAGTATACAGAGATGAATTTCCAAATTCTGAGACGTGTTTTTTTACAGGAGGATATCAGTTGAGTTCCACTCAATAATTTCTACAAACTTTTGAGCGGATAGGGATATTTTGTTGGTTATTTGAAGAGAAAACACCCATTTCGTGATGGAGCAAATTTTATCTGCATCAATTTTCATCAAATTTTCCCCGTCTCTGTTTACTTTTTGAAAACAAGGAAGGCTGCGAAGCAGCTAGTCCCTGCATATAGTTCTATCTAGCCCATTTAGCTTCCGAGAATATAGCCTATTTCGTAGTGGAAAATGCTTGTTATATGCAATTCTGCCTGAGTCATACAAGATGCACATAAGTAACTGACATAGCCATACAGCCAGACACAGCCAGTCATAGCCTTACAGAGCCAGTGCAGCCATACATAAGCACCAGACATAGCTGCCAGACATAGCCAGTCATAGCCAGTCATAGCGGACATACAGAAAGCAACTGACATAGCGTACATAAGCAACAGTCATAGCCTTACAGTAATACAGAAACAGTATTGATCGACACATTGACCGCCCATGGACTGTAAAGCTCTAGCAATGTTATTTGTCGCCTTTCCCTTAGTTTCTTCAGTGAGGAAAGCTTATCACTCGTCTCATACAAAAATTCACTGGTCCGGATCTGGTCCAACTAAGGATACCAGCATCCAAATCTACAGGTGGGCGAAACAGTAAATTTGCGGATTTACAGAATTAGGTGGCATGGAATTGCAGATTTCCGTCTGTTGGCCTCATCCTCTGTGAGTGTAGACAAGCTTTCTTTGAAAGTCTCGGGGTACTTGAATTCTCGCAAGTTTTTATCTCCAGAAGTGCAATTGCAGGTCTGCAACTTTATTTATGCCAGCCACTGTAGACAGGACGATCATCATGGTGACTCTAGAAAAACACTGCGAACCAGAAAGAAGCGCCATTAGATCACGTAATTACATATATAATATATGCATTTATGTCGAGTATGCTTTTATTTCGTATCTATCTCTAGTGACCGAAATCAAGATTCTTATATATGTCATTATGCATTTTTGCCTTTCCCTCTCGCTACGTAACTACGCGGGGTCGATTCACTAGGCCTACGCTTTGCCCCGATTAAGGTTACGATATGATTATGCTTGCTTCCCCACGATTCCCGGAAGATGGGATGCCATGATAGGATTTTACACCAGCAATAGAATAGAGCTTTAATAAAATAGAAAATAGAAAATAGAAAAGAAGAAAAGAGAGAGTTCTTTTAATGCAGGTTGGCTTGTTAGATTTATTTAAAGAAATTGGTGGTGGAACAAGCGTTTATTTTGTTAAAAATAATGTTATAGTAATTAGCTTAGTTGGCTTAATCTAACAGATTACTCATGAGTATAAAGTCTAAATCAATAATTGGTTTTCTACGGCTCAAAAAAGATTTTAACAAACCAATATATAATAAAATAAAACTAAATCCCAACATCAAAAGGCAACACAAGAAATATAAATTACACACCAACATCCAAAAGGAAATTGATTTTAAATAACCACCAAATATGATATAATAGAACAAAACAAATATTAATTAAATCTCCACATCCACAAAGAAACTAAACAAATATAAATTACACCCCATACACAAAATTATTTTGAAAAAACAGCACATACGCCTTTGTACATGGCACTTTCATGAAATCATATTTTTTAACTCGAGTGTTTCCGCCACTTATGTACGAACATTTTAATAGCATGAACATCACAGTGGACAAAATCATTCAACTTTAAAGTGAGACATCCTTCCGACAGTTTCAGCCAACCATCCATCCACATATTTCATGTTTGGGGAAAATAATTTAATGTAAGCTCGCCCTTTGTTCGGTAGCAACGCTTTGTTCGCGAGCATAAGAACACCATATCGATGCAAACTTTATCATATTGCCTATCGCAATGAATAATAATGAACAAGATTACAAATAGTGTAGGCCATGTTATATCTAACCAACGGTGTATCAACGCATGAAACGGTCACTGATACACGTGTTTTATAAAAAAGCCTCAACACAACCACGTATCTCTCATGCGAAGAGCGCTAATCTACATGCATATCAAATGCCTTCTTCCGAATCTGGGGTGCATGCATACCCAATGTCCACTATGGTGTGTTGTGCAGTCATGGCGCTGGCCGTTTCTTATTCGTCTTCCCATCAATGGGTATGCATTTTAGCTCTGGCATTGCTGTTCTGGCAGTGTGCGGGGGATAATGGCAGACTCATGCAAGCAGAAGCCGATAGAATTGTTAATCTTCCTGGGCAGCCGCCAGTGGATTTCGCTCATTATGCGGGATATGTGACTGTCAACAAAGAGAGCCCTGCGCATTTGTCATCATATTATCTGCAGGTCAGTAAACTGCTAACTGCATACCTGTTCAATTAATAGAATTGCTTTCTGGTTTAACATTAGAATCCCTGCACAGCAGCAAGTCTCTATGCAGCATTCATATCATTCCTGTATAATTTTTAAAACACTATGCACCAGCAATAACATCCTTTGCATTCTGAACATGAATCCTAGGCATAGACGGTTGGGGAAAAGAAATTTTTAATATCCATATAGAAAGGCATGAACCCTAATAATTTTGTAGAATCGGAAAATAGCCAACCCCAGCCTGTCATCAGGCTCCGCGCACCGTCTTTAGGTAAGTAATAAGTCAATGCGGAGCACTAGCACCAGTTTCACCCTGCTCGTGTTCTCAATTTCTTTTTAGATTGCGAGCGATCTCCAGAGGGAAAGGGGAAAGGGGTTGTCTGACCAGAGGGAAGGGGTCAAAACCGTGAGGCTAGCTAGAACCTGTGGTGGCTAGACTTTGGCTTGCTGTAAAAAACAAACTAATCCAGTAGGAGCGGAGCGGTTAATAAAAATGTTCATAAAAGTGCCTGTCGGCTTCTTCTTTTACCGGGGCTCTTTAACAGGGCTCTTTAATAGGGTATCCCCCGCACTGTACAGTTGGGAAAAGTTCTACCACACGCTAGAGTGTTGGTAATATCACATGAAAAAGACCAAAGCGTACATATCTGTACCAAAATTTATCTTCAGAAACCGTAAGCTTATTTAAATTTTGGATAAGTTCTTCTATCATAGTGTAGAATGTTCTAATATTGGCAAGATAATGTAATGTAGAATTCTGTCTGTAAGTTTAGAGAATAAAAATGAATTCGAACTTATTTAAAAAAATTCTGGAACTTACAGGATATTGCAACGACCACTTTTGAGGGTTTTCCGCCTTTTCTGCCTTGAACTGAGTAATTTCACCTGAAAATAGAAAACTGGATTTCATATCAAAAGTGAAAAATATAGAAATTTGTTTCCATTAAAAGAAATACTAAATGTGCATTGCCAGGAGGGAACATCTGTTTTACTTACGGTAGAATTCTGCCGAAAACCCTACTGCACCATCAAAAGAAAAATTGTTTAAAAAATAGGCTGAATGGGTAATGATTTGTATATAATTTTCCTATACCTAGAAAAGAAAATTCGCTGAATGCACTTACTGGTATCGCAGGTAGGAGAATGGAGAATGGACGAGGCTCCTGTTCAGCTAAAACTCCCAGGCTCCCTGCTGCTTCAAAGTTCAGGTATGCATACCTGGTCCTGGATCAAAGTTGTGTTTGATTCGATTGTGTTTGATTCACATGCCTCTGATCGGTGTTCCGCCAAGTGGTCAACATGCAGATATGATGTGGTAAAGGCAGCTAGCAACGAGTCGTCAACATGCAAATACCAGCCTTTATGCTTAGACCTGCTTGGTATATTTTATTATAATGTTATTTTATCGTAGTTAAATAGCGAAGTTATATGGTTTAAACAATGTATGAGATAACATTTAATGTTGTCCAGTAATGCTAACATTAGTTTAGGTTGCAGGGACTGACAATTTGAAAATATCGGACAAACAAAAATATAACCTATGCTTTTCGCCTCAGATCAGCTTTGGTTTTTGCCGTCTAGCTTCGGTTTTTTGGAAAGAGGCCAAATAAGATGAAAAATCAGGATCGGGAATAAAATTTTGGTTAATTGCTGATGACCGGGGACTAAAAGCAGGTCAACTAATGCTATATCCGTCGCAAACGATTACTATAGTCCATGCCTGGAGGGCAGGGACTAATAAGGCCATGTTCACGAACTTGAGATCAAAGCACTGATGATCTAAAAGGGTCTGTTGCATATATTCACATTTTTGGTGTATATTATAAAGTATTTGTATCACAAACATAAATGAGACAAAGACCGTCAAAGCTACTTTAACCATTAATCTACAAATTTCAGATTGTAGATTCAGGTCATAGTGAAAGAAAGTTCTTTTTTTCTTTTCAGAGATAGTGAAAGAAATTTCTACTATATCAGACATTTATTTCTGGGAATTTAAGTTGGCAATCTTTTTTTGTGGACTTTATAAAGCCTGGTTCTGAATTTTTTTTCGATATAATGTAGAGGAGATGAAAATTTTGAGTTCTTTTGGTTTTTCTAGATGACCAGAACATTATTAATGTGGAGAAGCTTAGGAATATTGGTTTCATCGTTTAATTCATTGTTTTAAGGGAATTGATGTACTGAAAACTATTTAGAAAGATGCCCCAAGTTTTTGTGTTGCATATAAAATATCAGAAGGCATATTTTCTTCAATTCGCCTAGCTTCATCCACAATGTTCAAAATTGGCAGTTTAGAAAATTTTAGGAATCATTCCAGTTGTAGTTTAGATATAACTAATTCGAGATTTCTCAAGACAACTATTTTCTCTAACAACATGAGAGGTGGTCATGAAAATGAAAATGTCGCATGAGATTATGAAATATCATATTTATCAAAGAAAGTGAATGTAACTTTGTCACATATTTAGAAAAACATTATGATTGAGCTAGAAGGGTTAAGGCTTGAGCACAATCATCCTCTAGGTATCTTTCTTGCAGTCTAGAAAGAAATACTAAATGAAAAAAGATCAAATCCAATGAACTAGCTTTCCAAAGGACACAAGGGAGAAGGAAAGCATAGGAAGCACATGCATCTACTCATTAAGGATACAAAATATACTCAATAGAAGGAATTTAATTTGCCACAAATTTCTCACATAAATCATTTAAGATAGGAGAAGGAAGTTTTGGTGCACTCTACAAGGGAAGTTTGCAACATATCACAATGGCCATCAAATTTCTTAGAAGTGAAGCATCTCAAGAAATATAACAACAATAACAAGCTTGATATATTCTTTAGGAAATGAAGAGAATATTCTTCAATTCTACTTTCATGCACAAAAGTTTACATTTATTTTTCAAAAGGAAGAAGTTTTGACAAATCATCTCATGATGGTAAAAAGGGTCAGTTGGAGGATAGATGGAAGAGTTTTTTTGTTTAAAAAAACAATGAAAAGATTTCAGTAAACAACTTTAAAAAGCCCCAGATTTATAGGTAGGATATCAACATTCAAAGTGTCTTATTCAGATTTTAAGGTAAAGGATTAGCGTCAGTGGAACATATTTAGATTTCTAGGCAACACTAGGGCATCTAAATTAGTAGTCAAAGGGATAGGTGGAAATAGATGATAAATGAAAGAACCAATTTCCAGATTTAAAGGAAAATGTTTTTCTATCAATTCCAAATTTCTTGCAACAAATTAAAGATTGTATATATTTTTAGTTTATTTCTAGGATTTTATTCCTTAAATCTTGTAAAAATTTGAAGATTATGTTTTCCTATATAGTATTTCATTTGTAATGATGAAGGGTTCACTTTTGAGCCTAGAAATACTTGTACTTATTGTAAATCTTGAATTCTTCATACTTTAATAAAGGTTTCTGACTTTTGCTTTTAACAGACCTTGTTTTATATGTATGTGCTTTCCTATGAATAAATAATATTTTTTTCATACACTTATGGTTGTCTAGATATTGGGAGATGTTACGATGAGAATCAACCTCCTTTACATCCCTTCCAAAGTTATGTTCAACACTGAGTTGGCTCATTAAATAGTTTGTTTGATTTAGTTCCTTTGCATGATATGATTGTTTCCATCTAGACAATTCTTATTTGTACTTTGTTTAAGTTATTGAGATTCACTCTTCATGTTCTCTAATCTTATTAGTTGACATAAGTGTTCATTATGAGTATAAATGTTAGCTGATAGTCTCTAAAGTCTTCTACCCAGGCCTTCAAGTTGTTGATCATCTTGTCATAGCTAGATGTTGGCACCTTGTTTGGGTCTCTGAAAGATAGGGTTTATTTGTTAAGCAGGGATTTGTGACTCATTAGAAACCACCCATCCAAAAACATTTAAATATAGCCATTGTGCTTCATAGGCTATTGTTCAGTGACGGTGAACAACAAAAAGCCTCATAACATTGAGGGATCCCCCTCTGGTTCAAGGGCCAGCTTGAGCCTAAAGTGGGTGAGTTGATTTCTTGGCATAGTTTCCCAACCAATAAATTGTCTTCAAGAAATAGATACAACACAAGGGGTTGATATGAAGGAATTATAACTAACTGGAAGAGTGCAACTAAAGGACAAAGAATACAATCACTTCAATATGGCATAACTCAACAACCATAGCTTAGCTTAAAGTATCAAAGAATTTAATAGAAATTTGTCAAGGAGAAGAATATGTCTACCAACCCAAAATTTCAGATTGAGATAGGAAATATCTTGAGAATTCCAAACGAAGATAACAAGTGTCCTATAAGGCAGAACCAATATGAGGATCCATAGTATAGGGGATACTCAAGGGTCCTACAACCATGAAGAAGAGGCTAGTGCCATGAACTTAAGCATGAGTGATGATGGAACAAAGTGAATGGGAGTAGAGGGCATATGCCAGAGGATAGGGACCTGGTTGAAACTGTAAAGAGCCTCAAAAGGGAGGTGTTCAACTACAAAGTTGATAATGAAAAGTTTTTAAGAGAGCAACAACATATTAATACCTAAATTTTATAGAACTTGAACAAATTATTGAGGAGAATGGAACACTGGGTCAAATTCTTAATAGGAAGACAAACATGACTTATAAATTAAAGGGAAAAATGTTGGGGATTCAAGGAGCTCTAGGGGTTCTACTGGGCACCATTCGTATGCAACAAGAAAACCCAGTAAGAGAGCCCATATTTCCTTAGGGGCAAAAAGTAGTTTTAGCATATCACTAATAGAGTAGTCAAGAAGGAAACCATACTTGAAAAATTTACAAGGGAACTCAAAAAGATCAAGCCACCTACATTTAATGGTGAGCATAAGAAGGGAGAAGAGGTTGAAACTTGGTTGTTGGAAATGAGAAAGTACCTTCAGCTACATGATTACTCTTCTAATTTAGAACGAAATTCCATATATCACTTGAAGGGGAAAGAAAATTTATGGTGGGAGCAGCTCAAGAAAGTAAAACAGTTAGATGAAAAAAAGATTTCATGGAAAAAATTTAAAAAGTACTTCTAAAGGAAGTACTTTTTTGAGCATTACTATGAGAGAAAAATGTAGGAGTCCTTCGAACTTAATTGGGAACATGAAAATGGAAGAATATGGCCAAAAGTTCATTAAAGGGGTTGAATGTGTGGATGATGGAGGAATAGTTAGAAGCATCCAAGGATAAAATATTTTTTTAGTAATAATACATATAATATCCATATATGTTAAGCTCATTGTGCATTCATATCATCGATGCTACCAAAAATATGTAAGCATAAAAAATACCCATAACTAATGAATTTTGGGATGCATTCTTAGAAGAATCACTAGGGTTTTTCCACCAATATGAGAAGTGAATGTTAAGATAGACATGGTTCCCTAAGCCACCCAAATATAAATGGAACCTTACAAATCGAGGACTAACAAGCAAGGTTAACTTAAGATGCAATTATGAGAATTACTAGATAATGGATTCATAGACCTAAGTGCTTCACCTTGGGAGCTCTTGTGTTTGTTTGTTAAAAAATGAATATGGGACTTTTAAAATGCGCATTGATTAAAACATGTTTAAAAAGTAATAATCAAGAGAAAGTACCCCTTTCCTAGGATTTTGACATGTTTTATCAACTCAAGGGGGGTGAAGGTGTTCTCAAAATTGGATTTAAGATCTGGTTATCATCAAATAAGAGTCTAAGAAGTTGACTTATAAAATACCGCATTTATAAATAAACACGGGTACAATGAATTCCTAGTTTTACATTTTAAAGTAATGAATTCCCTTGAATTTTTCATCATATTAATGACCAAATTTTTCTAGATATATTTGAAAATTTTTGTGTTGGTATATATTAATTCCATGTTGGTTTATTCTAGGAATGAGGAGGAGCCATAGGAACATCTTCGCTTAATGTTGTAGAAGTTATATGAGAAGTTGTTATATAATAAGCTCAGTAAGTCTGAGTTATTCAAGAAGGAGATATAATTCCTTAAACACATCATATTTGAAGAACTAAAAGTGGATCCAAAAAAGATAAAGACCATATCTAGTTGGCCAACACCAAATAATGAAACTAAGATAACAAGCTTTCTAGGATTAGTTGACTATTATCAAATATTCGTGGAAGGTTTCTCAAAGGTTGCAAGATGCCTGCCAAAGATGAAAGGCCCAAAGGAGTTAATTTCCCCTAAACAAACTTGCATGAGGAAAACTTTATGAGGAGCTTAAGAAGCTTCTCGTGACTGTAACTATATTGATACTTATTGATTTTGATAAAAACTTCCTTGTGTGCACTAATGCTAGTGAAGAAGGCATTAGAAGAGTACTCATGTAGGAAGAAAGAGTAGTATGCTATGAATTGAGGAAGTTTAATATTCATGAGTATAATTATCCAACTCATGACTTGATCTCCTTACCATATTGCATGCCTTAAAGGCATGGTGACACTTACTTAAATGGTAGAAACTTTGAACTGTGAAAAAACCATGAGTTTAAGATACTTGCAGACACAACCATATTTGAAACTAGGTAATAACATCAGGTATAACAAATGAGCAACTATGAATATGCCATGTTGTGCATAAAGGGAAAAGAGAATCAAGTACTAGAAGCATTCACTCAACCACAATTGAAGCTAGGTAATGGTATTAGGTAGAATTACTGAGCAACTATGACTATGTCATGTTGTACATAAAAGGAAAATATAATCTAGTAATATATGGCTTAAGCTAGAGATGATCCATGAGCACAATTTTCCAAGCTCAGTTAGACTCAAGGATAATGACTGGGATGTGATCCAAATAAGATAAGTGGTAAATAGAAGTATTCTAAGCTATCTTGAGGAGGAAGAGTTTGATAAAGAAAGAGTTTAGAGAGTATGATGACTATCATCAATCCAAAGATGGGGTGTTGCAATGGAGGAAGAAAATATATGTATGAAAACAAAAGAGTTTAAGAATGCTAATTTTTCATGAGGTCAATGATGCCCCATTTCGGTTAACTACAATATAAAAGGACATGATATGGTATAAATAAGATGTACTAATGGCTATACTTAAAGTCATATATTACTGCTTATGTGGCTAGGTTACTAGAATGCAAACATATAAAGGTGGGTCATCAACACCTTGCTACAAAGTTGAACCCCTTTAACACACTCTCTTGCAAGCGGGATGAAATATTTTTGGACTTCGTTTCTATATTGGCAAACACTTCTAAGGGAAATGACTCAGTTTTGGTGGTAATCAATTACTTGACAAAGATAGCCAATTTTATTTGTGCAAGACCACCCAACAAGCATGTGATATCACTTAAATATTCATCTAAGAAGTGGTAAGACTACACATTGTGCAAAAAGTGATCATTGATAGCTCATGAATCCAAGTTTACTTCTAAGTTTTGGTAGATATTCTTTTATGAACTATGCACAAATCTATTTTTTAGTACAATCAACCATCTATAGAAAAATGGCCAGAGCGAGAGGGTTAATAGAAGTTTGGGAAATATGATTATAATTTATGTGATGAACCAACCAAGGATTTGCAAGATTACCTTCCCTTGGTGGATTTTTCTTATAACAATGGGTATCACCATTCCTTGAAGAAGAAACTATTTGAAGCCTGATATAAATGAAAGTGTAATTCGTTAGTTGGTTGGAATAATTTAAAAGCATAAAAAACCCAAGAAAGTGACCCCTTGAAATACATGGAAATATAATAAATCATGTGTGACAAAGTCTACAAATTTCCGAGGACAAGTAAGAGAGATATGTAAATAAAGCCAAAAAAATCTCCCTATGACTAGGAAAATGGAAGAAGTTGGAAACAAGATGTTGTGAACCTTTTGATAAGTTGGGATAGATGGGTGTCATTGCTTACAAATTGGCCTTACAATCACATGTATCCATTATTGATATTTTCCATCTATCCTTGCTTGAGAAATATTTTCTCAACCCCAAGCATGCATTGGATTACATTGCCATCTACTATGTGACTTGGACAGAGAAAGTGGGCACCTAAATACCTATTAGAAGCATCGATAACTTGGTCATAAGGATATTATTGTTCACTGTAACATGAGTACCAAATTCAACTTTTATACATCATGCCTCACATTCATAGATATTTTTAGCATTAGAGTGCCTCTGACCAATGGTTTATGATTGGTACATCGCCTTAATAATCAACATGAAGAGTCATTTGAAAACATGTAGACAGGGATGAATGAAAAAAACCTACTATGGGAGCATACAATGCTCATTAATTTTTTGGGTGTATTACAACCTTGAAGCCATGGGTAATTCCCTACATCACACACCCAAGCGAGCCTTGGATGGTGAGGTGGGTAGATTTGATGGGTAGACTCGGTGGTGGTTGAGTTACCTAGACCACATTCAATGACAATTTCTTTTAGAGGTGGGAGAAACAGGTCCTCAACATTGAGGATTACCCCTACGCAGAACTACACTTATAGGGAGACCAAGAGCTAGCCCTTCTAGAGAATTTCGTGTGGGGAGACATGAGTGACTCAGAATTTGATTTGAGTTTAAAATATATTTACTTTTTTTGGTTTTTTTTTTTTTTTGTTTATGTATGCAAGTTTTTTTTTTTTTTTTGTGGAACAAAAGTATTGATAAAAGGTGATTCTATGCAGATATTGGACCAATTCGACTTGGGGATATTCCTCATCGCTGACGTTGAGGTAGGGGTGAAGAGGAAGAAGCCATTGAGGTAGAGAGGATACTCCACCTAGTGTAAGGGAACTTGGAGGAACTAACCTGCCAAGTACCAATGGCACAAGTGGAGGATCTTCCATAGACAATTCAAAGATACATAGTAGGAATTCCATGTGCTTGGGTTCAACTACTCTGGAGAGTGGTTAATACCATCGTCCACTATCATGACACACATCCATTGCAGGGACCTTAGCCATAGGAAATTTTTATGTACTAATTGGATTATATATGATCGCCGCGCTTAGAAGCCCTAATTTTTTATGACATTTGTCCACATTTTGTAACTATATTTTGAAATATATATATATATATATATATATATATATATATATATATATATATATATATATATATATATATATATATATAGATAGATAGATATATATAACTTGATCATATATATAATTTGATTATTACATCAAAAATCCCTATGCTTGAAAAGTATTGATAAAAGGTGATTCTATGCAGATATTGGACCAATTTGACCTGGGGGAATTCCTTATCATTGAAGTTGATGTAGGGGCGAGGAGGAAGCAACCATTGAGGTAGAGAGGATACTCCACCTAGTGTAATGGAATTTGGAGGAACTAACCCGCCAAGTGCCAATGGCACAAGTGGAGGATCTTCCAGAGACAATTCAAAGATACATAGTAGGAGTTCCATGTGCTTGGGTTCAACTACTTTGGAGGGTGGTTAATACCATTGTCCACTATCATGACACACATCCATTGAAAGCACCTTATCTATAGGAATTTTTTATGTAATAATTGGATTATATATTGTCACCGTGCTTAGAAGTCGTAATTTTTTATGACATTTGTCCACATTTTGTAACTATATTTTGAAATATATATATATATATATGTGTGTGTGTGTGTGTGTGTGTGTGTGTGTATGTATGTATGTATGTATGTATGTATATGTATATGTATATGTATGTATGTATGTATGGATATGCATATACATATATATATACATACATATATATCTATATATATATATATATCCGGAGGGTCTTGCGCTTCCGAGTGCAAGGACCCGACAGGGGGCTCGACTGATAAGGACCTTTAGGTGCTCGACTGTTAAGGAGAGGAGAGGAAGTACGCCTCATCTAAGCCACCCCCCATTTACGATGGGACGGAAGCCAACCATTTACAGAGTTAGCAATCCCAGCTAGGAACGGCGGGCTACTTGTTACCTACACCTATTATATATATATATATATATATATATATATCTATATATCTATATATATATATATATATATATATATATATCTATATATATATATATATATATATATATATATATATAGATATATATAACCCGATCCTATATATAATTTGATTATTACATCAAAAATCCCTATGCTTGAGGTCCCTTCCCTGCATGTCTATCGTGATATTGGATCATGACATTAGTCACCCTTCAGAGTAGCTGAACCCAAGCACATGGTACTCCTACTGCATGTCTTTGAGATGTATCAAGAAGATCCTCCACTTGTGCCATTGGTACATAGTGGGCCAGTCCCTCCAAGTTCTGGTGCACTAAGTGGAGTACCCGCTCTACCTCATACAATGACTTATGATGACTCAACCATGTGTCTTTTTTATTGTGCTATAGTGATTATGCATTTTCAAATTTATGAATGATTAATGTGCCAATCTAAAACATAATTTTCAATATAATCAATGACATGATTTCTTGATCTTGGAATATGAACATAAGTAATAAAACTAAAAGAATGCTCAAGTAAGCTCACTCTAAGAAATCACCTAAAAAACAAAGGGTCATACACACAATAAATATTATTGAGTTTTGGTACCACCAACTAAGAATCCAAATGAACTATAATGATTGTATGCGATATGATATTGCTTTCGAGAGTAATTCAATGAACACACGTTTTTTTAGTTGGATTGTTAGATGCAATTCCTATACATGTGCCATTTAATAAAAATAACTGGCCAGACGGAGAGTTAATTACCCAAGTTGTGGAAGATAAGCTTCAGGTGTGATGACTAGCTCCATCTGTGAACCTTAAGAAGAACTTATGAAAGCATGTCAAAGACACAATAAAAAATGTCACTAAAAATCTAACACAATAATACTTACTATGTACACTAATTACAAAAAAAAATAATCTCGAGCAACAACTCAAGCATATGCTTCTTGAGGTAGAGCCCATTTCTAGTCTCAGACAACACATTTTTATTGTAATGAAACAATTCATAAGCCCCTTTATTTAACATGCATTTGACAATATAAGTCTTATACCACATGGGTTTGAATTTTCCTACCCCTAAGGTGTCCTTTTCTTGGTCATAGACCAACACAAGGTCCTCTTTACAGAAAACCCTTGGATGATGGGAGTTATCATATTAATCCTTTACACGCTTTTTATGGGTCTCATTCATTGTGGGAACATCTCAACACTACTTGTCAAGATGTTCCAAGTGGATGAGGGATTCCTCAAGACTCGACATGTTAGGAAGAAGCTTAAATGCTAACTTAAGAGATGGAATCTCACATTTGATCAAGAGAATCAATTCCATACCATATATAATATGGAAATCACTAAACCCAATAGAAATTTTAACTGACATATGATATACCTAAAGGATGGATATGGCATGATGTGCCAATTCGATTTAGCTTCATTAATCATTCATTGCAAAATTGTTTTTAAAGACTTATTAAACGCTTCTACTTGACCATTTGCTATGGGATAGTATGGAGACAAATGTTCCTACTTGAACCCCAATTTGGAAGCCAACTTAGTCATCATCCTATTTTGGAAATGACTTCCATTTTTAGTGAAAATATCCCCAGGATTACCAAAATGTGAAATGACTTGGTTGAAGAGAAAGAGTGAATTTGTATAACCATGGATAGAATAGTTAAACATGGCCTCAACCCACATACTGAAGTAGTCTATGGCCACAATGATGTACTTGTGGCCCCTAGCTGAAGTTGGGTGAGAAGTAGTAATTTCCACCCCCCACTTGGTGAATGGGTCGATCGTGAGAATAGGAAAGAGAGGAGCCAAATGGGTGCACATTTTTCTCGTATAGACTTGACAAGGGTGACAATTCTTGACCAAATCAATAGAATTATTGAATATCAAAGGCTAGAAGTATCCAACATGCAAAATTTTCTAGGTTGTTTCCAACTTTGATAGATGACTATGATAGGCCCCACCATGGAAATCATTCAATACCCTCTTAGCCTATTTATGGGTTAAGCACTGATGTAGAATTGAATCAACCCCATGATGATACAACATATTACTAACAATTAAATAGTGCTTAGAATGATTGTAAAGATGGCAGTGATCATCCCCTAAAAGGGACTAAGGGAACTTCAATGTATGGATATATATCAAAATATATCCATACTAAGGATCCTGTAAGGAGAAAAGGAAGAGGTGTTCATATGGAAATAAATACTCATCATAAATTAGGTCATCTTTGTGAGGTAACTCTGAGATTAACTAACCAAAAACCAAAGAATTTCACTACGACAAATCCATGTGATTAACTCCTTTTTTTTGCTTCCAAGGATTGTTTTAGTGTATATTTCTCCAATTTTTTGAAGAAGTAGGCACTATTTATCAGGATGGCACAATTTTTGGTGTTTCTTTCACCATCCAAAACATTTAGGTACTAATTCAGGAAATAATAGCGTCAGAAACTAGCGACGGAAGTAGCATCATAAATAGCGCCAAAATAATGCCATCAAACTTTCCAGAAAATAGCGCCAATGATAGCGCCAGGTTTAGCTCCTTTTTTTCACCTAAATTACCTCCTTGGTTAGCTCCCTTTTTAGCCTTGGAATTAGCGCTAGATGTGCCTAAATAGTTAATTAATTGGGGTATTGGGGGTTAACTGGATATGGGCTTTGAGGATTATGGGATTTAGGGTACAAGGATTAAGGGTTAGGGTTTAAAGGATTAAGGGTCAAGAGCTAAGGGATTTGGTTATTATGAGTTAGGTAGTTTAATGGTTAATGACTGGGTTGTTTCAAGTTTGGATGGTCCTTCGAAGCTTGTTGTTACAGGATTACATTTTAGTTCCTTTACTGATTTAGATTAATTAAGGTTCTCGAAGTTGTTGTTATTACACATGTTAGTGTCAGTATATGCATACTTCCATCAGGGATCAAATCTGCTCTTTGCATTTTCATTGTAGGTGTCTCATACTGAAAATTTTGATCATTCCACTAGGTCATGCCAAAAATGATCCACTGATGGTTGTCTTCTTCTTCTCAGAAAATCTAATTTTCCCTCATCAGGTATATTTGCTGACCCATTTTCATGTTTCATTCAGTTATGGTTTTAGTTATATTATTTTTAGAGTTAAGGCAGTCATGTCTCCATTAGGTCTTAGGGTTCATTTCCAAGGTCAAAATCTTTGTTTTATTGCAAATAAAGGGCAGCAAAGGTATGAGGAAGACCAATAAACAAAGAATGGTTGGTATTTAGTCATGGTTACTATACAAAATCCTTATTTCACTAATGTAATTTTCATCTCAAAAAACATTTTTTTTGAGATGAAAACAGAGTATTTTAGTTTGTTCATATTTTTGATGTAATTCAAGTCATTATTATGTAATAGTTGTTCCCATAACCTTCCCAAGGAACTTCTCCTTGCTGCAAGAGAGGAATCATTGAAGAATCAGCTCAATCAAAGCATCATCCACCTGAAAAGAGACAAAGAAAGAGAAGCATCAGATAGAGATTTGAAAACAAAGTAAAAAGTTCCAAACAAACATTATAAAGTGGGTTTTTCTAAGGAAAAATCAAACTCATCCTCTATATAATATTTCAAAAGCATATTTCAAACTTCATCAGCTCTTTTGCACCCTAAGCTCTCCTTGGCAAAGAGGAAATTGAGTGAAAATTTGAAAAAATCAGGAAGGCGCTGCGCGTTTCAGTTGGACGCTGCACGCTGGGCAGAGTCAACGTGCACATAAGTGTGTCGCTGCGCACCTGAGTGTGGCGCTGCGCGCCTGTGCAGTGAAGGGCACATTTTCCCGACTGAGCTAGAGAAAATTTCAACGGCGCTGCGTGCCTGTGCATTGAAGAGCGCGCTTGTCAAGGATGCTGCGCGCTGGCACTTGGTGCTACACGTTTGGACAATAATGCTTGGAAAACCCTAGGAGAACCATAACACCACTTTTCTTCATCTGCTCAAGCTACAAAGGCTTCTATTACCTGCATACAACAAGTAAGTGGCCCAGTATCTCTTTTTCTCCATCAATTAAGCAAGTTGGCACCCTAAATTTTAAAACCCTAGCAAAGCTTTCTTGTATGTTTCCAAAATCACCTATTTGATCAGAATTACAGCACTTCATAGACTTTGTCACCCTCAAATCATCCTTGCCTGTACTTCATTCAATATCCCTCACTATTTCACTCACCTTGACCCACATATCAGTCCCTCAAGTTTTCACCTTAAAAACATGGCAGAAGAGGGTCACACTAGTTCAAAAGAAGGGGAAAGACAGTCAAGGAGGCTAGCCAAGAAGGGAGGGAGAATTATCATATTTGAACCCACTGATACCACAGAAATTATGGCATCACCACTTACAGTATCATGTTTCAAGTACATGGGTTGTTTTGAGTTTTGCCAAAGGGTTGAAAGGGTGAATTTTCATCAACAGTTAACCAAGCAGTTCATCCTCAATTCACAAAACAACTAGGTCACTTTAGCCGTGGTCACATTCACTATATCTCTTGCCATCATATCATAGGCCACTGGAATTCAAAATGCAGGAGAGAAATGGTTCAAGCAAAGAAATTTGCATCATAGTTTTTATGAGCCATATCTTAAAACAAGGTTTAAAAATCATAAGAAAATAATTCTCCCTTTCTCTTATCTCTTAGACAAGTATGCGCCATCAATGAAGATAATCATGAGTTATTTCACATGTGAGGGTAGGTTTTCCAGACTCTACTCATATCATATCAGGCTTCTCATGCACTTTACCAGGGTAAGAATGCTCAGTTTTCCATATTACCTTTTTAGAAGTATTGACAAGATGACATATATTGCTCAGAAAAGGGATCCAACTCATCAGATGCATAGTATTTTCCATCATTCTCTTATCAAAATGATAGTCCTCCATCACTTAGATCAACTAGGCATTGCTTGGGACACCTTCATAGCTAATGAAATATTCAATGAACCACCTACTCAGCCAGCTCCCCTCATTCCTCCATCATCCTCCACTCATCCATCTACTTCTTCTCATCCACCACAACTTACTTATCACTCATCCTCAACAAATCATTCTTCACCAGCCACCTCCACACCATCTACATCACCATTTCATGTAGCCATTCATTCACCCAATAGAGATGATGACAGTGATGAGGAACATGATGAGCATGATGGCAGTGAGGGACATGATGTACACACTGAGCATGGTCAGAGTAGTGTACCACAAAGGAACAAATTGCATTCATTTGCTTTCAACTATCAGAGAGGAAAGAGGCAAGTGTTTACCCCACGGAAAGTGGGTGGGGCCTTACCTTCGTCATCAACATTATAGGTTAAACGAAAAGAGAAAATAGTGGAGGAAGTAGAGGTCAAACAGCAGCATGAAAAACATGACACTGAAAAGGAGTTTCTCCTTGTGAACACAAGTGATGAGGAGAAAGACAAAATCACTCAGGCTACCTTGAAAGCAAAGGATACCAAAATCAGGAAGCTTGAGACCAGTTTACAAAGGGCCAAATATATCATCTCCTTTTATGAGCAAGAGAACAAGCAGCTAGAGGTTAAGCAGGAATTGATGCAAACCAAGTACATCAAGGCAAAGAGGGAGGCTGAGAAGGCCAAGTTTCAGCTTGATGAGGCTTATGGAGAGCCGAATGATGAACAGGGACAGAGAAAAAGACCAAGAACAAGAGGATTAAAGAGAGCCTTAGAGCTTGAAAGGCAAAAGGAGGCAGAATTGGAGGAGCAACTCACTTTAAATGAGTAATTGGCCAAGGACATAGCGGAGAACAGAGAGTATTGGCTTGAGAAGGTAAACACACACTTGGAGACCCTCTTGGACAAAGCAAACAGAGATGTTGAGATACAAAGGAAGATGGCCAAGTATTATGCATGGAGGAACCAAGTGGCAAGGAGCAAGCTCAAAAGAGCTCATGAGAAAATTGACCAAGCAAGAGGAGAGGAAAAGACTTCACATACTTTCTGAGGCATCCCTACATGCCTCTAACCTTTTATCAATCATAAAAATACATTTTTGGGCATGTTGAACCATTTTTGAGCTTGAAGGAAATTGCTGTGTTTTTCAGTCCAGGTTTTGCACAGTCATGGAGGGAAAATGCATAGCGCGCTGGGCGCTGCGCTCTTTTTTGAGACATCCAATCAGCAAGAAGTCAGAATTTTTGGGTTTCTAGTGATGAGTACATACACCCTGTACATTTGCTAAGAATTTTAAGGAAAACTGGTTGGTCAAAAGGTCAAAAAACACCAAAAAAATGACCTTTCTGCCCTCTTTTTGGCCTCGGTGCTGAGAAATGTTGGGAGATTTGGTTTTTGGCTGGAAAAATGACATCAAAATTCATAAATTCAAGTTGTTCCAGAAATTAGACAGGCATAGCTTTCCAACAAGCTATTGTGGGTGCAATTTGGACCTCGAGAAAGCCTCCAAAAGTGCAGCTGAAGTTGAAGGGTGCACTTGCACTTGGCGCTGCGCGTTTGACACTTTGCCCAAAATTTTGTAGATTCGACCCAGTTTTCACTTCTACCATGACAAATGATGTTTTTACCCTTGTAATTGATAAGTTGAATGTAATTATGATGCTTCTATATCTTACTAGGGTAGATTCATTAGTTAAAACAAATTTATGAGGTGTAATGTATCAGTTTGTTTAGATTAGCGATGAGTCATTTTGACCACCCTATTTTCTTGTTAGAAGTTCAGGTTATGTTGGAAACAACTCTTCCTCTCATGGATTCGACTCCCTGAGCTTAGGATGAGTTTTTTGGGGTCTATATGATGCTTTTCCTCAGTCATTGTAGGGGTTGGACTCAGTGGGATGCTTATGTTTTGATTAGATATCATTTTGTATCAGTTACAACAGGAGATTAATGAAAAATTGCGGCTATTTCTTTGGGATCAATGTGTTATGATGCTTAGTTCAGTTTTTCTTTTGTATTCATGTGTTAGAATGTATTGTTAACTCCATTTCATCATTTCATTGCCTTTATGTGAATGTATACAAGTCTGAGAGGCAGAATCCATATCTTTTATGCTCTGTTTTGGGTAGACATTTCACAATCTGTGTTTTCTTTAGTTTAGGAAGAATCCATGTGGTTTACATGCTCTTTCTAGCTCCTCACTAGTATTTTCACCTCATCCATCAAATCCTAAGGTTCTGATCATTGTGCCTACCTTGCCCCATCGAACACCCTGCAGTTTTGACCTAATTTCCTTGCCCTAACTGTTCGGCTCTTTCTGATCCAACAAAACCCTTGAAAAAAAAAAATCAAAACCCTATGCTACTATACCTAGCCTAATATCAGTTTCTTGATCTAGTCATTTTGGCTGAGATCCTTACGGAGAGATCCCTCTCCTGGCCTAGTAGGGCTAGCTACTTGGCTAAGCATGGTTTGTGGTTACCCCGAAATTGCCTTATTCAGCCTGAGGTTCAATCTAGGTGCTAACATAGTGGCGACCATACTGGGGAATCGAAAGATCATAAATTAATCACCCCAGTAAGTTGTTTTATTTAAATTCTTAAGCTTGTGGATGATGAGTTTTAGAATTTAATCATAGGCTGAATTGGAAAGTTGTAAAGCAATATCTTGATTTTCAAAATTAGACATACTGGCTTCCCAAAAATACACCAGATCCAATCCAGATCTAAATCCTCCGACCATTGTCAGTGATCCTCAAAAAATTGGGCGAAAATCTAAGAAAGTTGCAGAGAGATCTAGTTTAACCGGAGAACAATCAAGTAAGGATTTCATTCCTAGAGTTAATTCACTCCCGGGAAGGTTAGAAACTTTGCAGGACATTGAGTTTGATATTAATTTTGAGCAAAGTTTATTGCAGTAAATCTTTAAGTTGGATTGATCAGACAGTTGTTGATTCCTCTATATCTCTTCATAACCCCGTTGAAGATTTGTTTTCACACAATGAATCAGGTTCACAGCTTTTTCACACTCTTGATCACTTGTAGAACCTCTCTTCAAACTTAAACACTTGGGTGCAAAATAAGATTCATAGGCCATCTTTCGATTTTCAAAATACTTCCATTGCATCTACTACCACTCAAACTATCCCTCATCCTTCGCCTTCTTCTTCACAGGTTGTTCACACCACTCAGACTATTGATTATACCGAATATCGCAATCCCTGTTTTAAATCCACCACCTCCCCCACCTCCAGTTATGGTTGCCCGATATGCACCCCTTGTTTTTCCTCAAAATCTTGGTGCCATGCCCCCTGATTATCAAACCAAAATACCTTTGTTCAACAACACTCAAACTATTACAGCTCAACAACACGTAGACAAGATGAATGATTTCTTTGACCTCCATGAAGTTGAAATTGAAGATGTGATGATGAGGCTATTTGTACAAAGTTTTGGAGGAGAAGTTCGGAAATGGTTCAGAGCCCTACCAATAGCTTCTATCCCTACTCTACCTATCCTTCAGAGGCAGTTCCTAGATCAGTGGGAGGTGAAGAAGAATCCCCTTCAGATTTTGTCTGAATATGAGAACATCAAAAGAAATGTTGGCGAGAGCGTGCAAGACTATTGTGTGAGATTTAATGCAGTATACAATGCTATTCCTGAAAATATCAAACCACCAGAGGGATTGGCTTTGCTTAAGTTTCCAGATGGGTTTGATGCCGATATGGCATATTAGTTACGTGAACATGATCCTACAACTCTAGAAGACATGCAAAAGAATGCTGTGAGCGTAGAAGCGAACTTGCTGGCCAAAAGAGAAAGAATGAGATCAGAGAAAAGAGTGACCGTGAAAGAAGAAACATCTACTTCAGATGAAAAAATGGATACATTGATTCGAACAATGGAAAGGATGGTTGACTGGTTGTCCATCTCAGACAGACCTGAACCGCAGATCTGGAACCCAAACTTTAGAGGGCAGCAACAGCCCCAATTCCGAATCAAGCAAAGAGAGCAAAAAGCACCGGAACAACCAGCGCAACAACAACAACAGCAGATCAGAACCCCGTTACAACAGAATTATGTTCAAGGAGTGGAAGAAGAAGAGGAGGAAGATCCAGTAATTGAAACAAATCATTTCTTCACTGCAGATGGTATGCCTATATTTCTGACCGAAGATGAGGAGTATGCAGAAAGTTTCGACATTCTAAAGGATGAGGACTACATCTTAGCAAATGATGTTGATTTGGAGACCGAATCTGATGATTATCAGCGTGGCTATATGAATGCTTTGAGCGCACAGTAGAAACAATACTCTTTGAGGAGTAGAGATGTACTGGTTAGTCCTATTCAAAAGAGGAAGGATGTTCAGTCAAAGAATGATCTCTCAAACAATCAGAAAAGAGGAAAGGAGCATGTCGATCATAATCCTAGCAAGGTAAATCAACCATCAACAAGTACAGCTACAAAAGAGAAAGATAATAAGAAAAAGGATAGTATAATGAAGGAGCAAACAGATAAGAGGGACATTGTTGTCAAAGAGGTAGAAAAAGTCACATCTTTTAATTTAGAAAGTGAAATTGCTAAATTGAAAGTGTCCATTCCTTTGACCAAGCTTGTTAAGAATAGCCATTACAAACACCATGTGTCTAGAATACTGCAAACTGATCCTTCGTCCGGCATGGTGAATGTTGAGGATGATCATCCTGAGCTTATTTTAGGTCTAGCTATAGATGGTCAGCTAGAAGATAGCGAGGTCCTGCTCTTTATTTGAGTCTTAGACTGTATGAGTATATTCTTCATAATGCTATGCTTGATTCCAGAGCTTCTCACAATTTGATGCCCAAGGCTATCATGGAAAAGCTGGGCCTGGATATCACCCGATCATATCATGATTTGTATTCATTTGATTCTGGTAGAGTTCGCTGCATTGGTCTCATCAAAGATTTAGTGGTTTCCTTAGATCAAATCCCAGTCAAGAATATTTTGATGGGCGTGGTAGTAGTTGATATACCACCTCGATTTGGTATGCTATTGTCTAGACCGTGGGGATACAAACTCAAAGGCACTTTACAACTTGACTTCTCTTATGCTACAATCCCTGTTTTTGATCAATTGAGGAAGTTGTACTAGGAAAAGAAGATGAAATATATGATCACTAGTAAAGAGAAGCCCATAAATCATCCTATAAATGCTATACATACAGATTTAGAGTCTTTTGTTTTGTACAATTATAGTGGATTGAATGATGTAGATATTTAGCTCGTAGAAGTAGATGATGTACCAGAAATTTCCGAGTGTTTTAGAGCAGTTCTTAATCAAGAAAAGAAAAAAGTGGCAATTCCTTCTGAGCGGCCTCCACAGGAGCAAAAATTTAGTGAAGAACAAAAAAATGAAGCAACCAGCAAAGGTAAGATTGAAACAATAGTAGAATTCCAACATCTAGAAGACGAAGACGGCCTTTGGAGCATGGACTTCGATGGTGCTTTGGGTAAGGATGGTGCGGGTATTGGAATTTGGATTCGAAGTCCTGTTTTTCAGCCAGACAAAGTTCCAAGTAATGTTAGAGTGTGTTCCTATAAATTAGCTTTTGATTGCTCTAACAATGAAGCGGAGTATGAGGCATTGATTACAGGTCTAAAGATTTTGAAGAAGCTTGGTGTGAAAAGGATTTATGTTTATGGTGATTCAGAGTTAGTGATTAAACAATTCAAAGGAGAATATCAAGCGAAGCATCTGTGGATGAGAGCTTATAGGAACGCAGTCCTGGATATCTTGAAGATGTTTCCAGAATACACATTGACAGTGGTGCCAAGAAGTCAAAACATCATTGCTAATTCACTTGCTACAACAGCGAGCAATCTGAAAATTCCAATGAATTCTAGCAATAAATTTGAAATTCATGTCAAACATAGGCCTATTGTTCCTGATAATTTGAGATATTGGCAGGTTTTCTGGGATGACAATGAAATTAATTCCTTTTTGCAGAATGAAGGGAAGTTTAAGGATGCTTTCATTGATGATGTTTGTGATTCCGATGAACAAGACATTGAGGTAAATTAGATGGAAGTTTACAGTTGAAGGATAATGTTATTCCTAGAGGTCTTATGCCTTTAGAGGAGTTATTTGATCAAGATGATGTGGCGAGAAAACCAACCTTGGTTCCTATCGACAAAGGAGTTGAAGATGTAAACATTGGTACAACGGACAAGCGCTAGCTTGTTAAGTTGTCAAAAACATTATCTCCTGAGTCAAAGGCTAAGTTTGTTAAGTTGCTTTCTGAATTTTCTAATGTTTTTGCGTGGGATTACTTAGATTTGAAAGTGTATGACAAGAACATCATTCAGCACACCATTCCTATCAAGCCAGATCAAAAACCCTTTAGACAAAAGTTGAGGAGGATCAACCCAAAGCTATTGCCATCCATCGAGAAAGAGGTAAATAGATTGTTTAAAGTTGGTATCATTGTTCCAATTAGATTCTCTGATTGGGTTTCGAATTTGGTCCCGGTACGAAAAAAGACCGGAGAGATAAGGTTGTGCATTGATTTCTAGAACCTAAATAAAGTGTCCCTGAAAGATAATTATCCTCTTCCTAAGATGGACCACATTCTGCAAAGAGTAGTTGGAGCATCATGGATGTCACTACTAGATGGCTACTTAGGTTACAATCAGATTTTGGTGCATGAAAAATACCAAGACAAAACTGCCTTCACAACACCATGGGGGACTTTTCAGTATGCCAAGATGCCATTTGGGCTGAAGAATGTCGGGGCCACTTTTCAGCAGGCCATGGATATAGCTTTTGCTAACAAGAAGGATGTTTTCTTAGTTGTTTACTTAGATGACTTAATAGTATTTTTTGGTTTTGATGATGAGCATTTACACCACCTGAGGATTGTTTTTCAGAAATGCAAGGAGTTCGAGATTTCTTTAAATCCAAAGAAGAGTCTTTTCGCCATGGAGGAAGGTAAGCTCCTCGGTCATATAATTTCCAAAGATGGTATTCGTATTGATCCTTCTAGGGTGGAGGCAATTCAGCAAATAGACTTTCCACGCAACAAAAAGGAGATCCAAGCCTTCAACGGTAAGATGAACTTCTTATGTAGATTTATACCAAATTTGGCTGAGCATTTGCGTGAGTTAACTAATATGTTGAAGAAGGATAGCACTATGAAATGGACTGAGGATGCCATGAAATATTTCAACTTGGTAAAGCTTGCTTTGACCATAGCCCCTGTTTTGATCAGTCCCGATTATACTCGTGATTTTATTATATTTTCATTTGCATCTAAGCATACTTTGGCTGCAGTGTTGATGCAAAAGAAGGATCAGGTGGAGTAGCCCATTGCATTTTTCAGTTGAACTATCAGAGATGCTGCTCTTCGCTATAACATCATTGAGAAACAAGCTTTGGCTCTTATAAAGGCATTGAAGGATTTTCAAGTTTACATTCTACATTCGCATACCATAGCATATGTTCCCAACGCGGTTGTCAAAGATGTCCTCATGCAAACTGATCTGGAAGGAAGAAGAGGTAAGTGGATAGCAAGCGATGTTAGAGTATGATCTTGAGATTAAGCCCACGAAACTGATCAAAGGTCAAGGCTTGGCAAAACTCATGGCTGAGTCGAATCTTCATGCTCTAGACATAAATATTATTGCAACAATGTCAGATGAAGAAGATGGTGGCACACTCATTCAGGTATCAGAAATGTTTCTCAACTCACCTTGGTATTCTGATATAGTATATGTTCTTCAGCATCTTTCTCCTCCTCCTAGAATGTCGAAAAGTAAAGGTAGATCACTAAAACTGAAGTCTGCAAAATTCTGCATTTTGGATAGTGCTCTCTATTGGAAAGATCCGGGAGGGGTTCTTCTTAATTGTTTGGTTGAAAATGAAGCTCAGCAGGTAATGAATGATTTTCATAGAGGAGATTGTGGGGGTCACTTGTTTTGGAAAACAACAACTAATAAAATCTTGAGAGCAGGGTATTATTGGCCATCTTTATTTTCATATTTATATAAAACAGTCATGAGCTGCCACGAATGTCAAGTTTTTCAGGGAAAAAGGAAGTTTCTTCCTCTTCCTTTGAAGCCAATTGTAGTTAATGCACCTTTCCAGTAGTGGGGGCTTGATTTCATAGGGGAAATCCATCCTACATCATCAGCACAGCACAAATGGATTTTGACAGCCACTGATTACTTCACCAAATGGATCGAAGCCATTCCGACAAGGCAAGCTATAGACATGGTAATCATTCAGTTTTTAGAGTCCAATATCTTGTCTCATTTTGGTTGCCCTCACAAGATTATTACAGATAATGCAACATTGTTTAAGTCAAAGAAAATGGTTGAGTTTTGCAACAAGTACAACATCAGATTGGGTCATTCCACGACATACTATCTGCAGGGAAATGGACTAGCCGAGTCTTCAAATAAATCCTTGGTAAACATTATTAAGAAAATGTTGGAGGCAAACAAGAAGAATTGGCATCAAAATCTTGTCAATGCTTTGTGGGCCGATAGAGTGAGCAGTAAGAAATCAATAGGTATGTCGCCTTTTGAATTGGTTTATGGTACTAATACAGTGTTTCCTACATCACTTGCAGTCCTGATCATGAGATTATTGCAAGAAGCAGGTAGTGAATAAGATGGTATTCAACGCCAAATCAATAAAATGATTCAACTTCAACAAACAAGGGAAGATGTTTCTCAAAATACTTTCCGGCTGAAAGAGAAGATAAAGAAAATTTAGGACCGCAAGACTAAGGCAGAAAAGTTTCAGCTGGAAGATGTAGTGCTGCAATGGGATGCATGAAATGAAGAAAAAGGGAAACATGGTAAGTTTGACAATCCGTGGAAAGGACCTTATAAAATCTCAACCTATCAAAGATAGAATGCATATTTATTGAAGGAAATGGATGGTCAAGAATGCTCAGGAGGACCGGTGAATGGTAGGCTCCTGAAACACTATTGTTTCTGATGCAGCTTGCTGAAGTTGTTTCATTGTCATTGTATATACCAGTTTAATTTCCTTGCGAGATTTGAAGTACAATGTCATTTGAGCTTGGGGCTCGAAGTGAAGGCTATAAACCTTGCTGTTTTTAGTTGTTTTTTGAGTCAGTCTAGAGTCGGTTTTGAGTCAGTTTTCAATTTGTATCGAGTCATTTTTCAAAAATTTCAAAAGGTTTTCAGTATTTCATTTGTTTGACCATATTGGCCCAATTAGCTAGGCACTTGGTCTACGGTGTTCTTGACACCTCCAAGGAGATGCCATCCCCAATAAGGCCAATGTTAGTGTCAGTATATGCATATTTCCATCAGGGATCAAATATGCTCTTTGCTTTTTCATTGTAGGTGTCTCATACTGAAATTTTTTATCATTACACTAGGTCATGCCAAGAATGATCTATTGATGGTTGTCTTCTTCTTCTCAGAAAATCTAATTTTCCCTCATCAGGTATATTTGCTGACCCATTTTCATGTTTCATTTAGTTATGATTTTAGTTATATTATTTTTAGAGTTAAGGCAATCATGTCTCCAGTAGGTATTAGAGTTCATTTCCAAGGTCAAAAGCTTTGTTTTATTACAAAAAAAGGGTAGAAAAGGTACGAGGAAGACCAATAAACAAAGAATGGTTGGTAGTTAGTCATGGTTACTATACAATCCTTATTTCACTGATGTAATTTTCATCTCAAAAAACATTTTTTTTTAGATGAAAATAGATTATTTTAGTTTGTTTATCTTTTTGACGTAATTCAAGTCATTATTATGTAATAATTGTTCCCATAAGCTAGCCAAGGCACTTCTCGTTGCTGTAAGAGAGGAATCGTTGAAGAATCAACTCAATCAAAGCATCATCCACCTAAAAAGAGACAAAGAAAGAGAAGCATCAGATAGGGATTTGAAAACAAAGTAAAAAGTTCCAAACAAACATTATAAAGTGGGTTTTTCTAAGGAAAAATCAAACTCATCCTCTATAAGATTTCAAAATCATATTTTAAACTTCATCAGCTCTTTTGCACCTTAAGCTCTCCCTGGCAAAGAAGAAATTGAGTGAAAATTTGAAAAAATTAGGAAGGCGCTGCACGTTTCAGTTGGACATTGCACGCTGGGTAGAGTCGTTGTGCGCTTGAGTGTGTCGCTGCGCGCCTGAGTGTGGTGATGTGCGCCTGTGCAGTGAAGGGCGCGTTTGCCCGACCGAGCCAGAGCAAATTTCAACGGCGCTACGCGCCTGTGCATTGAAGGGTGCGTTTGTCAAGGACGTTGCACGCTGGCACTTGGTGCTACGCGTTTGGCCAGTAAAGCCTGGCAAACCCTAGGAGCGCCAAAACACCACTTTTCTTCATCTTCTCAAGCTACAAAGGCTTCTATTACCTGCATACAACAAGTAAGTGGCCCAATATCTCTTTTTCTCCATCAATTAAGAAAGTTGGCACCCTAAATTTTAAAACCCTAGCAAAGCTTTCTTGTATGTTTCCAAAATCACCTATTTGATCAGAATTACAACACTTCATAGACTTTGTCACCCTCAAATCATCCTTTCCTGTACTTCATTCAATATCCCTCACTATTTCACTCACCTTGACCCACATATCAGTCCCCCAAGTTTTCACCTTAAAAACATGGAAGAAGAGGGTCACACTAGCTCAAAAGAAGGGGAAAGACAGTTAAGGAGGTCGGCCAAGAAGGGAGGGAGAATTATCAGATTTGGACCCACTGATACCATAGAACTTATGGCATCACCACTTACAGTATCATGTTTCAAGTACATGGGTTGTTTTGAGGTTTGTCAAAGGGTTGAAAGGGTGAATTTTCATTAGCAGTTAACCAAGCAGTTCATCCTCAATTCGCAAAACAACTAGGTCACTTTAGTCAGGGTCACATTCACTATATCTCCTACCATCATATCACAGGCCACTAGAATTCCAAATGCAGGAGAGAAATGGTTCAAGTAAAGAAATCTGCATCACAGTTTTTATGAGCCATATCTTAAAACAAGGTTTAAAAATGATAAGAAAAGAATTTTCCCTTTCTCTTATCTCTTAGAAAAGTATGTGCCATTAATGAAGATAATCATGAGGTATTTCACATGTGAGGGCACGTTTTCCAGACTCTACTCATATGATACCGGGCTTCTCATGCACTTTACGAGGGTAAGAATGCTCATTTTGCCATATTACCTTTTCAGAAGTATTGACAAGATGAATATATTTCTCAGAAAGGGGCTCCAGCTCATCAGATGCATAGTATTTTCCATCATTCTCTTATCAAAATGATAGTCCTCCATCACTTAGATCAACTAGGCATTGCTTGGGAGACCTTCATAGCTAATGAAATATTCAATGAACCACCTACTCAGCCAGCTCCCCGCATTCCTCCATCATCCTCCACTCATCCATCTACTTCTTCTCATCCACCACAACTTACTTATCACTCATCCTCAACAGATCATTCTTCACCAGCCACCTCCACACCATCTACATCACCATTTCATGTAGCCATTCATTCACCCAATAGAGATGATGACAGTGATGAGGAACATGATGAGCATGATGGCAGTGAGGGACATGATGTACACACTGAGCATGGTTAGAGTAGTATACCACAGAGGAACAATTTGCATCCATTTGCTTTCACCTATCAGAGGGGAAAGAGGCAGGTGTTTACCCCATGGAAAGTGGGAGGGGCCTTGCCTTCGTCATCAACATTATAGGTTAAAGGAAAAGAGAAAATGGTGGAGGAAGCAGAGGTCAAACAACAACATGAAAAACATGACACTGAAAAGGAGTTTCTCCTTGTGAACACAAGTGATGAGGAGAAAGACAAAATCACTCAGGCTACCTTGAAAGAAAAGGATACCAAAATCAGGAAGCTTGAGACTAGTTTACAAAGGGCCAAATATATCATCTCCTTTTATGAGCAAGAGAACAAGCAGCTAGAGGTCAAGCAGGAATTGATGCAAACCAAGTACATCAAGGCAAAGAGTGACGCTGAGAAGGTCAAGTTTCAGCTTGATGAGGCTTATGGAGAGCCGAATGATGAACAAGGATAGAGAAAAAGACCAATAACAAGAGGAATAAAGAGAGCCTTAGAGCTTGAAAGGCAAAAGGAGGCAGAATTGGAGGAGAAACTCACTTTAAATGAGAAATTGGCTAAAGACATAGCTGAGAACAGATAGTCTTAGCTTGAGAAGGTGAACACACACTTGGAGACCCTCTTGGACAAAGAAAACATAGATGTTGAGATATAAAGGAAGATGGCCAAGTATTATGCACAGAGGATGTAGAAATTTCATCGTAGATCACCTGATAATGAAATGTAACTAAAGCAAAATACTTGATCTACTTCTACAAACAAACTTGTAGAAGCTTAATCGATTTTGAGCAAGATCAAATAGAACATATAACAGAGAAGAAGATTCAATCACACATGAAACACAGAAGAATACTCTGGGGAAACCCTCAGCTAAAAACCCTGCTATCTGTATTATCATACAAGTGGAAATATCTCAGGATTACACAAAGCTTTAGCTCACAAGCTATCCAACTCTCAGTACAATCCCTCACTGCTGTGTATAGACCGAATAGACAACACATATGCCTTCCTTCAGTCCTCCAAGCCTCCTATTTCCTTGCGTAGTTTCTCCTGGGTCCTCAAGCTGCCACTTGTGTGTAATTACCTCACACACTGCTCACTAACCTCTGAAATAACTGCACAATCCTCAAGGAAAGAATTCCTTCTGCATGCAAGAGATATCCTCATGAGAATATTCCTGCAACTGATAGTACATTGTCCCATCCTTTGATCTCAACTGGGTCTCTGTCTAAACTGACATGCATGAGTTATTTATGAGAGAATATTCAGTTATCTGAAGTACACTAGTTGCATGCATGCATGCATTGACTAACTGAACTCACAATCAATTCCACAAACTGTTGGAACTAATCTAACTGGACTTAACTCAGTTAACTGAGCTAACTAATTACAACTCAAAGTACAACTCATCCTGATCTCCTTAATTAAGGGATAACTTCCTCAATCAAAGGGATAACTGTTGCATGTCTTCACATAGACTTCATGTTTGATTTTCTCTAACTAATTAACTCAAGATGAATTAATTAATTATTTTACAAATAGCTGCTGAGCTCAAATTCGAATTTTAATTCTCAATTTTAATTTAGGGACTAATTAAAATTGGAATGTATCCCGAAATGCTATCTATAGCAATGCTATTTTTATCATTTCTATTTTTAGCATTTCTTGTTGCTATTTTCAACAGAGGAACCAAGTGGCAAGGAGCAAGCTCAAAAGAGCTTATGAGAAAATTGACAAATTGACCAAGCAAGAGGAGAGGAGGAGACTTCACATACTTGCTGAGGCATCCCTACATTCCTCTAACCTTTGATCAGTCATAAAAATACATTTTTGGGCATGTTGAACCATTTTTGAGCTTGAAGGAAATTGTTGTGTTTTTCAGTCCAGTTTTTGCACAGTCATGGAGGGCAAACGCGCAGCGCCTTGGGCGCTACACTCTTTTTTGAGACATCCAATCAGCAAGAAGTCAGCATTTTTGGGTTTCTAGTGATGATTACATACACCCTGTACATTTGCTAAGAATTTGGAGGAAAACTGGTTGGTCAAAAGGTCAAAAAACACCCAAAAAATGACCTTTTTGCCCTCTTTTTGGCCTGGGCACTGAGAAATGTTGGGAGATTTGGTTTTTGGCTAGGAAAATGACATCCAAATTCAGAAATTCAAGTTTTTCTAGAAAGTAGACAGACATAGCTTTCCAACAAGCTATTGTGGGTCCAATTTGGACATCGGGAAAGCCTCCAAAAGTGCAGTTGAAGTTGAAGGGCACACTTGCACTTGGCGTTGCGCGCTGGCACTTGGCGCTGCGCGTTTGACACTTTGCCAAAATTTTTGCAGATTCGACCTAGTTTTCACTTCTACCACAACAAATGATGTTTTTACCCTTGTAATTGATAAGTTAAATGTAACTATGATGCTTCTAGAGATTACTAGGGTAGATTCATTAGGTAAAACAAATTTATGAGGTGTAATGTATCAGCTTGTTTCGATTAGGGATGAGTAATTTTGACCACCCTATTTTCTTGTTAGAAGTTCAGATTATGTTGGAAACAGATTCTCCTCTCATGGATTTGACTCCCTGAGCTTAGGATGAGTTGTTTGGGGTCTATATGATGCTTTTCCTCATTCATTGTAGGGGTTGGACTCAATGGGATGCTTATATTTTGATTAGATATCATTTTCTATCAGTTACAGCAAGAGATTAATGAAAAATTGTAGCTATTTCTTTAGGATCCATGTGGTATGATGCTTAGTTCAATTTTTCTTTTGTATTCATGTGTTAGAATGTATTGTTGACTCCATTTCATCATTTCATTGCCTTTATGTGTCTGTATACAGGTCTGAGAGGCAGAATCCATATCTTTTATGCTCTGTTTTGGGTAGACATTTCACAGTCTGTGTTTTCTTCAGTTTAGGAAGAATCCATGTGGTTTACATGCTCTTTCTAGCTCCTCACTAGTATTTTCACCTCATCCATCAAAACCTAAGGTTTTGATCATTGTGCCTACCTTGCCCCATCGAACACCCTGCAGTTTTGACCTAATTTCCTTTCCCTAACTGTTCGGCTCTTTCTGATCCAACAAAACCCTTGAAAAAAAAAATCAAAACCCTGTGCTACTATACCTAGCCTAATATTAGTTTCTTGATCCAGTCATTGTGGCAGAGATACTTATGGAGAGAGCCCTCTCCTGGCCTAGTAGGTCTAGCTACTTGGCTAAGCGTGGTTTGTAGTTACGCCGGAATTGCCTTATTCAGCCTAAGGTTCAATCTAGGTGCTAACAACACATACAATTTGTTAAGCACGCGCTACCTTTCCTAATTAGGCCAATTCTAGGAAATCCAATTTATCATCCAATTAATACTTACCTCACCCTGCCATAATACTGCATGATTAGACCGTTCTGATACCATTACGTTTTACAATTAAACTGATGTAAGTACTGCCATTAGTAACAATACTCCATCATTATTACCTTTTTTTCTTTATTATTCATGTTGTTACATCTGGAGATCAGTGCAATCATTCATAAAATATTGATTTAAAAGTTTTGAATCGGTAATAAGGAGGAGTAACCGCCTATAATTCCAACACCTTGACATTCTCCCCTGAGCAAACATCTGTGTGTGCTGAAGAAACTCTGTAACAGGTTCCTAGCATTGTTGATTAGTGTTCTTGTGAGTAGCTTTGGGTGGAGCAATGGTCAAACAGAAATCTAACTCTATTAATGTGCTATTACAACATCCAGAAGCATTGGAATTTTTTCAAAGGGCTAGATGACTGAGTTATTTTGAAAAATTACAGGGTTTTAGTGAATTGGTCACTTTCGAATTTTCCCAAGCCTTAGTTGAACAACACTCTATGATCAGGGGCTTCAGAATTTCTATTACAAAATAAGTTATCGCAAAAGTGATAGGGATGCCTAGGATAGGAGAATGGTGGTTCTCAAGGAAAGCGACCAATCCTGAAGCTAAAGAAATATTCTTATAGGAGGGAGAAGAATTGACGCCCAATCATAGGGGTTTTGATAAAAAATCTCTTCCTCACCCTTGGGAAGATGTAACCCTCTTCATCCAAAAATTTATTACATGTGAGGGTCGTTTTAGGATTATTTTCAATTATCACTTTCAATTGTTGCCACACCTGAGGACAGGTCAATTGATTAATTTACCATACTACTTGCTGAATTCATTACAACACATGGTAGAGGCTGTGAAAGGGGAAAAATATCCATAAAATTGTGTCACTAACCATGCGTTCATTAAATTAATCATCATGCATTCGTTATAGAGACAAGGGAGATTGTGGCATGCTTTGATAGTGAGACCTTGTGCTGGTGCAAATGAGGAGTATGAAATACAATCGTAGGCTCTAAGAGGAGTAGGGTTGATACACCCCCTATAACTGGTTGGCGAAACCCTAAGAGGTGGAGTTCCATTAGAACCGCCCCTAGTTCATCCTCATTAGGAAAGGATACATGGATAGAAGAACCTGTGATGGTGTCTACTAACTCATAAGAGGAAAGCTGAGGTGGGTACCCAATTGCAGAGGAAGTGCTAGAAGAAGAAACTACTAGAACAACAATTGTTCCTGAAACTTGAGCTGAGGAAGTGAACACAACTAAAGGGACTAGACTAAGAATATCAATGAAGGTAATCAAAAGGAAATTGAAAAATCCAATTGGTGGAAGAACCCCTGGGAACAGGGTGCGAGTAACTCTTATACCAAAAGAGACTAAAAAACCTACTGCTACAACCGAGGGGGAATGTTCCAATACTATTGAACCTAAGGGGTTTGAGGAGAAACATGACAATGAAAAGCAGGAGAAGTCTACATAGGAAGGCCCCTCTACATCTGAAAGCTCATATGTTACACTGGAGCTTGACCAAGAAACAAAGAAACAGTAAGAGACAGAAGGACCAATAATATTAGCGCAGACAAAAGAACAATAGGTTGTTACTTCACTAGGTAAGACAAAAATTGACCCTCTCATTCAAATTGAAAATCTAAGAAAGAAAAATTAGGAGTTAAAGAAACAACTTGCCTTGGTTAAAGAACAACTTCATTTTAAGAATGAAATTGGATTGGATATATTGGCAGAGGTTGTATAAATGACATCATCCATTATCTCAGAAAAACTTTGTAAGGGTTACCAACAAATATTTAAGGAGGCTAAAATCATGGAGATTGTTACTATTTCAGTTGGAGTACAAGTGTGTGAACAGGACAAAGAATTTCAACCTACTATTCCACAAGAACCTACTGATGATGTTGCGGTTACACAAGAATCAACAATCGAAGTAGAGCAGGAAGAATAAAAACAATCTTCTAATCCACAAGAACATGTTTATGATGTTGTTGTTACACAAGATACAATAGTTGAAACAAAGTAGACTGAAAATAAAAATACTTTTGTATGACAAGAACCTATCGATGATGCTGCTATTACACATGAATCCACAGTCGAAGTAGAGAAGGAAGAAGAAAAATAGTCTTCTAATCCACAATAACATGTTTATGATGCCACTGTTATACAAGAACCAACAGTTGAAACATAACATACTAAAAATTAAAATATTGTTGTACCACAAGAACCTATAAATGATGATGTTGTTACACAATAACAACCAGTTGAGATAGAGCATCAAGAGGATAAAAGGGTTCAGAAGGGGGATGCTGAAAAAACATATGAATCAACTCACGCTAAATTTGAAGATTTGATAAGGGTACTAGAGCAGTGGGAGAAATTAACGCTCTTTCCCAAAGATGAAGTCATATTCCTAAAGCAGCATGAGGAAATGGTCAATAAGATTAAGAAGGAGTGGGATGAAAAATTAAGAATTGCAAAATTTGTGAAAATTTAGAAGGAGAGGAATCAAGCAATGAAATAAGTGAAGGAACTGCAAGGAGAGGTTAAGCTATTACAACAAGAAAAGGATCTCATTTATGAGATCATTAATGGCTTATTGTGCAGTAGGCTTCCTTCTCCTTCTTATCCTTTATATTTGCAAGAAAAACATTATCTCTTCCAATTAACAACCCTGAAGGAAAAGTGACCATATAAGACAAAGGAGATACACGACTTCCTGGAAACATTTCAAAGTGCTAATTTCTCATAACAACATTTGTTGTGCAATTTGTACATGGATGATTTCACTTGCTTTGGGGAAAAATCATTCAATTTGACACCCTATGTGGGAGATGTACAACTCAGGGATTTTTTTTCTTTTATGCAAAATTAGATAGGATGGAAAGTTGCCCATGATACTGTAACAACTAATGAAGAATGAGTAGAACTGATTATTAGAGAATAACTTGGTTCAACTGAAGTTGTTGCATAGAAACACAATAAAATATGGCAGTTTCCAGTCACTGAGACATTGCTAATGGACCACCAAGAATTAGTTCTACGGAGATGTGATATAAATATACAAGGAATGAGAATTGGTTCCTTAGAAGGAAGCAAGTTGAGGTGGGATATTTCTGATTAGAATTGAAGAAGTGAGACCCTTATTGTTATCAGAATTTTGAGCAAGCACTTTCCATAGTTCATCATTATGTTGACTATATTAGGAGGATTGGTGCAGGCTGGATATGACTTAGATTCAAGTTCCCTCTTGTTTGGTTACCCACCTATAGGTACCAACATCCATATAGTATTACTGATAAGTTTTGGGAGGCATAATTGGTTTATTTTCGAGGATACAGGGTCAGAGGTGAAGACATGGTAGGAAATGACAACCTCACACGAATTCACTCTCAGCATGCTAGGCATTAGTGACATGAGTCTGCATGTGGACATGCAGGAGTTTAAGCTGGGGGGAGATGTTGGGTCACGGAATTGTCATCTTTTTCCTACTTATTTTCCTATTTATTTTATCCCTTTTTGACCAACATGACCATATCTTATTACTGTAATAACCCTTATTCACCTAAGTATGTCCTTTTTCACTTGTCACTTTCTTAGTCCAATTCTACTTATAATTTGACATTAGAACTACTTTCTTAGGCTATTTTTTATCATAAAACTAATGTATGGGTTGTTTTAGGTTTGAATGGTCTATCGAAGCTTGTTGTTACAGGATTACATTTTAGTTCCTTTACCAATTTGGATTAATTAAGGTTCTGGGAGCTGTTGCTGTTACACAGTTTGTTTCTTAAGCACATGCTATCTTTCCTAAATATACTAGATCTAGAATCGCGTCAAAGTCAAAAGAAATAACTCATCACTTGGAGATATTTGTGGAGCATCCAGATCATTTGGTTGAGATCTTTTGTAAGTCTATTTGTAATTAAACTATTATAATTTTACCCCTTCCAAGGAAATTGTTGTGTAGTTGTTAAAATATAATTTTATTTTAAGATCACATGAGAATTGAATTATTCTCATGATGATATTCTCATTGTAATTAATATATATAAAAGAGAAGACTTTTTTCCCGCGAGGGCTAGACTGAAGAGTTGGAGTATAGGATTGGAAAGGGGAAACACTAGAGCTTTGTAATCCTGATACTTTTATTAATGCAAATCTCAACTTTGTAGTTCAGTAATTTCCTATGAGTAGTTTTTGTGATTTTTAGTACACCAGCACCTACTGAGGAGGAAGGGCCCTCCTTCTTAGCAGGGATCATTGGTTAGTTAGAGTGGAATATGCAATTTCATAAATATTTCTCAATTATTTTATTATTGTTACTATTTTTGTTATCGTTAATTCTGTGTGTAATTTAATTAATTGTAGTAAGCTTTGGATGGTCTGACAAGTTAAGTCCTTTATTGGTCCCTTAGTTTAGTGTGGCAGTGAATTATTTGCTTTGTTGTTACAGTTTGGATTGCACTTCCTTTTATGTGTGCAGATTGAATGTGTGATGGTTTTCAAGGGTGTTGTGAGAGTGGTTGAATGATAGATTGCATAAATATTTCTCAGTTATGTTATTGTTGTTACTGCTATTATTACAATTAACTTTGTGTGTAATTTAATCAATTGCAATAAGCTTTAGATGGTGTGACAACTTAAGTCCTGGACCATTCCATCAGTTTAGTGTGGTAGTGATCCAGGTGGATGTTGGTGGCCACTCACCTATTCCACTGTGACCCCCACCACTGTCTCTTTCAGTTTTTCAGTTTCCGTAATTGTAGCACAATTTATTATTTTTGGCATTTTTTCGGGTCTTGAACTTCCAGAGCTGTTTTGAGGCCCTAAACGACATTTTTTGGGAAAACTGGGGCCATAAAGAGTCAAACAAATATTATATTCCAAAGTTATGACCTTGGGAAGTTAATGTACCAATTTACCCAAATGGGGCCCATAGTTTTGGCGCTTCATATCCTAGGGTTAGGTTTTTGGATGTTTAGGGTTTTCCATTGTTTCTCAATAATAAATATGCCTTTGTGCCTCATTGTCACATAGTTCAGAGGCATGTAGCCGCCACATATCTTCTCATAGATAAGCTACCATCACCCGAGATAGTTTATTTCCATTATGTATGTAAGCATATTTCAGTTCTTTGATATTAATGAAATGAAGTTTTATTTCTGCTGCATCTCTGTACTTATGGTTATATTTGTAATTTGTTGTGTTCCTATTTAAGTTTGGATCAAGCAGTGAGTTATTTTCTTTGTTGTTATAGTTTGGATTTCACTTCCTTTTATGTGTGCAGATTGAATGAGTGATGGTTTTCAGGAGTGCTATGAGTGGTTGAATGACAAATTGCATAAATATTTCTCATTTATGTGATTGTTGTTACTGTTGTTGTTATATTTAATTCTATGTGTAATTTAATTAATTGTAGTAAGCTTTGGATGGTGTGACAGCTTAAGCTCTAGACCGGTCCCTCAGTTTAGTGTGGCAGTGAATTATTTTCTTTGTTGTTATAGTTTGGATTGCACTTCCTTTTATGTGTGCATATTGAATGAGTGATGGTTTTCATGAGTGCTATGAGAGTGGGTGAATGACAAAGCAGCTTATTTTTCAATATTTCTTCGCATTAAATGTGTGTGAAGTGTATAACAACTTTGTTGATTATTGAGAGTGTGTGTGCAACGAATTTGGGTTGAGATTATTTTATAGTAGTCGTCATATACCTTAGCATAGACTTTGCGCGATAATCTTGTAAAAATTAAAGCCTACCTAGATCGATAATTAAATGTCAGAGCGAGTTGACCAACAATAAAATTCAAACAAGATAAAAATAAGGAAGTTAACAAAGTTTCTTATTCAAATCATTGTGAGATACAAGCATTAATATTTTATTAACTTTTATGTCTTCACGAACATATGTTGATACAAAATGAATATCTTAACTTTTATGTATTCTACCAACGATTCATACCATATCTTGAACACTTTAATGATATTGCAATAGGTAATTTTAAATTTTAGGGTATAAGAATCCTCATTTTTTAACACAGATTATAAATAACTCTGAAAATTTTGAAGCTTTGGTCATTAAAATCGTTGTCTGCAACAATTTCATCCAGTGTATCATTGTCAATGTGCATATGATCTTCAAGTAGTTAATATTATCGTCATCCTCGTATTGAATTGCGTCATCTTTATCATCATTGAAATATGACTACCATCCATATTGTTACCACACGTATTTGGATCATCATTTTCTATACCATCCATATTTTTGTCTTCCGTAACATCATGTACCTCTGTATTAATGTTGTCTTCTTGTGATTGAACATAACCATCTTCAACATTATCATGGATATCAATTTCTTCGATGTTATATAATCTCTCTCTCTCATTTTTTTGACCATCATTGTTTTTCTCAATATCCACTAATGCATCATCAAATGCATGCCTTAATCTTGGATCATAATGTATGAAAAATATCCATTTCGGGTCCAGAATATCTTCATAGAAAAATATCTGCACATGAACGAGTACATACATATATTAGACGTATGTTATAACAATTTTATTAATTAATAAACAATTGTATATATTCCCAATAAACAATGTATTAATATATTATTGATTACTACTGCTTCTAATTCATTGAGTTAAAGAAATACCTACTCACAATGCTTTGGTAGAACATAAGGATCCTTATCCTCTGGTTGGAACTTTGAGGAATATATACAAAATAATCAACTATGGGTATCATGTCTTTATGTCGTCTCAAATGCTTCATACCATCTACACTCAAAAATACAACATTGAAAAGAGAGGTAATCCAACTCAATAATTTCTTGTATTTTCCCAACATATTCTAGATTCACTTCAATAATATTCTTATCTTTTGAGCTTGATCGACTGGATTGCTTGAAGTCAACCATGATGCTACGATCGAAGGATTTTATCTTTACATCTACACGTTCTACACGATAATGTCGACCATATGCCCACATTGCGAGATATTTATTTTCATATAAAATACCATTTATTTCGGTTAAAACAAATATAATGTTGAATATTAAAATAGTTAATAGTGTCAAAACTATAAGGAAACAAAATTCTGTAAAATCCCAACTGTACCTTTCTTTCACATCCTCTAGACATGTTGATTTCATCTTCTGTTATGTTTGAATCTATATCTTCATCTTCTATTTTATTTTGAATTTGTTCAATAACCCATTCTAGTGTGAAATATTTGGCCCATTTCCCTTCCAGATCAATAGGAAATGGGGTATTCCTTGGGTTCAATCTCTTAAATTGTATCCTTGCTTCTAACACTTCTTCTCTCTTTTTATCATACAAATCAATCCATTTGTTCATAAAGTCCATGTGTTATAGAATGAACTTGTCGAGTATAACACTTTCATCTACACCTATTACATGTCAACATGCTTATTTCAAACTCCAAAGGCCATGTTGTTAATTTGACAAATAAATTACAGAGTAAATTAATGATTGCAATTAAAAAAACCACAAATATCATGATTTTACTTACTAATTTCTATTTGAACACCATTAGATTGTGTTTTTTTCTCAATCAATAATATCTAATTCTTGTTCTTCATCCCAGAAGTGTGGCCCATATTCAAAATCCTTACCAAGGAATTCACATAGGAAGAAAAATGATTCATTCAATACATACCCTTCAGCCATGCAACCCTCTGGATGTTACTTTTGTCAGACATATATTTTTTATATTTTTCATATACCTCTCAAAGAAAAACATCCACCTCATCGATATGACACCCGTCAATTCAATGCCATTGACTAGGTGTATAAGTAAATGGAATTGTAGGTCAATGAAACTTGTAGGGAGATCCTTCTCAAATACACATAAAGTTTCTGCAATTTCCTTCTTCCATTTTGGCAATTCACTTTCGTGGATATCATTGGATGTCACCCACCTAATATAGGAATTCTAAATTAGTATGAACCTTTAGGCAACAATTAAAATGCAATACAATATCTCTATATCTCTTACACATGAATATTCCATAACACATACCATGCAAATGATGACAATTGACTTAAGGAATTCCTCAAGTCAATGGTAAGACATGGATCCCCCCTAATTTCCAATGGCATGATTTGCTATCGAACACATTTATCAAAGATCATCATTAGTTATTTTTGTCACACAATAGAATATCATAATATATTTAGTACATAATCAATTTTACTAATAAATGTGTTAATTTTTGCAACTGTGGTAAAATTCCACCTTTTATAGCTTAGATGAATGAGATAATGATTGCATTATATTCCTCTTTTCTAGAGGACCAAAATCGACCTAAAGATCACCCAATTTGGTTAAGAGGAAGTTGAGTTATGAATTATTTTATTCATACATATATTATGGAATGGGTCAGCCCTAACCATATGAGTAACTGCTTAGGTTAGTCTTAACCCCCAAGTGAACCCTCAGGAAAGCCTATAAATAGAAGAGACCTCAAGATCATTTGGACACATCTTCTCTTCTCTCTTTTTTTGGCTCACAAATTTCGTCAGAAGGAGTTCACACAAGGTCCGAAATTACACGCGAAAGGTTTTATCTAGGTTAGGGTTTTCTAGATCTTTGTCGTTGGCACATAACATAAGTTTTTCATCCCTGCTTGCAGGAACAGAGTAGGTAAGAGAGCGAATATGGATCTCTAGTCGCTCAGAGATAGTTCAATGAGAGTGAATTTGGTTTAGAGGAAAATTGGAAGGTTCCGGTCACTGGTCGCTCACACAACAACGGTAAGGGAGTGACTTTGGGTTTTAGTTGTTTAGTGCCACAGTCGCTCGCATCAAGACCTCCTAAGAGTGACCCTTCAGCCACATCCGCTCACATCAAGACATTCTGAGAGTGACCCTGCAACCACAGTCGCTTGCATACAGTGATAGAGAGAGTGACCAAGGAGTTTCACTCGCACACAGTCAGTCATGATGAGGGTGACCAAAGTTCAGATCTAAGATTTGACATCTTGGATTTAGTTGAATTAAGTGATCTGGTAGATCTGGATTTCTCTCTATTGTTATACATATATATAGATATATATATCTGATTTTTTAGTTTCCGCTGCAAACATGGGCTCATTGACAATGACATCAGTGCTCAACAGTGTTCGACACAGTAACAACAATATACAATAGTTGACATTAGTTTATGACAGCACATTACAACCATCAGTATGAGGGTTCTGATTCCTAGCATGATTAGATATGTTTCATAGATATCATTATTATTTTGTTGCATAGACAAAGTTATGGATCATTGTACTCTCTTTTTCTGCATCATTTGATGATGATCTAAGAAGAAGAAGATTCACAAGGGTTTTCCCCATAGTGGGTTTTTCCCTGGCCTTGGACCAATCCTGGTGTCTCTATATGTGTGCATGCTTTTCTTCTACCATTCCCTTTATGTTCTACTACATTGATGATGTTGGTGATGTTGTTTCTTTCTATGTAATTTCATATGCTAATGTATTATGGTGTAGATCTAAATAATGTAGTGATGATATGGGGTGAACTTAATGTATTAATGATGAAATACAACTATCATAGAAAATAACAATGTTGCCCTAAGAAAATTTGAAATGGGGTCAGAGGTGGGCTAAAGAAAATCCATGGAGATCACCCCAATGATGACACCATTGATGGAAGCAAGAAGATGATGGTGGAGACGTAAAATAATTCTAGGGTTTGAAGAAAACCCTAGGCATTTGGATGATTAGGGTTTAATGGATTCTATGAGGTTAGGGTTTAAGAGAAAACCCTGGTTTATGGCAAAGACTTGAGATTTTATGTATGAAACTCTAGCATGGTCTATGTGAAGAGTCTCAAGCACTTGTGGGAGATTTGATGAAGCCCTAGATGGGATAATCCATAGCAGACCTGATTGGATACTTGAAGGCAACATTGGTATATGGAACATAGACATTGATGGCTCTTGAATATTGGTTCAAGAGGGATAGGATCACCTCTCATTGAAGATAAGTATTTATTTAGTTATGTTGCTTCTTACTTCTTAGACTTATAGATCTGATGATTATGTTTATTTCTTGTACTTCCTACATATGTATTTGAGTGTATGGATGTTTGTAATCTCCTTGATGAGATGTGATGAGTAGATCCTTCTTGAGGATCGTTTTGAGATGCAAATCTGGAAAAAGACAAAGAGCTACTTGATGAAAAGATGACAAAGTGCTTCAAGCGACAGATGTCTAATGCGTAGGTGCTCAGGTATTTTCATATCACATGGTATGCATGGTATGTTGTGTTTTAGCTATTGGCTCGGTAAGCCCTAAGGTATAATGAGAATGCATCTTTCTTTAATGGCTCATACATGCATATGAAAGTGACTTGGATATATGTCTCCTATGATGAAATTATGCACATGGTGTTGGAAATAATACTGAGAGGGGGGGGGGGTGAATCAGTATTAGCAAATCACTAACTTTTTCATTTCCATACTTAGATTCATATACGCTACTTCAGTTAAGGGAACCCGCGTGTACACGCAACTGTGTTTAATGCAACTAGCGTATATCCAGTAAACTTATGATTCAGTTAATCCATTATATGTTGATCTTTAATCAGTGCATCAGAACTTCATTAACCATATGAATAGTAAACAGGTGTAGTAAAACAGAACAGATCATCACACATAAGAAGCACACATGAACACCATGATATAAGGTGGAAACCCAATGCGGGACAAAAACCACCTGTTGTTGTTTTCTTTAAGATAAGAAAAACCTGTTTACAATCTTGTACTGGCGCAGACTCATACCAGTACGTAGGCACCCACCTGTAGAAGGCTACAACCTTCTCTCATTCTCCAGCTTCTACTAGAAGGGAGCTACAACCCCCTGGCTCTTGTACTAGCCGATCTGTTTACTAGTACGTAGGTGCCAGCCTACTGAAGGCTATGACCTTCTTGTTTCATCACAACACCATAATATGAAGGCCACGTTTCATCCAATTTTCATACTGGACCCATCAACAACATTGAAGCTCAAAATAAATCACCACTGCAATACAACTATTGCATCAACCAATCACCCAACACTGAATCACTGAAACCCTGTCATCAAAACACAGTCACCAAAACATAGAGCAGAACCCAGAACTCTGCAACAACAACCAGATCCAATCTGCAACTTCAAATATCATACTTCAAACAGTATACGTGACTCTGATGAGCCGAACCTGCGTGTATACGTGCTTTTACCAAAGCGAACCCGTGTACACATATGCAAATATTAACTCAGAACTTTGCAGCTATACCAGACATCAGTCATACCCAGATCATAACATTTATACAATAAAACATGTGTCAATAATTCAGATCTAGTCTATCCATGATCAAAACACATAATTATAATACATTCCAAGCCTTATGATCTCGATCCATAATCCATCATCAACCGCATAGGTGCATCCTTGGTTCAGATCAAGCAAAGCATCACAAACCCATAACCAGCATACTAGATCTCACACTTCATCAGATATTTAAATCTTGCACCCTTGCTCATTGGCCTAATGATCTTATTCTCCTTACATAAGTTTAGGCCTCTCTCAATACCATGGTCTAAAACCACGTAGGACCAATACCTTGGACCCAATACCTGGGTTCAATACCTCAGACCAAATACCATGGACCAAATACCACGGACCAAAACTTAGTTTTCCAACATGTACGCACCTTTCCTTCTGTGAAAGTGCATGTGTACGTTATACACGCCTTTGTATATAGTGAACCTGCGTGTATACACTACTTGGTATATAGTGAACCTGCATATATACGCGACTTGGTATATAGTGAACCTGTGTGTGTACACGACTTGGTATATAGTGAACCTGCGTATATACGCGACTTGGTATATAGTGAACCTGCGTATACCTTTCTTTCTTCATTCTGTGAGTCTAAACTGTGATCTGTCATCTGAGTGAGTTGCCATCAAGGACAACACTTGAGTCATACCTGTATCATAATGCCAACAATCTCCCCCTTTGGACTTGATGGCAACAACCACACCAAGTCACTCTCCCCCTTTGACATCAAGGGCAAAGGGCGGACCAAGATATTTTCTCCCTTGATATACATTCTACTGTCCATACTCCCCCTGAGTACATGCTGAAATCTCTGATTGAGCTCCCCCTTTGTAGATGCCAAGATGTACCAATCCGTCCATGCTCCCCCTGAGCACATTTTGAATTCTTTGATCGAACTCCCCCTTTTGTACATGCCAAGATGTACCAATCCGTTCATGCTCCCCTGAGCACATGCAGAGTCTACAAAGATATTAAAGAATAACATGACTCTACAACTCAACTAAGTGAGTATGACCTTCCTATCATACATCAATCTCCCAACCAAGTGGGGATACACCATTCTGACTCATCCACCCAACCAAGTGGGGATATACCAAATGTTTATACATGACTGAGATAGACATTATTACATCATCCTTCCCATGCATAGTGGGGGTACAAATTACATCATATGACTCATGGGTCTTTAAAAGAAATGCATGACATTTTTAACAAAGACCAACGACCTAAACAAGACCATGATAGTCATCATCAACTATCATACATCATATGATCTGCACCATAAGAATCTCTCATCAATATTAGCAACCTGTAACCTGCAAAACCATTCTCTTGACCAACCAGAAAGATGTATCATTTGGCCACATAAGCATTATCACCAAAGACTTCTAACCATAACGCCAACAATGCATTATTCAAAGCATATGCTCCCCCTGAACCTGTGCCATGTGTTCACTGTCAGATCTGATCATGCATATATCAGCAAGAAGTATTAAGGCATCATCATCATCATCGAGTTAGGATGAAAAGCACTTCTAAACAACATCTTATGAGTACCAACACATTTCCACACATCATCAGCAGATTGTAACCATCATCAAACAGAGAAAATAATTGACTGAACCATATCAGACCCTTTTTCTTGAGTCTATCCCACTGCTTTTCAACATATACGCGACTGTGTAGCTTCAAACTCGCGTATACACGCAACTTGTCTTCATGAAACTTGCGTATGAGATTTAGAACATTGAGGTTCCACACTTTCAGCTCCCTTTGAGTCTGTCATGTCTGTATACTCTGCTATGCCACATCTTTCTGACTGTACTTCCTTTTTCTTCCATATCTTTGACTGTGATGATGTTTTCTCCTTTTGGTATGGTGCCCGTACTTTGTTCCTGCATTCCTTTGCTATATGTCCAAGCTTGTTACATGCATAACATCTTACATGTTTCATATTCCTTCTGTAGCAATCAACAGCTTTGTGACCAAACATATTGCAAGAAAAACAATATCCCTTAAAGTACCTGGAACGTGATGATCTTTCTGTGTGATGGTCTTGAACCATTCTACTTCTGCATCTGGCTGCAACATGTCCAAAATTATGACATACATAACATTCAACATTATTCATTGGAGGAAATAACCGACTATCACTTCCATAGTTAGGAGTAAAAGATTTTCTTTGAAGAATTTCTTTCCTTGGTTGTTGATGGGATTGACCTCTCATCTCCTTGTTGAGCATTTCATATTTTGCATTAGAGTTCCTTGTCTTACTTTGTGAACTAGATTCACCTTCAACAGATTCATGAAAACCAAGACCATTTTTGATAGCAGGAGACCTTTGACTACTAAGAATATCATCCAAGATCTTAGTACTATCTTGAAATCATAAGAGCTTATCCTTTTCTTCTAATTTATCGTTTCGAATATTTACCTCAACCCGATGTTGCTCTTCTTTTTCAAGATACTGCTTCTTCATGATTCCTTCAGCTTTTCTTCCTTCTTCCAACTGATGTCTTAATTCAAGAACTTCGTTTTCTTGTTTTTCAAGAGCTTGGAGTAGTTCTTTATTCTACTTATTTGATTCTTCAAGATCTTCTTTTAGCGAGAGGATCTTAGCTTCAAGACTTTCATAGTAACTGGATCTATCTCTAAGTTTCTTGATTATTGTGCTCCTTTCATTTACTTCATTTCTTAATGATGTCACTTCATCCTGTAGCTTTTGACATTGATCTTCCTTTTCCTTGAATAGCTTCCTTACCTTGTTTCCTTCCTCTAGTTGAGCTTTTAGTTTGGTAGCTTCTTCTTTGGAGGCACATTCCCTTTTTTCCAATAGATCTTGTTGATCTCTAATTTTGTCCGTAAGCCTTTTAAATTCTTCCTCTATTTGATATCTTTCTTCCTCACCCATAAGAGAAAATTCAGTTGTTTCGCTATCACTTTCATCATCTTCAAATGGATGGAGAAATATATCACCAGAGGATAACAAATTCATACCTGATAGTTCTTTTGCTTCTTCATTCTGAGGTGATTCTGAATCTGAAGTGTTGCTTCCACATATTCCCCAATCGATTCTCCCACTGTCATAGTTCCTCTGAGATGTCTTCTTCTTCTAAGGCGCTTTCTTCTTTAGCTTCTTTCCCATTGTTCTACGGATCTCCTTCAAGCGATCAAGCTTCTACCAAAGGACCTGCTCTGATTCCAATTGTTGGAAATAATACTGAGAGGGGGGGGGGGGGGGGGGGATGAATCAGTATTAGCAAATCACTAACTTTTTCATTTCCATACTTAGATTCATATACACTACTTCAGTTAAGGGAACCCGCGTGTACACGCAACTGTGTTTAATGCAACTAGCGTATATCCAGTAAACTTATGATTTAGTTAATCCATTATATGTTGATCTTTAATCAGTGCATCAAAACTTCATTAACCATATGAATAGTAAACAGGTGCAGTAAAATATAATAGATCATCACACATAAGAAGCACACATGAACACCATGATATAAGGTGGAAACCCAATGCGGGACAAAAACCACCTGCTGCTGTTTTCTTTAAGATAAGAAAAACCTGTTTACAATATTGTACTGGCGCAGACTCATACCAGTATGCAGGCACCCACCTGCAGAAGGCTACAACCTTCTCTCATTCTCCAGCTTCTACTAGAAGGGAGCTACAACCCCCTGGCTCTTGTACTAGCCGATCTGTTTACTAGTACGTAGGTGCCGGCCTACTGAAGGCTACGACCTTCTTGTTTCATCACAACACCATAATATGAAGGCCACGTTTCATCCAATTTTCATACTGGACCCATCAACAACATTGAAGCTCAAAATCAATCACCACTGCAATACAACTATTGCATCAACCAATCACCCAACACTGAATCACTGAAACCCTGTCATCAAAACATAGTCACCAGAACATAGAGCAGAACCCAGAACTCTGCAACAACAACCAGATCCAATCTGCAACTTCAAATATCATACTTCAAATAGTATACATGACTCTGATGAGTCGAACCTACGTGTATACGTGCTTTTACCAAAGCGAACCCGTGTACACATCTGCAAATATTAACTCAGAACTTTGCAGCTATACCAGACATCAATCATACCCAGATCATAACATTTATACAATAAAACATGCGTCAATAATTCAGATCTAGTCTATCCATGATCAAACCACATAATGATAATACATTCCAAGCCTTATGATCCCGATCCATCATCCATCATCAACCACATAGGTGCATCCTTGGTTCAGATCAAGCAAAGCATCACAAACCCATAACCAGCATACTAGATCTCACACTTCATCAGATATTCAAATCTTGCACCCTTGCTCATTGGCCTAATGATCTTCTTCTCCTTATATAGGTTTAGGCCTCTCTCAATACCATGGTCCAAAACCACGTAGGACCAATACCTTGGACCCAATACCTGGGGTCAATACCTCAGACCAAATACCAAAATACCATGGACCAAATACCACGGACCAAAACTTAGTTTTCCGACATGTACGCACCTTTCCTTCTATGAAAGTGCGTGTGTACGTTATACGCGCCTTTGTATATAGTGAACCTACGTGTATAGACTACATGGTATATAGTGAACCTGCGTGTATAGACTACATGGTATATAGTGAACCTGCGTATATACGTGACTTGGTATATAGTGAACCTGTGTGTGTACACGACTTGGTATATAGTGAACCTGCGTATATACGCGACTTGGTATATAGTGAACCTGCGTATACCTTTCTTTCTTCATTCTGTGAGTCTGAAATGTGATCTGTCATCTAAGTGAGTTGCCATCAAGGACAACACTTGAGTCATACTTGTATCATAATGCCAACACATGGTGTTGAAAATTTTGACCTTCTTGAATTCTGTGAGGCTATCTAATGTTGATACATTGATACTCTTGATTTTTGGCTATCATCTATGATCTATCTATTAGATATCTTGATCCTATAAATAAGGCTAGAACCTTGGCTTTAGAAAATGATACTCTTGATACTTGTTATGATGGATTTCATATAGAAGGATAGTTCATTGACTCCTATACATGAGTTTGCTGGTAATGTTTGTGATAAGCATGATGAAAGCATATGGAAAGAGTGATTGACACTCTTGTTGAATGACCTAATTTGATCTTATTGGTCATGAAGAGCATGATAACCTTTATGTGAGAGGTATAAGTGTAATATTGATATTCTATATCTCTTACTCCCTATGGTCTTGTCTTGATGGCATATGGTTAAACTGGATACAGTAACTTGATGGAGTGACTTGACAGAAAATGCTATTGTGTCCATAATATTTGAGAGATGATGTTGCATTTATCTACTGCTTTGAGTCTAACCTTTGATGAAAGATTGATGTCATGATGTTGATAGCCATATGTTTATGATCTAATAGATCTGATGTTGCATGACTCTACTAGAGATAGGTTTCCTACATGAATGAAGATGAATGATGCAGATCCATAATCGGAGGGAGAATCTCTTCTCAAGATTCTTACCCTCATTACTATTTGTATTCTATGTTGCTAAAGGATGATTTATGTGCATTAATGTGCAACAGAGTCTTAGATCTGAAGCCTATACAGAAATTAAGGTTTCAACTTCGGACACTATCACAGATCTAGGAGATTGCATCCCTGGACACACGCATGCTAAGGCCTAGAAAACGTCCAGGCAACTAAAGTCGCTCTCATGCTAACATGAAGAGAGCGACCAGGGGTTTGACTATTTTTTACCATCATCTGAAGCTTTCTGAAGCTGTCTGAACTCTAAATGATGATGTCCCTGATATATTATGCCATTGTTAATAGATTTATGAAGTTATTGAGTTAAATTTTTTATCATACAGTGAAGTATTGTGCATGAAATCAGATACCACCTGGAAGATGTCAGTACCACATACGTATTGCAGATAACAACAAGATATGCTAGCAGGAAAATCTTGAATGTTTGTTGTAACATGGACATACAGATATGTCACTATGTTTGTGCTACATGAGGTTGGCATGATTTGGCTTACTAATATATATATGAACAATGTTTTTTCATGATGCTTGAAAATAACCTTAAATTGATGATTCAGAAATTCTTTGATTATAGATCTCTCTATGATACCAAATTCAAACTTGACGTGATGTCTAGTGATTTGATTTGACGATATTTTATTTGCCATGATATCGATGCTATGTGGGCATGATAACGTTTGCAAGTATTCAAAGATTGTCCTCGTTATTCCTAGCACAATGGTTGAAATAATGATAGTTGTGATTCAACATGAAAATGGAACTTGCATGACTCATCCTTGGCGTATGCATTTGCACCTAGTGACAAAAATGACTTGTGTTATGATTATCAGAATGAATTGATAAATTTTGGATTGATAATACATGGTTGATGACAACTTGTTGGCATAATTGAATTCAAAATTGATATGAGCTCTACCTGTCTCCTGGTTGAGAGAATTAATACTATGATAATGATGACTTTGATAATGGTCGTAATCTGGCTTCTAAATTCTAATGATTTGACTTTTTTGTTGATGGTACAAAATTGAGTTATGTAAGGATGATTGTGTTGGCTTAGGAAGGCATTATGCTTAGAGCATTGCAATCTAGATATGTCTATATTTGACAATTATCTGACGAAGTTAGGATGATGCGTTCCAAGGTATGGCTTTGATATTAATTATGGTTTTGGTTTTATATCCTGATGATATACTTGTAATAGGTGATGAGCCTTTGATGATCTAAATCTAAGGAAGGTAACTTATGAAGCCCGAAATGATGTATCATGCCATGATGAATTGATTTCTGGAATTTGGGAAAGGAATTCCATATTTCAAAGCTATTAAAAAATGTTTTTGGATAATGAAAATGAAAATCCTTGGATACTCTGATTTGAAGTTCAAGATGTTGTTGAACTTGACATGGCATTCAACGGTTGAAGCATTGATGTTCCATTTTGAACATCCATCTGTATATGTATGATGTGCATAGAACCTTAATGAATTCATGACTGAGTTGCTTCACTCACATAAAGTTGCCACCGAACATTCTTTGGAATATCTACATGAGGTGTTCTATTTTGAGAATGAGATATTTCTCCTATGATATGTATCTGCATAGATGCATTGCTGATATTTGATCTTATTGTTGATAAGCACATTTGGATGCTGCTTTAGTATGCAATCTGCCATGATATCTTGGATGAGAGGTCCATAACATGATTGAGGTTGATCATGATGTTGCTAGCACGATTATATGTGAGGTAGGATACTAAGCTCCTTAGGGAGCTGTTTGAGCATCATGTGGATATGACATGGATACATTGTGATGATCTGATTGGCAGTAAGTCCCATATTTATAGTTGGGAACGAGATACTCTCATATATTAAGATAGTGTAGTTGTTCGAAACAAGCTCAGGCTTGTGGATTATGGTATCCTTTTGTGATTCATATGACTATATATGATTCTATATGAATAGGAAAAAAATTATATTGAGACAAGATGATGATGAGAGAAACGTTGATTTAGGACATTGAGCAAATGCTTCCTACCCCACTTGAGCTCCTAGGGTGAGGAATTGAGATATAGGGCTCTTGGGGTTGAGAGAACTCTGGATAATAGGGTGTTACCCTATCTGTTACCCAAGGTAGAAGAATGTTGCTCCCCTATCTTTATAGGGTCGAATAATGTTGCTCCCCTCTTGGTATTTGTAGAGTATACCCCAGTTGGCATCATACCCTCAACCAGGCCAACTTGATGGGAATACTGCTCCTCGTTTTGGCCAATGAGTTGAGAGTGTACTTGGGGTGTACAACCCAAGTTGATTATGATGCAGGTGTTCTACCACATGACTCTTCTGGGTCATCAATGGGAAGATCAATAGGCAATAGGATGGGTTGTGATAACCCAATATGATTCTGGGTTGAGGGAAAGATCCCCAATGAAATTCCAGGGTTGAGGGTGTACTCCCATGTGTGATATTAAGTTATCCTATTTCTTGGTATGGGTGGAAGATATTGCTCCCCGATGTGGTTCCAGGTTGAGACATGCTCCTTCATGATATTCTCTTCAATGACGATTGATGATGATATTCCGGGTAGTAGCTTGCCAACAGAGATTCCAGATAGTAGCCTATTTGGATAAAGGCTGGTAGCTTAAGCTACCCTCCAGTAACAAATTCTTCTTCTTCTAGATCCAAGAATGTTCAGTATACAAGCAAGAACAATCAAGTGATAAGTAGGAATAAGAAAAGGATATATTGAGATGTATAATGATGATTTGTCATGATGATACACTTGATATGGACATGGCATGACTACTACATGACAAATATGATCCGTGATGATTCGTGATGACACTCGAAGATTCTAAAATGGCATATTGTTCGATGGATAAATATTGGCAAGTGGAATTCTCCCTTGTTGAGAGGGAGTGTTAATTTTTGAAAATACGCTAAAATTCCACCTTCAATAGCTCAAATGATTGAGATATTGACTGCATTAGATTCCTCTTTTTGAGAGGACCAAAATCAACCTAAATATAACCCAATTTGGTTAAGCGGAAGTTGATTTATGAATTATTTTATTCATACATATATTATGGAATGGGTCATCCCTAACCACATGAGTAACTACTTTGGTCAGCCTTAACGCCAAGTGAACCCTCAAGAAATCCTATAAATAGAAGATACCTCAAGATCATTTGGACACATCTTATCTTCTCTTTTTTTTTTAGCTCACAAAGGTTCGTTAGAAGGAGTTCGCTTAGGGTCTAAAATTACAGGTGAAAGGTTCACAATGAGTTAGGGTTTTTTGGATCTTGGTCGTTGGCACAGAACGCAGGCACAGAGTATGAAAGAGAGAAAATTTGAATCTCTAGTCACTCGGAGACAGTTCAGTGAGAGAAAATATGGGTTTAGAGGCATATCAGAAGGTTCTGGTCCCTGATCGCTCGCATAGGGTAGCCTGGGAGCAACCCTGCCATTGTAGTCACTCGCACAACAATGGTAAGGGAACGAATTTGGGTTTTAGTTTTTCAGTGCCATAGTCGATCACATCTAGAACTCTTGAGAGCAACCATGGAATCACAGTTGCTTGAATACAATGAAAAAGAGAGCGACCAAGGAGTTTTAGCTGCACACATTTAGTCTTGATGAGGGCTTCCAGAGTTCAGATCTAAGATTTGACATCCTGGATTCAGTTGAATTCAGTGATTTGGTAGATTTGGGTTTCTCTCTACTGTTATACATATTTTTAGATCTGTAGATATGATTTGTTAGTTTCCACTGAAAACATATGTATTGGTCTCATTAATAGTGACAACAATGCTCAGTAGTGTTTGACACAGTAACAACAATATACAACATTTGACATTAGTTTATGACAACACATTACAACCATCAGTATGAGGGTTCTGATTCCTAGCATGATTAGATCTGTTTCATAGATATCATTATTGTTTTGTTTCATAGACAAAGTTATGGATCATTGTACTCTCTTTTGCTGCATCATTTGATGACGATCTAAGAAGAAGAATATTTGCAAGGGTTTTCCCCATAGTGGGTTTTTCCCTGGTCTTGGACCAATCCTGGTGTCTCTATATGTGTGCATGCTTTTCTTCTACTGTTACTTTTATGTTCTGTTGCATTGATGATGTTGATGATGTTGTTTCTTTCTATTTAATTGCATATGTTGATTTATAATGGTGTAGATCTGAATAATGCAATGATGATATGGGGTGAACTTAATGTATTAACGATGAAATGCAATTATCATAGCAAAGAATGCCGCCCTAAGAAAATTTAAATGAATATATTATACCTTCATAAAATTATGAAAATCATGTGTTTTAAATCCTGTGATATGTCCATCAATTGTAAAAGCTTTATTGAATGATGACCCATAGCCAGTAGGTGTCCTTATCGAACGTATGACATCTTTTACTTGGTCTAGCTCTTTCCTTTTCAAAATACATGGAGCTTCTCCATATTTTCCATTTTCCCTATTTGGCCGCAAATGTTTTATATCAAATTTGGTACGCGAAAGAGAAATATCTCTCCTTGAAGACAACGTGAGTTTCTCTTTGCTTGCTATATATCAAAAAAATGAATCTGTGACATTTTTGAAGATGTGCATGGGATATAATAAATTAGATATTAATAGATCCTTCCTGTAGAAACTTTTTCTACAATTATCTAGCTCCGATACCATGTAGAAATTTTGAATAATTTAACACATATTCAATGGAGATTATCCTGATCATGTACTAATGCGGAAAACATACACAATACATAAGCTCCTCTACGTTGATCAAGAATATAGCAGCATCAATAACAATAAAACATCAAGAGCATTCACACATTAACACAGTATGTATCACGGGGAAAGCATCTCGCTAAAAACCCCACACTATCTGTATATTAATGATTGAGTCATGTAACATTACACAGCATAATACTTCTCACAAGTATCTCCACCTCTGTTACACACAATACAGCTCAGATCTGATCTCCAAATCTCTTCCACTGCTTGCCTGCCTCCACTGCTCAATACCTGCTCAAGAACTGATGAGAATTGCTTCCCAAACTCGATTTTCACCTGCAAAATAGTCACTCACTCTTTGTGGACGTGAGCAAAGGCTAAAATGCGGGCCAAATACGTGAGCAAACTCATTGGCATACTCAATCCTTTGATTATGCAAGATCTGGTGCACAACTATAGTCACAACTGATAGCAATCTGATTCTCTACCACCTGTCCCTGTTGAACTGAACATGCACTGACATGCAACTGAGTTAACTGATGTATTCTTTAGTTGTATTATGAGTTAATAATTAGTTTAACAACTCATCATTAGTCTATCTGCAGTTAGACTAACTACAACCAGTTTGACTAAGTTAAACTGAACACAACTCCATCAACTGTACCTTCAGTCCACTAAACTCAACTCACTTGAGTTCTAACTGAAGTCATGCATGCAACAACTCAACTGACTCATAAGAAAAACGAATTTCCTTCTGGCAGCTACATGTGCCACTTCCGTAGCTCAAACTGAAGTGCTCCAAGAGAATAAGATTAAGTTTATAGTCCAAATATTATTGTGAGATAATAATATTTGACTTTTCTATTTTTGACAGCCAGTCTAAAAATAGACTTGATCACTCACACTGTGATCACTCACACTTTCATCAAAAATAGAAGTCCATCTATTTTCCCAACTTGATCAATCATCCATAAACATAGACATGATCCATATGTCTAAAAATAGACATAATCTAAAAATAGACTTGCGCCAAAAATAGCCTGCGGGCCCACTTAGTGAAGGCGACTCTTTTCACTAAGCTCCATCATCTTGTTGCAATCTCAACACTCCCTCTCGACAAGATATGGATTATCAGCAACCCCTATCCTGCCTCGGTGGTACTCGAATTTGCTCCTGGTGAGAGCCTTCGTTAGAATATCAGCATCCTGATCCTCCGTTGGAATGTACGAAAGTAACATGATCCTCCGCTGCACACAATCTCTGATATGATGGTACCTGATGTCAATATGTTTAGATCTATCATGAAATACAGGATTAGCCGAGAGTTTAATGCAACTCTGGTTATCACAGTAAATCACAGTAGGATCCAAATGAGAACCGAACAAACCAACCAGGATCTTCCTCATCCATATAGCCTCGCATGCAGCCAAACTTGCTGCCATATACTCGGCCTCCGCTGAACTGAGTGCCACAGATCTCTGCTTCCTGCTGTACCAAGAAACTGCTGTCGATCCGATACTGAAGACCCCTCCTGATGTGCTCTTTCTGTCTGTTGGGCTCCCTGCCCAATCTGCATCCGTGAAGCCACATAGCTTCACCTCATCCTCCTGTCTGTACCACAAACCATATCCCGATGTGCCTCTCAAGTAGCGCAATACATGCTTGCCCGCCTTCCAGAAGAGCTTGGTAGGCTTAACCATAGCTTGTGAAAGCTGGTTAATTGCATAGCATATATCAGGTCGTGTATTGACCAAATACATCAGCGACCCCACCAACTGTCGATAAACAGTGGCATCCACTTCTTCTCCCGAAGTGGCATCCTCCTTCCTCCAACCTCCAGGAAGAGGAGTATCAACAGGCTTGCAGCCATGCATGTTGAACTTCTCCAGTATCTCCCGAGCATACTTGCCCTGAGAAACAAACAGTCCACCACTGCGCTGCCATATTTCCAATCCTAGGAAATAGTGAAGGAGGCCCAAGTCCTTCATCTCAAACTCTGTAGCAAGATCCTTCTTGCATGACAGTATCAACAGCTCATCACCCGTTAGAATCAAATCATCAACATACAGTACAATGATAAGCAACTTACCCTCCACCACAATCTGGTATAGGTTCGGATCCGCCTCGCTCTTGGAGAATCCAAGTCCTGTGAAATAGCTGTCTATCCGTGTGTACCAAGCACGTGGTGCTTGCTTCAACCCATACAATGCTCTCTTGAGCCTGCACACATGCGACTCGCTGCTGAAGACTTCAAAGCCTTCGGGTTGCTCAATGTACACCTCCTCCTCAATGACTTCGTTGAGGAACGCAGTCTTCACATCCATCTGATGAATGTGCCATCCCATCTGCGCTGAGAGAGCAAGAATCGTCCGTATGGAAGAATACCTTGCGACAGGTGCAAAGGTCTCCTCATAATCGATCCCCTCAATCTGTGAAAAGCCTCGGGCAACAAATCTTGCCTTGTACTTCTCCACACTCCCGTCAGCTGCCTGCTTAACTTTGTAGATCCATCTCGAACCTACCACTGATTTCCCTTCCGGTCTAGGAACAATCTCCCATGCACTGTTTCTGACAATAGAATCATACTCTTCCACCATGGCGTCTACCCATGCGGGATCCTCCACAGCTTCCTCGAAAGAGGATGGCTCAGTCACAACACACTTGCTCATAAGAGCCATGTATCCAGTGTACCGATCAGGTGACTGTCTCTGCCTGCGTTGAGCTGTAGGTGGTCCTACAACTTTCTCTGCATCTTGAGCCAGTCGCTCAGCTTCTGTCAAGCGCTTTCGCCCTCTGATGGTTGGCGCTGCATGAGTGGTCTCTTCCACTCCATGAACCTCGTCCTGTGGCTGGTCCATGTCCTGAAGCTCATCCTTAGGAACTAATAGCTCCTCATCTGCATGCAAGTGTAGCTCCCTCTCAAGCGAACACTTCATGGCTTTCTCCTCCTGAAATTTTATATCCCGTCGCACAACAGTTTTACCACTGTCTGGCAAATACACACGATATTTGTGGGGTGTATCAGTGTACCCCACAAATATCCCAACCTCTGCAGTCGGCTCCAACTTCTTTCTGGCATCCTTCGTCACATGCATGTAAACGTTAGCACTAAAAATCCTCAAATGAGAAAGATCATGCTTCTTACCAGAATAAGCCTCCTCGGGTGTACTCATGCCAAGTATCCTATGAGGACAACGGTTCTGCACATAAACTGTTGTATTGCATGCTTCCGCCCACAAGTGAAGGGGTAGGCCCTGATCATGCAACATTGCCCGTGCAGCACCCACAATCGTTCTGTTCTTCCGCTTAGCTACCCCGTTCTGCTGTGGGTTATGGGGAGCTATGAGCTCTCTACGAATCCCTTCTGCCTTGCAGAAATCCTTGAACTCGTCCGAGATGTATTCACCACCATTATCGCTCCTAAGAGCCTTCACCTTCTTCCCCGACTCCTTCTCGACCAGTGCTTTGAATTCACAGAACTTTGAATATGTCTCGCTCTTCTTCTGCATGAAGAAGATCCAACACTTACGAGAGAAATCATCAACAAAAATCACATAATACCTGTGTTTTGCTGTCGAAGCAACTGAGAAAGGTCCACACACGTCTGTGTGAATTCTCTCAAGGATCGTCGTGGCGCGACTATCCTTCTCGTGAAAGGTGGCTTTCACAAACTTCCCCAAAGTACACCCCTTGCATTGATCTGACTGCGCAAGTGTGCCTTTAGGAAGCCCTGTAGTGATCTGCTGCAGTATCTTCAAGGCTCCATGGTGAAGGTGACCCAATCTCCTGTGCCACAACTCGCCATCATCCCGGCTCACCAATCCTTCTGCCTTGCCTGCCATTGCTGCACATCCATCTACATGCAACTGATAAAGGTTCCTCACTCGAACCCCTATCTTCCGGGTCTCACCAGTTGTCTTGCTGCGCAGGAAGGCCTTTCCCTCGCTGAAAACAACATCATACCTCTTGTCTTCTAACATCGCCACTGAGATGAGATTCTTCTTCAATCCTGGAACATGCATGACTTCCTTCAATACAAAGGGTTTACGAGACTCCCTCTCAAAGGAAATGGTACCGATACCGGTCGCACTGTATCTACCATCATCGCCCATCTCGATGTGCACTCCAAGATCTTTGTCCTCCAGATCAGAGAACAAATCTCTATCTCCCGTCATGTGAAAAGACGCACCACTGTCCAGAAACCACACTGATCCCATCACACTTGAAACCAAGCATGCGATCAATGAAAAATCAAGCTCAAACTGAGAAGCTAAAGCCTCTCCCCCTGCAGATCCAGCAGCTTGCTTGTTCTTCTTCTTCTGCGGACAATTTGTGGCATAGTGTCCATGCTGGTGACAGTGAAAACACTTCACCTTGGACATATCCTGCTTCTTGCCTTTCGCACCAGACTGAGAAGCTTTCTTTCTCTTCCCTTTCTTTGCTTTGGCAGCCAAAGCACAATTCTCTTCATCAGCTCCCTTTGACGAAGATCCGTCCCTGGTACTCCGCCTGATCTCCTCCTGCACAAGATCTGACCATAGTCTTTCCCATCCTGGCAACTTCTCCCGACCATTGACAGAGTCCTGATAGGAATGCCAACTCTTCGGAAGACCAAGGAGAGCCAAGCTCACCAAGTCCTCATCATCGACAGTAACCCCCACACTTCCCAGCTCATCTCGACACTGAGTGAACTTCGTGAGATACTTTGGAATACTGTCTCCCTTCTCGCATTTGATGTTTCTGAGTTTATCTTTGAGCGCCAGCTTCCTCTGATCGCTCTTGCTTTGGAATAATTCTGTTAATGATTTCCACATCAAATATGGAGTAGCCTTTCCATGGAGGCTGGACACAATGTGATCCTTCACGCCCTCCAATAGAATTCTTCGACATTTTGCGATCTTCTTTTGCCAAGCATCAGCTTGAGTAGCATCAGTAGGCTTTGGGATATCCGTATCTATGAATTCCTTCAGCCCGTTATCATCCAATACTGCCTCCATCCTGTCCTTCCATGCAATATAGTTTGAGCTGCCCTCAAGAGCATACTCCAATCGCAATCCGTTGAAAGACATTGATGCGTTGTCACCAAGAAAACACTGCTGCAAATTCGAATTCCACCAGCAACCAACTCAACTGCTTCCGATCAACCCTCGCTTGATATCCTGTAAAAATCTCTTCTACAAATCAAGCTGCTCTGATACCATGTAGAAACTTTTTCTACAATTATCTAGCTCCGATACCATGTAGAAATTTTGAATAATTTAACACATATTCAATGGAGATTATCCTGATCATGTACTAATGTGGAAAACATACACAATACATAAGCTCCTCTACGTTGATCAAGAATATAGCAGCATCAATAACAATAAAACATCAAGAGCATTCACACATTAACACAGTATGTATCACGGGGAAAGCATCTCGCTAAAAACCCCACACTATCTGTATATTAATGATTGAGTCATGTAACATTACACAGCATAATACTTCTCACAAGTATCTCCACCTCTGTTACACACAATACAGCTCAGATCTGATCTCCAAATCTCTTCCACTGCTTGCCTGCCTCCACTGCTCAATACCTGCTCAAGAACTGATGAGAATTGCTTCCCAAACTCGATTTTCACCTGCAAAATAGTCACTCACTCTTTGTGGACGTGAGCAAAGGCTAAAATGCGGGCCAAATACGTGAGCAAACTCATTGGCATACTCAATCCTTTGATTGTGCAAGATCTGGTGCACAACTATAGTCACAACTGATAGCAATCTGATTCTCTACCACCTGTCCCTGTTGAACTGAACATGCACTGACATGCAACTGAGTTAACTGATGTATTCTTTAGTTGTATTATGAGTTAATAATTAGTTTAACAACTCATCATTAGTCTATCTGCAGTTAGACTAACTACAACCAATTTAACTAAGTTAAACTGAACACAACTCCATCAACTGTACCTTCAGTCCACTAAACTCAACTCACTTGAGTTCTAACTGAAGTCATGCATGCAACAACTCAACTGACTCATAAGAAAAACGAATTTCCTTCTGACAGTTGCATGTGCCACTTCCGTAGCTCAAACTGAAGTGCTCCAAGAGAATAAGATTAAGTTTATAGTCCAAATATTATTGTGAGATAATAATATTTGACTTTTCTATTTTTGACAGCCAGTCTAAAAATAGACTTGATCACTCACACTGTGATCACTCACACTTTCATCAAAAATAGAAGTCCATCTATTTTCCCAACTTGATCAATCATCCATAAACATAGACATGATCCATATGTCTAAAAATAGACATAGTCTAAAAATAGACTTGCGCCAAAAATAGCCTGCGGGCCCACTTAGTGAAGGCGACTCTTTTCACTAAGCTCCATCATCTTGTTGCAATCTCAACACTTCCAATATGGGAGCTCATAAAATATGGATTTCCTTTTCATCCCTTTTGGAATCTTAGTTACAAATTGTTTTGGTTCTTCAATAGAATCACCCCCATCAAAAAATTCCTACCAAGCGTTCAATTCAACATCTTCATACTTCTTAAGCCAATCAATTGGACCCATAATCATGGGAGGGCCTCTATTTTAACTTTTCCATCAAATTGATTGTAACACCCTCCTCCCACATCTACCCAAGTAACCGGCCAATCAGGTAAACATGTGGCAAGAGGATACTATGATTGGATTCGACCTCCTATGTGACCTTAAGGAAATGGAATCAACAGAAACACAACAAACAAACCTTCCACATTAGCTACAGGACCCCTGAGAACCATGCCAACGCTTCAGGCTAATCGTCCTTGGGCACCACTGAAACTTCTAATCACTTTCCCTCTGGACGCTCTCATGCTATGGGCATGCCAGCGTCTGGGGACCTGTGGACGCTCTCATAGGCTTGCATACCAGCGTCTAGGGACCAATTTTTCCATTTCTATTCTAGCGTCCCCAGGATTTGAGCAACCTTTTCTGGCCCAGAGCCCAGGTCAATGCCCAGAATAGAATGATATCTTAAGAGTAGTAAAATAACATGGAAACAATGAAGTAGAAGAAATTACTTAAAAAAGCCCTTAACTAGAACCCTACTAGCCATGATAGGAATTTCTTCAAGCATATCACAAACATGTAATCTACAGGTGTAAACAACATAATTAAGGATAGGGATCTCATACTTATCTAAGAATCACTAAGAACCATTGTCCCCTCATGTATTTTGTTGCATTATCATCTATTAGTTCATAGATACATTGTCCATTCATTTACAAGTAAAAACATATTGAGAGCCATACATAGTTGTTGTCAGAAAACATACATATAACCAACATAGTGACAATATAAATACCATAAACATATCAGCCATAAAATCCACATGTAAGCCAATACATTTACACATGAAAACCAAGGGAATGAATTTCTCATTAATGAATTCAAAAACCAACCGGAGATGGGACTACCACGTTCCACCCAACCATATATTAGCTGAGACAAGTCTCTCTTCAACCAATCGCCCTCGTGCCATATTACAAGCATGAATGTGGGACTCATAACCAACTGAAAAGAACCAAACAAACATGAATGCTACCAGAGTTCTCCACCTACACTGTGAGGAATTTGAGTGCCTCCTAGTCTCTGAGGCTTTACTGTAATTCATAGTCTGATCCAATGATCACTAAGCCCTACACTGAGACCCACTCTCTAGGCTTTACCGTACATCCCATCCCGGGACTACTAGGCCCAACAGAGAGAAATTCACCTCTTGGCTTTACCATATATCCCGCCATTCACCGAAAAGGATTCCTAGGCCCACCGAGGCACACAATCCTAGCTTTACCGAAACCCACAGTCTGGCTCAGGGGTTACTAGGCTAGTGGCTTTATGGATCCAAATTCCAGTTCAAGGACCACTAGGCCATGTGTTTATCATTTCTGAGATCACCCCACTCATCTTTGAATCCATCGCAACCGAAGTATGAGAACCCATCTCATCAAGGCTATCAGGAAATGGCAAGGCTAGGCTGAAAACACTGTCACACCTGGCAAAACCCATGCCATGACATAAAAAAACCACATGAAACACCATGCATGCCAAATCTAGTAAGGAAAATACACATGCAAATTGATACCTGCAATGAATCCTACTGTAGCTACTTGATCCTACCTTTCCCTGCTTGATCTTTTCTTTCTCTTGCCTTCATTTCCTTTCTTGCTCCAATGCCAAAGTTCTCTAAGAAAACTCTAAGTGTTCAAGAGTGAGAGAGAGAGAGAATAATGAGAGATCTCCAAAACTTAACTAACAAAAGGTTCCTAACTAATCCTGAGAAGCCTTAATATTAATGAGGCCTCTATTTTCTTCATTTTCCATTATTTTCCTTCAATTTCCTCCTCACATGCAACCTATGACCTTTCACATCCATTTTCTACTGATTTCCATTATTTTCATCAATAAATGTGACAAAAATTCGATTTTTCCTTTCCAAACCCTTAGCTACTGCCTTTGTCAATTTCCTTAGCCATAAACAACCAAATGAACACCCCCTAGGATGTCTTGCCCAACATTCATCTTGGAATATGTGTCCCATCAAGCGTGGTTATTATTTTTATCTTTTATTACATGGAATTTTCACCAGGGATGTTACAGAACCCTCCCCCTTGGGGGACATCGTCCTTGGTGTTCAATCACACATATACCTTGACAAACTGCTGGAAAGAAAACATACTGCTCATGGAGCTTTATAACATAGCTCGATGAATTATTTACAATGATAACCCTGTTGAGTGCCAACCCACATGACAACATAAGAACATGATAACATAACAACATGATAGCATAGTAACATGAAAATATAACAACATGAAAATCATGATGACATGACACCCATACCTCTTATTGGATATTTATAACATATCTCATGGCAGTATTTACATCCATATACATATGTACATATAGAAATATCATTGAAACATACACCAAAACATATACCAAAACACCATATCAAAACTGCTTTGCTTTAACCGACAAACAAGGAAGGATACATGGTTCGCTTCTGATCCGCCATCTCCCATGTAGCTTCATTGGGTCCAAAGTGCTTCCACTACACTTTAACTTGCTTGATTTCTCAGTTCCATAACATGAGCACCTTTTTCTACAATATACACTGAGGCTCCGGCTGGAATTCTCCATCTGGTTCCACCTGCAATACAGACTAGTCAATCACATGATCAACATCCTTAACATACTTCTTAAGCAATGATACATGGAAAACATCATGGAATTTCATTGTCAGAGGCAGTGCAAGTCGATAGGATACTGGCCCAATCCTCTCAATGATATTGAAGGATCCACAAAATTATGGTGCCAACTTGGCACATGATCCAATCTGTAAGGAGCTCTTCTTTGGTTTGATGCACAAGTACACCTATTCCCAAACCTAGAACTCCTTGAACAACCTGTTCTGATCTGCATAGCTCTTCTGCCTATCCCTTGTTGCCTTTAGATTCTTCTTGATCACCTACATTTCATGTACCATGTCTGCCAACATGTCTGGTCCAATCAACACCATGTTAACTGGATCACTCCAATTGATAGATGTATTGCAACTCCGCCCATACAATGCCTCAAAATGACTCATCCTCAATGATTCCTGATAACCATTGTTGTATGCGAACTCAGCCAAAGGAAGATACTCCTCCCACTTCTGCTGCTAATGCATCACATACATCCTCAACATGTCCTCCAATATCCTATTGACCCTCTCTGTCTTTCCATATGTATACTGATGATAAGCTATTTAGAATGCCAAATCTATGCCCAAACCTGCAAACAAATCATTCCAAAACTTGGAAGTGAACTTTGCATCCCTGTCTAACAAAATATTCTTTGGAACACCATGCAACCTGACCACATATTTGATGAATACTCGTTCCACGTCACTAGCTGAGAATGTAGACTTCACTAGAATGAAGTGTGTAACCTTTGTCAACCCGTCCACAAAAACCATGATGGAATTATGCTTTCTCACTGTCTTCGAAAACCCTAAGATGAATTCGATGGAAATGACCTCCCATTTCCAATCTAGAATTGTGATCGGTTGTAGCTTTCCACCTGGATGTTTACACTCTACCTTTACTCACTGACAATCAAAACACCTAGCCACAAACTCTGGTACATCCCTCTTCAGATTCGGCCAATAATAAAATTTCTTCACTACAATCAATGTCTTTTGATAACCTGGGTGACCCGAATAAGGTTTCGCATGAAACTATATCAAGATCAACTTCTTGAGCTCACTGATATTTGGAACATATATATTGTCTCTGAATCTAACCAATTCATATGTTGTAAGACAATAGTCCACATCCCATGCACCTGCACCTGTACTATCACCTATACCTATACCTGTACTACCACTTGTATCTCTACCAGTACTCTACTACAACATGTGCATAATATCCATATACCTGATATCCTGTTGACCTACCTCCAAGATGTTATCTTGTAAGTTTGTTCCATAGGAGTTCATAGCTTCCAAGTGATTTACCTGTACCCGCCTGCTGAGAGCATATGCCACCCTGTTCTATTTACCTTTGATGTACCTGACCTCGAAATCAAACTCACTGATCATGGCCAACCATATAGCCTGGTGGGCATTCACATTTGGCTGGTCAAACAAACACCTCAACTTAATATGATCACTCATCAGTAAAAACCTCCTTCCAAGAAGATAGTGCATCCACATCTTCAATGCATGTATGATCGCTGCTAACTCAAGATCATGTGTCGGGTAGTTCTACTTGTGCTCATTTAGTTTCTATGACTCATAGCATACCACCTGTCCATCCTGCATAAGGAATCCACCAATTCCTCTCTTGCAAGCATATGTGCATACTACAAACTCTTTATACGGATCTACAATCTATAGCATTGGTGCATGTGTCAACAACTACTTAAGCTGCTCAAAACTATCCTCACACTCCTCTGTCCATTTGAACTTCTTACCTTTCCTCTGCAATGATGTGATAGGATAAGAAATATGTGAGAAGTTCCTGATGAAACTCATATAATAGCCTGCCAACCCCATAAAATATCTCACCTCATCCACATTCTTAGGAGCTACCCACTCCATGATGACCCTTATCTTTTCTGGATCTACTGCAATGCCCTCCTTGGAGACAACATGTCCCAAGTAGTGTACCTCAGTTTGAAAGAAGCTACACTTTTTGAGCTTAGCATACAACTGATGCTCCCTCAATAACCTCAACACTACAACTAAATGATTAGCATGCTCTTCCTCATTTTTATAATATACCAATATATCATCAATGAACACAATAACAAACTTATCCAAATACGGACGCAACACACTTTTCATCAAGCACATAAACGTAGTTAGAGAATTAGTTAGGTCAAATGGAACTACAACAAACTCATAATACCCATACCTGGTCTGAAAAGTTGTCTTGTAAATTTCCTCCTCTTTGATGCGTACCTGATGGTATTCGGATCTCAGATCAATATTTGAGAACATTGTTTCTCCCTTTAGCTGATGAACAAGTTATCAATCCTCGGTAAAGGGTACTTATTCTTGATGGTCACTTTGTTTAACTACTTGTAGTCAATGCATAACCTGAGAGTTCCATCTTTCTTCTTCACAAACAATACTGGTGTGCCCCAAAGTGATACACTTGGCCTAATGTATACCTTGTACAACATTTCCTTCAGCTACAACTTTAACTCTACCAACTCAGGCGTGCTCATCCTGTAAGGTGCTTTTGATGTTGGAGCTGCCCTTGGAACTAATTCAATAGAAAAGTCTACCTCCCTGTGAGGTATCAAATTTGTAATGTCCTCAGGAAATACATCCTTTAACTGTTGTAAAATTTGGTACCTTCTCAACACATATGAATCCTCAACTTCCTTACCTTTATCACTAGAAATGTGCACTACAAATAACTTACACCCTTTCCTGCAGCTATGCTTTTCTTGCATAGTTGTCACCATCCTAACTGATGTGGCTTTCTTCTTACCCTACAAGACTCTTGGTTCCCCATTGTCATCAACACACTCAATGGATTGGTCATAATAGTCTACCTTGGTTCTATTAAGATACAAGCAATCCATTCCCAACAACATACTATATGATCCCAACAGTAATACATTCAAATTTGTTGCGGTAGGCATACCATTCAAATCAAATTCACAAGCTATTACCTAATGGTGAACTTGCTTCTTTGTACCTGTAGCCAACTGCACTAAACAATATTCTACATGCAATTCCTTACTCAAACCACACTTATCCACCAAGTCTGGACTAACATAGCTATAATTAGATCCAGGGTTAATAAAAATAGAAATAAATTGATCACAAAGCTTATCATCCATCTCAATGATATATTCATGTTGCTCTGCTTGTCTGTTGTCCACGATTGCATAAATATGAGGAATAATCTGCCCCACATCCCCAACAATCTACGCCTCCTATGTACTATATATCTTAGGCCTACCACCTTGATTCTGTGAACAATCTTTCCTAAGGTGTTCCTCACCACATGTCTAACAATCCAACTGACCAATGCCCTTACCTCTATGTTGTTGTTGTGACCCATGTCCCTGTCTAGTTGCATTAAACTTCTTTTGCGGTGCCATATTTTCTTTCCCATCTTCATTCTGAGGCCTTACTCTCTTATGCTTCCATTTACCTTTACCTTCGTCTTTTCCTTTCCATCCTTGCTAAGATTCATTCTTATGCTTTGAATATTCATAGAAATGATTCAATTTCCCAATGACTTCCTCAAGTGACCGAGGCTCATCATACTCAATCTGATCTCTAATTGCTAATGGAAAACTACTGATGAATTGTTGAACTTTATCCTTCTCATTTGTAAGATACAGTACATACCTCAATAGTCCATAAACTTGGTCGTGTACTCTTCATCTATCATTGACCCCATATCTAGCTCATAGAATTCTTTGGACTTTCTATCTTAGAACCTTTCTGACAAGTACTTCTTCCTAAAAATCCTCTTGAACTCCCGCCAACTCAAGTCATCTATCTTGATGTCTCTGACTCGCTTCACATCTTCCCACCAAATGTCTGGTTTACCTTTCAAGATGAAGATAGCTATTCTGGCCTTCATGTTATTTGTGTACTCATGAAAATCAAATAACTTGTTCATCCTAAGTATCCAAGCCTCTGTATCTTCCGACTTCTTCACATCTCCATCAAAAGTAGGTGGCTTTTCTTTCTTAAATTCATCTAGTAAGTATCCCCTATCACTCCTCCAATAAGGATGATAATGATGATAATCATGATTTCTGTCAGAACCAGAAATAGAATAACACCTATACTCATCACCCCTCCTATATGAAGTGTCCAACAACCTGCCATCTCTCACCGTGTCAGCTCTATCCAACCTGTGTCTACTAGGAGACCTACTACCATATGCCCCATTAGTTCTGTCCTCCTGTCCATGGATGATCCGAAGTGGCCCTTGTCACTGCAGTTCTGACAAACTTTGAAGGAGTATTGCATTAAACTCCACCTGTTTCTCTCATGCCTATATGATCCTATCATTATCTGCCTTACAACTCCTTATTTATTCCGTCAAGCTTCTCAATGTGTCTGCCAAATCAGAAGAGTGTCCACCACACTACTCATTTGATTCATATGGAGAGTCCTTGTAGTCTACCATCTTACTATTCATTTTGACCTTCTTTCATAAAGGCATAATATGTCAGATAAACCAAATCATAACAAACCAATGTACCTCAATATAATTTTGGGAGGTTACCTCTTTTGGAAGATCATCCCAATCAACGTGATACATGTATAACATAATCATAACAACATATAGACATATACAAATAAGTGCATCAACGCATAAACATCATTCTAGTTAGAGTCTAGTCATCAATACAAGACGATATCAACAGTGCATACTATGACCTCATGCATGACAACAACCATTACTCCACCGTACACATTGCCACATGCAACCATCAACATGCATAAGCAATGCATAATCAACTACACATATGCATGAATGCATGTAATCGAGCATAAGTGAACAATACTTGTAACCAAACCTACAAGAATGGAACTTAACATACAAAGATGTAACCAAGCCACATATAACAACGTGTAAGCGACATACAATAACATGTAAGCGACATATAACAACATATAACTAGTCATACACTCATGACGATGCACTCCACAATAACAAGATCAAGTTCCTCATGACAACATCGCTACAACCATTATCAACATTATGCAATAAAAACAAAAAAATGGGATGCAAGTGTAAGAGACACACATGCAAATTACATGCATTCATGACCAATACACAGCCCATCCAGTCCAAGGGGTGAACCATGCTCTGATACCACTCTGTAACACCCTCCTCCCACATCTACCGAAGTAACCGACCAATCGGGGTAAACATGCGACGAGAGGATACTATGGTTGGATTCGACCTCCTATTTGAACTTAAGGAAATGGAATCGACAGAAATACAACAAACATACCTTCCACATTAGCTACAGGACCCCTAAGAACCATTCCAACACTTTAGGAAGATTTCCGTTGGGTCCCACTGAAACTTATGATCACTTTCCCTCTAGAAACTCTTATACTATGGCCATGCCAATGTCCAGGGACCAATTTGTCTAGTTTTATACCAACGTCCCCGGGATTTGAGCCACTTTTTCCTGCCCAGAGCCCAGGTCACTACCCAGAATAGAATGATATCTTAAGAGTAGTAAAATAACAGGGAAACAATGAAGTAGAAGCAATTATTTAAACAATCCCTTAATTAGACCCCTACTAGACATGACACAAATTTCGTCAAAAATATCCCAAACATGTAATCTGCATGTGTAAACAACATAATTAAGCATATGGATCTCATACTTATCTGAGAATTTCTAAGAACCATTGTCCCCTCATGTATTTTGCTACATTATCATCTATTAGGTCATAGATACATTGTCCATTCATTTACAAGTAAAAACATACTGAGAGCCATACATAGTTGTTATCATAAAACATACATATAACCAACATAGTAACAACATAAATACCATAAACATATTAGCCATAAAATCCACATATAAACCAGTACATTTACACATGAAAACCAAGGGAATGAATTTCTCATTAATGAATGTCAAAACCAATCAGACATGGGGCTACCACGTTCCACCTGACCATAGAATGGCTAAGCCAAGTATCTCTTCAGCCAATCACCCCTGTGCCATATTCCAAGCATGAATGTGGGACTCATAAACAACTGAAAAGAACCAAACAAGCATGGATGCTACTAGAGTTCTCCTCCTACACTATGAGAAATTTGAGTGCCTCCTAATATCTCAGGCTTTACTGTAATCCACAATTTGATCCAGGGAGCACTAGGCCCTACACAGAGACCCACTCTCCTGGCTTTACTGTACATCCCATCCCGAGACTACTAGGCCCAACAGAGAGAAATCCACCTCTTGGATTTATTGTATATACCGTCATTCACTGGCAAGGATTGGTAGGCCCACCAAGGCACAAAATATTGGCTTTACCGCAACCCACAGTCTAGCTCAAGGGTTACTAGGCCAGTGGCTTTACCGTGATCCACAGTTCAGTTCAGGGACCACTAGGCCATGTGTTTTTCATTTTGGAGATCCACCCCACTCAGCTTCGAATCCATCCGACAATTCACCTCAACCAAAGTATGAGAACCCATCTCATCAAGGCTATAAGGAAATGGCAAGGCTAGGCTAAAAACACTGTCACACCTGGCAAAACCCATGCCATGACATAAAACAAACACATGCAACACCATGCATGCAAAATATTGCAAGGAAAATACACATGAAAATCGATACCTGCAATGAATCCTTCTGTAGTTGCTTGATCCTGCCTTTCCTTGCTTGATCTTTGGTTCCTCTTGCCTTCTTTGCCTTTCTTGCTCCAATGCCAAAGTGCTCCAAGAAAAATCTAAGTGTCCAAGAGTGAGAGAGAAAGAGAGAATAATGAGAGAGCTCTAAAACTGAACTGACAAAAGGTTCCTAATTTATCCTCGGAAGCCTTTTTATTAACGAGGCCTCTATTTTCTTCATTTTCCATTATTTTCCTTCAATTTTGTCCTCACATGCAACCTGTGACCTTTCACCTCCATTTTCTCCTAATTTCTATTATTTTCATAAATAAATGTACCAAAAATACCATTTTTCCTTTCCAAAGCCTTAGCCATTGCCTTTTCCAATTTCATTAGCCATAAACAACCAAATGAACACCCCCTAGGATGTCTTGCCCAACATTAAGCTTGGAATAAGTGTCCCATCAACCGTGGTTATTATTTTTATCTTTTATTACATGGAATTTTCACAAGGGTTGTTACATTGATTCTTATGGAGATTTCTAAACCTATGATCTGGTGGTAGAAAGACCTTGTTGTTTTCATAAATAAATTTATGAATATATTTAGAATATCGCCCTTGAAATTGTTCTGTACATCTTGGACATGCAAATATCCCCTTTGTTTGAAGCCCTACAATTCAATAAGGTTAATAAAATCAAAATAATAGTACAAAACTAAGTATGAAAGTTGGGATGACAATAAATTATGAGTGTAAATAGGTAAAAAAATTATCTTCTCTAAAATCATTAATATTCTAACATAGCACACCATACAATATGAAGGACCTATTTGATGGAGGACATTATATGTCATGCATTCTTATGTCTTTCCATAATAGTTGCATCTCATCAATAAAAGGCACAATATAAACATCCATGTTTTTAACTTGATGTTTTCTTGGAACAATGAGAGTCAACATAAGGTGCTCCTTTCTAACACTCATCCATGGGGGAATATTGTATGCTATCAATCCGACTAGCCAAACACTATAATTTGAGCTCATGAAAGAGAATAGGCACACTTCATGAATTGCAAGACCAAACCTGATACTACGGGGTTCATCTTTGAATTTTGTTAGCCATTTTTCCTCTATGTGTTTCAATGCTTTGGAGTCGGCCATAATTCACATGAATCCATATTTACTCCTATTCTTTGCATGTTAGTCCATCAATTTTGCAAGTGACTTGCAATGAAACATTCGTTGAAGTCTAGGTATAATTGGTATGTGACATAAAACCTTCTTTGGAACTGTAGGACCTTGTACATCTGTACGATATATCTTCTCTTTTCATACAAGGCATTCTACCTTGTCTTGATATTCATCTCTATATAAAATGAAATAATTTTTACATGAATGAATTTGCTTATATTCAATCCCCAACTCAACCAACAACTAACATGCCTCTCTACAAGTTGATGGAAACACATTCTCTTCAGGAAATATTTTAGTTTTTAGTGCCCTGTAAGATTGCCAAAGATTAGATCAATTGAATGTTTGACTTATGATGAACATGTTTGATATGTCAATATTATAATATATGACTATTCATATACAATATATGGTTTTAAAATCTCCTTAAAGAAATATAAACGAAGTTGATGAATGTTTACGAATTACGTAGACCAATTGATAATGCATTGTAAGAAATAGATTTCAACTCACTTCAATAGGGAGGTGAATCTTTTGTTTGACAAACCAAATAGTTACTTTATCTATAACAATATCAAGGTGCATGCCATTTTTGAGGTTCTACTTGCACCTAATTTGAACACGAGTGTATTTGCTACTTGCTTGATGGAGCCTTTGAGCAGGTTGTTATCATCAACATTACGTTGGTGGTAATTACCCCTATTGTCATCGTTATTGTCAACCATATGATCATTATTTTCATCATTGTTTCCATACCTAAAGAAACATGTAAGAATATCATTCAATCCTTCTTTGTGCATTGCATTTTCATTATCATGCTCATCACCATTAATTCCACTAGCTGGTAGTATATTGTAGTCATCAATGTATGTGAATCTCATGAGTTGTTCAAATTTATCAGGTGGTAGAGTTCTCTTTAAATATGCTCTTTTCGCTCTGGTATGGTTTAAAGGATGGTTTGGATCATCCTATCCAAATATTAATAGCCCAGTTGGATCATCTTCTACCTATCGAAAAAGGAAACCATTATTTAATGTTTGGAAATAATTGGGTAGATCATAAATGTATCAATTTCTAAGAAATATAATCAAATATCGCTTAACAAATCCCATCCCATGTGATATAGTATTGACCAAGCTCTTCATTAGTGGAATTATTTGTTGTGTCTGAAGTATCCATTGTCATATCCTCTTCCACCCATTGTGTTCTTCGTGATTTAACAATTTTAGGTTCACGTCGACGTACATATTTTTTCTTTTCTTTTAGTTGAACATGTAGGTTGTGCACTTGTTCCAATCTCCATCTGAAATATCAACAACATGCATTAATTTATTTCGAGGTTGGAGAATACACTATAAATTCTAATAATACTGTGAAAAAGGATGGATGTATCACAAAATGCATCCTAATTTAATTGACAATTGATAATTACCTGATGTCTTGCGACATTTGTTGTGTCCTTATTTAATATGACACAATTTGTTGCCATGGCCTCGTCTTTCCCCTATAATACATAACATAGTTAATGATGCTTACTACACCAATTATATCATTTCAACCAGTATTCTTTCCAACACAAAACCTCAATTGACTCATATATTTGACATATTGATATCATGTTTTGGATTTGAAAAACCAACATATTTTATATAACTTTATCTCGTCTATGGTGTAGCATTGGTGAATTCATAAACACCATCCTCCTTTGGTTTAAGTTGCTTTGTCTTCTTACCTTTTTTGTATCTGTAGCCTCTGTCCATGACCTACTCTAGACCCTGCATGTAATACACGAAAATAACATTAGTCACATAACATCTATAGACTTCGTTTTTTCTCCATCCAAATTTCTAAACACACAATCGATTTAAGCTTAGCTAGTTTCACTACACCTTTCTAACTAAAATGCCCCTATTTTCAATATATACCCTTTTTGTTAATTTCTATTCCCAATATGGTGACATGAAACAACTCTTATAAATCTTAGATGAGGATTATGAAAACTAATGGACTACTTCGTTTTGTTCCATATTTTGATTTAACTTAATTCAAACCCTTCATAAGCCATAATTTTAAACCACCAGATATCTGTATTTTTGTATATTTAAATTAAAAAAATCGTTTGACCCTATATGTTAGAGAATATACTATTTTCAAATTTTGATTTTTAAGTCTTCTAAATGAACTCAATATATAACATAATAATTAGTAGAAGTTAACTTGTGGATGAGATATGTTTTCAACGCCACCATCCACCGTATAAAGGAGTAAAGAGTGAGTAGCGAGATCGAAAATGTTTGTGTCATATGTATACATGAGTACTAATCAACACAACCTTTAAAGATGAAAATGTGTGTATGTGACTATAACGGGTGGATTGTTACATCATGAGTCATTGGATATTGAAATAAAATTAGAAAGTTTAAAATCACACCAAATTCATCGCGATAGGAAAATATGTCATAAAACACCTTTCATTACAGGGTCGAAACACCATTTATAGCGCTTTACATAAACCAACATTTTAGCTTATCCCATGTGCCTATGCACATTGCACATACAATATTGGTATTCAACCAGCACAACCACATTAAAAAATGTGGTTGATAAACACCGATAGGCATATATTAAGCACATTTAATAATAATAATAATAACTATTATTATTATCCCATGTGCCTATCCACATTGCACATCCAATATTGGTATTCAATTAAACCTCATAAAAAATGACAATAACATGGAAGCCTCCCACATTGATATTGCAAAGTGAAAATATGACAATGAATACAAATTAGACGAAAAAAAAAAAACCCAGCCAATCTATAATTAGCAGGCACAATTGTGTATCATGACTAAGGCACAATTGTGTATCATGACTATTCAACCAAAAAAATGTATTTCATTCACCATATTTCCATTCTAATACTCACCAAAATTTCAAATCGAGGGAGCTTTGACGTTTTGTGTGGATTATGAGCAGATCACGGTTGGAGCAATGCGTTGAGGCTATGAAAGCAAATAACTAATCGATTGGATCTATGTTGATGGTGGGTAGAGATATTGACGAACGTCTTCTCCCTTGATTTGCATTTCAATAAAAAATTGATTTGTGGGTGTGATTCAGCCTCTAACAATCACAAAATAAATGTTTTCATCTCATTCACCCCCTACCAGAGATGAAAATCAAACCCCTATCCATCCATTTTGCATTGTTGTTGTTTAAAATAGTTATAGGGAAGGGAGAAAAATGTAGGGAGCAAAGAGAAGGGATTTTCCACAGTGTGGAAGAAAAAAAATCGCCCTAGGATGCCCAAAAATTCCAAGCAATGACAGAGGGAAATGAGCAAATGGATTTGATTCTTGCGATAATGAGATATTTCATACTCAATTTATAGATTTTCACATGTTTCCATTGTTGGTTTGAATTGTAATTTCTAGTTTTTAGTTTCTAAATTAGAAAAGAAAAAAATAGGGTTTATTTTTTATTTCTAATTTTAAAATACAAAGTTTATTGTATAAATAGAGGGCCATGACAGTGAGAAATTGAAAGAGGCAATGGATTCTATATTGGGGGTAGAAGTAGTGAATAAACTAGAAGGTATGGACATGTCCATGCTTTCCAAATACGTGGAATAACGTCCTAAAGGCATTAAAATATACCAACCAAAGAAACCATGTCAAAGGGAATCGATTGATTCCCCATCCACTCTTGGATTGAGAAAAATAACTAGGAAAAAATAAATCACAATAACCTCTAAGAATGTGGAACAAGGAGCAAAGAGGTCCAATGTCCCACCCACTCTTGGGGCACATATTTCTTCCACCACCAGTATAGCCTATAGGTACTTATGCATTTTGCATTGGTAAATATGAAACTGAGGTATACTATGATGTTGTCTCTGGGGAAATTAGAATGACAGATGCCAAGAAAGTGTTCAATCATAGGTTGAAGGAATAATGCCTTCAACGCTTTAAAGAGCATCTACATCTTCCATTATTGAATATAACCATGCACCTTCAAAAGGTAGTCATCCATGACACGCAGACTGAATTTGGGACATGTTCGTTAGTAAAGAAAGTAAAGAAACAAAACTCAAAACTGAAAGATTTTAATTGAAACCAACCGAAAAAGATAAAATAAATTGCTCCTGAGGTAAGGGCCAAAAGAAGTCCAATTGATGTAAGCGTGAAAGTATGGAAAGAGCTCATGAAAGCATATGATAGACTAGATGCACAAAGGAAGTCAAGCGAGGAGAGCATACAGTTATTTAAATTTGGTCAATGTTACACAGTATTTTGTCATATCGCCTGTTCACTTCCCAAAGTGCCAAAACATTGACTACTATGCGGCATATCCATCATGATATATAAGCCAAAACCTCCCTAAAGAATCAAAGGAAAACTTCCCTGAATCCATTATGGAGAAGGTTGCCTAAAAACCTAATTTTTGGCATCAACACATTTTTCTCCACTGCCTGCCCATGTTGATGGCAGGTTGTTTAGTTATACGGTCGCATTGCCAGCATGAGTTTTCATAGGAAAATCCATGTTGAACCTCTTCTAGCAGGCTTTCCCAAACTAGAGGAGAAGCTTCGCTCACTAGAACCTTCGGGAACAACGAGCTAGATATTGGTTGTTGTTGATATGGTTGAGCTCTCTCATTTTGGCCTCTTGATCTTATCATCATGGGCTTTCCCCTTGAGATGTGGACCTTCCTCCCTCTTTTGTGGATCCCAAACTCCCTCTCCCTTCCTATAAATTCACTCCCTCCCATCCCCAATGGAGTCACCATTTTGTTGTGAAGGAAAATCCCCTCTGTGGACAGAGGTGACCCCACTTGCCCAATGAGTGGGTCTAGCAACAAACCAAACAATCTAATACACACTTTCCTAGCTTATTCTTGACAAATGTAGGAAGAAGGAGGAACCTACCTCGTTCTAATGTTAATCATTCGATCCTTAGAGATGGCTTTGAATCTTTCACTCCAGGCCTCACTCCTTAGTTGTTATTCACATCCAGAAACCTGCAAGGAAGATCAAAGTACTATGCAAGATACGAGAGCATATATAACATACATAAAACATAAACTACTTAATAGATCAAGGAACATTAAGCTAATAGCATAAACATTTACACAATTATGGAAAGTGAACATCAAATATATATATTAAGAAACTAAAAAGGGAAGCATACAAACTATGCCTTGATGTTGGAGCCCTCCTTTTGGGTGACACCACTTGCACATATGAACCACTTAGGGATATTTGTTGATTACATGGCCACTTGTTCCATTCCCACATCTACTGATGATCTAGGAGGTGATGTAGTGTGCCATGTACTGGGGGAATTGGAGCCCAATTTTTCATTTGGATCCCTATACATGTATCCCTACTTGAGCGTTGTTCTCCCATCTAATGAGAACCTCTTGGAAGCCATGGCCTCTTTTGGTCTGTGATCAGTTCTATGGAGCAGAGTTCCTTGTATTGTGTCAAGCTCGTTAAAAAATGAAACAAGTTCCATGAGGATAGTTCTTTTACTATGTCAACCTCATTAAAAAATGAAATAGGTCCCCATGAGAATGGTTCTTTTCCTATGTCAAGCTCGTTAAAAAATGAAACAAATCCCCTTCCAATTTGAATCTTTGATTAGATCTCGTAAAATCCCAATCGAGTCTTTCACTTGATCTCATAAGTGAACATTCATTCCATCCACCTGTTAGTAAACAGTAGTCTACTTAGGTGAATTAAATGAAGCTTGGGGGGTATGTGCCTTGAATTGAGTCACTATGTTGGGAGCATGCAAAGTCATCTCAAGCATAGTTATCTTTGTTTCAAGCTTGCGTAAAAATGAAACCAAATCCAAGCATAGTTTTTTTTCTCATGTTTCAAGATTTTGAAAAAATGAAACCATCTTCAAGTATACTGAAGCATAATTTCCCATGTTTCAAGCTTGTGTAAAAATGAAACCATTCCCACTTTACATCTCATGATTTCCGTTTTTATCAGTCGATTTTTTCCAAATGAGCCTTGGTGTGTCCATTCCATCACCACCATCTCTTTGGCTGATCATTCGCTTTCACTTGGTTGTTTTACCCTTGCCTGAGGAACATCTATGATGAGTGGTCTTATTATCTAGTCTCTTAACCTTTACATGTTTTGAGCAATTCCATCATGACTGGAACCAATTTATATCCTTTTATACCACTCGTTCTTCCAGGCAGAGTCATCTTTCAACTCTTTTTTGACTCTTGAAATATGAAAAGATTGTCGAGTACTTTTCGTTTCGAACTCGTTAAAGTAAATGAAATGACATCTACTCAGTATAAGTTTAACCCTTTTTCAGAATGAGATAGACTAGCTACGAAAAAGGAATACCTTAGTCAAACATGGCTAAGAGATTCTCTTAAATATTGTTTTCTACCTTTTCGGGTTCAAGAGACGATTTACGAAAAGGGACATTTGGAGTTTTATTTTTCGCTTCTTTTTCAAACTCTCTAAACATGAAAAAGATGTCGAGTTTCACCTTTGTCGGACTCGTAAAACTTAAACGACACAGGACTTGTCACCATGACGAGACCAATTTCCTCCTTCATAGGCTCGTAAAACTTACTAGGGTGGATTCATCCGAAGGGTGAACTTATATGGAAAGCATATGTTATCCCCTTCAAGCTTGTGATAAAAAATATATGGGGTACTCGCCAGAAATGGTGGGGGGAAATGAAAGTGTTCATCTCTTGTATCCTGTAAAGGTAGCGTTTCAGTCTTGAGCATGACACTCATCTGTTACTCATGTTGGGTTTGGGATATCCTCACATGGTCACTTGCATTCCTGGGTTTGGGGAATCCATTTTTCCGCTCATCTGATCATACCATTCCGTCATCATGACTTCTGATCATATGTTGAGTCAAATGCTGCCAAATTCTAGAGTCGTGTCACTGATGTGTTCAAGAAAATTCATAATTTTTTAGGTTTTCCTATACATTGTTTGACTTTATGTCACAGTCGTGGATCACACTTATCTATAGATCACATTTTCATTATGGCCCTCCTTCGATGGATCACTTCCTGTCGACTTCAGATCATTATCCGGGAAGATGATCTAGAAACTCCCTTCTAGTACCTTAGAGCTTGCATGCCTCAATGGCAAGTTCTTTGCATTTGATGACAAGTTTACATCATTGACCTTTGATCAGATGATTCCACGGGTGTTTGACTTTAGTTCCACTATTCACAGTCGTGGATTGTGGTGATTGTACCTTGAGAGCCATTGTCATTAGTGGTTTCTCTCATGCCTGTTAATAATTTACATCATTGACCGGTAATCAGGTAGCTTTCTATCATGTTTGACTTCGACTCATCTATTCACATGTTAGAATTCGTACATTAATCGGGTCAAGACGGAGCATAAGACCCTTAATTTTGTCTGATAGAATCCAGGTTGGGTGGAGTTATGAGTCATTCATGATTGTAGACATGTTTCCTCTGGACGAATGGCTACGACCATAACATGGGTCCATATTCATGATCCTTTTTATTCGGATGGTTATGACCATACCGAGGATATTTGCACATGATCGCTTTTATAGGGATGGTTGCATCCATACAATAGATTCATGTATTATTAGATGCATATTCATGTATTGTTAAGCATGATCATCAGAGTTGTCATATATGTGTATGTACATGTATATGATTGATTTGCAGGTCTCCTAACAGTGTTGTTCTCGTCCTTGCACTAACTTGTAAAGCATATCAACCATCACTCCATGTTCTTCCTTCATGCTTTAGGGGGCATATGTTACACAATATTTTTTCATATCTCTTGTTCAATTTCCGAAGTGCCAAAACATTGACTACTTTGCAACATATCCATCATGATATGCATATCAAAACCTCCCTTAAGAATCAAAGGAAAACTGCCCTAAATCCATTCTGGAGAAGGTTGCCTAAAAACCTAATTTTTGGCATCAATGCGTTTTGCTCCACTGCCTACCCATGATGATGGCAGGTTTCTCAGTTATACACTCATGCTGCCAGCACGAGTTTTCATAGGAAAACCTACACTGGACCTCTTCTAGCAGGCTTTCCCAAACTGGAGGTGAAGCTTCGTTCACTAGAACCTTTGGGAACAACGAGCTGGATATTTTTTGTTGATATGGTCAATCTCTCTCATTTGGGCCTCTTGATCTTATCATCATGGTATTTCCCTTGAGATGTGGACCTTCCTCCCTCTTTTGTCGATCCCTAACTCCCTCTCCATTCCTATAAATTCACTCCATTCCATCCCCAAATGGTTGGTCATTTATTATTGCATCCCTATGCTGAGATTGTGCTTACATGCTACCCATTCTAGCTTGGAGAAGGAGTGCTTGAAGAGTCTTTGCTTGGACTTGGACATCCACCAAAAGGAGGGATCCAACATCAAGGCATAGGTTGTATGCTTCCCTTTTTAGTTTCTTAATATATATATCTGATGTTCACTTTCCATAATTGTGTAAATGTTTATGTTATTAGCTTAATGTTCCTTGATCTGTTAAGTAGTTTATGTTTGATGTATGTTATATATTCTCTTGTATATTGCATAGTGTTACCCCGAAAAATCCCTCTTGCAGACAAGATCGATCTCCCTAGATCCTAAATGGAAACTAGAAACAATCATGACAAATGCACTGACTCTTTCCCTAAGTTGAACTTGTTCGAATTATAAGTAGTATAGCTAATGGATAGACCTCTTACCAATTTCACAAAATGCCTGAGGAATATCCCTTATTGTGGCTTGATGCAGCTCTTCAATGCTTGATAGGACTTGCAAACATAAACCATAAAAGGATCAAAATCACATGTGATATAATAATTCAAACAACTTAGCCTAATGATCAAGGAAATTAGGGATTGAATTTTCCTTAATGAACATAATAAACAATTGTAAACTATTCATCATTCACAAAAGACAAGATCAATGGGAGAAAGTGCTCATTTGTATTAATCAGAAGATAAGAGGAGCCTTAAAACCTTCACCTTGATGTCGTGAGGTCCCTCCCAAATGCCTTCAATCTCCTCCTCAGATGATAAGCTCTCCAATCTCAAACTAACATCATAAGTTTGTATTCTCTGAATTCTGACCTCCTTCCCTCAATCCTCTAGTCCTTTTATAGATCAAAGAGGAGGAATTTTCAGATTCCAAAGAAGAGGATGAACCTCCTTTAATGAGGGATTAGGTTACCATGAGAAAAGGGATGGAGATGCATCTCATGAGGGTTATAGTTCAAAGAGTCATCACCTGGAAGCAACTAAATATTCGACGAACTATGTTTCTAGAATGTACTTTTTATTTTTACTTTATAGAATTCACCTGTGAAGGTTTATAGTTATAGACAGAGCACATCTTTGCGTTGTTCTCAGAGTAAATTTCAACCCATGCACGGTAAACTCTAGAGAAATCGGTGCAGGTGGAACTTAACAAGGTGTAAGGGCTATTTGACCCAAATTTCTCATGTACTTTAACATATTTTGAGTTGTTTGACTTCTAAGGGAGTTGGTTTCAACATGTTCATGGATGGTAAAAATATCCATAAATTGATCAAGTGTCATGGCGAAAAATTGACGTGTAACAAATTTCCCCCTAAAGTGCAAAGTCTGAAAAATAAGTTTAAAAGATTGAAGTGCTTTATCATTCCAAGGATCAGATCAAAGGTAATGGTCGGAAACCTGCAAGGAAAATTCAAGGGAACACAATGCAAAATATATATATATATAATCATGTTTGAGGTAGGCATTCCCATACTCAGATTAAAGCGAACTCAATGAACAAGCATGGAAAAACTAAGATCATGTAGATGATAGACACAGCATGGACACAACCATCTGTCTACATAATCATGAATATAAAATCTCCTCACAACCTGGATTGATGAAACTAGATAGGGTCTTTATCTCTGTCTCTCGATCCACAGTACAATTCTAACCATGCGAGTGAATGTCTCAAAGTTGAACATGGAAAAAACCACTTGATTACTGGCCAATGATGTGAACCGTTAATGAGTGCGAGAGAAACCACCAATAATGGCAATGGTTCTCAAGGTACTCCCAGTACAATCTATAAAGTGAGAATATGTGATCTGAAGTCAAACACTCATAGAATCGTTTGATCGAAGGCCAATGATGAGAACCTATCGTCGAAAGTGAAAAACCTACCATTAAGGCATGCAGGCTTCAAGGTATTGAAGGTTTCTAAATCAACTTCCTAGATAATGATATGAAGTCGATAGGAAGCGGTTCATCGTAGGAAATCCTATGACATGAAACATGATATGAAGTTTTGTAAATAGTTTGCAAGGACTAACTCAAGGATGGCTGACACGAATGAAGATAAATATTTTTCAAAGGATTTGAACCAAGGTTGAACTTCTCTTGAACACATAACAACACTATAATGATTTGGCAACATTTGACTTAATGATAATACCCAAAACCATGAAGAATTTCAATGAGGTTTGATTAACTGTAAGGAAAATGGATTTCCCAACTCGGACATGAATGTGATGGAGCGTCGTGTTCAAGAGCGACATGCTACCTTTTAACTGATGATGTAGAATGGACACTTTCCCCAATTTCCCCCACCATTATTGACAAGTACCTCTTTATTTTTTACAAGATTGAGGAGGATAACATATGCTTGGACTGTAAGCTCATCCTTCGGATGAGTCCATCGAAGTATTTTTAACGAACCCTAAGAAGGAATGGTTCGGTCTTGTCATGCTTAACGAGTCCTATATTGTTTAATTTTTTACGAGTCCAGTAAAGGGGTAACTCGATGTCATTTTCTTTTAAGAGTTTGAAAAAGACACAAAAAGAAAACTCATTCAGCTCTTTAACCGTAAAATTTTAACGAGCCCGGAGAAAGTAAAGCTCGACGTTTTTCATTTTTAGAGAGTCAGAAGAAAAACATAAGTAGACTCCATCAGGTTCTTTTTCGTTAGTTTAGTCTCTCAGGTCCGAAAAAGGATAAAATAATACAAGAGAGAACTCTATTGACCATGTTTGATCAATGTATACCTTTTTCGTAAATAGTCTTGGCTCAGTCCATAAAAGGGGTAAACTTATACTAAGTGGACGGTTGTTCATTTACTTTTACGAGTTTGAACAAGAAAGTAATTGAAAATCTTTTCATTTTGAAAAAGTCTGAAAAAATCTTAAAAGAAGACTCCATGATTTTCGATTTTCATAATTTCTAAAGAGCATAAAAAGCGATAAAAGTATGCTAAAATGTCAAAAATGATTTATCTTGACTCCGTAAATAATCCTACACATTTAAACTCAATAACATGTCATAACTACTCCAAAGGGTGTTTTCCCTCTCAAAAAGATTCAAAATATAAAAAATAATATTTTTTAAGCTAAAAAACTTATAAAAGTGAGAAAAAGTAATTTATTTTTACCATTTTCATTTTCACCAGTTCATAGAAGAGAGAGGGGTTTTTATCGTGAAACTTCCAAGACTGAATCCGAGCCAACCTGTGGACGAAATTGTGCACTGTTCCCTCCAGGTAGAAGATCTCTCCATAACTTATCTTTCTATCCATTTATTTCTTCATTTTAAGCTTTCATTTGGTTTTTTGGGACAAATATTTGTCCAAAAATGTCCCCTCATCCTTGCGCGGGTTTCGTTTAATCGAGCCCACGCAGGCCGACAAAATTTTCCATATGAAAATTCTCTTCCTGCGTAGAATTCTGCTAGAAATTTCCGCGCAGTTGCACCCTGTCAATAAAAGGGAGGCCACACAGGCGCCATGGGCTATTTTTAAAACAAATTTTGAAGCCCAAAAAACATGAAATGAATTTCAAAAATTCTTCTAACTGCTTTAAAATGGTCATTTCAGGTCATTTGATTGCTCAAAAATGGAGTGGAGGGAAAGAGAGCATGAAGCCAATGATTTGGCTGCTTTGGCAGATCCAACCACTTTGCAGGCTCTCAGGACTTGTGGCCTCCTGAAATATTGGCTAATCCCTGGGATGAAAGCCCAGGTAGATCTAATGACATGGTTGGTGAGGACCTGGAATGTCCAGGAACAATGTTTTGTGATTGCTGATCATCACCTCACCATTGATGTCGATGACATCTATTTCCTGACTGGGTTGTCTCATTGGGGAGCCGATATTTCACTATTTGGATCGAGAGCAGGGGGAGATACTACTGATGGATACCTATGATGCTTTTGTAGGGGTGCACCGCCCAAAGATGGATGGATTGACATTCAGACCATCGAAATTTTACCCTTGAGGACCATTGATTTCACTGTTTACAAACTATGTGGCAATGTTTCCCTTCATCTAGCCACATGGGCATAGATGCAGATGACCGTGGAATGTTGGGAGTCCACGGTATACAACTGGTGTGAGGTAGTAGTGGTAAATATGAAGGGCTAGTTGACTAGGTGCAAGAATGGTAAACTGAAAAATTTTGGTTATGGTGCCATTCTAGTTGCTTTTTCCCTAGAGAGGGTTCCTATTCTTCAGCCACAACAGATTTTGGCAGACGAGGGGGGTTTGAGGGATCCACGCTTGATGAGGTGGGTTGCATTGATGGCACGCCATGGTGGTGATGGGCCTGTAGTGAGGTATACGACAGAGTTTTTTTTTGGCTGAGCTAACAGATTGTTCCGATCGAGGACTTTCCGTATGTCGGGATGGATTATAGAGGTGATCCTAATATCCCACTTCTAGTCGGAGCTCAGTGGGGTGATCTAGGTAAGAATTTTTTATTTTGACATATTTTCAAATTTTTCAAATTTTTAAGTGTTTTTTTCTTCAGAGGCTAATTATCTGAAATGCATGTGTAGATGTGGGTCCAACCCGACCAGCCGAGATGAGACAGTACGATAGACGAGGCGAGTAACCTATGGTAGCTACGGTAGAGAACCCAAAGGCAGATGACATCCTGATAGAGTTGGAGCACAACCTTGAGAGGTTGACTGCCAACATCCCAGAGACTGGAATCGATGACATTCCACGCACCTATTAGAGGCACGTAGTTGGGGTTCTAGGGTCTCTTAGATGTTTGTTGCATCGAGTTGCTCGTGCTATCGTGTGTTATCATGAGCATCATCAGGATTAGTTGTTCTAGTTTCTAGAACCATTTTTTACTTTTTGGTGTCAGCATATTCGGAAAATAAAATGCCACGGGGCCTTATGTCCTCGAATGAAATATTTTGTAGACACACCCAAACTCTATTTTAATAAAAAAACCTACTTCTTTTTTCTGTGTTTATCTCGATCAATAGATGAATGAATATTGTTTTTAATTTACAAATGTTGCAAATGTCTATTGAACACATGATATTCCAATGCATTTGTTAATGTGTTTAAATATCTCGGAATGTGTTGATATTCGATATAATAAAATTGCCTTTCCAAGAGATAGACTCGTACAAACACCCTTAACATTGTTGGACTCCTTACTGAATAGACACCATATAAATGTAATGCTACGAGCTGTGAATCTAACCTAATGATCAAACGTCGGATACAAATTGTAATGGCATCAGCTAATAGCTCAATGGTTGCACTATATTCCACTATATTGTTTGTTGTTTGACCGAGACATATTCCGTGAATAGAGACTAGATCGTCACTAGGTGAATAGATAACCCAGGCTGCGGAAGATAAATTCCGAGTACTATGACTGGAACCATCAAAAAATCCCATGTAAGTTGGAGAAAACGTCGACATATGCAAATCAAGTGTAAAAACGAGATAAGCAGGAGAAGTAGTAAAAAACACTAATTTATCACACATACCTAAAAATGGTAAATAATGTACAAATCTTCACCAAAATTTTATGCAAAATATTTCTTTAGGTAAAGACCATTTTTGGGCTTTCCCAAAGGAACACCATCATAATCAACCAGCTCATAGGCACCTTTAGCTAATACGCGTTTTATGATGTAAGGGCCATGCCACATGGGCTCGAATTTCCCTACACCTAGCTTGTCATGAGCTTGATCATATACCAAGACTAGGTCACCTTCTGAATATGTACGAGGATTAACATTTTGATCGTATTGGGCTTTGACACGTTTCTGGTGAGCTTTGCTAGCCAATACGACATTACGACGATTTTCATCTAGATGGGCTAAATGTACAAAGCGCTCTTCGTTTGTAGAGGTAGCAGGTAATAATTTGTTAGGTCCCTATAATACTAGTGATTCCCCCATTACTATTGTCATTGTATCCCTTATTTTTATTATTGTTCCCCTATTGTCCCCATATTTTTATTATTGTGCCCCATAGAAGCCCACTATTGTTATTGTTGTGCCCTTATATTATTATTGCTATGTCGGCTTTGATTATATTGTAACCCCTTAGACTCATATATATAGAAATGAGGTTTTTTCATTTGTATCATCCAAGAATTATTCATTTGTGCAATGTAAAGGAGGTTTCCCCCTCAAAGAGACTGATTTTGAAGTCATTGATCTATCTTTTCTTCTATTTTGTGAGTTGGTTACATAACATTTGGTATCAGAGCTTTGGATTATAGGGTTTCGCTGCTCCAAACAGGGCATCGTGGAATTTTCGCTATAATTTTTTTTCTAAGACGTTGCAGAAGCAAAAATTAAAACCCATTTGAGATGACATCGCTATAAACCTCGGGTCTGAATTTCAGATTTGTTCTCATTATAGTTTCAGAGATAGAATCCAAGGAAGTTAGGGTTTTTGCAGGCTCCTTAATTATATCTCAAACGGGAGACCTGGAGAAAATAGCCATAACTTTCTCTCTGAGAATCAGATTTAAATTTCATAAACTGTTGTAGAAAGAGAACGGCCTGAGATTTTTTGTATATAAGTTTTAGGGTCTAAGGTCGAAAAAATGACAAGTGGAACTTCATACAAGTTCGCTCTATTGAACCAGTCTATAATCATGTCATCGTGGGAGATTTGGCATAACTCTTCCTTAGAGAATCCAATATTGATCAGACTTACGAGGTTGGAAAGAGGACTCATAGGGATACCTCAAGACTAAATTTCAGATCTTGGAGATCCGACAGTATAGAGATACAATAGATTCAATATCGAGCTCCTACAAAGTGAAAAAAGGTGTGTAGTTTTTTTAAAATTTTGCATAGGTTTTATTTGAAAAATTAGTTTGAAGTAATTCAAAGGGCATAGTGAAGCATTATTATCATTAATTGATGCCCCAAAGAAAGAAAATGGAAACACCTAGTAATAAACCTAAAATCTCTAGCATGACTCAGGAAGAAGAGGAAGAAATGAAACATGATATATCAAAATTACGAGACCAAGTGCAACAAAATTCACTCTCACAAAAAATAACAAAATCTAAGATGGATAGTTTAAAAAAAAGCGTGGAAGCTAAGATGGATGGTATAGAAGAAAAATTTTAAGGCAAAATGGAAGATTTGAAGACAGTCGTGGAAGCTAAGGTGGATGGTATAGAAGAAAAACTTAAAGGCAACATGGAAGATTTGAAGACATATTTGACAAATTTGCTACAAGAAATTCTTACTAATGGCGAAAGGGTAGTAAAGAAAACTCATCAGGAGAAAAAAAGAAATTTTAATAATGATTTCATAGACTCTAACGGTGGATTGAAGACCCACTATGTTCCAAAGATCGATATGAGGAAGTTTGATGGCAAGGATCCCGTAACATGGATACTATAGATGGAGCAATATTTCGATCTCCATAATGTGAAAAACACACAAAAGGTATGCATTGAAACTTTATATTTGGAACCAAATCAGTTTGTATGGTATCAATGGCTTTGCTCTCGTAAACAAATTGTCACTTGGGCAATTTTTACGGAAGAAATGATAGCACATTATGAGGATACAAAAAGCAACACTTTTTTTAGCCAATTGATAAATCTCAAGAAAAAGGGTTCAATGAGGAACACATTGAGGAATTCAAAAAATTGAATATAAGGGTAAAAGATATTCCAGAGGAGCATAGGATTCATGTGTTCATAGGGACTTTAAAGGATAACATCCAACATGAGGTTCACCTTTGGGAACTTAATTCATTGGAGAAGGCATTTAGGGGTGCAAGAAAAATGGAAAGCAAAATTATGGCAACAAGGAAGCCTACCACTCACAACTATAAAAATGGAAGTGTTGTTTCCCCTAGCCTTCCACAACCTACAAGGTTGACACCACAATAATTGGAAGAAAAAAGAGCAAAAGGGCTTTGTTACAGTTGTGATAGCAAATACACTAAAGGTCATAATTGTGCTGAGAAAAAATTATTTTACATAGATTGTGAAGATGAGGAAGCAAAGGAACAAGAAACATCAAAAGAAGAGGATATACACTAGGAACAAACCCTAGAGAAAGAAGAAATGAACCCAACCATATCTTGTAATGCATTGGCCGGAATTACCACTCCTCAAACTATCAAGATAGAAGGACATATCAAGAAGAAAAAGGTAATAGTGTTGATTGATTCGGGAAGTACCCATAATTTTATTCATTGTAAGATAACCAAGGAATTGAATTTCTTCCTATATCTTGCACTAGAGTATCAAGTGATGGTTTCAAGTGGAGGAACCATAAATTTCTCTGGAAAGTGCCATAATATCAAGCTATCCATGGGACAATATGTATTGAATAGCCCAATGTTTTCCATTCCAATGGGTGGTGTTGATGTTGTACTAGGAGTCCAGTGGCTACAATCCTTGGGTACAATAGCTTTTAATTTTCAAGAAATTTTCATTAAATTTTCTTCGGAAGGAAAGGAAGTTGAATTAAGGTGTATCACAAGGAAACTGGGAAAGATAATCAGCTCTAACGGAATGATAAAGCTTCTAAAGAAAGAACAATGAGGCGTAATTGCACAATTATGTTTGTTGGAGGTTCCCACATTGAAATCATCTATTTCTCCAGATCTCCAAAAAGTATTGGACAATCATTGCAAGGTATTTGTGACTCCAAAAAGCCTTCCCACCTATTTGTGATCATGTTCATGCTATTCATTTGATTCCAGGAAGTTTTCCTCAAAACATTAGGCCTTATAGATATCTCTATGCCCAAATGAGTGAAATTGAACGTATGGTTGTAGAAATGCTAGAGACTGGTATAATTCAACCTAGTCAAAGTTCTTTCTCTGCTCCAGTAGTATTGGTGCACAATAAGTATGGGTCATGGCATATGTGTCTGAATTATAGGGAGCTCAACAAGCTCACTATGAAAAATAAATTTCCCATTCCTTTCATTGATGAATTATTGGATGAATTGCATGGATCAATTTACTTCACCAAGTTAGGTCTTCGTTCAGAATATCATCAAATGAGAATGAAGACTAAAGACATTCCAAAAAAAACATTTAGAACTCATGAGGGTCATTATGAATATTTTTTTCATGCCTTTTGACCTTACCAATGCACCTTCTACAACAAGTCTTGGAAGGATCATGTTCAACATGTTGACAGGGTGCTCAAACTATTGGAGGAGAAACAATTATATGCAAAAAGATCCAAATGTTTCTTTGGAGTACAAGAGGTGGAATATTTGGGTCATATTGTATCTCATGAAGGTGTGAAGGTAGACCCTAGCAAAATTAAAGCCATTAAGGAATGGAAATCCCCACATCCATAAGGCATCTGCGAGGATTTCTCGGGTTGACAGGGTATTATCGCAAGTTTGTTAAGAATTATGGGCGAATAGAAGCACCTCTAACAGCATTATTGAAGAAAGATGCATTTTCATGGACTTGTTGACATGGCTAATGTTTGTTATGCCAACAAGGGGAACTAACCCGATCGTAAGCCCCAATTAGGCTTACTTTCATTTGGAATGGCTAGCTCTGATGGGTTTTAAGGGACCTCGTAAATTGTTTGAACATGTCGAAAGATTGCTTCTGGGAGGAAGACTTCAATTAAATCAAAAAAATAAAACAGCTAACCTCTATTTATTAAATCCTATCTATACTACTTCTAACTACTTTAATCTAGTCTTAGCTATCCTAGTCTATCCTGCAAAAGCATAATACAGAGGTTTAAACATCATATATATGTTCGGCAGGAGCATGATAAAGAAGATTAAACATCATGTATAGATTCAAGTCCAAATGAATCAATCACTGAATTCACAGTTGGACAAGACTGTATTAAAGCTAAATTGCAATCTAATCACTCATATAGGAATCCACATTCTTCTATGGAATTAAAACTTGCAATTGATGTTTAACTTAGTTTCAAATCAGAGACCATTCACAAGTTAACCATGAAACTGAATCACATTCAATTTAACAAGACTAATAGTGAACTGTAAGTCATCAATATGCATAAATACAAATCACATTTACATTCATTCCAATAATAACACTCTGATCCAAAACAATACAATGAGTCTGAAACTATGGCTCCTCCTTGAACCAAACAGTCCCCTTTATTCACAATAAATCAAAATTGTTCTTCTCCAAGCCAAAAATCCCTTCTCCTTTCTTCGAAGGTAATACTTATGCGGTCTTGAACGACCCTCGGCCTTCCATGACCTTTCAGTTCCCTCTTGTCGTTACACAAATCAGTATGTACAGATGCGAAAGGTTGGTGAAACTGTCGACAAGCTGAGGTCACCCTTGGTGGAGCGTTCTCCTTCCTGGGGAAATGGATGGATCTCCTTGGAACAAGGGAGGACTGTGTATCATTTCTTAGCACCTGTGAGGAGTGGCTATCATTCTCTGTCTTTTCTTTGAAAGAAACTGAAGATTCTCCCATCATCCCCACATCTGGCATGCTTCATAATGTATCTTGTGATGATGACATCTTGGTGGATTAGCGTTGTCTTGAACGCTTCCACTGAACTGCAGGAGCGCCTTCATTATGCACTATGGCGGTCCATCTCCCCTTTAGTAGAGTGTGTTTTGTAATACTGACATCGGTGGTGTAGAGGTGTCATCCTGACATACAACGCCTTCATCTGCAGCCGGATCCACTCAAACTCGCCTGTAGAGATAATTTGTATTAGCTGTGATTATAAAATATGATAGAAATGCTCAAGAACAGCTCTCGCCATCATTGAAACTTAAAAAATGATAAGGCGTTGTGAAATCAAAAGGAGCTATCGTGAAAGAAAATGGCCCCTGGTTTAGCCAAAAATCGTGCCACGAACGAGTCGCAATGGCACATCCCGATGGCACATTACACGCAACATCACCCCTGTTGGATTTCCTTTGAAAAAGCCCTGCCCTCAATATCTTTTGAAAACAAAGAAATACACAGGAAAACCCGAGTCCAGCCATTAGGCCAGACTTGAAATATTATATGCCCAGATTCACAATTGTCGGCGGGTCCGACAGACAGAGGCATGCTATATATATAAGCTTTGGGACAAGGCCGATAGCGATGCGCGATATAGCCCCGGATCCGAAACATATATGAAATATAATTGATAATATCGTTGGGTCCGACAGATCGCAATGCATATGTGCATAAGACCCGGGCTCCCGCTGATATGCGATATGCGATGGGGCTGCGGACCCGAAACACATATATGTTAAGGTTCATAAATCCCTTCGGGTCCGCAATGTTACCCTTCCCTTTGGAAAACCCCAACTTCAATGTTTTTCCAGAAACACAAGGATATAAGCGAAAACCTGTGTATCTGGCCATAAGGCCGGACTTGAAAATTAATGCGCCCGGTTTTATAATCATCGGCGGGTCTGGGTGGTTATGGCGCACCATATACATAGATTCCGGACCCCGCCGATAGCGATGAGCGATGGGTCCCAGATCTGAAACATAATATACCTCTGTTAATATGGTTGTCGGGTCCGGAATATTTATGTGCCCCTTATATATAGCTTTGGGGCATGGCCGGTTGGCGATTTGTAATGCGATGGAGGACTTACTCGCATCGCTCTCATTCATTCATGATAAACCAGGCTTTGCCCTTTGATCAAGGCAAAGTGTGATGAGCGAAAAGGGATGATTCATGTATGCTTCACGAAGCACTTCGGCTATAAAGAGTTATGAAGGCAAATGAGGTGCGATAGAGGGTTTTGTGCGTTAAGTGCATGAACGGCCATAGTAAGGGTAGGGGCAATTATATATGCGGGCCTATTTTGCCAGAGACACTTATGAGGATTGAGAAAGGTCCGATGAGGGAATGAGAGTGCAGGTTATAAATAAATCATGCTGCAGAGATATTTTCAAGGGGAGGTCTTGACCATTAAGAATTGAAGGGTTAACCCGGCATAGAGTTAGAGTTTTTGAGATGAAAGCAGATCATTTGGGGAAGTGAAAAATCCAGCTTCAAGGGGACCCATTTAAAATTTTCTATCAAAGCATGTTTTAATAGGGTGGTAGTTGTGGCCACAACAAATGGCGAACCGCTGGGCGAACCAGTTATCTCTGTTTCCAAATAAACCTTGGATCAATAAAACATCAAGGTGTTAAGATAAAATTGAAATGCAAATCGTACAAATGAACAGGCATGGGTTCCACTTTAACATTAATTGTTTTAGGCGGGATAAAGACAAATAGCTTCTTCTTACTGATAAGGTTTTGACAGGCATTCTCCAATGGTTATTATTATGGGATGTATTGACCTTCCTTTACCTATTGCCTTCTTTCAAAAATCCTTTTGGGGCCATCACTAGTCTGTCAATACCCGTTTAGGTGTGTACATCAGCTCTATATTATTCATCAAACTCGATGTAGATATGTTTATCTGCACTTTACATAAGAATTCCAGTGCTATATTTTCATATGGTTGAATGGGGCGCAGTCATGGATCATGCCATATTTTTAAACCGCTTAAGCAAGGTTGGGCTTGCTGTGTCAACTGGTACTCTGAGCCCAACAACAGTCCCTACTCTAATTGGCTTCCCAAACAACCTATCCTTCCAGATTGGCACAAGGACTTGACATTTCATTTTCTTTTAACTAGGTCCTTCCAGCTTTAGGCACAAGGACTAGAGCACAATTGGATTTGCCACAGGGTGAATGACAGTGAGTTTAGCCCATGAAAGGAGGTTTACTTGTAAACAACAGGTATTGGACAATTTAGTGTGGTGGATGGGACCAATGGAGAATGATTGTAAACCTTATAGGCAAGTATAGGCTAGGTCTGAGTGGGATTTATTAAAATGCAGCGTTCCTCCATGCCAGTCCAGCTGTAGTTACACATTTTTGTTTTATAAAGATGCCCCTACATGCTCCAGGTATCAAGGTTATCAACAGGTCTTACCCAGTTCTCAACAGATGCCAATGAGTGGCTTGGTCTGAATTCCACAGCTGATTTTCAAGTTCTCATGGGCTGATTGAAAATTTGTTTGATTTGCAAGGTAATGATGGATTTAGAAACAACAGAATCATCAGCAGGTTAATGAGGGGTGCAAAAGCTGAAAGCAGGGAATGAAAGCAATCTGAAGCGGTTTGAGAGGTGAAAATAAGGCTGGAGGACAGAAAACAGATGGTTGAAAAGGCTGAAATTGAAAACAGGAAGAGAGTAAACTCGCAATAAAACAAGAAAAGGAAAGACAGAAATGTAACTACTAACAACAAAAATGAAATGGATTCTAACCTACTCTGGAAGTAACCACCATTTGGTGGCTACTGGAAGTATCTTTTGAGATGTTGGTTATTAACAGGGAGTTTTTCAGCTTCTCCCTGCAAGGTTTTCAATCTGTAAGTTTCATGACCAATTTTTTCCACAGCTTGGAATGGGCCCAACCATAAGTGTTGAAACTTCGTGTGCTCACCTTTCGGCTTACTCAACTTGCCCCAGTTTAGCACTAGCTTTCCGTTTCCTTGGGGATAATAGTCTGATGCGTGCCTTATGCAAGTTGATTTATTAATAGCAAATCCAGTCGATTTTAGAGATGAATGGTAAGGAGCATTATCAAGTATGAGAGCGTAAGGGATGCCAGACCTGTTGATGATAGATTTCTCTATAACAGATATTACCTCGTCCTCATTAACTTTCCAAGGCGGGATGGCTTTGGTCCATCTAGTGAAGTGGTCAGTTACCGTGAGTATATACTTCCGCTCCTTTCCATCGATGAATGTATTTTCGAATGCCTTTCCACAATGCAGGAACTCCAGGGTTTGATTGTCACCTTTGAACACCTGCCATTTTGAGAAGTTATCAAGTACGGGTGGTCTGAAAAATAATTTAACATAAAATTTATTCTTTTTCAATCTAAGATTAGGTAAGATTTTTGCAGCCATTGCAGCCATCCGATCGGCATCTTGGTTTTTCCTTTGAGATAGGTATGAGATATTAAAAGAATTAGAACTATCAGTTAAGCTCCATACCTCATGTTGGTACTTTACCAGGTGTGGAGAATTGTAGCATATCCTTTTCTTTACTCGGTCCACAATTATCAGTGAGTCACCAACTACAATATTTTTCATTTTCTTATCAATGGCCCCTTTCAAGCCCTGCAGCAATCCTTCATATTCTGCCATGTTGTTGGTGCATGAGAACTCCAAATGGTTGTCCATCATATGCTAGTTCCCTTGTGGGTTGATGAGAATGCTTCCAGTGCCTGCACCTTCAAAGAAGTTAGATACATCAAAATAGAGTGTCAAAAATGTAGAAACGAATGTTACGTTAATTGGACTACTATCTACGAAACTAATCCTATCATCTGTTATAATACATGATAGCTCATCAGTTGGATTGTGGGGGTGTTTAATTCTTTCTTCCAACTGTGTGTTTGTCAAAGCCTCCTTGACTGTTTCTGCATGGCATTCTCCAAAACAGGTTTCTGTGGCATAAACATCAAAACTATAATTCCCAAGGATAGAGTTATAGAACATTACAGGTTCATTGGGGCTATTTAGTTCTGTTACCACATATTTCATGTATCTTTCTCTATTGACTCTCAGCATATCACCTTTTCCCCTCTGAGGTAGCAAGAGATGGGACCAATTAGTTGAGAAATATCCATTTAGATTTGATGACCAGTCCCTACTAAGCAGCATTCCATAAGCCTCGGGTATATCCACTACCACTATATCAATGACTTGAGTGTATTGAGGTTTGGCAGCCATCTGAATCAACACATCTTTCAGCTCCCCAATAACTCTCACATTCGTTCTGTCCAACTGCATAATTCGAGTTTTAGTTTTATCAGGTATTGCCTGAAGTCTCTTAGCAACAGCGTAAGGCATAACAGTGGATGAGGCGCCAGAGTCTACCAAGCAATTGTGCACATTCATGTTGAAGATTTCAAATGTGATAAGGAAGGGTGGAGTCATAGATTTTGATTTCCTCCCTATCATGGCTGCACTGACATCTTGGGGCTTTCGATTCATTTTAGACAGAGTGGCTTCCATAGCTGATGGTATTTGGGCTACGTTGGAGGTACTGACAGGTCTGGCCACTGGCTTCTTGGTTTGGCTGCTTGGGGTAGTGGGGGTTTTGCAGTTCCACTCATTCATAGCTTTCAGCAGCAAATCTCTTTGCTGCGTTAATTTTAACAAGTCGAAATATGTGATATTAGCCCTAGACTTCTTGAGATCATCTACAATATTGTAGTCAATGTTATAAATGGGATAGGGCAGGGTAAACATACCAGTTTTTTCGTTCTTAGGTGGGAGTTTACCATCTTGAGTCGCCTTAGTTGTAGTGGGAGATGTCTTATCCTTTTCTGGATGGTTTGCAACTGGGGTATTCCTGGAATCACCACTAGATCTATCTTTCCCAATAGAAACTTTGGGAGCGGATGCTTTCACAGGGTGAACTTCTTGCTCTATCCGGTCTGTGGGCTTTGTCGCGCCTGGGAGTGGCCCTTTACTTCGTGTGTGGATTTCATTAGCGTTGATTTCTGTAGTGTTATCCCCTTCATCGTCATTCTCATTACTATGGAAATCCCACAGCACATTAATTTGGGTTTCCTCATCCGAGGGTTCTTCTACTTGGTATCCTTCCTCGTCTTCTTGTTCTAGTTCCAGCCCCACTACAGGTTCTTCTTTGTTAAGGAGCGATCCAATAAGAGCCAACTCTTCTGTGTTTAAATCCCCTTCATTGGGTGGAGCAGGCATCGCAAGTTGATCATGACCACCTTCTGTTTTCTTACGATAGAAAGGCTTGAATGGATTTATGTTGTTATAATCTCCTCCATTACCACTTGTACTCTCTCTAGCATTTCTTTTCATATCGATGACTGTGTTTGTTAGTTTCTTAATGATCCGATGCAAACCCTCCACATTTGTAGTATCCTTTTCTTTGGTCTCAGCCACTTTGTTATCATTTCCATTATTCTTCTTGGATGTCTAAGAGGCTTTCTTTTCTTCAGTTGTATAATGACACGCTGTGAGTTTGATCATTTCATTTTCAACTTTCACCGCTTCATCGATAGCACCTTGTAAGGTTTGCACATTACTCCTTTTAACCCACATTGCAGGGATAGGGAGAGCAGAGATATAGAATTCCATTAGCACCTCTTCAATAGGTCCAGTGATGGCTGGGATTCTGTTGAACAAGGTGTTGAACCAGATGTTAAAATATTTGACCTTCTCTTTAGTTCCCATTTTTAGACGGGATAATTCTAAAACTAAGGCCGCAGGTGTTTTGTCATCACCAAACTTGTCTAAAAAGGCCTGCTGAAAAGCATCCCAAGAGGTGATTGACCCTATTCTCAAACTGAAATACCATGTGGAGGCTACACCAGTCAAAGTAAAAGAGAATAGGCGGCACACCACATCTTCATCGGCGACCCCCAACCTGCGCAAGGCTAGGAAGAAAGAGCGAATATGGTTATCAGCGGTATCTCCCCGCTTAGGGTCAAAATTGGGTAACACTCTTTTTGTATTTTTTGGTAAGGGATGTTGCTGCCCAGGTACCGCTACAGCATCCTGTGCAAGCTAGGGAGGGAGTGCTCCTGGAGGAGGTGGGGGTTGATTCCCACTTGGAGGAGGAGGTGGAGGCTGATTCCCACCTGGAGGAGGAATATTGGCCATATTATGGACAGGGAAGTTTTGGTTGGAGGCTTCTCCATTAGGATTCTCAAAATCAAGCGAGGAGTTACCTTTAGAAGGGGAATCCTCAGGAATTTCTTCCCAAGGGGTGTCGATACTTTGCAAGGATTCTAGCACAATATCTTCGAGAGAAGTGGCTACAGATGTATCTTCGCTCAAGGTAAAGATCCTTGGCTTTCTCTTAGTTTTCGGAGGTAAAGAGTGAAAGATGGGAAGCTGAGAGAGGGAATGAGCGTAAGCCCGAGTAAGCGCTCTGACTGGTTGTTCCTGAGTGACAGGATACTCCCACAGTCTCTCTTCCTTGGGTGACTCGGAAACAAGACTTAGAGGGGTCTCTGTTTCTTCGAAATGAGGCTCTTTCAAATGGGTGGAGTGGTCTTTTCGGCCTCTATGATCCATACATTAATCCTTTTGAATCCATGCGTGGCACTTATATATGAAACTTTGAAAAGCTGGGGATGGCGGTTTAGGCCCTCCTTCTAGCACCAATTTGTTGACATGGCTAATGTTCGCTATGCCAACAAGGGGAACTAACCCGATTGCAAGCCCCAATTAGACCTGCTTTTGTTTGGAATGGCTAGCTCCGACGGGTTTTAAGGGACCCCATAAACTGTTTGAACATGTCGAAAGATTGCTTCTGGGAGGAAGACTTCAATTAAATCAACAAAATAAAATAGCTAACCTCTATGTATTAAATCCTATCTATACTACTTCTAACTACTCTAATCTAGTCTTAGCTATCCTAGTCTATCCTGCAGAAGCATAATACAAAGGTTTAAACATCATATATATGTTCAGCAGGAGCGTGATAAAGAAGATTAAACATCATGTATAGATTCAAGTCCAAATGAATCAATCACTGAATTCACAGCTGGACAAGATTGTATTAAAGCTAAATTGCAATCCAATCACTCATATAGGAATCCACATTCTTCTATGGAATTAAAACTTGCAACTGATGTTTAACTTAGTTTCAAATCAGAGACCATTCACAAGTTAACCATGAAACTGAATCACATTCAATTTAACAAGACTAATAGTGAACTGTAAGTCATCAATATGCATAAATACAAATCACATTTACATTCATGCCAGTAATAACACTCTGATCCAAAAAAATACAATGAGTCTGAAACTATGGCTCCTCCTTGAACCAAACAGTCCCCTTTATTCACAATAAATCAAAACTATTCTTCTCCAAGCCAAAAAGCCCTTCTCCTTTCTTCGGAGGTAATACTTATGCGGCCGTGAACAACCCTCGGCCTTCCATGACCTTTCAGTTCCCTCTTGTCATTACATAGATCAGTATGTATAGATGCGAAAGGTTGGTGAAACTATTGACAAGCTGAGGTCACCCTTGGTGGAGTGTTCTCCTTCTTGGGGAAATGGATGGATCTCCTTGGAACAAGGGAGGACTGTGTATCATTTCTTAGCACCTGTGAGGAGTGGCTATCATTCTCTATCTTTTCTTTGAAAGAAACTGAAGATTCTCCCATCATCCCCACATCTGGCATGCTTCGTAATGTATCTTGTGATGATGACATCTTGGTGGATTAGCGCTGTCCTGAACGCTTCCACTGAACTACAGGAGCGCCTTCATTATGCACTATGGCGGTCCGTCTCCCCTTTAGCAGAGTGTGTTTTGCAATACTGACACCGGTGGCGCAGAGGTGTCATCCTAACATACAGCGCCTTCATCTGCGGCCGGATCCACTCAAACTCGCCTGCAGAGATAATTCATATTAGCTGTGATTATAAAATATGATAGAAACGCTCAAGAACAGCTCTCGCCATCATCGAAACTTCAAAAATGATAAGGCACTACGAAATCAAAGGAGCTATCGTGAAAGAAAATGGCCCCTGGTTTAGCCAAAAATCATGCCACGAACGAGTCGTAATGGCACATCCCGATGGCACATTACACGCAACATCACCCCTGTCGGATTTCCTTTGAAAAAGCCTCGCCCTCAATATCTTTCAAAAACAAAGAAATACACAGGAAAACCCGAGTCCGACCGTTAGGCCGGACTTGAAATATTATATGCCCAGATTCACAATTGTCGGTGGGTCCGGTAGACAGAGGCGCGCTATATATATAAGCTTTGGGGAAAGGTTGATAGCGATGCGCGATATAGCCCCGGATCCGAAACATATATGAAATATAATTGATAATACTGTCAGGTCCAGCAGATTGCGATGCATATGTGCATAAGACCTGGGCTCCCGCCGATATGCAATATGCGATGGGGCTACGGACCTGAAACACATATATGTTAAGGTTCATAAATCCCTTCGGGTCCGCAATGTTACCCTTCCCTTTGGAAAATTCCAACTTCAATGTTTTTCCGGAAACACAAGGATATAAGAAAAAACCTGTGTATCTAACCATAAGACCAGACTTGAAAATTAATGTGCCCAGTTTTATAATCATCAGCGGGTCCAAGTGGTTATGGTGCACCATATACATAGATTCCGAACCTCGCCGATAGCGATGAGCGATGGGTCCCGGATCCAAAACATAATATACCTCTGTTAATATGGCCGTCGAGTCTGGAATATTTATGCGCCCTTTATATATAGCTTTGGGGCTTGGCCGGTTGGTGATTTGCGATGCGATGGAGGACTTACTCACATCGCTCTCATTCATTCATGATAAACCAGCCTTCGCCCTTTGATCAAGGTGAAGTGCGATGAGCGAAAAGGGATGATTCATGTATGCTTTGCGAAGCACTTCGGCTATAAAGAGTTATGAAGGCAAATGAGGTGCGATAGAGGGTTTTGTGCGTTAAGTGCACGAACGACCATAGTAAGGGTAGGGGCGATTATATATGCAGGCCTATTTTTCCAGAGACACTTATGAGGATTGAGAAAGGTTCGATGAGGGAACGAGAGTGCAGGTTATAAATAAATCATGTTGCAGAGATATTTTCAAGGGGAGGTCTTGACCATTAAGAATTGAAGGGTTAACCTAGCATAGAGTTAGAGTTTCTGAGATGAAAGAAGATCATTCGGGGAAGTGAAAATCCAACTTCAAGGGGACCCATTTAAAATTTACTATTAGAGCATGTTTTAATAGGGTGGTAGTTGTGGCCACAACAGGACTCTAGAAGCAACGAAGGCCTTTGAACATCTTAAAGAGGCAATGTGCCAAGCACTAGTCTTAGCTACACCGAACTTCACAAAAACCTTTATTGTGGGATGTGATGCCTCAGGAAATGGAATTGGTGTTGTTTTAATGAAAGAAGAAAGACCCATTGATTTCGAAAGTCATCCAATCAAAGGAAATTATTTACACAAAGCTATTTATGAGAAGGAAATGTTGGAAATACTACGTGCACTTAAGAAATGGCGACCCTGCCTAATGGGAAGACACTTCAAGGTAAAAATGGATCATGATAGTCTTAAATACTTTTTAGAACAAAGTTTATCTTTAGAAGAGCAGAAAAAATGGGTCACAAAGATTTTGGGTTATGACTTTGAAATCATCCACAAAAAAGGGAAGCAAAATGTTGTGGCACATGTACTCTCAAGAAAGGATGAGGATGTGGAAGCATTGATTTGCACCATTTCTATTATCCAACGAGATTGGATAAATGAAGCAAGGGATGAATGGAAGAATGATGAAGAAGTGTGGGCACTCATTCAAAAGTTACAATAAGATCCCAGTACATCTGATACATTTAGCTAGAAAAATGATTCGATATGGTACAAAGATCACTTATACCTATATAATAATTCCCAAATCAAACAAAATATTCTTATGGAATCGCACACCTCTCCCTTAGGAGGCCACTCAGGATTTTTAAAAATGTACCACAGGGTTAAGAAGGAATTTTTTTGGGATGGCCTTAAATTGGATATTCAAAAGTTTGTGGCAGAATATTTGGTTTGCCAACAAAATAAAGTTGAAACAATTAAGACCCCATGTCTATTACAACCTTTATCCATTCCAAGCCAATGTTGGGAGGAGGTTTCAATGGATTTTATCACAAGCTTACCGAAGTCCAAAGGAAAGAGTGTCATAATGGTGGTAGTTGACAGACTTACCAAGTATGCACACTTTTGTGCATTATCACATCCATTTAAAGCCAGTACAGTTTCTACTGCATTTATGGAAACAATTCAAAAGCTGCATGGAAACCCAAAGATTATTGTAAGCGACAGAGATCCCATTTTCACTGGAAATTTTTGGACAAAATTATTTTCTTGTATTGGTACTCAGTTAGCTCATAGCTCATCTTATCATCCTCAATCTGATGGGTAAACCAATATAGTAAACAAATGTTTGGAAGGATATCTTCATTACTTTGTTTCTGATAAACAGACACAATGGGTCAAATGGTTCCCTCTGGATGAATGGTGGTATAACACTTCCTTCCATACTGCAGCAAAAATGGGCCCATTTATGGCACTTTATGGATATCATCCATCGTCCATCACATCATATTTAAGAGAAAATTCTAAGGTTCAAGAAGTGGAAGATCACACCGAGCATCACATACAAGTTCTCCAACTCTTAAAGGATAACCTCACTTTGGCACAGAATAGAATGAAATAACAGGTAGATCAACATCCCAACGAAAGAAGTTTTGATGTAGGTGACTGGGTATTCATACAGCTACAACCATATAAAAAAATGTCCCTCAACCAAGATAAGAAGGATAATAAATAATCACTAAAGTATTATGGCCCGTACAAGGTGTTGCAAAAGATTGGTACTATGGCATACAAATTGGAGCTTCCTGCAGCTTCCCGGGTGCACCCAATTTTCCATGTTTCATGCTTAAAGAAGGTTATAGGTGACAAAATCCTAGTTCAAACAATATTGCTAGAACTTGACGAGGAAGGAAAAATCGTATTGGAACCTGAAGCAATCACAAAAACAAGAACTCGACAGCTAAGAAATCGATCAATTTCGGAGTATCTCATCAAGTGGAAGAACTTACTCGCTGAATATTCCACATAGGAGGGTGAGAATTTTATACAAAAGCATCTAGAACTGCTCAAGCATTGAGGAAAACACTTTTTTGAAGGAGAGGGACATGTTAGGTCCCTATAATACTAGTGATTCCCCCATTACTATTGTCATTGTAGCCCTTATTATTATTGTTGTGACCCTATTGTCCACATATTGTTATTATTGTGCCCCATAAAAGCCCACTGTTGTTATTGTTGTGCCCTTATATTACTATTGTTATGTCGACTTTGATTATATTTTGACCCCTTAGACTCATATATATAGAAAGAAGGTTTTGTCATTCGTATCATCCAAGAATTATTCATTTGTGTAATGTAAAGGAGGTTGCCCCTTCGAAGAGGCTGATTTTGAAGTCATTGATCTATATTTTCTTCTATTTTGTGAGCTGGTTACATAACATAATTTGATAGCTAATTTAAGAGATGAAATTTCACATTCAATAGGTAATACAACTTCCAAACCATAAACAAGTTGGAAAGGGGTAAAATTGGTTGATGTTTTTATAGTAGTATGGTAAGCCCACAGTGCTGAAAAGAGCATAGAGTGTCAGTTTCCTTTTTGCATACCAAATATCCATTTAATCATATTGGTTAAAACTATATTGACAGCTTCGACCTGACCATTAGCTTGTGGATAGTACAGAGTAGAGATATCATGGGGTAGGCCGAGTTGTACGGATAGTTTGACCATCATAAAGTTACGAAAATGACTACCATGGTTTGTAACAATAGCTTGTGGGACGCTGAACCGAGCAATCACATGATTGAAAATGAAAATAGTTGTAGTTTCACCATCGTCTCTATATGTAGGCATCGCCTCAGCCCATTTTGTAAAGTAATCAACTGCAAGGATGATATATCCATGCCCCTCAGTCGAGTGAGGGTTACAAGTGACGAAGTCGATGCCCCATTTGGAAAAAGGACCAACATCTACGATTGGGTGAAGAGGAGCGGGAGGTGCTCACATTTTGTGATCATAAATTTGGCAATCATGGCATTTGCGGATTGTAGTGATGCAGTCTTTAAACATTGACGACCAAAAATAGCTAGCACATAATATGTTTTGGGCAATAGAATACCCATACATGTGACCTCCACATGATCCAGAGTGACATTCGTTTAAATTTTTTTTCTGCTTCCTGAAAAGTTAAACAATTTCGGAATACATAATCAGCACCACGACGATAAAGAGTGTCTCCAATAATGTTGTATTGTTGGGATTAGTATCGGATTCACTGACGATCAGTTTTGGATAACTCAAGCCAAAAAGTTTGTTTTTGGATATATATAATTATATCTCCATACCATGGATCTAATGTACTAATAAGAAAGAGAGATTCGTTAGCAAAAGAATCTTCTGCTACAGTTTCTATATCAGTATGGGGGAAGTCACACAATAGTTCAGTGAAAACCAAGGATTTCTTTGATTTGGATTTTTCAAATTCCATATCAAACTCTTGTAGAACGACTATCCACTTAGAGTATTTTCCTCCTAGTAGTTGTTTCGTGAGAATTTACATCATGGGGTTGTAATCTGAAATAAAAGTGGTTTTTCGAAGAAGTATATAGTGACAGAATCGTTGAACAACTTGTATAGCTGCCAAGTCTAGCTTCTCCACATGTGCATATTTAATCTCAGTTTTAGTGAGACTCCTACTCAAATATTAAATCACATGTTCACTGCTAGAATCATCCTCCTAGACTAACACCATGCCAATGGTGGCATCATATGCAGCTAAGTACAGAAAGTAGTCTCGATGATAATCAGGTAGATGCAGTAAAGGTGCATTAGTCAGTGCATGCTTTAATGCATCAAAAGCTTTATCAGCAAGCTCATCCCAAAAAAATGGAATACCCTTTTTCAACAGTCGAGTAAAACTCTATGTTAGTTCAGCATAATTGTGGATGAATCTACGCAAAACATTTTCCTTCCCTTGCAAACTTTGGAGTTAAGTAAGGCTAAAAGGAGAAGGAAAATTCAAAAGTGTCTCTACCTTGATGGGATTGACACGGATGCCTTCCTTAGAAATGATGAAACCTAGAAGTCGACCAGATTGTACACAAAAGACAAATTTGTGTGGATTCAAGCGAATATTGTAATGCCTACTCCTAATGAAAATCACTTTTAAGTGCAATGGGTGACCCTGTCGTTTCATGAAATGAGTCGGGAGGTCATCTAAATAAGGCTGAACAATATGCTTGATATCATGGAATGCATAAGACATTGCTCGTTGAAAATCCGTGCCAACATTTTCTAGGCCAAACGAGAGTTTTCAATAAGAAAAAGTTCCCCATGGGCATATAAATTTGGTTTTATATTGATCGGCATGGAGTATGTTTATCTTATTGTAGCCAGAAAATCCATCCATAAAGGGAAAAAATTCATTTTCGGCACGGTAGTCGACAATTTGGGCAATATACGGAGTTGGATAATTGTCCTTAGGACAAGCTTTATTGATATCTCGGTAATCAACACACACTTGAATAGTCCTTGCCTTTTATTAATGGGCACAATGTTTGATACCCAATTGGTTAAAGGAACAAGGTAAATGAATCCTTCTTTCAACAGTTTCTCGACCTTAGTTTTGAGAGCAACAGCTTTTTGTGGATGTATAGGACGTAATTGTTGTCTAACTGGCCTAGCATCCAGATAAAATTTTATTTCATGTACAACAATGTTAGGGTCGATTCCTAGCATCTCTTCGTAGGACCAGGGAAAAATGTCACGGAATTCCCGAAATAGGGCTTTGTAAGTTGAAATCTCTTCTAACGAACAAGAGGCTCATATATGAATATTTTCAATTATTCTAGGTTTCACTGAGATATCGATAGGTATCATTGTCGATATCTTCCCTAAATTCTGTTCAGAATTGGAAGAAATGGTAGATATTGGATTTTGAGGATCGCTAAGGGTCTCAGATGAAAATAATGATGAGAAATTATTCTAAATTTTATCAAAGGATGGTAAGAAAGTTGAACAATGATAAGTATCATTCCATGACATTTCATCCAAGGTCATAACTTCCATGATCCCTTCATCAGTTAAAAAATCTTTGTTAAAAGGATCAGACATAGAGATTGGTTCCAAGAATGACAAATGAGAATATTCATCAATGATCATATTCATTTGATCATCATCAGATGTTGATGGGATGGAAAAAGATTGGATGGCCTCATAGGCTAACTTGAAAGGACTACAAGGAATTTCTTCGCCATATAAGATCATTTCTTATTCTAATGATACTTTCCATCGATCTCCCATTTCGAAAGTACTTGATGTAATCATGTTAATTTTTGCTTCATTATGAAGAAGAATGGGTGGATGGAATGCAAAATTTCCCATCAAAGATGAGTGTTTGAGTAGACCAACACCAACTTCCTCATATGGAGTGGTGGATTTTCCAACAAATGGGATACTGCCAATAGAATTAGGGTCAGAGGTATAGTAGGAAAATTGATCTACTTTCACAATTCTTCCTTTGTGAAGAAACATAATCATCCTAAAATATGACGAGACTATTGCCGCCATGGCATAAATCTAGCTCTGACCAAGAAAAAGGTTATAATCAAGTTTAACATTAACAATCTCAACGTCTATTGCAACTTGTTTTCCCTCTAACTCGATTGGAAAATCATTTAAAAGTCCATACGTACAAAAACCTCTTCCATCGAAGGCTTTCAAAGTCGTGGGAGATTGATTGATTGGTTGAGAACCCAAGGCTTTCCAACAAGCAATGGACATAATACATGTCGACGCTCCTTCATCAACCACTGTTTGAAAAAGTCGTCGAGTTTTGACATGAATTGGTATCTGAAAAGTCAGTTGGTGTGGGAGACGTGGGACATGATTTTGGAGATAAAAAACAATCAAATGGGAGTGTTGAGGATATACAGTTCCTATGGATGATAATAATAACTTCCTTTGTGTTGGACAATTCTGCAGCACTTCAAGGGCATACATGGCCGAAGGTGACATAGCCAGATCTTCGATGATGTTATAATTTTGGGCAACCCTCGCATGAGGATTAAAGGCTGAATTACTAAGCATACCCTTAGGAGGCGGACGGATTATCATATTAGGATTGGATTTTTCAATATGTAATGGTTCAAAAGAAAGAGGAGAAGATGCGGGATTTTGACCAAGTGAACTGGAGTCATCTCCATTTTCAACAGGACTCTTTGAAGCGTAATCTTTGGATCTCGTTGCTACCATAAATTTGAAAGACATCATCATGATATCTGCCGATGGAGATGAGGAGGATTGGTAGTGAGAGACAATTTTATTGTCTTGTGGAGGAAAAGGATCATTCAAAACAACAGGCGTGGGTGAAATTTTGACGAATTTGGAAACTTCGGCCCGATGAGGGCACTCCTTAGTGTAATGATCTTCCTCACAAATCAAGCAAGGGTAGCGAGGTTTCCTCTTTTCGTCAGATGGTTCATTCTTGCTTGATTTCTCCTTATAGTGGTTGTCATGTTTAGGTTTTCCTTTTCCCTTTTTCTTATTTCCAGATGACTTACCCTTTCCAGGAGATGAATCTACAATGTTGATTTCAGAAGTAATTTTGGGAGAAGGATCTTCGTCAGGTGAATCAGATAGAGCCGAAACTTGAACATTCTTAGAATTTTTCTTTTTTTTTCTTAGATTTATGGCTCACATAACCAATCATGTCATCTACTGCACATGATCCTGGAAGAGGTGGATTACTTAGAGTAGATTGGGGTAAATATGGGATCTTTTCATATAAAGTACCAAACTGAGTATAAACAATATCGAGATATTGAGCGTGGGAAATTACCTACTCTTAAATTACAACACCCCCTTTGGCCACATCTTCAGTTATTACTGGTGAAAGTGACTTTATGAACCATTCAGCCAAAATCTAGTCTGGAATGTAAACTTTAAATAGGAAACATCTTCTTCTCCATTCGTGAATGTGATCTAAGATATGGGTTGACGTTGACTTCTTTAAAGAATTCAAAGTTCAGTTCCATTGTCATACCGAATGGGTAACTGAAAATGGGTCAAAAAGGCTATAGCAAGGGCATTAAACGTGTTGAAGAAAGTGTGTGACAATTCTACATACCATTTTACTGCCGAAACGATTAAGGTTTGTTGAAAAAGTCATAATCTAATAGAATCGTCATTTAATGAGTTGAACGTCCACCAAAGATGGCAGGTCATGACATGGTTGGACAGATATTCACCCGACTTACCTTCGAATTTAGGAATATCACTAGGAAACTTAGTAGGAATAGCCGGCCAATAGGGTAAACAAAGAAGTGGCTCATTAGTTAACCAAGAAAGGTCAGGAAAATCCAAAGTTGCAATGAAGTGCAACTGGGGATTAGGGTCTTGCGATGGATATTGATAACCCTGAGGGACGAGTCTCGTACCGGGAGGAGGATATCAAGGATATCTTGGGATAGCCTGGGCAGTTGGAATCTGCATAACTCCTGGGTATCCAGGATGAGCCATACCGTATTGCAGTTGAATAGATTGTTGAAACGTATGACCTGGGTATGATTGATTCTAGAAGGGGAGATTCTTACCCATTTGACCTTGAACAAACTATCCTTGAAAGGGTTGACTTTGCAAGGGTTGACCTTGGAGAAATTGAGTTTGAAAAGGTGTACCTTGAACAAACTAACTTTGGGGTAAACCTTGGAAAGGTAGCCCTTTAAAAGGTACTTGCATATATGGGATGCTAGGCTGAACAACATGTATTTGAGGTGCTGATGGAATCGTAGGAATGGATTGAACACCAGATGCCTGAGGTAAAGACTGAACACGTGGTTGCATAGTAACATGTGATGTAAGCAGGACAGCTAACTATGATACTTCTGGAATGGGAGTTTGAGGCTATCCTGAACTTGGGTTCTGAATAGTCATCGGCATGGCAGACTGCCATATCATTTGATGGGTACTTGGGGCGGACTGTAGAAAATCTGATGTTAGGTTAATCCGATAATGCAATATAAATCAAAGCAGAATACTATAACCTACTTCTACTATCAATTTGCGGAAGCTTAAAGATCGAGCTGAACAATATAACCAGAAGAAGAAGAATCAATGGCACAATACACATGAAAATACTTTGGGGAAAGCCTCAGCTAAAAACCCCACACTATTGTATTATCATACATGATGGAAATACATAGAAATTATACAAAGCCTTAGCTCTCACAGCTAGCTAGCTCTCATTACAATCCTCACAGATGTTCATAAGCAATCTTGGCTTCTCTCCAGCCTTCCTCTCTTCCATCCAAGCTCCTATTTCCTTGCGCTATTCCTTGTGGATGATTATCATGTTACCAAGTGGAAAACCAATCCTTCAAAACTGCGCAATCCTCAAGGATGAATCCTTGACTGCATGCATGAGTTTTCTCCATCATAAAACACATGCAACTGATAGCACACTATCCTTGAACATTTATCTCAACTAGGTCTTTCTCAGAATAGACATGCCTGAGTTTCTGACAAGGGAATCTTCAGTTAACTAGAGTAGCACTAGTTGAGTGCATTAATGCATCAACTGACTGTTAACTCACTATTAGTTCCTCAAACAGTTTGGAAATAATTCAACTGGACTTAACTTAGTAAACTGAGTTAACTAATTACAACTCAAATATAACTCAATCTTATCTCCTTAATTTAAGGGATAACTCTTGCATGACTTTAGAAAGACTTCTAACTTGAATTTCTCCAACTAATTAATTTAAAATTAATTAATTAATTATTTCCAAGTAGCTTTTAAGACTAAATTAGATTTTAATTCACAATTTAATTCAAGGACAAATTAAATTGGAATATTCTTGTTGCCATATTTCAACACTCCCTCTCAACAAGAAAGGGATTATCTTCCACCCCGATCCTATCTCTATGGAACTCGAATTTACACTTTGATAGTGCCTTTGTCAAAATGTCAGCATCTTGCTCCTCTGTTGAAATATATATTGGAACAACATGATCCTCCTTGACTTGTGAAAAGCCAAGGGAAAAAAATCTTGCCTTATGCTTCTCCACACTACCATTAGCGGCTTGCTTTACCTTGTAAAGCCAACAGGAACTCACAACTGACTTGTTCTCCGGTCTTGGAACCACGTCCCAAACACTGTTAAAAACTATGGAGTCATACTCCTCCACCATAGCATCAACCCAAATCGTCTAATGCACTGCTTCCTCAAAGGAATATGGCTCGGTCTCAACACATTCCGCAGCAAGCGCCATGTATCCAATGTACCTCTCAGGTGACCTCCTCTGTCTGCACTGAGAATATGGTGCTCCCACATTCTCTCTCGCATCCTCCAACAATCTGTCAGCTTCTCTTGTGTGCTTCTGTCCATCTCTGGAAGACTCTGCTTGAGTGGATGTCTCCACTTCTAGAACCTCTGCATGCGGCTACTTTGCATCAGTCTAAGGCTCCTCATCCTTAGGAACCAACAGTCCTCCACAGCCTGTAGTTGGAGCTCCCTCTCAAGGGAAACTCGCATGACCTTCTACTCATCAAACTTGAGATCTCTGCGAACCACTGTCCTCTAACTGGTAGGCAAGTACACCCAATAGTTGTGAGGTGTATTAGTGTACCCCACAAATATCCCCAACTCTGTTGTCGGCTCAAGCTTCTTCCGTGCATCCTTTGTCACATGGAAATATACCGATGAGCCAAAGATCCTGAAGTGACCCACATCTGGTCTCTTACCGAAGAAAGCTTCCTCTGGTGTCTTCATCCCAAGTATGCGATGTGGGATTCTATTATGCAAATAGACCGTTGTGTTGCATGCCTCAGCCCACAAGTGAAGTGGTAAGCCTTGGTCATGCAGCATTGCCCATGCTGCCCCTACAATAGTTCTATTCTTCCTCTCAGCCACCCCATTCTGCTGTGGGTTATGAGGTGCATCAACTCTCGTTTAATTCATTCTCCTGCATAGAAGTCCTTAAACTCTTGAGAGACATATTCTCCACCATTGTTGCTTCTCAAGGCCTTGATCTTCTTCCCTGACTCTTTCTCGACCAAAGCTTTGAACTCACAAAACTTTGTGAAAGTTTTGTCCTTCTTCTGCATGAAATAAATCCATCATTTACGAGAATAGTCATCAATGAAAATCACATAATACCTTTGCTTCACTGTGGATGCCATCGAGAATGGTCCACACAAATTAGTATGAACTCGCTCTAAGATAGCCTCTGCTCGACTGTCTCGATCATGAAAGGAAGACTTGGTGTACTTTCCCAAGGTACAACATTTGCATGTGTCAACTTGCTCAAGTTTACCTTTGGGAAGTCCTGTAGATATCTGTTGCATTATCTTCAAAGCCCCATGATGCAAATGGCCCAACCGCCTGTGCCACAACTTGCCAATGTCTTGGCTTTGCACCAATTATGCTTTCGTACTCAATACTGCACAATCATCTACCTCTAGTTTATAGAGATTCGTCAACTGAATCCCTATCCTCTTGGTCTGACTTGTGGCTGTGTCTCTTAGGAACTCCTTTCCTTTACCGAAGAAAACATCGTAGCCTTTGTCCTCTAACATCGCGACCGATACCAAGTTCTTCTTCAGTCCAAGCACATACATCACATCTGTCAAGGTGAGAGGAGCTCCATGCTCCCTCTGAAAAGCAATCGTTCCCACTCTTGAGACATTATACCTTCCATCGTCACCCATCTATATGTGCATCTTGAGGTCTTTCTCCTCCAAGGCACTAAATAAACTTTTATCACCGGTCATGTGGAATGAGGCTCCACTGTTAGGATACCATACACAACCCATCATTGATGACACCATGCATGCGATGAGGGTAAAGTCCATTTCGAAATGAGAGGCTAATGCCTCACCTTTCGATCCTTCTATGGATCCCTTCTTGGACTTCTTCGATGGGTAATTAGTCTTATAATGTCCCATCTTGTGACAATTAAAGCATCTTACTTTAGACATGTCACCCTTCTTCCCTCCATGAGAAGAATTCAATTTGAAATGGGAAGCCTTCCCCTTCCCTTTCCTTGCCTTACTTGCTAAGGCCATATTTTCTTCATCATCATTCTTGGATGAAGAACCATCTCGTGTGCTCCTCCTGATCTCCTCCTGCATAAGATCTGACCACAGTCATTCCCAATCCGATAGTTTCTCCCTTCCATTCACAGAGTCCTGGTAGCTATTCCAACTCTTTGGAAGGCCAAGGAGAGCGAGGCTCACCATATCATCATCGGTAGTAGTTATTCCCACACTGCCAAGCTCATCTCTACAGGTGGTGAGCTTGTTCAGATATGTGGAAATAGTATCGCCCTTCTCCATCTTGATTCTTCGAAGCTTATCCTTGAGCGCCAATTTCCTCTGGTCGCTATTGTTCTGGTAGAGGTCCTTCAATGTCTTCCACATTGAAAATGGAGTATCCTTCCCATGGAGACTCGAGACAATATGGTCTTGAACTCCCTCAAGGATGATCTGTCTCGCCTTCACCACACACTTCTTCCACTCAACCAACTCTTGTGCATTAGTTGAAGCTAGCTTTGGGATTTCTTGATCAATGAATTCCTTCAAGCCATTGTCTTCTAATACAGCCTCCATTCTATCTTTCCATGTTATGTAATTCGAGCTACCTTCTAAGGCATACTCGAGTCTCAAGCCATAGAATGCCATTGGCCAACCTTGAAGTATGATATGAATTCTATTTGCACCTGCAACCCTAAACTTCAAACTTCGAATTCTCTTCTAATTATACTGTTCACAGCTCTGATACCATGTAGAAAATCTGATGGTAGGTTAACCCGATAATGCAATATAAATCAAAGCAGAATACTATAACATACTTCTACTATCAATTTGCAGAAGCTTAAATATCGAGCTGAACAATATAACCAGAAGAAGAAGAATCAATGGCACAATACACATAAAAATAATTTTGGGAAAGCCTCAGCTAAAAACCCCACACTATTGTATTATCATACATGGTGGAAATACATAGGAATTATACAAAGCCTTAGCTCTCACAGTTAGCCAGCTCTCAATACAATCCTCACAGATGCTCATAGGCAATATTGGCTTCTCTCTAGCCTTCCTCTCTACCCTCCAAGCTCCTATTTCCTTGCGTTGTTCCTTGTGGATGATTAGCCTGTTACCAAGTGGAAAACCAATCCTTCAAAACTACACAATCCTCAAGGATGAATCCTTGACTGCATGCATGAGTTTTCTCCATGAGAAAACACATGCAACTGATAGTACACTGTCCTTGAACATTTATCTCAACTGGGTCTTTCTCAAAATAGACATGCATGAGTTTCTGATGAGGGAATCTTCAGTTAACTGGAGTAGCACTAGTTGAGTGCATTAATGCATCAACTGACTGTTAACTCACTATTAGTTCCTCAAACAATTTGGAACTAATTCAACTGGACTTAACTTAGTAAACTGAGTTAACTAATTACAACTCAAATATAACTCAATCTTATCTCCTTAATTTAAGGGATAACTCTTGGATGGCTTCAAAAAGACTTCTAACTTGAATTTCTCCAACTAATTAATTTAAAATAAATTAATTAATTATTTCCAAGTAGTTGTTAAGACTAAATTCGATTTTAATTCGCAAATTAATTCAAGGACAAATTAAATTGGAATATTCTTGTTGCCATATTTCAACACGGACTGCTGAAGCGATTGCTAGGCAGGTGTCGATGGGTTAGCCTAGACAGATGGTTGGACTTGAGAAGACATACCTTGAAAAGGTAGTTACTGCATAGGTTTTCCAAGAGGTTGGTCAAGTTGATACAAAGGCACTTGAGAAGCAACATGAATTGACTGTTGAGAAGGGTTCTAGATTGTATTCAATCCAGGGTAAGGCATTCCAACGACGAGTTGAGGCATAATAGGCTGACCAAAACCAGTTTGAGGCATTTGAACATAATTAAAGTAGTTTTCGGCAGGGGTTTTTCCCCCAGCTGCAGGGTAAGGTCCACCAAAAGGTTGTCCTCTGGGTGGAGGATATGATGGTTTCCCCCCAGGTGGATAATAACCACCTGTTGGGTTAGCTCGTGGATTACCAACATTACCAGAAATCATATTAATGACTTGTTCAGATGTCAAACCTTCATTGGTAGGGTTAATTACACCAGTTGACATGTTTGAAGATGAGTTCGAGGAAGAATCTCCTGAATAAGCTCCTGCGAGAGAGTGATATCTAGGTGGTAAAAAACCACCATACAATGTGGACTTCGGAGAAGTGGAAAACATAGATGTATCTGACACAACACTTCTAGGAATCATTGTGGACCAGTCAAAACCGGGTATGGTAGAATAAGGAGTTGTGTAACGCAGAATCCCTTGCCCTAAAAATTTCAAGGGTGTAAAATACCAAGGGTTAGGGTGAAGAGATCGAAACAAAAGTTCTGAGATATCTATAGGTTCACTAGTAGAAACTATAGGTTCTTCCTCTTCGTTCAAAATATGTTCTTCAATGGAAATGAGACCAGGAGGGAGACTATCAGTAATGATAAGTTTCACACACAATGAAAGTGGAGGATCCAGAATATGTGTTGTAGCAGGTGTATGAATTTCAGGCTCAGAAATATCAGACTCAGGTTCGTCAATATCTAGTTTGGAAATGAGGTTTCTATCGGAAGATTCTCCAATATCTGATTCAGTTTAAACGAGTTCAGTAATTTGTAAATTAGTTGCTACTGAGTGTGATGTTAAATTCTGAGTTTGATGAAATTCAGTTTCTATTACTTCAAGGCCTAAAATAGTAGATGTTATAGGTTGATTAATTTCATTTCCTCTTACATCAGAATCTATAATAGTAGAAGTGTCAGTTTCTGTTACAGTTCCAATTTCAAATGATTTAGATTTATCTTCTTTTATCTTTTCTAACTGAATCAGTGTATACTCAAGGGGATCCCTAAGTATCCTACATGATTGTCTTGGTAGTTCTACCACAATGAAAAAAATTCAATTTATTAATCACACAATATCTAAATTACACCTAAAGTCTCTAAAAAGTAAAAAACAACACAGAAAGTAACACGTGCTAAAAATCTAGGAGTTCAAACCATACAAACTTACTCTTCATAGAGATCAATATTTACTAGTTGGTGATGAAATCCAACATCGAAGAGATCAAGGTGAAAAGTTTTATAGAAAATGAGTGTTTGGAACCAGTTACCCTGACAACCTACTTAATGAAACGGTCTGGTGCAAGTAACTCTGCTATAAACCATCTCGAGCAAAGATTACCTAGTCCAGAGAGTACAAGTGAATCTAGACAACGTTTGTTCTAGGTACAACAAGACCTTCCCTTTTCCATCACCTTAGGTAGATCCCTAGGATTATAGTCACTATGTTCACCAAATACAAAAATTTTACCTGGGGGGACAGTCGTAGATCGGACGTACACGCAAGGGCAGAGTAACAAGATCAATACCCTTGAAGGCTCCTCCACATGATCAATTGGAGGTTTATTTTCAAGTGACCCCAAGTACCTTTCGATATTGTTCTAATACGTGTAAATCACTGTATCTAGGCCAATGAAGTGGGTCGGATCACTTCACAAGATTCGACACTACCTCATGCTTAACTCATGTCTAAGAAGAGCTTCCCATAGCAAAACAGAAATAATTGGATTTTCTCTCCCTAACTCAAGATTATACTATTCATTTGTAGTTTTGGAAAGTTGACTTCCTTCCCTATTCCAAAGCCCTACACTTAAGCTATTGTAGGTGAAAAGAGCCCTAAAATATATAAAATTCTAGGTAAATTTTAATTAAAGTTATATTATTAAGCTGTTCTTTTACTCAATCGGTGATGAAGTTGAAACTTATGATGTTGTGACACGACTCGAAATATTAATGCACTCTAAAATGAAAAAGAAACTTTCAATTTCGATGAAATTCTATTTAGAGAAAAGAAAGATTTTTCTTTGATTTTGAGAAATAAAATGCAACAACTCACGACTTTTCCAATTTTCTCAAAGAAACCAATTTCATTATTTTTTAATGAAAAACGCAGTCAACAAACTAATTTCCAGATTTCCCTAATTATCAAAATAAACTAAAACACTATTTTCTTCTAATCACTCAAAACTTTCAAGCATACAGAAATCAATCAAGAAGGTTGGAGAATTGATTTTGAGAAATAAAATGCAACAACTCACGACTTTTCCAATTTTCTCAAAGAAACCAATTTCATTATTTTTTAATGAAGAACGCAGTCAACAAACTAATTTCCAGATTTCCCTAATTATCAAAATAAACTAAAACACTATTTTCTTCTAACCACTCAAAACTTTCAAGCATACAGAAATCAATCAAGAAGGTTGGAGAAAATACATATTCTCCTATGAATGCTTTGATTCAATGACAATAATAATGTAATCGCTAAAATTTTCCCAAGATGAAAGCAACAACTTCTTTTATCAAGCAAAAATAACCACGATTCTTTCACAAAAGCACAAGGTCTTCAAAAACCCTAATTTGCAATTCAAAGTGATTTTGACTACAAACAAGCAATATTTAAGGCTTAACCAGTGTATTTGATAGAACAAAATAAGAATATCACTTATAGAAAGACATTCAAGATTGTTTTGCTCAATCAAAAAATCAACCAGGAAAACCCTAAGGTAATATTTCAAGAAGACCTAATCTTCAAAAAATCATCAACAAAGAAATCAACTGAGTTCAGAAAAGACAACACACAGTCCAAACAAATAGAATGACACTTTCAGAAAGAAAAATTCAGGTCTGGGTTGAAGCTAGCACGAAATTTTCAAAAAATTTCAAGGCCTACGCGGATTTCCAGTAGAAAACAGAGCGCATGCACTCAGTTGCTACGGAAAAAGGGGCACAAAGCTGCACTCTATGTTCAAATAGAAATGGTGCAGGGAGGAAAACCTAAAGAAAAAACAAAAAAATCGAGAATCAACTAATCAGATCTAAAAGGCCATTAATTTATGAAGACTCGGGTCTGGATAAATCAGAAAAATTAGAAAGCAAGGCTAAGGAAAAAGACAAGAACAGAGGCATTCCCTAGTATGGTCGCCAGTTTGTTACACTAGACAATCCCTCTTGCGGACAAGAGCGGAAACAATCATGACAAATGAACTGACTCTTTCCCTAAGTAGAACTTGTTCGAATTATAAGTAGTCTAGATAATGGATAGACCTCTTACCGGTTTCACGAAATGCTGATGAAGATCCATTATTGTGACTTGATGCAGCTCTTCAATGCTTGATAGGACCTGCAAACATAAACCATAAAAGGATCAAAAGCACATGTGATATAATAATTCAAACGACTTAGCCTAATGATCAAGGAAATTAGGGATTGAATTTGCCTTAATGAACATAATAAACAATTGTAAACTATTCATCATTCACAAAAGACAAGATCAATGGGAGAAGGTAGTCATTTGTATTAACCAGAAGATAAGAGGAGCCTTACAACCTTCGCCTTGATGCCGTGAGGTCCCTCCAAAATGCCTTCAATATCCTCCTCAAATGACAAGCTCTCCAATCTCAAACTAACAACATAAGTTTGTATTCTCTGAATTCTAACCTCCTTCATCCCTCAACCCTCTAGTCCTTTTATAGATCAAAGAGGAGGAAGTTTCAGATTCCTAAGAAGAGTATGAACCTCCTTTAATGAGGGATTAGGTTACCATGAGAAAAGGGATGGATGAACAGTCAAAAGATTATTTTAACTTTATTAAATAATTTTTTTTATTTTACTGGTGCATAATTAAATTGAATTGGTGTATATTTTAGGACAAGGCCTCAAAGGCTAGGCTTTCTAAATATCGTGCCACACACCACAGTGGCAAAATAGGTTCAGAAGCCTTAATATGCAAATTTGTAAGTATATTTAATATATAAAATTTTATGTATATATTTTTAATTTTGTACAAAAAATCAAATGATTGGATATTAATTACTTTAACTTTTCCATCTGCCATGTTTCGGACAGGAGTAATAATATGGCCATTATCCATCACAATTGGAATTCTATATGATACAAGACAAAAGGTGGTCTGATTTTGTTATCATTAGTTGACTTTCAATAACTTACTTGGATATTGTTATGTTAATATGTCAATTTTCATTTATTGTGTTGAGTTGTTTATTTATGTGTAACTTGAGCTCTTTTGTGCTCCCATCGGTCATAGCACCCTTATAAATAACCGACCATTCACTATGATCAAGTCCTTGTAAATAAATATTCAATAATTGCTTTATAAATTCCTTTGAAAAAAACCATAAGCCAAAGGAGGGATGCAAGACCATGTAATACATAACCCATAGAAAAAAAAACATATTACATGGGATTGATTATGGACTCAAGATACATGTGTTGAGGAGCATGGGATGATTGTCTTGGAAAGAAAGAAGCTTTGTGATGAAGAGTACTTGACACTTGAAACCCATCCTTAGATAGTGCACCACTCAAGGATTGGTCTCTTAACGTGTATACCTTGGAGTGAGAGCACTTCACTTGGAGACCTTATATTGTGCATTAAATTAAATTACCTGTGTAATTAGTTCACTTTACCAATGTTGGCTTCCCTCACCTACTTTGTATAGAGGGAATATAATGTCTTTATCTACACTATACTCATTATTCCATTTGTATCATTGCCATGGATAGTTTTAGTGCTTGTGTGATGCAATAGAGGAAGACTTGGAGTTTATGATGTAAACCCCAGAGAAGAAATGAAGATGAATGCTAGCACTAGGGATGGTCTTGAGTCTTATCATTTTTCTTAGCAATTATTTTCCATATGGTAGGATGAAGGGTGTATGGTAGGATTGAGGTAGGGACATGCTTATTAGAATAGGAAAATTTACGATGTAGGCCTATTTTGGAGCATGTTTGAACTTTGAAGGCCTAGTTTGAAAGAATGGACCTGAAAATCTATAGGACACTTCCTTTTCTAGTCCTATGGGGAGTATGGTTAACACAAAACTTGGTGTTTTTTCAAAACATAATTCTTACTACATTCTAAACTACAACACAAGTTTGCTCACTATTCAACTCTATCACACCTTATTAATCCTAAAACAATCAGACAACTGGGACAGGTGACGATAGACCTATAGATGCAATGTGCACTAGTTTTTGGAGAAGTTAATGAATAAATTCAACCGGATTACTTATCTACGATTACAACCTTTAAAATTGACGTTGTAGTATGAAGATAAGAACATAAAGAAATTTGAGGTTTAAAGCATAGGGCTAAACAAAATCCTATGCATTAGATCTACAGTAGAGAGCATGAAATGAAATAAAATAAGATGCAAAGACTGCAGAGTGCTTCATTAAGGTTTCTTAGATAAAAGTCATAGGTATCTCAACTATTCACACAACATTGATAAATCTGTTAATGAAAGAAACCAACAACTTTATTACACATGTCTCAGAAGAAGAATAACACAAATGCAAAGTTACTAAGAAACACCTCTTTGGCTGCCCACTTTCAAGCTTTGACAAGCAAGATAAAATGGCTTGTTGTTACAACATCTGTTATGGAATTTCTTATTACAACATTTACTGTTACAACATCCTTTGTTAAAAAATTTCTTCTCAATCCACTGTTACCTATGTTTGTGCTTAATTTGTTTTCTTGGTTCCCCAATTGCTGGTGTAGTGTTGGGTGGCAGAAACACCTCTTTGGCTAACCACTTTCAAGCTTTTACAAGCAAGATGAAATGAATTTCTACCTCATCAATTGTTAGAACATTTTCTATTACAAAATCTATTGTTACAACATCTGCTTTATAATGGTCATTGTTTCAGTAGCTTCAATAGTAAAAATTGTTATAACATCAAATTTTACAGTAGTTTCAACATTTTCAACAGTAATGAGTGTTACAACATCAACTTTTATAGCATTTTCAGTAGATTTAACATTGACATGTTGTTATGGCATACGTTGTTACAACATCTGCTATTACAACACATGTTCTTACAACATCTGCTATTACAACACCCGTTGTTACAACATCTGCTTCTCAATTTGTTGTTACCTATGTTTGTGCTTCTTAATTTGTTTTCTTATTCCCCCATATTGTACCTTTGTAGATAGTCATCGGCTAAAGAACTAAGCCAAAGCATCAATGTGAGGAATTGAGAGAAATTTAGAAGGCTAAACATTCTCCTTGAACATTTAATCATCTATTAATAGCAGAGATGTATAGATGAACCTCTATAGTCAACACAAATATATCCAAGCACAATGTAGAAGAAAAAATCTAAAGATTTTTGGGTAGTAAATTAAACAGATTATTCAATTTATAACTCAGTTGTGAACATAACTTTATAGAGGGATGTCAGGGAGGTTGATACTCAATCTAGCACTTCCCAGTGTACTATAATATTCTCAAATATACACAGAAACAGACTATGAAATTACAAGAACTCGAAAGTACACAATTGTTGTCATGAATGAAAACTAGGAGCCTTTAATTATATCCAAGTTGAAAGTATTACAACAATATTACAAAAAATTTCTACAGGTATCAAACCTTTCTTATTAAAAAATAAGGTATATATAGAGTGCTTTGCAAAATATCCTATCTCTTAAAAGATTTACATTCAAAGTATTCTTTATCCAAAGATTTGGATAATGTTTAAACAAATTTTAACCAATGTTGTGAACATCGACATCGGGATAAATTGACAAGGGTCTGGAAAACTAAAAAAACATAAAAGTCGAGAAAATATCACTAAAAATTGGCAAACATCGGCAAAATCAAGATACCATCAAAATATCGGTAAAAGATGACAAATGTCAACTAGGCCAAAAAATCGTGATTTCGAGATAAAATCGGGATGTTATCGAGATGTTTGCAACACTACTTTTAACTAAAAATAGAAAACTACTCCAAAAATGTCTACAACTATGCTTGATTTCTGCATTCAGGTTCAATGTATTTGAAACGGCTCTATTCTTGTTGCTCGAAATGCTTAATAGTTGTGATATGTTGCTAATATATTGCATTGCTAAGAAGAATTTATTGAACAAATTTGGACAACTACTCCCATTCTTCATTTGTTAGGTAACTGATATCCATCATTTGTCTATACGATTAATTTGCATCAGTATACTTCTCATAAGAAGGTTTTACTATGAACAAATCTTTGATTTCATAGTAGATGGAAAGGTCATCAACTAACATCTGAAGTAGATTTTGACCACTAATCTCTCCCTTGATTACAACAAACTTTATCTTATCCTCTACTTCTCTCTTCAACAATCTTTCATATTGGTCTTCTATTACTATCTGGCCATATGAATTCTTAAAAGATGGAAGACCTCTCTCTTGTAGAATATATTTTTTTCTGTAGAATTTATTGATTTGCACTAGAATATTTTCACACTTTTCCTTTGTCTTCAGCATCAGAGTTTTCTTCATGAGAACTTTTCTAGTTTGAATAACTGATTTTGTTCTATCTACAATTCCTAGTTCTTCAAGTTCTTCTCTGGACCTTGTCTTTAGAGATTTTATTATCTGACTTGCTTGTCTAGGTTTATTTCCCAATTGTATTTTGATTTCATTAATAACTTCTTCGGCTCTTTCAATTCCAAATATCAGACACAAATGACATAATTTCTATCCAAATTTGTTCTTTGGCCTGTGATAAACATTGAATATTGTTAGAACCACTCAAATATTGTTCTAATTTATTTTGCAAATTTGCATTTTTCCTTATTTCCTCAACTAAGGCATTGTATGATTCACTTTTTTTCATCTCAGCTTTGTCCAATTTTTATTTCAATATTCCAATCTCAACATCCTTTAGTTTAAGAGGAGATAATGCCTGTGACAGAATTTCTATGGAACCTATTTCTGTTGCTGGAATTACTACACTGTCAGTTTGGGCCTTCTCTTTTAACAATTCTTCCATCCTTTCTTGCATTTTCTGAATCTGCGAGTTTGGTTCAATTATATAGGATACCATAATTTACTCCTTCTTCTCTAATTCCCCAATTTCTTGTGTTTGGGGATGCTCTGTTGTGGGAAACTTCAATTATCTTCTAAGTGCTTGAATATATTCATTTTTCTTCTTAAAAATATATTGAGATGCATCCACATTTTTTGGATCCAAACCTAATTTAATTACAAGGTCTTCTAGTGATTTGATCCTAACATCATTCGCCAGAGAAGTCATCTTTTCCATTTTAAGTTCTGCAATAGTATTATTTAAATAATTCTACAATTTTGATACATTTGAAGCAGAACTAGTGAGAGAGGAATAGGTAATCTCACAAGTTTGTCTATGCAGACCAATTTAATCTATAGGATGGATATTCTTAGTATTGAAAGATAAAACAAAATTCTTATAATCTCCAGCAACTCTAGGAGCAGAAAATTTAGGTTCAAGAAATGCTAACTTAAATTCACCTTTTTTAGTATAAAGATCTGAAAGCAACCTGTTTTTATTGGAAGAAGTTTGCTTCCATAACTTGGTATAAGTTATTTCCTTCAAAGCCTCATTATTTTTCTTCATTTCCAAAAACTCAGAAAAGATGTTTTTGTTAGAAGAAGAAGGAGAATATTGTTCTGTCCCTGGATCCAATTCTTGCATTCTGAAAACAGGCTCACCTAAAAAAATAGTAACTGGAGAAGAAATGTCTGATGAGACAATTTCTGATTCCATTCCCTCCATATTGTTTGTCTTCTTTCTCTTGTATACTCTGAACTATTCCATTTATGAACCTGATAATCTTTCATCTGTCCTCTTAAGTTATTTTCTTTTCATTGGATTTGTAACCAAAATTTTCTGTCCTACTGGCTACTCCACAATGTGTTCTTTTTTCACTTCCTGCAAAGTGTTTTCCTCCTAGGTGTCCTTATTAGAAAACTTCTCTATCTCAGGCTTGGACACATGAAAATAAGGTGGGGATTTCTGTTGAACTCTGATGGCTGAAATTCTCCCAATGGGGTCATATGGCCAAGTAACCCCCAATTTAAACTTCATTTGTGCTAATAATTGTTCCACCTCTTTGTCTGCTAACCTATGATTCACTATAAATGACCCTACTTGTGCCTTTAGTTTAAACAAGGTTTGTTTCCTTCTAGGTAAAAAATTCACTTAATCTACATTGAGGCTTTGTCTGATGAATTCAAGCGCAAAAAGACACATAGGCAAAAAAACTGGAAACTGATAGGGTAGAAGTTCACACTCATACCATCTAATTTATGTAAAATGTTGGTAGATGTACCAATCACCAAGCCTTGTTTGTTGACTAAGATGCATAATCCTTTTGATTTCAGGTGAAATTCTAGGAGGACTATCACTAATCAATAGACTGTAGCATATGTGAAGAAATTTGTTCACAAAATTAGTGAAGGAAAATTCCTCAGAATTCCTTCTGACCAAGGACGTCCAATGAATCACAGACCATTGATTCCCTTGAAGATCCTTCTTTTGCAATTGTATTGGGAATCTGTCTGACTGATAATACAAAAACAAATACACCAAGACTGATTGATATTTAAAAAAAAAATCAACTCCAAATTTAAGAAATTGGTCATGAATGGCCTCAAATAAAAACTGGCTGAAATTGAATAATATTTGTGGTTTCTTATCTGGACAAAAATTTGACAGAAAAAGATAGAAATACTTCATCCACTTTCTCTAATACCCTAAAATATAACACAAAATGGATATGATTTGTCTTGAAAATTTTGGAAAAATTGATGAAGGGTGAGGCATATTGTGAGTGGGAATACCAGTCCCTTCATGCATGAATAATTCAAAAATAGCCACTCTTTTTCCAAAAGTTATCTTTTGATATATTTCCAAGAGAATTTCATTAGATAATGGGTCCAAAGAGCTGGGAAAATATATGCATATGGTTTTTAAAATGGACTCAGAAGTTACAAAAAATAGGATTTCATCGTTTTGATCAATTATGGTTTTCTCACTCGGTAAGTCCATGTCGCACACCATATTACAAATTCCAGAAAAGGATGAGTTTGAGGAAATATAAACTAGGGTAAAAAGGACTCCCACAAAGAAAACTCATCACTATTATCTTGAAACTTTTGGGAAGCCCAATTCTGCAATTCATATAGATCAAACTCTGAGTTTGTATCTTATATTCTACTTTCCCTATCAACTAAGGGAAATTCATCAATTTTTGGCAGGGTTCCGACTGAACCTGAGACTATTTTCCTTTAGTTGAACTCATTTTGAACTATCAACATGTAGAAAGGAGAAGAATTACATGTATAATGTACCGTGCGTTGTATTTCTGAATTGTTGCTAAGGGCTTTCTGTAATTCCACACTTTGATTCTGTGTCTGACGACTGAAGGAAAGGTGAGAGGGGACAGACAAAGGCGGGAGTGATTAAATTATGAATGAGAGTGAGAACACAGTGGAATGAAAATTATGATAAGGGTCATATTTAGAATTAAATGGAAAACAATATTCAGAAATAAGTGGAAAATGGTTAATATAATTGTGGCGGGTGATATTCATTACCGAAAACCAGGAATGGTTTTTTGCGCTGGGGATAGGCAGTAATTGGTAATGAGTGGGGGAGGGGTGCACAATTCATATGTCACTTCCACGTTGCAAAATTTGTTTTGGAAAAAAAACTTTTTGCGCCCCCCCCCCCCCCCCCCCAAATGTCAACCAAGTAGGGGGGGCGAGCAATAGAATGAGAGTCATCGATCATCAAAACGCCAATCGTTGCCAATAGAAAATGCATTATATTTAGTGTGCAGTTCTTTGACATTTTATTTATTAAAATAAAACAAAATAATATATTGCGACATTATATATTTGCATGCAAACTATTATAAAGTGCAATAATTTTTTTTTTTAAATTTTCAATGTAACAAGTAAATGTTACAACACCCGTGTAGTGTTTGGGTGGTAGAAACACCTCTTTGGTTGCCCACTTTCAAGATTTGATAAGCAATATGAAATGGCTTTCTACCCCCTCAATTGTTACTGCATCTGTTGTTACAATGTCCGTTGTTACAACATCTGTTGTTTACAAGATCCACTGCAATGGTCATTGTTTCAGTAGTTTCAATAGTAGAAGTTGTTACCTATGTTCATGCTTCTCAATCCGTTATTACCTGTGTTTGTGCTTCTCAATTTGTTTTCTTGAACCCCCTAAGTGTTGGTGTAGTGTTGGGTGTCAAAAATACCTCTTTGGCTGCCCACTTTCAAGCTTTGACAAGCAACTTGAAATGTATTTATACCCCCTCAATTTTCTCCTCAAGGTGCTACATCTCCTTCAAGGCTGCAAATTTAGCTACTTTGACAACATATGATCCATAAACAATAGTACTATGGGCTATTTATCTCATCAACATGGATCATTGTGAAAATAAATTTAAAAGAAAAAATGATGTCTCTAAAACTCAATGATTATTTCCAATGCAATTCATTAATAAGTTGTCAATGCAATTCATTCACAAAACTAGAACTTTGTCAAGTTGATTTCAAGGATACTTTTGTTAGACCAAGTGAGTCAACAATCCTACCCATGATGCATTGTTGTAATTCACGTAACCAATGCTCAACCTTCAACTTGTATACAATTGACCAAAAGCAAAAAATGTTGTATTCAATGCTCTTGGTCAACAAAGGGGATAATTGACTTGTTGGCTTGGTTTGGGCTGACCCAATTTCAATCTGTATTGTGCACAAACAAAACCTTCAATCACTGGCCCTCTCGGCAATGACCTGCAAGCAGATCACAGTCTCATCCGAAGTAACTATGGGAGGATGAAAAACCAGGTTTCTGCAACCTTGAAGGACTGGAAGATGTGGTATTATTATGTTATATTATTATTAACATTTATAAATCACTTTGCCTCATTATATTAATCACTTAAACATGCCATATAAAACCATAAACCATCATTGTTCTGAAATAAAATGCAACTATAATAACTGCTACTCTACAACAAATAATAAGAAAATATACACATCAAACACCAAATTACCATGGTTCACTCTAGTGTAGTGCTACGTCCACAAGAATTGTTTCTTAATATAATAAACCTTTGAACAAAAAATAGTTCTTGCCCTACGCACTAATTTGTAGGCTATCTTCGCACTTAGCTGCAGACTCAAGCCTCTGCGCACTCAGTTGCAGAGCCTCATCTTCTCTACCAAATTATATATCACAATAATTTACCCATAACATTGATCTGGATCGATTGATTTTATGATTCTCTTCTGCAGCCTAGTTGTACTGAACCCCATTAGCGCACTGCACAGCTAATGAAACTACCGGTGCAAGGACTTCATTAGCCCGACACTTCCTCATGATTTTTCCAGCTAATATATGTGTTTTGAAGCAAACTCCTTGGTCACTAATTGAGTTGATATCATAACCTCGCTTCCCTTTTGTTAGTCCAAACTTTTTCTTCATGTTTTCTACTATGGCTTTGTCCTGATCTTTCCCAACAAACTCTTCTATGGGGTTCTGTCCTTGATAAGGTAGTCTTGTGATTCTCCATATTATCATTGGGTCGATAGGGATCCTCTTCCCCATCCACAGGAATCTGTCGTGTACCAGCACGAGAAGTTATCTCACACAAGTTGTGCTCCATGGACTTGTTGATAAACATATTTATCAAGATTGACTGCGCCAATCCAGCCGCCCACTGCTGTGGTTCAAACCTTGTCACACCGCTCTCAGGGTACTGTACTTGTGTTAAGTATATGTCTGGTTTGAATTGTGGATATTTCTTTCTTTCATTGAAATCATAGTTCATGAAATTCAACTGCAGAATCTTCCCAAGGGTTTCTCAAGTAAATCGCACTGACTCCAGTAATAAAGGTGTGAAGGTTCCATACTTCACGTCCTTCGACTCTTTCACTGATTTTGCATCTATTTTTCTTGGTGGAATATACGGTGGGAGAGGCGACAGAAATGTTGCGCCATCCGTTTCTACTTTCCCTTGCTCTGCTTCTTCCTCACTATCTCTCACTTGTTCAGGCTCTTTTTGAGGCTCAATAGGTCTCTTTTCCTGTTTGTTCTTCGTTAGCTGCTCTCTGGTCATTTTCTTTAGCGAGGATTCCACTCCATGTGTGATGATGCTATTGTAGGTGGTGATGTTGTTACGGGCATATCAACTAATGTTGCTTCCATAATTTTGTCTAAGCCCTTCTCACTAAATATATGAATATATTCTTCAAGTATCAAGGCATCCATGCAAAAATTTCTGCAATTTCATCATAATAGAAATATTCGAACTCTCAGGACAACAAAGTGCCAAATCTGGGCGGGACACGACTTTATATAAAAAATATGAATTTCTAACCCCATCATTAGCTCAGATTGTGTTCATTAATTGCATATCTATCACTAGATCCAATCAATCTAACCTCATAAATGCATCTCTGCACGTGTTTCAACGACAACTTTCCTTTTTAACGGTCATATTTTTCTGGTGAACTTCAACGCATCCCATATTGTAGCGAGAAAACCCTCTTACATAGAGACTCCTACGTCGAGGCTCTCTCTACAACGTAGTTTATAGTCTAATGCCTACTTTCAACTGCAGGTGGCACTAAGATTTTTCTCCTTTCTTCAGAGCAAAGTTGTAGGGGTAGGGTTGTGCCTGTACAACTTCAACCTACTTCCATTTACTCTTCCTTGAACCGATTCTCCATTTAAATTTTCTAATTGAACTATGCCCCCATTAGTAATATGCTTGATAATGTATAGGCCCAACCAATGAATCTTGAGTTTTAGATATCATTTTTTGGGATTCAACTGCGTTAAGTAAGTCATTCATCTATGACCATTTCCATGGGAGGTAGTCTTAACTGACTAATTTCTCATGTTTTTTAGCACTCATTGCTTCAGGTGATGCTCACAGAGGTGAAGAAGTGGGATTGAAACTAGTGAAATAAATCACATAGCGTCAATCATCACTTCCGGGGCTTGCACCCGGTAACTAGGACTTCCTGGGAGGTCACCCATCCCAGATCACCTCTGGCTCAAGCGCGCTTAAGTGTGGAGTTTTCCCCACAATCAAGCCCACTTAGCTTGCTACCCGATTTGCAAAACCTTAGCAAGTATTGTGCCTCATGAATAATTCAAGTAGAGTTCCCTTCACTCTTTTGAATTAAGTGTTGGGGGTATTCGCAGTGCATTATATTAGATATCAGTTTTTGGGATTCAACTGCGTTAAGTAAGTCATTCATCTATGACCATTTCCATGAGAGGTAGTCATAACTGACTAATATCTCATGTTTTTTGTATAGTCCACTTAGCACTCATTGCAACATGTGATGCTCACAGGGGTGAAGAAGTGGGATTGAAACTAGTGAAATAGATCACATAGCATCAATTATCACTTTTGGGGCTTGCACCCAGTAACCAGGACTTCCTGGCAAGTCCCAGAAGTGATGATCGACGCTATGTGATTTATTTCACTAGTTTCAATCCCACTTCTTCACCCCTATGAGAATCACCTCATGCAATGAGTGCTAAGTGGACTATTCAAAAAACATGAGAAATTAGTCAGTTACGACTACCTCTCATGGAAATGGTCATAGATGAATGACTTACTTAACACATTTGAATCCCAAACAATGATATCTAATATAATGCATTGCGAAAACCCCCAATACTTAATTCAAAAGAGTGAAGGGAACTCTAATTGAATGATCCATGAGGCACGATACTTGCTAAGGTTTTGCAAATGGGGTAGCAAGCTAAGTGGGCTTGATTGTGGGGAAAACTCCACAGTTAAGCACACTTGATCCAGAGGCGATCTGGGATGGGTGACCTCTCGGGAAGTCCTGGTTACCGGGTGCAAGTCCCGGAAGTGATGATTGACGCTATGTGATTTATTTCACTAGTTTCAATCCCACTTCTTCACCCCTGTGAGCATCACCTAATGCAATGAATGATAAGTGGACTATTAAAAAACATGAGAAATTAGTCAGTTATGACTATCTCTCATGGAAATGGTCATAGATAAATGACTTACTTAACGCAGTTGAATCCCAAAAAATGATATCTAATATAATGCACTGCGAAAACCCCCAATACTTAATCTTGAGTTTTCCTGGAAATTTTACAAGCTTATTGTCATAAAGGAGAACAAGGTCTCCTACCTGGAACTTCTTTTTCTTAATATTCTTGTCATGCTAAGCCTTTTCTCTTGCTTTCTATACCTGCTGATGGAATCCTGCTATAAATCTATCTTCCTCCAAAGCAAGCAACTGCAACATTCTTTCCTCCATTATATTAGGATATACCATATCTATAAAAGTTGCAATTCTCAAGCTAGGTATGATGTACTCCATGGGCATCACAACTTCTTGCCCATAAACTAACCTAAAGGGTGTCTGACCTGTTAACTTTTTACATGTGGTTCTATAAGCCCATAACACTGCTAGAATTCTAAGGTCCCAGTCATCTCTATTTTCATTGCATACCTTAGTAAGTGCATTCTCCAAAATATTATTAAATAATTCTATTATTCCATTGGCCTGAGGGTGATAAGGGGTACTCTTCTAATGATAAACTTAGAACTCCTCAGTCAATGCTTCAATAGTCTTATTTAGGAAGTGTGAACCTTGGTCACTCATAAAAATCTTTGGACATCCAAATCTAGACAATATGTACTAAAAAATAAACTTCATAACAATCTCTGCGATGCAGTCCCTTACTAGTTGTGCTTCGGCCCATCTTGTCAAGTAATCAGTCGTTGTAATTATGTACCTTGCACCAGTCCTCTTTCCAGGTGGGTTGATGGGTCCAACAAAATCAATGGCCCACTTATCAAAGGCCTATAATGTAACTTGTGGTACCAAAGACATCTCGTTTCTTCTGGAAGGCTTCCATGTTCTTTGACAGACATCACATGCTCCGCGGTACTCCTTCGCATCTTTATGTAGTGTAAGCCACCATAATCTTGCTCTCGAAATCTTCAGCGCAGTAGCTTTTCCTGCATAGTATCTGTTGATTTGGGCTGGCATCAGATGTGCTCTAGATATGAAAATTGGTGGAGAGGCTAAAACACATGAGATCTCCAAGACCCGGAAATGGTTTGGGGAAATTCTGCCCAGTTAAGGAGATATTAAAATAATTAATATTTTTAAAGGGTTCCTAAGTCTAAACTTAGGAAAATAAGAATATTAATCGGTATTAATATAAAACTGGGTTAGAAGGTTCTAAATGACATGGATCAAGCCAAATCTAATCTTAGCCATTGATTAGAGATGTAATATCGACCGTTGAAGACTCAATAGAAAAAGTATAAGAGGAGGCTTGAGGGTCAGTTGGAGGTACACTAGAGTGATCAGTCATTCGATTTTCCAGAGCGAGGTTTGCTAAGAGAAATTGAGTTAGTGATTAGAGTTGCAGTGAGGGGCAGTGAGTATGAGGTAGAGACGCAGAGATAGTGTTGGAAGACCATCGTAGAAGTAGAGAGGCAGACCTAGAGCCAGAGGGAGCCACGCAGAGGCTAGAAGGGACTACGCAGAGGCTAGAAGGGCCTGCGACATCCACGCAGAGGCTGCAGGAGTGACGTAGAGGGCCAGAGAGGTTGCGCAGAGCCTCAGAGGGCTGATGCAGAGGGTTTCAGGTTGACGCAGAGGCCAGGAGGGTTGACGTAGTGCTTCAGATTGTGTTGGAGAGGGTTTCGTGGGGCAGACTTTCAGAATATCTGCTTCCGAAGAGAGGTATTACTACCAAATTTTTTATCTCTATCGGGTGAGCCAGTTTGGCACCCAATGTACTTAGAAAAGTTGCTTAATAATAAAAACCCTCATAACTGTTGCATCGATTTTCCCGCATTGGGTTTTTTCGAGGATGATTGTCCAAAAATAACAGTGTCACTTATGTGTTTGTCTATTTCTTTCAGTTGTTGATCTATAGATGGTTGAGATTGTATTGTGTTTATTTTAGTATTTATATGGTTAAATAACTTGTTAGTAATTAAACAAGTAGATGAAACAAACTAGAGAATACAGATAAAATTTCTAACGGGTAATACTTAGAAATTTCAACATGGTATCAGAGGGTTGCAGATCACAAGAGAGATAAAGGTGCCAGCTGAATCAGAGAATTTGCAGTAGAAATATCTCTCTCGAGTGATAGAAGTTTTTCTAAGGCAGAAAGTAGCAGAGAAGGGTTGACGCAAAGGGCCTACGTCATTAGTTCGATCTAGAGAGAGGCCAGCACAGAGACAAAAGAAGGCAGAAGAGACTCACGAAGTTCCACGGAGAGACTAGGAGGGTTGACGTAGTTGGCCAAGGGAGAAAATCAGCCTTCCCATGATTGCGCAGAGCCTAGAGGCTCAGTCCTTCAGTTGCTCGAGTATAGAAATCTATTAGTAGATTGCGTGGAGTGAAGCTGGTGGGGTGTTATTGCTGCCGAGACATAATACTACCTAATGGGGCAAAACCAAGGTAGAGGGAGTCACTACCTAGGTGGATTTCTAGCCAAGAAATCCAGATCAGTGTTGCAGGTGTATAGGAGATCGGAGAGGTGTGATTCGATGGTTGTCAAGCAGATTTCCAGGAGGGAAATCGAGACTTAGAGGGAGTCTAGTAGAGAAATTCCAGGAGGGAAGTAGCAAATCAGAGGGTGTTGAAGAGAGAACTTCCAGGAGGGAAGTAGAGACTCAGAGGAGTCGAAAAGAAGAGCAAAGAGATGGCCATGAATGGACTGAGGGATCAAGACAGGCTGGACAGGATGTCTAAATTTATCTTCTAGAAGGCCAGGATCCTATTCGTTCTAGATAGACATCACATCAAGGCCTTCGCCTTGAGAACCGTGGCTATCCCATTCGACCTAGCTGACAATGAAAGGTATGAGGATGTGATGGCCAAGGCAAAATGCATAATCCTTGATGGAGTCAAGGATCATGTGGTCCAGCATATTGCCGAGAAGGAGACGACAAAGGAAATGTGGGATACCTTGAAGACATTGTATCAAGGCACTTCCGTGCAAAGGAATATGATACTAGAGAATCAGCTACGGTTGTACGAAATGCATAAGGGGAATCAGGTAGATCACTTCTTCAACAGGTTGTAGGAGATTTGGGACCAACTGACTTCCACAGGGGCCACGCCGGATCAGGAGTTGATGGTGAGGAACACCCTAAAAGCAGTATCCAAGGAGTGGGATACATTCGTCCAGAGCATTCTGGGTAGAGCGAATCTTCCAAATTGGGAAGAATTGTGGGCAACTCTTCGCCAAGAAGAGATCAGACAACTAACCAAGACGGGAAGTAGCAGCAAAGGAGCCCGGGTCAAGAAAGAGGAGGAAGAGGATGCAGCTCTGACATCTGTGGGGAAGAAGGAGAAGAGGAAGAAAAAGGACCTCTCCAAGATAAAGTGCTTCAATTGTGGGGAACTGGGGCATTATGTGAACCAGTGTCCAAGGAAGAAGAATAAGGGAGAGACATCTGACTCCAAGGCAGCGCCATCAAAGGCAGAAAAGGAGGTAGAGGAGGAGGATGATTGTGCCAAGAGTGCTCATGTACCTCTCGAGAAGAGGTGGGGAGACATCAAGTTGTAGTGAGGAGGACTACAGGTGATGAGGGGCAAGATCCTTGAGGTACCCAAACTTTTGGATTATACCTGGCTATGGGAGCCCCGAAGTGAGAGTAGCGGGAGGGTGGATGTGGGTAGAAGTGGATGCAGATGAAGTGGCAGAGAGTGTTAGATTGCAGTAGTCCCTGGCAGCACCGAGAGGATTGTAGTAGTGCGAGAGGCATAAAGGAGATTGCAGCAGTGCAGGGTGGCACAGAGAGGCTTGCAGCAGTGCGAGAGGCACAGAGGTATTGTAGCAGCACAAAGGCAGCAGAGGGAGAATAGGATAGCGACAAAGATAGCTTCAGCATCATGAGGGTTTCTAGCCTGACAAGGATGTTAGTAGTTGGGTGGATCAGTTACTTACTTCTCAGTAACTGAGTTGCAATGCAGTAGCAGTAGCAGTAGCACGATGCAGCATGATGAGAGAGAACTGCAGTGCAGATGCAGTGTTGGGAGAAAGGACCAACAACAGCACAAATGTAGAGGGCACTGCCGTACAGATGTAGCAGTGGTAGTGGAAGAGCCATGGGAAGCAATACAGGATGCATCAGTGTAGAGGATGTTGGGTGGGAAGGCCTAGCATCAGCAGAGGTACCGGTGTCGTATAATCAGGGTGATTCTCAGTGTGGAGTATTACTAGAGCATAGTCCTCGCTAAGAGGGAGTGTTGATTTGGGGTAGCATCGGATGTGCTCTAGCCATGAAAATTGGTGGAGAGGCTAAAGCACATGAGATATACAAGACCTAGAAATGGTTTGGGGAAATTCTACCAGGTGAAGGAGATATTAAAATAATTAATATTTTTAATGGGTTCCTAAGTCTAAACTTAGAAAATAAAAATATTAATGGGTATTAATTTAAAATTGGGTTAGAAGGTTCTAAATGACATGGATCAAGCCAAATCGAATCTTAGCCATTGATTAGAGATGTAATCTTGGTTGTTGAAGACTCAACAAAAAAAGTATAAGAGGAGGCTTGAGGGTCAGTTGGAGGTACACCAGAGTGATCAATCATTCGCTTTTCTAGAGCAGTGTTTGCTAAGATAAATTGAATCAGTGATCAGATTTGTAGTGAGGGGAAGTGAGTACGAGGTAGAGATAGTGTCAGAAGACCAGCGCAGAAGCAACGAGGTAGACGTAGACCAGAGGGAGCCGCGCAGAGGCTAGAAAGGACCTCGCAGAGGCTATAAGGGCCTGCGTCATCCATGCAGAGGTTGTAGGAGTGATGCAGAGGGCCAGAGAGGTTGCATAGAGCCTCAGAGGGCTAACGTGGAGGGTTGTAGGTTGACCCAGAGGCTAGGAGGGCTGACACAGTGCTTCAGATTGTGCTGTAGAGGGTTTCGTGGGGTAGACTTTCAGAATATCTGCTTCCGAAGAGAGGTATTACTGCCAGATTTTTTATCTTTGTCGGGTGAGCCAGTTTGGCACCTAGTGTACTCATAAAATCTTCTTAATAATAAAAACCATCAGAAATGTTGCACCAGTTTTCCCGCATTGGGTTTTTCCGGGGACAATTGTCCAAAAATAATGGTGTCACTTATGTGTTTGTCTATTTCTTTCAGTTATTGATCTGTAGATGGTTGAGACTGTATTGTGTTTATTTCAGTATTTATATGGTTAAATAACTTGTTAGTAATTAAACAAGTAGGTGAAACAAACCAGAGAATACAGATAAAATCTCTAACGGGTAATACTTAGAAATTTCAACAGTGTCCACCAACTGCGGCCCCATGAGCCTCTGTAGAATCATTTGTCTTTCATGTTCAGTAACATATCTGCACAGTATCTCATTTGGTCCCATATTATATAACTGTATTGCTATTAACGAAAATTTAGTTTCCTTAGCCACTGATTCTTTCTTTTGTTACGTAGTATACTCTGAAGGAGCCATTCATGTGGTAAAAAACTGAATTATATCTATGAAATGATCATCTACCACTCTCATGGAAAATAAATGAACCTTAGGGAGATTATCCTCTATGTTAGTTGGTTCTTCCCCTATTTATAGTCTTGACAGATGGTCAGGTCCTGCATTCAGTCTCCCTGGTTTAACAATTATCTCAAAGTCATATTCCTGGAATAACAGTAACCATCTGCAAATATTTCCTCCTAAGACATCCTTATTAACCAAATACTTCAGTGCAGAATGATCTATAAACATTTTAAAGTGTGACCCCAACAAATAGTGTCTAAACTTCCGCAAAGCATTTAATATGGCCAGTCCTTCCCTTTTTGTAGTGGTGTAATTATTTTCTACTTTAGATAACTTTCTACTTGCAAAATTTATAGGATGATCAATCTCTCCTACACCAGGTTGTGCCAGTACCACTCTCAAAGCTATACAAGAGGCATCCACATGGACATGGAATTCCTTATTCTAATCAGGGAAAACTAGTATAGGTGCAACTACCATTTTTTCTTTTAACATGTCGAGGCTCTTCTGACATTCTTTATTCCACTGAAAAGTTGCATCCTTCTTCAACAAATTCTCCATAGGCACAATGATCTGAGCATACCCCTTGATGAACTTCCTATAATACCCAATATGTACCAATGTAGTGTGGTTCTTCCACTAAGCTAGAAACCAGCTGAAGCCCGTGCGATATACCACTTGTGGTATTGCATCCGTGGTATCGCTGGGTGGAGACCGTCCATCCGAGCCTGCCAATCTGTCCGCCTCCTTCTTTTCCGAGCTAGCCCTCGGGAGTTGCCAACAAAAACCTGTTGAGCCAAGAGAGTCTCAGCCATCCAATCTGTGTTATCGCTCACCTTGAAACCTTCCTCTGTCATTCTAATGCCCAGGGAAAAGAGACGAGAGTTTAAGAACAGAGACCGACGACAAAATGGGCACTGTCCTGCCCATCTCTATTTCCAGTATCAACACTGCTCAACCATGAATCCCAGTCTGCATTTGCTAGAGTGGAATAGTCCTCCCGTAGCTTCCCGGCAGGAAGAAACTCCCAAGGATGCCGAGAATCCCTGTCCTTGTTGACCACCCCTTCATTGGCCAACCTGTCTGCAAGCATGTTTGCCTTTCTTCTAACGTGCACAAATCTTAATGTTTTAAGGATTTGTAAGTGTGATTGGATACGGTGGAACACCTGCAGCAGCCTCCAGTGCTTTGACACTTTGTCTGGCGAGGTTCCATTTTGAATCTTCTTGGCAGCTTTGACGACCAATTCCGAGTCAGCTTCGATTATGACATTCTGTAAATTTGCCTCCGCTAGGATCTCCATACATTGATCTAATGCCAGAAGTTCCACCATGTTGTTGGTGCCCTTTTCCAGGTGTCCATGGAAGATGTATTTTATATGTCCCTCAAGATCCCTGATGGCTCCACCAAAGCCAGCTTCCCCGGGATTGCCCTTGGAGGCTCCATCAATATTGACTTTGAAAAAGCCCTGAGGAGGGGGCTGCCAACCCCTCTCCCCTGTGTTTAAGGTTCTCAGATCCTTCTTCACACCCTGAGGGTTGATGGCTTGAAGATCCAGATTAATAAGAATTTGTATCTCCTGAGGCAGAGGAGGATTCGTCGGTTTCATTCTCAGAATGCTTCTGACTGTTTCCTTGAGCTGTTTCAAAATCTGATTGATGATAAGCTGGGGTTCTCTGGCTTTGTTTTTGAAAATTCTTCTGTTTCTTTCTTTCCAAATATTCCAGATGACAAAGCCTGGAATTAGCATCCAGGCTTTGTTGATGATTTCATTTTCTGAGAAGTTTTTCCTCCATTTTGATAATGTATTGGATATGCTGAGCCTGTCCCTGTTGGTCTGTCTGAAGCTTGAGGCCACCCAATCCCAAATTTTGGTAGAAAAGGAGCACAGATTAAGCAAGTGTTCAATCGTTTCCTCCTGCAAGCCGCAAAGCTGACATTTAGAGGGGCCAATGAAACCTTTCTTCATAAGGTTTTCCCAAGTTAGGATTTTCTTTTGATGAACAAGCTAGATAAATAATTTTATTTTCATCCATTGAGAGGTCTGCCATAGCTCCTGCCAGACTTTCTCAGCTTTTACCAAGTTAAATCCAGTGATTGCCTGTTTAGCCTCTTTGAGATTGTAGTTACCTTCATTGTTTTTGCCCCATCGTAATTGGTCAGGAGCAGAGGAGACCAGAATCCTTCTTTGCTCTATGTCCTTAGCAAGAGCCTCTGCCATGCCCTTCAAAGGGCTTTCTTCGTTGTAACTTAGATTCTTCCATTTCCTCCATTTATCCTTGTTCCTCCCTTGATCCCAGAAGTCTTTTACTAATAAGAGACCTTTGTTGTCTGTGTCCCTTTTGAGGTCTGCCAGTTCATTCCTGTTCAGGATGGGTTCCTATTGCCAGCTGTCCTCCCAGAAGCGAGCCCGGTCCCCAGCTCTAATTTCCCAAAAACAATGCTTCTGGACAATGCTTTTGTTCTCCCATGCAAGGTTCCAGATGTATGAGCCCCTAATTTGTCCTATCATTCTAATGTGATCATGTTCCTGCCAATGCTACTTTTGAGTCCAAAGCTTGGCCCATGGTGCTCTCGACTCCTTGATCCATCGCCACCATAGCTTGGCTCCTGAAGCCTGACTCAGAGTCTCCGGATCTTCCAGACCCAAACCACCATGGCTTTTGGGTTTGTAGAGCTTGTCCCAGGCAACTAAAGCCCATTTATTTTTCTTTTCCCCTCTGCCCCACAGAAAATTCCTTTGAATGTTTCTTATTTGCTGCTTTATGCCCTGAGGAGCCGGTATAGCTGCAAACATAAAAATGGGAATGGCCTGCAAAACCGCCTTGGTGAGCACCAGACGCCCTGCAAAGTTTAAAGCTCTGTATGTCCAATTGTTGATTTTGTCCTGAAGCTTGTTTAAAATTGGTTCCCATATATGCTTACATAGGGGTTTGTCAGTAAGAGGAATGCCTAGATATTTGGAAGGTAATTGTTCCCTTTGAAAACCCAGAATCCTGGTGATATTTCTCTGTATTGAAATATTAGTGTTAAAGAAAAAAACCTTGGACTTGCTTTGGCTTACCTTTGTGCCTGTTGCCATAGTGAAGTCATTTAAGATATCTTTGATTTATTTTTCCTCCCTAACTGTGGGTACACCCTGCAGCATCGTGTCATCCACAAATTGTTGATAAGTGTTGGCCTCTCCATCCGGGGTGAGCTTGATTCCCTGAATTCTACCTTCAGCATTTTCCATTTTGATTGCTCTACCAAGCCCTTCCATCATGAGTACAAAGAGGAAGGGAGAGAGTAGATCACCTTGTCTGAGTCCCTTGGAAGGTGTAAAAGTATTGGAGGGAGCTCCATTAAGCAAAATGGAGAAATTGGTCGAGGTGACTAAAGCCATAACCCATCTTATCCAGTCTTGGTTAAAGCCATAGGCTTTAAGAATGGCTCTGATGTAAGACCAACTGAGTTTGTCATAGGCCTTCGCAAGGTCTAATTGGATGATCATACCTGCTTGCTTGCTATGTTTGAGAGAGTGTACCACCTCATGGGCTTGGATAATGTTGTTAAGAATCTGCCTTCCCTCCACATAGCCTGTTTGCTCCTCAGATATGAGCAAAGGTAGCAGTGGCTTGAGTCTATTGGCTATCACTTTGGAGATGATTTTGTAAACCACATTACATAAGGCTATGGGTCTAAACCCATCCGGTGTGACAGCATTTTCCTTTTTGGGGATTAGAGCTATAAAGGTTGTGTTTAGTGCTTTTAGAACCTTTTTGTGTTGCCTTGAGTCTTCAACTACCTCGAGTATGTCCTGTTTGACTGTATCCCAGCAGGCTTTGAAGAAATCGACATTGAAGCCATCTGGTCTTGGTGCTTTTCCATTTTGCATTTCCTTGATCACCTCACTAACCTCTTCTTCCGAGACTAGCCTGTTGAGATTGTGGTTGTCCTCATTGGTGACCAACCTGGGAATGTACTGAGTGATCTTCGCAATGAACCTGGATCTGTCTTCCATTGGCTCCTTTGCAATGTCTGAGAAGTGTTGTACTAGGGTCGACTCCATGTCCTTGTGAGTTACAAGTTCAGAACCTTGAGAGTCCTTTAGCTTGTTGATTCTGTTATGTGCCCTGTGAGCCATAGTAGATTTGTGAAAGAACTTAGTGTTCCTTTCTCCCTCTTTGATCCATTGGATCCGAGATTTCTGTCTCCAAAAAGTTTCCTCTTGTAGACAGCGTTTCTCCCATTCTTCCTGCAGAGAATCAGTCAGTTTTTGTCTTTCCTCATTGAAGCCCTCTGTGATATTGATCATATTGACCTCCTTGAGTTTCTGTTCAGTACTCATTCTGGTCTTGATGATATCACCAAATTCTTTTTTGTTCCAATCCTTGAGTTTGGATTTAATGTATTTTAGTCTCTGTTGGAGCATGTACATCTTAGTACCCTGGATGTTCAAATCCTCCTTCCACCATTTGGCAATGTTTCTGGTGAAGTTGGGGTTAGAGAGCCAAGCATTTTCGAATCTAAAAGGCCTGTTCCTCGGTGTGCCCATAAAGGAAGCTTCTAGTTGTACAGGCCAATGATCCGAGCCACCAAAGGGCAGAATGGACACTGATATGGCTACTCCTGTGAGGATGAGATCCTCAGAGACAATAAACCTATCCAGTTTTGACGCCACTTGGGAAACTCCACCTCTTTTTTTATTCCAAGTGAATGTCCCATTTGTAATTTCGGTGTCCACTAGTCCCATGTTCATGAGGAAATCTTGGAAGGCTTCAAAGTCTCTGCCCAGTTGTCTGGTGCCTCCTTTTTTTTCCGAGAGAGATCTTATCATGTTGAAATCACCTGCTAGTATCTAGGGTATGTTGGGATGATGTGCTCTGAGACCTTCCAAGGAGTTAAGAAGTTTAAGTTTCTCTGCATGCTGTTGAGGGCCATACACATTAGTTATCATGTAGGTCTCCTTGTCCCCTATAGGCTGGCACACCAGAGAAAGATAGTTCCTGGACGCTTCAGCATCCAGTATTCCCAGCTTCCATGGATCCCATAGCGTGAGAATCCCTCCTGCAGAGTTAATGGCTTTCACCTCTAAATAATCATACTTAATTAACCATTTATTATGGATTTCTCTTATTTTTTCCATTGAGCATTTTGTTTCTTGAATAAAGACCATGTCTGGTTTTTCCTCTTTTAATCTATTGCTGAGATTTCTCTGTTTTCTTCTACTCCCTAACCCTCTAATATTCCAGGTTGTGAGCTTCATTAAGAAAGGTTAGTAAAAGAGTAGCTGGTAAGATCTTTCATCTTACCTGAGTTAATCATCAGTTTCCCACATTCCGTTAGCAGCTCATTCTGTCTTTTCCTTCCTCTTTTCCTTCCTGAGTCTTTTGGAGATGATGTCTGCGGGTTCTCCATCACTTTGACCCCACTCTGTTCTTGGCTTTCGTGGTTTCTTTTGACTCCAGTTCCCTTAGATTGCGCCCTCCATAGATAGAGTTGTTGGACTCGATCATAATCTTCTTTAGGCAGTGAGTCCACACCTTTATTCTTCCCCTGTTCCAGAAATTGCTCTAGATCTAGATTTTCTCTGTCTAGTATCTCCTGCAGTTCATGATCCTCCATACCTACCTCACTTGGGGTCATTTCCTGGTCCTTGCTGATCTCCATGTAGCTTTGTAGTTCCTCTATTTTCCGATCGTTTACTGGGATATCCTCCATTTCAGCTTCCATATCCTGCTCCTTAGGGATGTTATCCTTGACTGGGTCTGTTTCCACATTCTTCTCCACTTCCTCGAGGATTTTGAAGCTATTGTGTCTTGTCTATTTGTCTTCGCTTGTCTTCTTATGTGATATTTTTCCCCCTTTCCCTTTGCCTCCAACCTTGGTAAAACCCTCATGATCTTTGTCCATAGGGGTCTTTCCACTATTTTCCATATAGTTTGTAGGGCAATCTCTGAATAGATGGCCATGTTCATGACATTTCTGGCATCTGAAAGGTATGTGCTCATAGTCTACCATTTGCATCCATTCCTCATCATATACCTCTAAGATTATTGCATCCAGGAGGGCTCCAGATAGATCCATTTCCACACATATTCTAGCGAAGGAGGTATATTTACCTTTGAGAGTTGCTTCTGATATTTTTACAAAATGCCCCAGCTTGTTGCCTATGGTTTTCAGTGACTCTGGTTGCCAGTAGTCTAGAGGTAGTGAGTACAGTCTGATCCAAACCAGTACAGATGTGAATGTTTCTCGTTCCGGGACAAAGTTCATCGTCCATGGCCGCATGTAAAGTCCTGCTGCAGCATAGAAGTATGGTCCCCCTTCAAACACTCTATCCTTGTCCTCTAGGCTCGCAAACACTACCGTGAAGAAGCCCTTTGAACCCAGATGCACATGTATCTCTCCTTTGGGCTTCTAGTGGCTCTTGATCCAGATGTGTAAGGCTCTCTCCGTTGGCCATATTCCCATAAACTTGCAGATGATCGCATGTTCTCTCATATGGTCCCTATGCGCTTGAATCGCTGGATCACTTAATATGACCCTGGGGATGATGCTCGATTTGGGCTTGCATGCTCCCGTAGTTTTCATTTGAGGCCTTTTCTTGCTACTGTTTCCTTTCTCCCTTTCTAGACTTGAGTCTTGTTGCTCTTCTTCCTGAGTCGGGATCTCATTGCATCCCTCTGTTTCCTTTCCTCTTGTTTCTGCAGTCTTTCCCATCGGTATTTTGAACTGTTTCCCTCCTGCCTCCCTGCCTCCCTCTGTGACGGCTTGACTGTAGGAGGGAGCAGCGCTCCCTCCTGCGCGACCCGCCATGAAACCCTAAAACCAAAACTGACACCAACTTCAAGTTTTTCTCAAGTTGCAGAGCGTTTTTTTCCCCATAATCAAATACTTTATATTTATTGGAGAAGGAAAAAGGAATTTAAAATGGTTAAATTCCTTTATTTAGAAATAATTGACAAATAAAATGATTTAATAACTATTTCACGAGAAACGAGAAAGGTGTGAAATCAAAATAATTATTAAATAGTGATTTAATAATTATTCTAATAACAAAAATAAGGAAATTCAAATAAATAATGATGTATTTAAATATTCCTAATGGATTTAGTCAAATGGGACAAGGAATACTTATTAAGTAATGATTTAATAATAATTCCTAGAGAAAATTAAATAAATAATGATTTATCTAATTATTCTCATGGGGTTTTTTATTTAAATCAAAAAATAATTTAATAAAAGTGGTTTACTAAAGTATTTTCCACAGTGAAAGTGATTTTACTATGGTAAAATTAAATCCACATGGTGTATTTCAATCCACCTAGTTAGAAATGGCTAGGTGATCATTTTTTGGTGATAACAGATTGCCCCCACACGTATGAGTGTTAGGAGCAAATTGTATGACCGAAATACGTTGTAGATTACACTTCCACAAGACACCAAAAGGGGAGTCAAAGAGAGAGAGAGAGATCTAAAGCAAGTCAAGGATGGACAAATAACGGAGGAGGCGAGACCTACAATACTGATAGAAGTCTCCTTTTATGTGGTAGTACATGATCTCAAATGAGGCGGGGGAGGCATACCCATACCCGCCGAGATAACTGAGTACAAAGAATGATTGTGGGCCCAACAATGTGGGACTGAGCTACAAAGTACATGATACATGATACATGATACACTGGCATCAATGGGCCAGAAAATAATACAATGGATCCCATATACATAATGCGCCTGGAAAAAACATAGGCCAGGACTAAATACAATAATATCTGAGTACATGAGATATAATTCCCCTCAAACTGACATGGGGAGGGGGGATCACAACCAAGGAAGCCCTGCTAAATAGGAAAGGGATTTGAAAAACTGAATGCATCATTTGAAGGAGACATGCATGCTATAGACGTTGCAAGCGGCAGAAACCGAACCCATCAAATCTATGGAACTACATCAAAGGTTGGATCAACATCTATGGTCATCCGGGCATGTGGGGGGCTACCTGAAGGGCCACCCCCTCATGAGGTCTAAAACATCTCACACACACCCGGGAATCATTGGGACAATCGTCTAGATCACTGAACCGTCAAGCGTACGAATCTCAATCGTGCGATAAGGAGCTGATGTTGAGCACATGAGAAACAACAAATTCAAAGGGCAATAATGAATCCCTTTTCCTGATCCGAGGCACCGAACAAAGATGGAAGCTAGAACCAAGGTACACCACCCTCTAGAATACTCTTTTGGAATAAATGTGTTGAGGTCGACAGAAGAGAGCCCGCTAGAGTTAAGGCAATGAGGAATCCTCAACAAAATCTTGAGGGAATGTAGTCGTGTGACTGATGGACTAACACTAGGCATGATGATGGAAGGAAACATGATGGATGGCAGACTGATGAATTCCCTTTTCAGAGCATAATAAAAATGGTTGACCTGGTAGAGACTGACTCGAATCTGGAGGGGATGGTCAATGACTCAAACGGGGGTTCAAAAAAGATGGAGTAGAAGGACTGGAGGCAAAATATAAGTATAATGGAAGAAATGCGGCATGACAACAAATGAAACACTGTAATGGGATGCAATGTGGACTCGGAATAGACTCCATAAGTACAAGGGTGACACATCTCAGATGCTCTGAACAAGGGTGACTCGATGATGCTACCACATGGGGGAGGCCCATTGGGGACCATAAAAACATGAGTAAATGATGGTTACTCATGATGAAAATCGACACGAGAGTCAACCAGTGCAAAGGTAAAGTGGTACTAGAGAACGGGTGGCTCAAATGAAGAGATTCGATTTTAAAGGGCGGCAAAGTGAAACTTCATGGAAAAAATGGCTTCCAGGTGAAGTGTCAAATTACTAAAAACCAATAGAGACCCATTATAGAACTTAATGAGAGCTTTCCAATGGTGCTGACAGTTCATCAAACAGAGCTACGGTTTGGTCACAATGGGCGACAGAAAAAACTAGGGTTTTTCCTATAAAAGGGTTTCTTGCCTCCAAATCCAATTCATTTGCATAGTGAGCTGTGGAGAATTTGGAGAGGACAAGAAGGCCCTAAATCTTGTGGAGATCATAGTGGGAAAACCGATCGTCGGAATCAAGATTTGTGAGTTGGAGGTAGGTGGCCTAACCATACTCATCAATTTCAGTGGTTTAGATTTTCAGATTAGGTCCTCAGTTTTTTCTAGGAGACCCCTGCCTTCCCTTACGGTCGTAATGCACTATTTGGGGCTAGATATGTGCTCTAGAGTGCAAAAAAGGGGCCCATAAGTGCACTCAATGCATTTTTTGAGGGAAAAACTGCACTCTGGACTAAGAGGGTGGGCAGGACTGTGGTCTGCTAGGAACTGAGGTTAAGTGCATCCATGATTGTCTTTTGTATTCTAAACTGACAAAACTTAGTGGTGTCTTGTAGGTATGGCAGAGTTAAAGATATCATGGTGAGAAAGAGAGTTTGATACCCTCCGCACTGAGATTCAGGGGAATCAAGCAGTGAGAGGGATACTAGCACGATGTGGCGTGCTAAAGTTCTTGGAGAACCCACTGATGAGGGCTGGTGAGCCATTTTTTATAGAGGATAGTGAGCTATTAGTATCCTAATCATGAGGCATTTGTAGTGCAAGGGCACTGGATCAAGCTCACGATCTAGGATATATACTTTTTGACAGGACTGCCCCCCTTGGGGGTGGTAGGGGAGATACATCCAGTGCTGCCTCGTGGGAGGCATATTGAGGAGTTTGTTGAGCGTCATTGTATATGGGGTAGTCATGCAATGGGAAAGACTATCTAAATTGATGACATGGAGAGATTGGAGACACGAGCTATATCCACAGCGATGCTGCGAATTTGTGGTATCCATGCCTTCCACCATATCACTAGAGGGAAGATGATGCTAGTGGAGAGTGTTTTGGGAGGGACCTACTATGGGTGGGCCCAGATGTTGCTGTCATAATTGAAATGACAGTTGAAATTATGCAAACGGGGGACCAATGATAGTTGTTCATTTGGGATAGTCTTATGCTCACTCTTCTTTGAGAAGATCCCCACTATACAACCTCATGTTTAGATCCGTGATGGGGGCCCACAGGAGCCCAGGATGTGCCGCTGGGGGCAGCTACTGAGACGAGGAGGTGGAGGGGGAGTCAGATGAGTGTTTCGACCTGCATTTTTTTCTCATTGGGACTAGATTCCGCTATACATAAATGACTATCCATACAGTGGCATGAACTATCAAGGGGATCTTGACTTACCACTTCCACCAGGACAAGCATGGGGCCCAGATGGTAAGTGAAAGTTTCTATATATTTGGTGCATTTATCATTTAAAAAATATGTGTATATGGTACTAATTTCTAAACTTTGTGGAATGCAGATATAGCACTAGTGAGGCCGACAGGATATGTAGGGCGAGTCGCAACACATGGGGTTGCAAATCAGGGTGGAACCTCATCACGACAGAGGTTGGATGACAGGGATTTGTTGGAGGACCTCCGACGTAGATATGACATACTACTGACTGGGGTGACAGAGTGCGGATGGCATGATCTAGAGGATCGATACATAGATGAGTGCACAGGTCTTCCCCTAGAGTGGTAGGGAATCACGCGGTGCCTTGCGATGGTCGGTCAGGCAGTACGGGATCTACAAGCTAGTGGGATGGAGCTATTGGCTCGAGGATCTCTAGATGATAGTGATTAGGCATAGGGACATGTGGGTCCCCATTTTTTTTTTTGATAACATGCTAGTGGGCATGTCAAATGTAAAAACACTTGTATGGCGATATATATATATATATATATATATATATATATATATATATATATATATATATATATGCATCTTTTTATGTGACAAATGTGGTTCGCCATTTGTTTTATCGATGTCTTCTTACATGTGATAAATGCCAATTAAGAATGTTATTAACAGTGATATATATGTAGTGATTTTGGGTTCTAGGTACATGATTGAATGAAATGGATTCAAATTCACTCATCAAAATCTTAACTCGTAGATATTTTCTAAATAGGACAGGATTATGCACACGATAAACACCATTCAATTGCATGACAAGTAGCAAGGAATCTAGAAAAACATGAAGGTGAAGGATGCAATGATCAAGGGCATCAACTAACAAACATATCGTTGCATCATATTCAGCCTGGTTATTGGTGGTAGATCCAATGCAAACGTCGTTGGAGTGGACTAACAAATGCATGGGGGTAAAAATGGCCCAAGTTGTTGAGGCAAGATTCCTGGTGAAGCGAATCGCACCATCAGCGAAACCGATATAAGGTGTGGATGATGGATCCATATGAAAGACGTAAGAAGACAATGTGTAAGAAAGTGGGGGATGCAAGCTACCTAAATGTAAGAAGAAAGACAGAGATACACGCACTTCGATGGGAAATGATATGGGTAAAATTTCTTGAGGTAGAGCGCATTTCGAGGATTAGGAAGGATTTGGCCTTCTGGATCCTCTAATAGGTATACCCCTTTTCCCAAACAATTATGGATGATATAAGGCCCTAGCCATAAAGGTTCAAACATTCCATATCCTAGGAAATCATGAGCTTGGTTATACACGAGAGTAAGGTCACCTCCATGGAAGGTATGAGGGTGGACTTTGCAGTCATATTGAGCTTTGGTACGTTTCTTTGCTGCTTCAGTGGTTTGCAATGCAACACAACAGTCTTCAGAAGCGCGCTCAAGCATGATGAGTCATTGTTCTAAGGATTGGGTGTCAGGGAGGAGTTTGACAGCAAGGTGAAGGGAATGGATTTCACACTCGATTGGTAAAACTACCTCCTCTCAAAAAACGAGATGGAAAGGAGTGAACCCAGTGATAGTCTTGAGAGAAGTTCTATAGGCCCATAGCACAGGGAAGAGCATTAAATGCTAGTTGGTCTTATGTTTATTCACCATTCGCTGAAGCATAGTCTTAAGGATCTTGTTGACAACTTCAACTTGGACATTTCCTTGGGGATAATAAGACAACGAATATTGGTGTTCAAAGCCCAACAGAGAGGATAGCTCGCGCCATCTCTCATCTTCAAAGTGTCAGTCGTGGTCGGAGACCATTTTTTTCGAAACCCCAAATTGAGCGATAACATAGTTGAAAAAGAAGAGGGCAGTAGTAGCCATGGTATTAGTGAACGTTGGCATGGATTCAGCCAATTTGGTGAAATAGTTGACAGCCACGATAATATACTTGTGGTTATTAGCGAATGGGGGTCGACACTCCATAAATTCAATAGCCCATTTATAGAAAGGACCAGTTGTGACAACTAGATGGATGGGAGCAGGGGGAGATCACGCCTTAGGGGCTTATAACTGACAATTGGGACAGTGTTTTACTGCCGTAATGAAGTCACTGAAGAGATAAGGCCAAAAGTACCCGGCACACATGTTTTTCTAGGCAGTGGCCATTCTGAAGAGGTGTCCACCACAAGCACCACCATGGAAGGCATTTAGCACTTGCTCAACTTCAGGATGGGTGAGACAACTACGAAGGACAATATCTACACCGCGAAGATAGAGATCATCACTGATGAGGAGGTAGTGGGGGGCTTGATGTTAAATTCACCGTCAAGCATCATGATTGATATGTGGGGTGAATTTATGGGTTTCATATATGTGAGGATGTCGCCATACCATGGGTCATCAAAGGTTATATCGAACAAGTGTTCATCTGGGAGATCGTCATTAACCGATAGATCAAGCGCACCGGTGAGGAATTCAGAAATAAGTTTGAAAAGGGCCAAAGCTTTCTTACTTTTGGGGGTGATAAAGTCAATATCGTATTCTTGAAAGATGACAATCCAACAGGAATGGTTCCCGCTGATGATCCATTGACTCAGTAGGAAAGCCATTAGGTTGGAGTTTGTCACTACTTTAGTGGTACGAGTGAGGATGTAATGGCAAAGTTTATGGACGGAGAACACGACAACCAATGTTAGATTTTCTTCATGTGAATAGGACATAGGGGGTCCGTTGAGGTTCTTACTGACATAATAGATGACATGTTCTACTCCTGCTAAATCTTCCTATATTAGGACCCCAACAATCGAGTAGGTGGATGCAGAGATGTACAAGATGAAATCCCTTTCAAACTTTGGTGGACTAATCAAGGGAGCGGAAGTTAGAGAACGTTTTAGGGCATCGAAAGACTGCTGAGCTTGGTCATCCCATACAAATGGAATGGTAGATCTAAGGAGTCTGAGGAACCCATGAGCCATTGTGGCATAATCAGGGATGAACCGACGAAGGAAGTTAGCCTTGCCTTGAAGGCTTTGTAGCTAGCGGAGGGTATGAGGGGAGGGGGGAAGTTCAAGGATGGCTTGAAATTTTAAAGGATCAAGAATAATACCATCCTTGGACATGATGAAGCCCAATAGATGGTCGGAAAGGATGCAAAAGACACACTTTAGAGGATTAACTAGGCGAATGTTAAATTTATGACAATGTAAGAATACAATGCGCAAATCATGGAGGTGTTGCGACCAGAGTCTAGAACGAGCGGTGAGGTCGTCGAGATATGCAAGGATAATGTGGGTCAAGTCATGAAAGAAATAGGACATGGCCCGCTGAAAAGTGGCCCCAACATTCTTTAAGCCAAATGGCATGACCTTGTATGCAAAGGTTCCCCACGGACTAGTGAAGGTGGTTTTTAACTAATCGACATCATGGATACGAATCTGATTGTACTTGGAGAATCCATCCATGAAGGAAAGAATCTCATGCCTCACACACTCATCAATGACTTGGTCAATGAAAGGTGTGGGAAAGTTGTCTTTGGGACAAGCTTTGTTTAGATCACAAAAGTCGGTGCAGACACAAATGGTGCCTTGTTTTTTAAGAACGGGAATTGGATTAGACACCCATGTGGTGTATTTGATGGGATAAATGAAGCTCGTATGCTTGAGCTTATCGATTTCATATTTGATGGCATCATACTTGGAAGGGTGGATAGGTCGTTGCTTTTGACGGACTGGTATGGCATCGGGCCAAGTGTCGATATGATGTTCGACAATGGTGGGATCAAGTCTGGGCATTTCAGAGTAGGACCAGGAAAAAACATCATGAAATTCCTTGAAGAGCTTGGTGTAAGCCTCAATTTATTTTGGGGTGCAATGTGCCCCCAAGACAATGTTTTCTTCAACCCCTGGTTTATCTGAAATGTTGATCTTTATGGTGGGGGAAATGTTGGACATATTCCCTTCTTCAAAAGCATCAGGTGCAGGAATGGGATTTTTGAACTAGTCGACTTCACCATGAATGAAGTATTTGGATTCCACAACATATTGGTCCTAGGTATGCTACGGGAGGGAGTACGCACGATCGTGCACATCATCCCAAGGGTAGTCGGGGGTGGTCATGGCTTCCATGAAGTCTTCATAAGAGTGGAAGATAGGCAAACGAGAGGAGGAAATACCACATGACGAGGAAGATCTACCTAAAGCATCTTCATGAGAAACGAGGTTCACATACGCATCGTCACGACTGGAAGACATATGACTAGTAGAGGGACCTAGATAATGAGTGCCTTGATAAGGATTAAGGGAGGGATAATTGTACATGGGAATGGTCCCTCCCTGAGGTTGACCATAACTCATCTGAGGAGGATCATATCGTAAGGGGTGTGAAAGATTTCCAACAATGACATCCATGACATGAGATGCCCTCGGTGCATTAGCAGCACCAAGCGGAGGCAAATCAGGGATGATAATGTAAATGTAACCTAACTGGGTGTAAATCAAGTCAAATTTGAGAGCTATCTGGAGAGGTTCTTCCTCGGATTGAGGAAAGTGAGAAGCAACATCTTTCACAATGGGGGCCAACAATGATATAAGAAACCAATCATATAGACTTGGTCTTTGAAGTCAGGAGCACAACAGATGCTCCTCCTTCTACACCATTCCTGAACATGGTCGGAAAGGCGAGTGGCAGAAGTTTTATGGAATGAAGTCAAAAGTTCAGTATCGGTATCATAACAGAGAGGTAACTGGAAATATGAAAGAAAGGTTGTGGCAAGAGTCTCTAAAGTGGAATGGGTTTCCTCGAGCTGGTCTATATACCACTTCACAGCGGCTCCAGTGAATGTGCGTTGGAACAACCGAATAATAGAATTGGATGAACACCACGTATGAAAAGAGTGAACATGATTGGTTGGCTCTTCTCCAAGATTACCCTCAAACTTCAGGATGTCTAAGGGGAGTTTTGTATCCAATGCTAGCCATGTGGAATCATGGAGAAGGGGATCATTGATAAGTTGGTTAAAATCTAGGAGACTTAGACCAACGACAAAAGGAAGTAAAGGAGTCGGAGTGACCACACCGGTTGAGGTTCCGCTAATGGGGGTACCCTGGTTGGCACCTGGGTTACCGCCCTGGGTTCCTACACCTACATTGGTGCCTAACATGATGGCGGTATGAGGATGAGGGGATGCAGAATCAAAGGATGAATCAACAAAATCAGAATCAGAATCAGAATGATGACTCGATGGAGGACTGGGAGGATGAACTCGCTCCTAATGGGGAGGAGTGATATGGCCTAATGGGAACTGAGGGTGAAGCCCTCGAATTCGACATGACAAATGCCTTGGAGGCACTATGATGTCTAGACTAAGTGATAATGATAGGAAGAAAAGAGCAACAAACAACAAGCAAACACCTAGTGCAGTGGTGCCAAGTGTAAACTAACTATTTTAATGATGTTACTCTAATGCAAGAAAACACATCCTATCAAATAAAAAAGACCTCTAGCCTATAGGTGATCTGAATCCTCAAACAATCCTAAATCTATTGTTTCATATGGCCTTCCAAATAACTTCTTACTTGACGGAATCTCATCCCCGCAAGTAGAGTTGTCCAGAGAAAGGTGGGGTAGAGGACCAACTGCTTCCCACAACCAATCCTATAAGGTGTTTTCCTAAGATTGGTCACTACGGTTACCTTCGTCCCACGGGGGTGGTCGAGTCTTGAGCTTCTTGGTAGTTAGCCACCACATGGAATTCCCTGCCACGGGTTGGGTAGCCCTGAGGAGAATTGCTCGAACAATGACCTAGCCTAACCCCCTCTGAATCGGGTTTATGACACACTCTGTATTTTACCATGGGATGGTGAAGGATTTTAAGCTCCCTAATATGACAACTTCTATGTCTTAATGAAAAGTGACCGATGGGTGTTATTGGAAGCCTATCCCACCAACCCTACACCTACACTACAAAGATTGTTTGGCCCTGATGCCCAAGTGGGATTAATCTATGTGTGTTGATTTATTAAGGTGTAGTGTTTAATGTCTTGGCTTGGCAGTGTTAACCAAGCTCTCGTTTGCTTAAGGTGTGAGTGTGTGAAAAAAATGGGTCATGGGGATGATTTAATTAAGCATGTTTCATGATTCCATATGCTGCTCAAAGTAAAATGTTGAAATGTTGTAAATGAATCTGAAATGACAAAAAATTAAATAGTCAATCAAGCATACACAACCCCACCCACAAGGGAGACTAAGAATCTAAGAAAGAGAAGGAAAATAGGCTACTCAAAGACACATAAAGAGGCCAAAAATATCTTATGTCAAGAGATTGGGATCTAAAGGTGCTAAGCCGCTGAAAATGGTGTTGACAAACAACAAAAATCAGAGGTCAAAATTGTTGTAAAGGATACGTATGAAGCTCTAAGACCTGGGATGCTTGAGGGGGTCCTAAGGGGAAAAAGGAAAAACCAAATTGTAAAGTGACAAGAGGTAAAATAAACCTATCCAATGGATTTGAAAAGTAACGGATCAGGTCTGAAAAATAGAGGCTAAAAATGCTAAAAACCCTAGACTCCTCACTCAGCAAATGTCTTCCTACAATGTGGAGGTGTACTCTAAACCCTATAGGGCTTTTTCCTTCCTAAAAGAGACAAATCAAGTGGATCAAGGCCTAAGGGAGACTGAAAATAGAAGTGAAATACCCAAACCAGTCTGCAGACAACACTCTCGGCAAAAAAAAATGAAAAATTTCCAAAACATAGGTACTGACCTGGAATTAAGTAAAACACAGTTCTGGGGCCAAAAAGTGCGCTTTGGATCACATTTATGGGGCTAAAAAGTGTGCTTTGTTCCTAGGAGTCTCTATCGACGGATCTCAAACGAATGTTTCTATCTCCTTCTCGACTGGTGCTTGTGACCTGCGAAAAAGAAGAGAAACCCGTCAGAATTTGAAAATTTGATAAAATAGGGTTTTAAAACTGGAAATAAAATTTGAGAGCCTGAAAAATGGCTGAAGAAACCCTAAAATTTCTGAAACTTCAGTCACTCAAGAAAGTGGTTATTAAACTAGTGGATTCGCCATTTGTTGGATGACAAATGTGTAACTAAATCCCTAGCGGAGTCAACTTTTGTTAGTTTGAAAATTCCTGGAAGGTGTACCAAAAATTCTCACTTAAGTCACTAGGTGACAAGTGACCCTAACAACAATTTGATGGTTTTTGTCGTTCTAGATCTACAATACAAATGGAAAATCTACAGTAAAAGAAAACAAGATCCAAAACAAATAGTAGCAAAATAATGTATCCAGAATAATAACCCAATTGGAAAGACAATTTTAAATGAATAAATCTTTATTGATAACACCTAGTGAAGGAGATCTACAGATTGGTCTATAAGTCCCCCTCCGTGGGATGAGTCCTTTGATATCCTTGATGCTTTAGAAATAGAATGCCCTCTCTTAATTGTCTGAAAAACCCAAACAAAGTGGAGAACTAAAATGGGAGCTCAAGAAAATGATGATAATGTTGATGATGATAATGATCATGGTAAGGAATGAATTAAAAAACCCTCCTTTATATATCAAGGTATGAAGTTAATCTAAAAAATGGAGAATAATAAAATATTATTGATCAAATTCAGATCTAACTACTTGGAATACTTTATTATATTTATTGGAGAGGGAAAAAGGAATTTAAATGGTTAGATTCCTTTATTTAGAAATAATTAACAAATAAAATGATTTATTAACTATTTCGCGAGAAACGAGAAAGATGTGAAATCAAAATAATTATTATATAGTAATTTAATAATTATTCTAATAACAGAAATAAGGAAATTCAAATGAATAATGATTTATTTAAATATTCCTAAGGGATTTAGTCAAATGGGACAATGAATAATTATTAAATAATGATTTAATAATAATTCCTAGAGAAAATTAAATAAATAATGATTTATCTAATTATTCTCATGGGGTTTTTTATTTAAATCACAAAATAATTTAATAAAAGTGATTTACTAAAGTATTTTCCACAGTGAAAGTGATTTTACTAATGTAAAATTAAATCCACATGGTGTATTTCGATCCACCTAGTTAGAAATGGCTAGGTGATCATTTTTTGGTGAAAACATGCGGTATCCTTCTGACTCTGCTATGTCGATGTTGCGAGGATCTTCTTCTTCATCTGCAGTGATGTTATAGCACTCCAGTGCATTTTCTATCTACGCAACCCAAACAAGTTGTTGCCATGTCAGTGGGGTTACATTCTCAAATATCATCTTCTTGATTGTTTGAAGGGCCAAATCTATGTATGGTTAATCGTCCTTAAAGATGAATGTTAATATGAAGCCATCAACTATGTCTACCCAGTTTATTGTACCATGTCGAAGCTCTGTTTCTAGGTACCAATTCTTAGGGATTGCCTATAATGTATGAATGAATCCATGTATCCATTCTTGTTGTGGAATCTCCTTCCATGCTGTAGTGCATAGCTGGATATGCTTCCTAGGATTAGTTTCACCATCATATTTTATCTCCATCTCTGTATCTATATGTCCAAACCTTATCCCCATCAATATTTGACATTCCTGCCAACCTCCTATATTCTTCTTGTGTGCATTCCACCATCTAGCAGGGGTAGCTTTCAAGGCTATATCTAAGGCTGACAACCTTTGATTTTCTAGAACTTTTTCTTCATAATCATTAAGAAAAGTATTTACATCACCTAAGCCATCATAAGAAGGCAAGTTACATACCTCAGATATCATACAACGAATTGATTTAGTAATTCTTGCACAGTGCCTTGTGGATACTTCATGCAGCCTATTCTGCCAGTTTTCCAATTCTTCTTCTGAGTTTGAGGTACAAGAACTATCATGCTCCCAACTCAACTTTCCCTCTGCAGTAGGGTTAACACAATCATGTTCCTTCACTGTCATTTGATAGATATTGTCTATGTCAGCTGCGTAATATTCTTCTTTGATTGGTTTTGTATATCTTACTCCTTTTGATGGATCCAAGCCTAACAATTACTCTCATATTGTTTCCTTCAAATATCATATGTCTCTTCTTCAAATTAATTATGGCCATATTGTCAAATGCCCAGTCAATTGCAAGAAATGCAGGATAAGGGTTACTATCATCGATGATTGCTATTATTCAAAATTAGCAGTAGTGCGAACTCCTTCAATATCCATAATGACACTTGGCAGTCTTCTTAGAGGGAAGATATTTTGTTGATTTTCCATTCATAACTGAATAGGTGACCACTATAGCTTTGTCTTACCCATTAATTCCCATGTCTTCTTCATCAAGACATTAGCATTAGATCCCAAATCCAGAATAATTTGATCCATCTCATATTCTCCTATTTGTGCAATAAGCCTCATCTCTCTTCCAGTTCTCTTTTGTCGATGCAAATTATTTACTATGTGCATCTCACTTTGTGGTGTTTCTTTGGATGCACAGGAATCTATCAACTCGTGAATCCCTTCTACAGCCTTTTGATCTCTTAACAATTTCATAAAAGTATGAAAAAAATATTGTAAAATACCTACTTGATTTACTAAATCCTAGTCTTGTGTCAGAGTTCGGTCATGTGTCGAAGCTTATGGCACATTGCAGTTACTTTTTTTATCGGGATTTGGCTATGCATTAGAGTTCGAAGCTCTAGCATCCATAAAACTTCACTTTTCTTCCATAAATACTTCCTTTTATTTTTTAATATCAAAAACATGAACTTTCTCAGCAGTCTTTCTGACCCATGCACTTTCAAATTCTTTCTTTTCATCCACTTTATCACTACCAGTCGTAGCTCCACTTCTAGTGACAATACTAATTCAAGGTTTGTCGGTCCTCCTTTCAGCAATCATCATTTGAATATTCTGTGTTGGCTTCTGATTCCTTTTTTCTTGCATATTTTCCATAAGTACATGACATTCTTCAATTACATGGTCAAAGGATTTATAGTACTTACATGTCGTTGTGGGATTCTAACAGTCTCTCGCAAAATGACCTGGTTGGCCGCAGTTATAGAAAATGATCTATCCATGTCCTCGACTAGCTCCACCACCTCAACCTCTTCCTTGGTAACCTCCTTGACCACCACGTTGTCCATTGTCCTCATGTCCATGCTCTTCTTCTTGCATTCTATAAGTGTCAACACCGCGCTCCATCATTAGTTCGTAAGCCCGATAATTATTCTCATCGTGTCCTACCGATTTATAGAATTTGTAATATAGATTCCTCATAGTTTTTACATATTTCTGTAACAAGTAATAGTATTATGAATGATGTTGGCCTCTAGTCTTACATATTCTCACCATAGGCTGGATCCTGCATTCAAGGGATTCGGTGCCCCACCAGCCATGTAATTTTTGAAGATAGGGCATTGTTCTTTAGAATGGCCCTCCGATCTGCACTTCATACACCATACTTCTTCTCTAACTTCTTTGATTTTCTTGATGTCTTGTATCTGTAGGGTTAGGTTTTCTAATTGATTTTGAATCTATTGCATGCTTGCATTAGTATCTCCTATAGGTGAAGCTTCCAATTTCATCGCAATTTGTAGAGCTTCGGCTTGACTTTCTATCTTTTGTTGCATCAATGGAAATCTGATATGCAGTAGAAGCACAACTATAAACCATTCTTGATGTTGTTGTGGAGCTATGTCGAAGTTTACTTGATCCAATAACACCTTAAATCTATGATCAAACTCCCAAACAGACTTAGTAGGTTTCTATTTGATCTCTTTCAACTCAGTGATGCATTGCGACTCAGACTTCGGTTTCTTAAACTCTCTTATCAGTGCTATTTTAATATATGCAAGCGTTATGTTCTGATTATTTGAATACTTCATATACCATGATAATCTATCTCGAAACGTCATAATGAGTTGCGCTTTGTTTATATTCTCATCGTTGATCTGCTTTGCTGTCCATACAACTTCACATAAAAACCAAAACTGTTTTGGATCATCCAATCCAGTTCCTTTGAAAATGGGTAGCTTAATATCGTTAACCATACTTCTTCTTGGGAGGGGAGAGGGGGAGGAGTAGGGGTAGGGGTAGAGGTAGGATGAGGGGTAGGGGGAGGTGGAAAGCCAAAAATACCCTAGCTATTACTGGATTCTAGCTTCTGTGAATTCTCAGGCTGGAAGGGTGAATACTGCGAAGCTACCTGGGGGTTATCAGGGTGGCTTTCTTCTCTTTCACTTTTAGATTCACTTAAAAGAGGACTATAATTAGTCTCTACAAAGGTCTTCGGGTCTTTTCCATGAGATCTATTTCTGGTATCTACTCTATATCTCTTTCCACTTCGCATTACTCTGATCTCTTGTTCAGATTTATTCTATCTTCTTCCAAACATAAGTAAACTAGAAATCTGATTACATTTGTAAAACTCCCTTTTCACACAGAAGAATCTTAATCCAAAGTTTCAGAGATTTTAAATACTTACCTCGTGGTCCTTTGAAGAATCATCATTCTGCTTCGTTGTAGGACACGGTCGAGTCTACGATGAACTCAGTAATGAATCCTCCCAAGATGCTATCAATCCAGAAATTGAAAGCCCTTGAAATCCTATTGTTAGTGCTCTTGAGTCATTGTATCAGTTTAGGAGTCCACATCGTAGGTTCTTCACCTTTAAAAAAGTTCTTCCTTTCGGTCAACCTCGATATCCACTCATACAACTTGACAGGAAATGAAGCGAAGAAAATTTCATATTGATCTGTAAAAATATACTTCTTTAACCAAGCTTTAGATGTCAGATGAGGGTTTTTGTTTTCTTGATTCAAAAATTCTCGCTCTTTCAGGTTTATCGAGTCTTGAATCTCCTTCTTCGACGGGTACCACATCCACATATCCTTCAAACAGATCTTGGCCTCAGAAACGGAACCATTTGTTGGCTTGGTTTGGGCTGACGCAAGTTCAATCTATATTGCGCACCAACAAAACCCTCAATCACTGGCCCTTTCGGCAATGACCTACAAGCAAATCACAGTCTCACCCGAAGTGACTATGGGAGGATGCAGAACTAGGTTTTTGTAGCCTTGAAGGATTGGGAGATGTGGTATTATTATGTTATCTTATTCTTAACATCTATAAATCACTTCGTTGCATTAGATTAGTCACTTAAACATGCCATATAAAACCATAAACCATCACTATGCTGAAATAAAATGTGACTGTAATAATTGCTACTCTACAACAGATAATAAACAAATATACACATCAAACACCAAATTAATTTGGTTCACCCCAGTGTAGGGCTACGTCCACAAGAACTGTTGCTTAATATAATAAACCTTTGAAGAAAAAATAGTTCTTGACCTGCGTACTAAGTTTCAGGTTGTTTGCGCATTCAGCTGCAGACTCAAGCCTCTGCGCACTCGGCTACAGAGCCTCGCCTTCTCTACTAAATTACATATCGCAATCATTTACCCATAACACTAATCTAGATTGATTGATTTGATAATTCTCTTCTTATTATTTTACCCTATATATACTATTACATTGTAGGGTTACATCATCAAAATACCATGGTCCAAATACCATGGATTCCCTAAAACAAGCAACTATGGTCCCAAAACCATTGATCCCTTACAAAATCATGCGCTTTTACAAAAAGGAGGGGCTTCGACCCACCCCGAAGCCCTTACACCACGCGATATATTTAATTCCTCAAACTGCTACTCCACTACGCAGTCCACTTCATGCTTCGTTGAATGCTCCGCCCCACAAAACACAGAGTTTTTGCCAAACTCTAGGCCAAGTTGGGCTGCGCCCAACATGACTATGTTTGCACTATCTTTCAAGCCTAATTCAAAATGGATTCCAACATTATAATTAATTAATAAGAGGCTATTTCATAAGCAAGTTTGATTTATTTAGTTGAAAATTGCGGCAACAACTAAAATCCTTAGGTTCACCAATGAATAGAGATTTATCATGCCCAATCTATATTTGTATTTTCACTTTGACCCCTAATTAATATCCCTGACAGACTCTACCTTGAATATGTTGCCAAACTATTAGGTAAGCACAAATAATTTGCAACAATCATCTATATGGAAAGTTTTTACTCTGTAGAAGTCACAATGAACAATCAACTTACAATTTTAGTGCATACCTGTAGCAGCCCTTTAGGACATCCCTATGTCACCTCTAAGTCACCTTCCTTGCCTTCATTCTTAGACTAAAGTCAAGTTCTTTCGTCGTCCCACAAGTTGTTGACTTGTTTTGACCTCTAAGCCTAAGCCTAGGGTGGAACGATCCCTCTATCTCCTAGCTATTCTACATGTGAGCTTCAAACACAACCATTTCTCTAGGAAGTGACATAGACAAAGTGAAGCTCCCTTTCACCACTTCTTGCAACTAGAGAGTCAACGTTACCAGTTACAATTACACTTGTGCCATTCTTGTTTATCCTTCTGCTCCATCTGGAGTTGACTCTAGTCTCATTTCCCATTTCCATTTCGTCTTCAACACCTTTACTACATCTAGCCACTCAACATTGAAAGGAAATATTGACCACCCCTTCACTTGAGTGTGGAAATGTAGTGTATATATAGCACAAAATTTGACAAAATCTTGGCTCAAAGAGTCCCTATATATCCCTTTTCTTTTTGTGTATGTGTGTATATATATATATATATATATATATATATTTGAAAGAAAATGATAAAATAGCTACAACACCATCTTTTAAGAAATACTTCTTCGAATTGTTGAAAAGTGGAGATACTACCAGGTTGAAAGGATATGAATGGGTGTTACAACATTAGTTGTTAAAGCATTTTCAATAGATTTAACATTGACAATTGTTATGGTATCTATTGTTAAAACATCTGTTGTAATGGTCACTGTGTTAGTAGTTTCAATAGTAGCAGTTGCTATCACATCCACGTTTACAACAGTTTCATCATTTTCAATAGTAATGGGTGTTACAGATTCCACTGTTACAACATTTTCAACAGATTTAATATATATTGTTTCAATGGAACGTTTTGTTACACCATCTGCTATTACAACATCCTATGACATCCCCACCCATGGTTCTATCATAAAATGCATTGTAAATATTTTTTACAAATATGTGAAATTAAGAAAAAGGGACTGAGTCAAAGGGACATGGATTCCAAAGCTAGGGAGGAGGATTGCTTGCTTGGGAGGTTGAGGTTTTCTTGTGGAGAAAATATGAAATGTTTGGGACAACCATTAAAAGTTGGCTGGTGCATGAATTAATGAATTGGTTCTTAAAATTGAATGAACTACAAGGAAGGTACACATGCCCATGCACTTGGGAACCTTCACAAGGAAAAGGGACAAGAAACCAAGAGGGGAATTGCATAGTGCAAGAAAGTAAGGACGAAGCAGTAAATGAAAGATAGGAAAAGAAGGCAAGGCATGTTATTCAAATTCATGCTGAAGGAGAGAGGAAACACAATTCGAGCAATAGAAAAATAGATAAATCTGGTTTGATCAGCAGGCAGCACAGAACATGAGTGAAGAGAAGAGAATTGGCTCTCTGTTTCCTTAGAGGTTGTGGTTTGAGCTGCTAGTCTCTGGAGCCCTATAATATTTTGGGGTTCCCTGAAGGTTATGGGTTGAGATAGGATCCATAGAGCCCTATAACAATTTTGGGTTTCCTAGAGACTATGGGTTGAGATAGGATCCTTGGAGTGTTTTAACATCTTGGGTCCCAAGGGGCTATGGGTTGAGACACTCTATGGATCCCTGGAGGTTGTGGGTTGGGATGTAATCTATGGAGCCCTGTAACATCTTGGGTCCCCTGGAAGCCGTGGGTTGAGATAGTAGGCTCTGGAGCCTTGGAAAACTTGGGAAGAGGCTAATCCTGTAGTAGCATCAAAAGAAGACTTGATTAAAGACCTTGGTTACTGCATTACTGTTACAGTGGATCTGGACTCCCTGGAAGGGAGTGAATCACTATGTATGCACTTGGGGTGAGGTAATAACATCTTGACTCCTTGTGTTGAGAAGATGACAATGTCAACTAATGGGATTGAGGAAGAGGCCCTCTAGATTCCCTGTTTCCGTTGGCAACTGGTGTTCTAGTCCTTTTGAGCAAGAACCACCCTTAGAATCTAGACTCTGGCTCAGGGGTGACAACTACAAGTGTAGATGCGACTATCTATGGTTGGGTGGAGATTCCTTGTCCCAAACTCAGTTGCCATGCAAATTTAAAGATAAGTATTTGTTTTTGTTGCTTAAATATTAATGAAATTATGATGCATTTCTAGTTGAAATGGTTTGGATTCTTTTTGGACTGTAACAACATTGTTAATGTGATGAGAATATGGATGCCTCTCTATGCAAAGATAGATTTATAGTTATGATAAATAAATGCATACATAAACACATATGTCACACCTTTGAAATAAATGATGTTGATAGACAAAATGAAATAGTGTATGCATCTGCAATGGAATGAAGTGTTGTGTTAAATGCTCATTACCACAATTCATAACATATACTTTGCAGCATAATGTGTAATGTTGTATACAATAAACTAACTTAAGTCATGTTCTTGAAACAAAATCCTATCTTGGGGTACATGCTCATTCATACTAATTAACAGTGCATATGTAAGTAATACAAAGATGTAATGAAATACCACAAGTAGCGGAAGGATCCATAAGGATCTGGAATAAAAACTTGGAACATTGGGCACAAATACCCTTTTTATTAACATAAAATAAGTACATAAAAGACCACCCTCTCAGTAGGTCCTGTACATATATATGGATGTTCCTTCACTAGGTTATAAGACCTTGAACCTGTGCAAAAGGAGTTGATTCAATGTTGGAAGGGTTATCCTCACTTTAAGTGTAGGAATACCCAAAGCCCACGCAGGCAGGATTCACACCCATTGCATTGTAAGCAACCTGGATATCTTATGTTTGCATTAAGGTGTAGCTAGCTTAGCCTCGAAAGTATCTGCATATCGCCATGAAACTTCTTACAGGAATGCTTTGAATCCTAAAACCTTTGGCATTTGGCAGGAGAGGAGGAGACCTTTAAGGAGTTCCCATGTAGCCAATGGTAGGTAAGGGTTGTAGGAACACTCATGACTACATACCTGGAATTCCCTTTCTGAGAATGGGGATTGCAGAAGGGTTAGGAACTCCTTGGAGTTGGATTGGATCAAGTTTAAGAGGGCTAGCACCATAGGTCACCTTAAAAATCCATCGACATCAACACCGAGTATTGATGTTGATTCAGAGGTTTGCAATACCTCTGAGATAATGGTCAAAATAGCCATATCAGGGAAATTATGGTCGAGTCGAGACTTGCTCTTAACATAGTAATAAATATCCCCATTTTATGAATTACTTAAGGCAGGTTCAAGATCCCTTAGTTGAGCCATGGTAGATATTAAAGTCAAGCTCAATGCAACACAGGAGGAAAAGCCTTAAACTTATAATGAAAATTCGACAAAACCTTGCACTGCTCCAAACCCTAGCAGTGGAGACTCTTCATTGGAGTGACTTGATTTTTCCTTTAACGCAATTGGATGAGGAAGTGACGACATGGCCCAGAGTTACAAACCTGGAATATTACTCTAGAGGATTTTGAGGCATAGCTATGGGATCCAGCAGGATGATGTCAGCCAGGATGAACTAGATGACACACCAGCCTGAAAGTTTTGCGATTCGTAAGCATGTAGAGTAAAGAATCTAGTTGTGAGGCCCTTATGACGAGTTGGGAAGTGAAGTAGAGTTCAGAGAAAAAAAATAAACAAATATGTTTTACCCCATTCCTCTAATAGTATGAGGAGTTGTGTGATGTTACACATCCTGTGTTACAACATATGCTTCTCAATCCGCTATAACCTACGTTTTTGCTTCTCAATTTGTTTTCTTGATCCCCCAAGTGCTGGTGTAGTGTTATGTGGTAGAAAAAACTCTTTGGCTACCCTCTTTCAAGCTTTGATAATTAAAATGAAATGGCTTTATACCCTTTCAATTGTTACAGCATCTGATGTTACAACATCTGTTGTAATGGTCACTGTTTCAACAGTTTCAATTGTAGCAGTTCTTAATACATCCCCTTTTACAACAGTTTCAACATTTTCAATAGTAATGGGTGTTACAACATCAACTACTACATTATTTTAAGCATATTTAACATTGACATGCTATTATGTCATTTGTTCTCACAACATTTGTTTTTAAAACATTCATTGTTACAACATCTTCTTCTTAATATGTTGTTACCTATGTTTGTGCTTCTCAATTTGTTTATTTCATCCCCCAAGTGTTTATGTAGTGTTGGGTGGCAGAAACACCTCTTTGGTCTCCCACCTTCAAACTTTGACAAGCAAGATGAAATGGCTTGTTGTTACAACATCTGTTATGACATCTATTGTTACAACATTTGTTATGGCATCTATTGTTACAACATCTGTTCTTATAACATCCGTTGTTATAACATCTACTTCTCAATCCATTATTACCTATGTTTGTGCTTCTCAATTTCTTTTCTTGATCCCTCGAGTGCTGGTGTATTTTTGGGTGGCAGAAACACCTCTTTGGCCACCCAATTTCAAGCTTTGATAAGCAAGATGAAATATATTTCTACCCCCTCAATTTTTACAACATCTGTTGTTACATCCATTGTTACAACATCCACTCTAATGGTCATTGTTTCAGTAGTTTCAATAGTAGTAGTTGTTATAACATCAAATTTTACAACAGTTTATATTTTTATATCTCTTTCACCAAATTTAACATTGACATGCTGTTATGGCATATGTTGTTACAACATCTGTTGTTACAACATCTACTTCTCAATTTGTTGTTACCTATGTTTGTGATTCTCAATGTGTTTCCTTGATCCCCCCAAGTGTTGGCGTATGTAGTGTTTGGTGCCAGAAACACTTCTTTGGCTGCCCACTTTCAAGCTTTGAGAAGCAAGATGAAATGGCTTGTTGTTACAACATCCGCTGTTACAACAACTTAATTGTAACTTATTTGAAATTTTATAATCGTATGTGCACTTTGATATGATGTAAAATGACTATTGTTGCATTTCATATTTGGTAATATTAGATATATAACAGAGAAATTAATTATTGCATGAAATAAATAATAACTTTCATTGTAAAAAAAAATTTGCGAAACAAGGATCTTCCAAAAGATCCAAATGATCCTCCTGAGATAGATCTAGACCATGTTGGCTCTGATGCTGAGATGGAAAATGATGCTCATGATGACGTGGATACAAATGACAACGAGGCCAATGCCGATACAAAAGATAATGAAGAAGATGATGATGATGTTGATGATGATCACGATGTAGTTGTTGGTAGCAGCTAGTGACATTCATGATCATATAGACTGCATCATGGATCATTTTTGATATATTGTTATGATGCCAATTTTCATGGTTACTATCATATGTATCATTTTCACGACCTCCTATACCATATTATTAAGTTATATCTTTTTGACATGTATCATTTCGACTTATATCATTTGGACATGATGTATCATATTGACTTGTATCATTTTGTCTTACATAATTCATCATTTTTATTTATATCATTTGTACATGATGTATCATTTTGACTTATGTTGACTGTTGGACATGCATCATTTTCACATGTTATTTTTTTTAAAGGAATGGGTATATTTCTATTAATCAAATTGGAAATCTGGCCAGTGCCATTACATTCAAAAGCATCAAAATTTCTAGAGTCCTCCAAAATTGCTCTGACTAGTATCTTTGGGTATGTAGTAATGTTTTTTCCAGATTTACTACATCATTCTTCTTGTAATTTCTCCAAAATACCCCATTAATACTTACATACCTACATAACATAATCTACCTAGATATTACTATGAAATTAACTACTCGGTTCCCTCCACATTGTTCTAGTCGAGTTCCTCCATAGCAGCCTTGTCTACTTCCTCTTGCTAGAATGGTTCCATTGCTCCTTGTTGCCCCTGCTCCTACTCCAACTCCTATTGATCAAGAAACACCGGAGGGAGATCCCCTCCCTCAAAAATCTCCATTTCCTATTCACTGTTGTCATCGAGGCCAAATATTTATTTTAACACTGAAACAACTACATTCTCCACATTGACCTCAAAGTTCTCCACCTTGTAATCAAGATTTTCTATCTTGGATATAATTACCTCCACCGTCACTTGCACAATTTCAACATCTTTTTTCAGACCTTCCAATTGACTTGTTATGAGGGTGAAATGAGAGCGAACCTCAGAAATTATTTTCCCACCTGTCATAGAGATCATATCCTTGATTTCCTGCTTGAATGCCTAGTCAATCTCATTTGGGGAGCCACCAACGCCATTTCCTGACGAGGAGGCCATGATCTCTTCGGCTCAGAAAGAATGTATGGAGAGCCATTGTGCATGAATTCTGCACAACCATCCTCTTATATCCAGAATTGAACTCCAAAATGATGGCGGGGGGAGTCCCTTCAAGTTTAATGTTGTTTGCATTAACAATTGTGAATTCATTACTTCTTGGTTTGGACCATAAACACACACAGTCAAACTGAGACGTTCTTCCTCGGCCACAAAAATATCAAATCCTTTTCTGACGACATCCCACCTGGCCACATGCTTAGCATTAATCCTCACATTTAACCATATGTTGGATGAATGGTTCTTTATTATACTAGATAAATCATCGATGATAATTTGTACCGTGAAATGACTACCAAATTTATGCAACCTCAGTCAATCAAATTACCCTTAAGCATCTCGAGATCCTCGAGTTATGAGAAATCATGGTATGTGACATATATTTGTTATGCCACCCTCCTCCATCAACTCGCCTTGAACCAAATTGATGCCTTTGTTGGCTTGATCATCCACCAAAGTGTTTTTCTCTCTCTTGATATGATAGAACTCCAAAATTTCAAATTTATCCATGATCAATTGGATTCTTTGTAGAGTTGGTCTTGTATTTTGGTTCTTGCAATGATTCAATTTGATACATTTTTGAATTGTAATGACATAGTCTCCAAAGACATATATGATGATGATCTTGCCAGTATTGACTCATAAATTTTTATCGGTTGAAAGTGGTTGATGATTTGGATGCATATTTATTACGTATGATGGTTTTGATTTACAGCTCATGACGGCTGTTGTCAAATTCACTTAAATTGTAGATATTTGATTCACCTGTTTTAATTATATATGATGATCATGTTACAATAATTATCTTGTTATTTTATATATACTGGATGTTCTAGATTCTATTTTTATGGATATTTAATAAGTATAATGATGTTGTTAATTTGTATGGATGTTTGTTTCCCTATAAATTCTTTATAAATGTTACCCTATAAAATATTTCAAATGAAGTCATATGATGTTTAATCATATAAATTATTTAAGTTACATGATATATTTAACTAATTAAATTGAAATAAAACATATTAATTTAATTGTATGCAAAAAAAATCATTTTTTGAAAGAAAACAAAGAAGCAACAATGGAAGCAAAATTGGAAGTCACACTAGAAGCAAAACAGGAAGTAAAACTGGAAGCCAAATCAGAAACCAAAATGAACTCATATCCTTGCACTAACTTGGTGCTATTTCCTACAATTGGAAGAAAAAAGAAGCAACAATGGAAGCCAAATTGGAAGCCACACTAGAAGAAAAACTTGACGCAAAATTGGAAGCCACACTAGAAGAAAAACTAGAAGAAAAATTGGAAGCCACACTAGAAGAAAAACTGGACATAAAATTGGAAGCCACACTAGAAGAAAAACTGGAAGCAAAATTGGAAGCCACACTAGAAGCAAAACTGGAAGAAAAATTGGAAGCCACACTAGAAGCAAAATTGGAAGCCACACTGGAATCAAAACTGGAAGCAAAATTGGAAGGTATAATAGAAGCAAACCCAAAAGAAAAATTGGAAGCCACACTAGAATAAAAATGGGAAGCAAAATTGGAAGCCACATTAAAGGCAAAACTGTAAGCAAAACGCGAAACAAAATTGGACGTTTAACTAGATACGAAACTAGGAGACAAATTGGAAGGAATTCCTGGTGATATTTCCAGTGCTAAAATGATGGTATTCCAGGTGTTATTTATGACGTAATTCCAGATACTACTTACGATGTTAATTACGTTGAAAATTCCAGCACAACTCCCGAAAAATTGTGGGGCACTATTACAGGCGCTATTTTTCCGATGTTATTTCTAGGGCTATTTTCGATGTTGTTTTTGGAGTAATTTATGATGAAAAATATGGCGCCAATACAAACATACCTGGTCATGCCCATTTTTATGTCGGGAAAGGTGCCCAATTCGTGAACTGAAAACCACTAAATTTTGACGCAATTTTAGGCGCTATTTCCTTGTTCTGTTGTAGTGTTTTTAGACTTTGCTGACATGAATTCAAGATCAAATTCTTGCAAAATAAAAATCCATTTATTAAATTCCCCCCCAATCACTCATCTACTAAGGACATATTAAAACAGATTAATGTTAGTGACTATAGTGGTATTATTAAGAAGAATATAATGTCATAGTCTCTAGTCAACATAAACTACTGCCAATGCTAACTTCTCAACATTAAAGTGTGAAATTTCAAGGCCTTTTAGGCCATGATTTAGGTAATAGATGGCATGCTCATGGAGAGAGTCATATTCCTAAACCAGAACCATACCTATGGTATATTTTACCATAGTGAGATATAAAAGGAAATCTTTGCTATAATTAAGTGGACTAAGTAATGGATCATAGGTCAATGTCTTTTTAAAGGCATCAAATGATCGTTGAGCATACGTGTCCAAAATAAATGGGAATCCTTTCTTTAGTATGTAGGTTTTAACCTTGTACAAAAATTACCTGCATACGAATTCTAAAAATAAAAAACAAATAATGGCGAGAACATAAAACATATAACAAATATACACAGAGCTTTTTCCCTAGATCCCAAAACCGGGACTACTAGATTGATTTTTCATTATGTTCCTTTCAATTTTACAATACATACATATACATGTCGAAGCATTCTTAAGCCCCAATCCATTAACCCTTGATTAGAACATAACCGTAGTTCCCTTGACCAGATCTATAAAATACCATGGGAAGAAAACCATCATGCCCAAAACCATGTGCAAAACCCATGCACAAAGCCATAGGTAGGTCCACCCACCTAATATAGGGTCCAATTTTTTTTTCCTAGGGTGTTGCCCTGAACCCCATGCAGGGGGGCTGCCACTCCCCTGAAACCCCGGACAGGGGGGGCTGTGCTCCCCCTATGACTCCCTTGTTACGCTCGGTGCAACTACCAAGGGGACTTATGCCCCCCTGTGCATGCAACTAGTCGTGGAAATAATATAACACACACCCACACATAGTAGACACATAAATCCCTTAGTAATCTCAATGTAATTTACAATAAATATTCTCAAGAATTTTGCTTTTTCTTGGAGACTTTGAATTTGATGGATATTGGATGTGGGAGGCAGCTAAAGTATTGCTTCAAAATTAAAGGGATCAACCCTAATCCCTTCATTTAACACTATTAATCCCAATAGTCGACCAAAGGTCACAGTAAAAACACACTTGTGAGGATTCAACTAGATCTTATAGAATTGACATCATTCCAAAAAATTTCAAATATGATTTGGGTGATCCACTCTCTTTTGAGAGTAAGCAATGAGATCATCTAGGTAAGCCTCTACTATATCTTTGATATTGTGGAAGGCATATGAAATGGAAAGTTAGAAAGTGGCTCCAACATTTTTAAGGTTGAAAGGTATTTTCCAGTGTGTAAACTTTCCCCATGGGCATATAAAGGTCATCGTATGTTGATCCTCCTTATGGTTTTGTATCTAATTATAACTTGAAAATCCATCCATAAAGGAAAAAAATTCATTGTCCATGCACTCATCAACAATCTGATCAATAAACGGTGTGGAGAAATTATCCTTTGGAAAAGCCTTATTAAGATCTCTAAAATCCATGCATACATGGATTTTTCCTTTCTTTTTCTCCATGTGCCAATGACATTCTTTTCGACAGGTCTCGCTATTATTTCCCAAGTCTTGTTCTTCTCAATTTTCTCTAACTCCTCGTTCACAGAATCTATCCAACTTTTGTCTTTACTTTCCTCTTCAAAGTTCTTTGGCTCTATCTATGACAACATAGCTATATGAACTTGCTCAGATTTTTCTGCTAGTTGCCTCCTTGTTTGTACTCCTTCACTTGTGTTTCCATCAATGCCAAAGGGGGAGAATGTTGGTAATGTTGGCATTGATGTCATTGATCACATGAATGTTGAATTGGGGATAATTTATGTTTGAATGCAAAAGGATGAAAGTGATGTGAAGTGCAAAGGATGAATGTGAAGGTTGAACATTATTAGAATGGGACATTACAAAAGCATATATATATGTATGTGTGTGTGTGTGTGTGTTTTACCGGAAAAAAAAAGTGGACGATAAAAGAAAATATGATTTGTCTCTTGTAATCATTACTGATTGAGCTATTTTACTTCAACTCTATTTTATATTATTTTTTCAGAATTGAAAGTAAAAAAACAAGCGTGTGAGAATTTTTTGGAAATCCAAGAGACGATGATTCATTTCATATTATTACAAAGAATACAAACAACCAATATGGATTTCTTATAAATTATACAATGTGGAATGGTAAAATGACTTCTTCTTCTTCTTCTTCTTTTCTGAAAAAGAAACAATCTGCATAAGAAAGTGGATGAGCAGCAAGAAAAGAGATATAAAGTGAAAAGCAAAAGCAGTGCAACAGTAGACTTGACAACAAAACTGTAAATGAGGTAACCAAAATTTGTGACATGATATTTTGATTGAGAGATTTATGTCCCTTTCTATGTTGTAGCTTGAAAAGGAACAAGTTGTAGCCTGTTGAGGTAGGAGCCTCCTATGGGTTGTAGCCTACATAAAACTTGTGGGAGTTGGAGCTTCCTTTGAGGTAGGAGCCTCTTGTAGGTTGGAGCATATAAAAAATATAATGTAATAAGGAGTATAAGCCTACCTTCACGTCACTTTCAGCCTAAAATTCGTGGTTTTCTCCCTTCAGATTTTCCACTTATATCTGGTACCTTCATGTGTTTATTCTTGAATGTTGTGTGAATGTTTTGAATTATTGATAAATAAATCTAAAAATTTCTCTCTTTGACACCTACAAAAGGAATTCAATAATAACTAAGCACAAACATAAACCATTAACTGCATAAGAATAAGATTAAGTTGAGAAAAAAGTAAATAATTTGAATTACTAATTCACCCCTCCTCTTAGTAATTCCCAATCATAAATAACAAGTGGTATCAGAGCATAGGTCACGAGTTTGATACACACCCAGCTCACGTTGTGGGGGGGGATGTTGGATATTGGATAAAAAAACACTCGCTATGTGTTTCGTGACATGGTCTAACTGCCTCTCGTGGATCCTTATCTCTAGCGATGCGATTATTGACTAGCACTTGTAGGTTTTGGTCTAATGACAATCGTGATTTTGAAAAACCCTGACATTGGGATTAAAATTTGATCATTTTATAGATCCTTTCATCATTTTAGGGATGGAATCAATTACAAGTCTCTCAATATGAAGAGGTTCATGTAGATTGAAGGTTTGTTTGGCCTTAAAAGACTTCGGGTCTCCATAATTGTGTGCTCAAGTTGAGATTAGCCATATAGATATTTGATGGAAGATCCCCTCAAACTGATTTCTCCCTTAGGGAGGTCCATAACTAGAAGTAGCACCAGCAAGAAGTTTTTGACCCTATGGGAAAGGTTGTTAAGCATGGCTTAGAAACTAGAAGAATCTTATTGTGCCAACAGGCGTTGCACATCCTAAATCTTAGGGAAAATATGGGTTAGATGATCTCCCTTACAAAGCTTGCAAGGGAACTTAACTTTCTTCTTCTTTTCCTTATTTCCCTACCCAACATCAGTACTGGTCTTAGCTACACTGTCCTTCCTCTCCATGTTCTCCTTGTTATCACGACCTTGCTTCTTCCCTCTAGATTGTTGGTTGCCTTTTGGAATGGAAGACTTGACTTAGTTGGATGTGGAATATTATGAGGGGGAAGGAGAAAATGGCATAGTTTTCTTAGTAGACCCAAATTGTAAGGTCATAAACTAAAATTAATTAACTAACAAAATAGTTGTGATAGAAATAATTGACCCCACTGCCCCATAAATATAGAGCCCCAATTTCAGTTTATCCAATTTCATATGTGGTCTTGGCACACCAGGAAATATATCACAAAGGAAACCAAATTGAGAATAGATCAAGTCCAACCACCAAGCCCTAAACATGGCTTGCTCTTCTGTGCACACCCCTGAAAGGGACACATCTTTCAAAATTGGTAGTTGAAGTGATTTCAAGAACCATTCAAGAAAAAATTCATCAGGAATTTAAGCTTTGATCATCCTCTTCCTTCGCCTCCACTCTTGAATGTGTTTGGAGATCTGAGTGGCTTTATGTAATTTAAAATTGACCAAGAGTTCAATTCTGACATCATATCATATAGACAATTGAAAATTGTTCAAAAATACTGTAGCTAAATTAGTAAATCGAGAAAATTACCCCCCTTCAACTCTATGTACCACTTGGCCACTTTCCCTATCAGGGTGCATTGGAAAATCCTTAACCTAATTTAATGATCTCCAAATATGAAAACTTGTAAAATGGTCGATGCAATCCTCACCAAGATTTGCTTCAAAGTTTTGAATGTCCAAGGGAAGGTTGGTAGGGATCGGGGGCAATTTTAATCGTATTAAACATGGTTATTCATTAACTTTGATAAACATGGAAAATATAGCATTTCTAGAAATAGTAAACGTAGTTGAGCCATATGGTTCCAACCCCCAAAATGAAAACCCCTTATTTGACCCTAATTAAAAAAAAAAAAAAACCTATATGTTAACTAGCAATAGGTTACTAGTGGTTGTTTATAGAAAATCCCAAATAAAAGTTGGAACCTTGAGTTTTAAGACTAAATGTAGGGAACCCTCCACTTGTAGCAGTATTGTGAGTCAAAGAGGTAGTGACCCCTATCAGCATACCATACAAATAAGAGACCCCTTGATAAGGGTTCCATACATTTGAAAAAGGCACAAAGATAGTCAACACACTACCAGTAGGGGAGGTCCTATTCCCTTGTTGAACAAACATATGAAACTAGATACCAATTGTTGAGTCAATTGAAGACAAAAAATTCTAGAGAAAAACTGGGAAATGGAAAAGGTCCACTTCCTAACAAGGGGCGTGAAGAGGAAACATGTCCACATCCAAAGATAAAACCATAAAAAGGGGATAAAAAACTCACCATGCTTGGTATTGACGAAGGAAAGGTAGAAGGAAAGTCAGACAAAATTGTAGAAATATCGACCGATGGCATCCCAAAAGAAAATGAAACAGTGAAAGAAGTATAAGGTTGGGTTTCCCCACTTACACTAGGAGTGGAGGTGGAGCCAAAAACTACTAAAAATGGCATAGGATTAGAGACAATGGGGAAGGAATAAAAGGTTCCCCCACCACTAATAGTAGAATATGGTGTGTGAACACCCCCATATTCAGTATCCTAACTAGTGCCACTCACATTTTCCATAACAAAAGAAATTGATTTCAAAGGAACACTCTGAATCGAAGTTCCTACAAAAGATACAACAAAAGGGTAATCCCCTGAAATGGAATATACACCAAGCCTGAAAGTATCTAGGATATCCTCAACCTTCACCTAGTCTTCGAAAGATCCTAACTAGAATAAAGTATGAATGGGAAGATGATTATCAAGGTCACAAAGGAAACCACATGCTTCAATTTTTTCCTTTGATAATGATCCCTCCAAGGGAGGTTTCAATTCTAGTGCATCAGACTAAACTAGCTCAAAAGAACCAATATAATCTCACCAATGCCTTTAGAATGAAACCTTGACACTCATAGGAGAAAGACCATAAATCCTCATAGATCGGTGAACTATATGATCATCCACCTTTGAAAAATGATAATAGACAGGGACCAAACACCTTAATGCAAGTTAGAAGCATAAAGCGTGTAACTAAAAATATCCTAAACATAAAAAATAAGCAAACAACTTGTAAGTATCTTCACTTTGAGTGATTAGGACCGGACATCAAAATACAAGAAAGCGGAGAAGGAGCATTCTAAAGGAAACCTTGGGATGATGAGGGCCCAAGTACTACCAACAAAGGTAACATAAACATTTATGCTAACCTCTTAACAATAACCTTGACTGGTTCAAGTACCCTCGCTTCACAAGGAACCCTCCAAGAGCACTTTGACAATGATACCACAAGTATTCCCCACTACAGTCACCTGGGAAGTCTTTAGGAAAGGAAACTAAGCTGCTATTTTATTATCAAATGCTGAGGGGATAATTATGGGTAGGTGTTTCAACAAGTAGGAGAGGGGGCATCTCTCTTTCCTTATCCTCACACAACCTAATGTTTCACTCTTGTGTTAGAGGAGATTTCCCAACAACCTATATGAGACTGGAATTTAATTATTTAATCAACTTCTACATTTTAGTTTAAGTGGCCTTGAAGATTTTACTCTCCACATACCTATTCCAAGGCCCTAAATCACCTAGATTGGTTGGTTTTCTATGACAAAATAAAACTATATTTGATTTTATTATGCATTTATTTTACTTGTATGTTATTTAGGCCAGGGGTTACAGGAGTGCAACTAGTGATGTACTGATGCAAAATAAATCAAATAAGAACACTTAACTACATGTAACACAACTCTCTTTCTTCGATGAAAAGATAATTTTAGTTTGGTTTTTACTAAACACTATTCAATAATTTTCTTTTCCTTTAAAAATGAAAAAGATAAACTTTTCAAATTATATATCAAAGTCAACAAAGACATAGAATTATTCACACAATGTAAATTTCACACCACTCTAATTCAACTAAATACAATCTAAGATGCTAAAATGCACTCATGAACTTCCATGCAATAGAAGCAAGAGAAAGTTTTCAAGCAACCTGCAAGATACATAAATTAGAAGTGTGAAAATTCACTTATAGAGATCAAAGCATATGAAGCAATAAGAACACTTCAAGTAGACATTAAAATGCACAAGCCACAAGTACTAAAAAGTAACCATAATTTACCTTCAAGCACACATAAAGATAGAAACAACTACCCATGCCTTGTGGTAGTTCGGAAACCAAATGAACTTCCTTTTTCTAACTCCCAAAGCAAGAGTAATGACAAAAAAAAAAACAAAAAAAAGGAAACACAAAGAGATATTTCTTTTTTTATTTTCTTAAAAAGTGAAAATTGCACTTGAATCAAAACAAAATCAAATCAAACGTGAAGGCTTGCACCCAGGGGTACAACAAGTGAAGAGAAATGAAGTGGAAGCAAAGATTGTCAAACAAACAACAAAAAAAGGTTGCCAACAAGGCCTGATGCCATCAAAAACTCGAAAACCAAGTCCAAGGATCCAAACCAAGACCTAAAACTCCTGCACAACAAGAAACCCTAGGTTGATACAAGAAAAACTTCACATAAACCAACAAAATACATAAAAACACTCTCAATTCTAGAAATATTAGAATAAAACAAAAAATTTGGACTATAAATAGACCTTTCCAAGCCACTTGGGTACAAAGAAGAGTTGAATTTGTTCCACTTTAGAAGGATACACAATTGTTATTTAAATAGAAATCATACACACATGACTATTGCTAAAGAAACATGCATATACATGACCTTAACAGAGTCAAATAGTGTATATATGTGACTAATATAATAGAAACTCGTGTATCTCTAGAAAACTAGGAAAAAATAAAATTAAAACCTAGATCCAAAGGATCAGGCTGGAAGGATAGATCCAAGAATGGATTAAGAGACTCAAAAACAAAGTAGGAAATTCACTGATCACCCATATCATGGTTACAACCCTTAAGAAAGATACTCGAAGAGTAACTTCCCTAGTGGAGTTTCTAATTGTATTATGGGTTAAAACCCCTGAGGCTAGGGTTGGAAGCCCTAAAAAAGTGAAATCAAACAATAAATAAAGAACACTTCAAATATCATACAACTTGCACAAATCCAAAAAGAAAGGAATGAGGACTCATAGGTGGGTCCTACATTTGATGTCAATCCTTTGGGTTTAAACCCTCATTCTCACTCCAGAGATGAAGACCAACAACACAAGAAAGAAAACATAGAGTATAACATCAAAGTCAATGTATACAAGTATATATGACAAGTTATTCCATAAGAAATTCAATCACATATTCATAATCATGAAATATAAACAAGAGAATTGGGACAGAATATGAGCTTATTTTATTGATAACAACAACATACAGGTAGTTACATGATCACTTGATCCTGACTATCAACACCAAATGGAACCTTCCTTTGGACCCTCCCTTCTCGAGCCAGCGAATGTCTCCTCCTCCAATAGTAGCTATATCTACATGAGATAGGGGAACTCAACATCACAACATAGAAATAGGGGTTTCTTAGAGCCACGGGAGTGCTTAAAATCATGAGAATAATTGACCTAATCTAGGAAAATTGTAGCAATGTATAGATATGAAGGCTAATGAGGCCTATGAGGGACATCTAAGGTGTGTATCTATACCACCATAAATTGGTTTGGGTAGTTATTACATGGGTTCTTGTAGGTGAGTTTCTCGTGTAACCCACAAACCCCACCTAGAAAATCATTTTTTAATATATTTTGATCCATGTGCGAGTTTGTTTGGGAGTACCCACATATATACACAACTTTCATATGGGAAAATTGTGTATAGAATTTAGAAAATAGATTTTTAAGATAATCTTTGGTCTACATAAGGAAAATGGATGTTTCCCTGGTTAAGAAATGCATTTGATGATAAATGAGACAAAAGATGTTATAACACATATGAGGTACATAAGGGAGTTTCCCACTAAGCGCTTAATGATTGTCGGCAATGAAAAACAACACCTATGGTGCAAGGTTATAAATTGGGTAAAATTCCACTAACAATATTATTCAAAGGGTGGTGACACTGGGTAAGCTTTATCCTCATTTGATTTTATGGCTCAACTTTGAGTTGTATACCTTTTTGGAGGAAGGGGATTGTAACACCCCTTGTACATGACAAGTATTTTGTTGATCTTGATTATGGTTGTTGGTTAGTTATTATGTACTTCATAATTCTCATTCAAAGATGATGTTTTGGACTCATTGTCCCCTTGTTGGTTACTTTGGTTGATGTTCACTTAAAATTGACACATATGTGTCTATGTTAAGATTAATATGAGTATCTTTTTGTGTGACAACCATTTCTATTAACTCCCTCATGTAAATAATTGTGAATTTTGATTTTGTAAATTAATTATAATAAACTAACTAAGAGAAAAGTGATATAAATTTACAGCATGGGAAAGGGAATTTCTTGGGAATTGGGAATGGGTGGTTGAGTGTTTAATGACCACCATATCCATGACTATTTATTAATTGATGCCTGACTAAGTCTTTAATGGAGGTATGGTAGGAATAAGGTGGAGTATAGGGCTTCCTAAGTGGAGGACAACCCATTTACTCCCCTGCGATTCCTCGTGGGCCGCATGGGGAGTCAACACATAATACAAATCTTAGGAGGCATGGAAATAAAACATGATTACAACAATGATAGGAGAATCATTCGGAAAAGAGAGGTAGAAGGAAGGAGGAACGATGATAGGGAGAGCACAAGCGACAATGGAGGATAAAATGGTATCTTTGTGAGGAAAATGAAGGAAGGAAACGTTGTGTAGGAGAAAGAGTGCTAATATTAGTGTTGCTTGGATATCTCATAAGATACTACAACATGCTTGTAAGAGAGTTAGAGGAGAGAAAAGGTGCTACAAGCTAGAACTAGGCCATGGGTACACATAACAACAACATGGAGAAGCATCTCTACTCAAGTGAAGGAGCAGTCTTTGGACTCCTGGTCTTGGGGTGAGACCATGTATCCTTTGGATCCCTAGTTTTAAGAGGTGCTCTTTATGTTTTTATCAATTTTTTATGACTTGTAGATGGATGAATATGTGCCATGGATTCCTTTTATCAGCTGAGGATGGAGATGGTGAAATCTATGGATTCCCTATATCTAAGGGCGGGGATGGTGTGATATTTGGTTTCCTTGATTTAGTTGATGATCATGATCTAATTCCCTTAAGAATTCCTCCTCGGGCTCTGGATCTGGCTTAGTGGTGGTTGACTACAAAAAGGATTGCAGTGTAGTCAATATAAGGTTGGGTGGAGAGTTAGAGTCTTGATTTTAGTTGCTAGTTTCATCTACAATGCGAGATAAGTGGTTTGCTTATGCTATTGTGAATGTTATTTCACTATAATGATTGTATTGTTGTTATATAGAATGTATGGTGAATGAAAATTTCCATGTTCAATGTGTAAATATATGAATACTTGGATGCTTTGACATCATATGTGTTACCATATCATATCTTGAAGGTCTGGGCAACTTATTATTGTGACCTTGGACATTTCACAAGTCCTTAATATTTGCAGGGTTGCTTGTATGGCTATGCATATGATTATTTGTGGTATACCACACTATTGCTGAAACAATTTGATTATACATCCTTGGAATGAGATGCATATTAGGATATTCATATGGTATAAGGAAAATTGGGAGTCCATATGTTGCTTGTATCTACACAACATTAGCACGATCCAACTGATGATCAGGGTGGTTATATATATGATGTGTGTATGTTTTTATTGGCGTGTGGGAATTGTGATATCCCTCGACTTGGATTTTATATTGTAAATTTGTATATGATAAGTGTGTTTATTGTTCTGACTTTAAAAGACCTATTTGAAAATTGGTTATTAGTGTTGTATCATTGATAATTATTTAATATAAATTTGTGTTATTATGTTGTTAATAAAATTTTTTTATGGAAATTAATGATGAAGCTACACTTGGTTGAAAGAGATAAGGCTGCAAGTTAATGATGGAAAGTAATTACCCCTATTGAATAAGACCTAGGCATCTAATCTGAGGATTATATTATTAATGATGATGGAAATTATTGATCACTAACATCCCCTAAAGACAAGATGTTGTGTTTGAGAGTGGGGAAGTGGAGCTCATTAATGAGCTAGTAACCTCCTATCATCTGGTGGATGAGGTGGAATTATTACCCAACTACCAACTACTTTGGGAGAAAGGGAGGATGTTTTTTCTTTTGTTGTTGGAAGGATTCATGCAGTGAAAAACTTGGTGAAAGACAAAAAAGGAACAAAACAAGAAAAATAAAAAGGAATTGCATACCTAAGAGCTCGTGGGGACTCTTCACTAAAAGAAGTTACAGTTGGGTGGAGCCTGGTAGCTCCAATGTTAATTTTCAAAGTAATAATTTCAAGTTTGTATCTCAATCACTTTGATTTTTTAGGAGATGAATGTGTTATAATGATTTATGTTTACTATGTGAGTAAAAGACTCTGAAAAATAATGCTAGAAAAAGGAAAAGAGAGGTAATTTTTTTTTTATTTATTTTTTTAATTTTTTTTTATCTTGGAATATTGGTTTTACTTTGGATATTTTATGCATTCAATACAATGGAATTACAAGATAGATGAGAGAGTAAAAGAATAAATTTTGATTTTTGTAGATTTAATTTCTGATATATATGTGTGTGTGTTATATAGATATAGATATAGATATATGTATATATAGAGATATATATATATATATATATATATATATATATATATATATATATATATATATATATATATATATATATATATATATATATATGAGCCCCAAGAGTTAGCTCAATCGGTCAAATCAAGTGCCTCGCCAATGGGAGGTCACAGGGTCGAATCCCGAAAGCTCTTGGGGTTAGGTCAGTAAATAGGCCGAGGGGTGTTGATGCCCTTCGGGTGGCGTCCACTCAGTGTTTAAAACCCTGGACGTAGCGGCTACCCACTGACCCGGGTATCCGTGAACCAGTAAGTGAAAAAAAAATATATATATATATATATATATATTGCGAATATGTATGTTCTAGAATTCAAAGTGTAAGTGTGTAAAATAGAGTTTGATGAAAAGAAAGTAAAGTGAGGTACCGATAATTAAAAATGGTGAATTTCTTTACTATTTCTTCTTTTACGAGCATGTTGGTTATATCAGTACATGTAATCCTAAGTGTACAAGTACAAAGACAGAGTAAACTCTAATTTAGAGTATTTTAGAGAGGTAACAAACTAGTTTATATAGCGTTTGAATGTAAGGTACTAAATTCAAAGATACTTGTTATCACCTAAAACTTGATCACCTAGACATTTTCCACTATGATGATCGAAATACACTTTGTAGTATAGGTTTTACACACAAAACCCACTTTCACCTTAGGAAATGATTTAAAGAACCACTTTTCCTAAATTATTTTTGTTTACCCACTTGAAAATAACCAAAAAAATCATTTAATTAATTTCATGTTATTTTCATATTTACGCATTTAGTGAAAATAATTAAAAAATATTTTCACTCATCCATAGGAATAATTAAATAAATCAATATTTATTTATTATTCCTTAATCATTTAACTCATCTCCATTGAAATAGTTATTAAATCATCATTTACTAATTATTTCTAACCCCTTTTCACTGCATCACCTACGAATAATTAAATAAATCAATATTTATATATTATTCCTTAATTATTTAAATTCTCTCCTATGAGATAATTATTAAATCATTATTTAATAATTATCGCTAACTTACTTTGACTATATCTCCTTAAAGTAATTATTGAATCAATTTTTTATTTACTTTAACTATTTTCCTTAATTGACTCAATAAATCATTAATTTTTTAGTTAGTTTACGGAATAAAGATTTCTCGACCATTTCAAAAATCTTTCCCTCTCTCAAATATAATAAAATATTCATGATTGCTAGATCTTGATTTAACCTAATATTTGTTGATTATTTTTCTAGATATAAATCTATCCTAATATTTTACTATAAATAAAAAGGTTTTCTCCTCACTCTCTGCACATGATCATTACTTCAATGTCACTATTGTCTTATGATTCTTGGGTTCCCAAACTAAGTTCACGTATTCTCCATCCATTTTTCTCACTACAACCAGTGAGAGAGAGACCAGCTACCGAAGCAAATGATACAAAGAACCCATCCCATAAAGGGAGATGCTTAAGACCCAAGTCTTCATTCTTCTCCAACATGTGTAATTTCCATAATAATAATAAATATAATTTCATTTCCATTAGGTTTTCATTGTGTGATAAACTATTATGTGTTCTTCAACATTTGAAGATCATTTTTTTAGGGTTTCTAACAACGTTTTTTAAAGATCATAGGCATATTAGAATTTTTTTTTTTATATGGTTGTTAGGGTTATCTATCACAAATAACTAAAGTGAGGATTTTTGTATATCTTCTATAAATCTTCATACTAACAATACTATTTTTTGAAATAGTCATAGTAAACACAATTATTTATGAGGTTGAAAAAACCTGAAGTATTGGCAATGAACAGACATAAACATATTCACAGAGGGTGTATTCTCTAATTAAAGAGATTATGATAATTTCATTTTCTAAGATAACTTTGAGAAGTTAACTAAGTTGTTATGGAAAAATCTAAGAATAGGTTAGATCAATGTACCAGTGAAAACAAAGAACAAGTTTAATAAATCTTTCAAATACAACTCACAAAGTAAAGAGTTCCTATGGTGGGTATGATTTAATTCGATAGCTATTAGTTCAAAATACTATGCGAAGCATATTATAAATATCTTGCATACAAGTACAAAAGTTTTTTTGTACATAAAATATAAACACATAAGCATAGAATTAATGAAGTAAACTTATATTGATCATAATTGAAAAAGGCTAACACATAATGTATTTGGTAACAATAAATAGGCTCTAAAGTTGCAGTAGTTGGTCAAAGGTGACCATAGTTTTAACAAAACAATTACTCTGTGTTAATGTTCATGGGTCAGAATGACATTTTTAAAAAAGTTACATGTTAGGCATAAAAGCCTATAAGATATAAACTTTCTTCTAGGAAGTATTTTTTTAGAAATAATCTAATAACTAATTACAAAAACATTAGAACCCTAGCATCTCGTCTTCAACAAAAGTGTCACACATAAGCAGAGAAACAACCATGGGTTTCAAGGACATCCGACTTGGAAATAAGAAGTTGGATATCCCTTTAAGCGTCAGAAAAGCTCCAAATTATATTCTCGAAGGAAAAAGTTTCAAAATTTTTGCGAGGATGCATATTACCTGCGAGAGTTCAAGAAGCAAAAACTTAATTAGAGTTTGGTGATAAAAAAATGAAAACAATATTCAAATAAGAAGACAAGTAAAATATTAAAAATGACGTAATTATTTTAAGGGTATTACTTCTTATCTTTGCAAGTAAATCATAATTGTATAATTAAAAATAAAATGCAGAAAAAGGGTTATAATTATAATAAAACTCAATTGGCTGGGGCGGATGGCTTTCGCTCCCCCCAGCCAGGATCGATTCCTGCGGCGGTGGTTGAGGCCCCGCGCTATGGTGTATTTGTGACGGCTATGCCGTAATTCTGCTCATCTGCTGGCTTCGGCCATATGTAATTATCTGCGGGCTTCGGCCATATGTTGATTTTCCCTCTGAAAAAAATTATAATAAAACTCAATTGAGAAGAAAATGTAATCTTATAAAAAATTGTGTAAGGAGATTAAATCCTGAATTGGTGATAAGAAAAATGATATGAGTCAAATATATCTATTGTTGTAGGGTTAAAACCTCAAGGAAAATTTAGCAGGTTCTATATAAGAGTTTCTCCAAATAAAATATTTTATGGCCATGCTAACTTAACTATGTTAATGGTCGTGGCAACAATTTCTAGCCATACCTATTCATAATTTTATAAAAACCCGGAAGGTAGCACGACGGAGCTCTGGAGATCGCTGCTAGGGTTCTGCACTGCGCTCAGACGGCGCAGACTGATCTGCGCAGACAACCAACAAGGACCTGACTATTCGAACAGGCATCTCTAAACAGTGGTGTAAGAGGGCGCAGGGCACATGGGCGACCCCCAGGGGGGGGCCTCGGCAACCTCCCCCATCGCACACGAAGTGCAGCACCAAAACGAGAGAACAATACGGTTTGGATCGATCCATGAGAATGTCATCAATCAAGAAATCCTGCGCCAGAATGAGCGCAAAGGAAAAGAAAACCTGGAAGCAAAGGTAAATGGAGAGAATGTGAAGCAAAACCAAACAGATGGTACCCAGAGGGTCTCTTCAACCACCTGCAAACCAATAGCTACAGATCGACCCAGAATCGAACTGCCGGGGGAAAAAATAGAAGCAAGAATCCAATACATGATGGATCATGCACTCATTGGGAAATTCATAGGGTTTTGGCCGACGGAAAAAGCCCTCTACAGTTGGATTGCAGCGAAATGGAAACCTAAGGGAGATGTGACTCTGCAGTTAGGCCCAAAAGGATTCTTCACAGCGATCTTTTTTTGTCTGGAAGACAAATACAGAATCCTGGTTGAGGGTCCTTACTTCTTCAACTCAGCTGGCCTATACTTACGGGACTGGGCTCCCAGATTCAACCCGGATCAGGAGGATCTCACATGGGCACCGGTCTGGATAAGACTATACTCATTGCCAGATGAATACTGGGATGAGGACATTCTGAAAAACATTGGAAATGGTCTGGGGGAATACATAAGGACTGCTGAAGAAACGAAACTACGAAGATATACATCTTACGCCCGCATATGCGTCTTCATGCGCCTTGACAAAGCCCTGCCAGAATCGGTAAGTCTCTCTCACCGTGACTATGAGTGGATCCAGCCTTTAGACTATGAACATGTTCCGTTTCGCTGCCGCAAATGCCATGCCATAGGGCATCTCTTTAGAGACTGCCCCCTGAATGCTCAAGCTAAAACCCCCTCCCCCACCGATTCTCAGACCAATGATGGCTTCACCAAAGCCCCTACCCGCAAGCGAGCGCATAAAAAACCATCAACAGGGAAGAAACCCAAACAGAACACCACCTCTGACCATGTTGTCAGGAACAGCTTTGGAATCCTGGCACATGTCACGGACGAGCATACCACTTCCTCTCCTCCAAGCGCTGACCTCCCCTCATCCTCTTCCCAGCCACCTCCCGCGGCCCCTCCATCCAAACCCCCTCCCTCTAAAGATCCCCCAGCCCACAACAAGGAGAGCAAAGAGAAGCAGCGGGAAAAAGACAATGAAATGGAGGTTGATGGATCCTCAGGCCCCTTCCAGGGTCCAGAAATACCCACGGAAGGAGATAATCAGGTGCAACAAATGGAGGAAGAACCAGAAAGTATAGATCTACATGGATTAGACATACTCGAACTAGAAGCAGCATGCAAGAAGAAAGCATATGAAAGCATCCCAGAGCTACAGCTTGACAAACTGGAAATGGTCATTTCCAGGGCCTATCATCAAAATCAGCTTGGCATCCAGCCAGGAAGTCAATGGGATTTAAGCCAAACCCCAAAAGATTCCAAAAAAAGGGGAAGAAGAACCGACCTCCAAAGAACAATAGCGGTCGGGAAGATTCTGGTAGACTCCGGTAGGTATGCTAAGCTTACGAAGTACTACAAGCCCTCCACCAATAGTGACTCATGAAGCTCATTTCATGGAACCTTAGAGGGCTTAACGGCCCAGGAAAACTCAGAATGCTTAAAAATATGGTAAAAATGGAAAAGCCACAAATATGTTTTTTCCAAGAGACAAAATGTAACAGTACAACTCTAGAAAGGATACTCTCTAAAGCTTGGCCAGGATGTCAATCAGTTGCTGTAGATGCATCCGGTGCTTCTGGGGGATTAGCCATTGCATGGAACTCTCAAGCACTCACTCTGTCGGACTTTCATGCTTCACATAATCTAATACAAGCTACCTTCCACATAGTTGGCACAAATATTCATGGGAATCTCTCGAATGTATACTTCCCTCAGGAAGCAAGGGAAAAGATTGCTCTCCTCCATACCCTAGAAGCTCTTAACGCCAATAGAAGGCACCCACTATGGATAGCTGGAGGGGATTATAACATGATAACAAAATTAGAGGAGAAGATTGGCGGCAGAAACAAGTTGGAACAGGAAAACACCCACTTCAAAAACTTTATTCAGAATGCATCCTTGATAGACTTACAGTTCTGCAATGGCACTTTTACGTGGAGCAATCGCAGAGCAGGTATACATCAAATAGCCTCCAAGCTGGATCGCTTTCTCATCTCAGATAACTCGGTCCACTTGGGGGGAGATTTCTCGGCGGCCATTCTTCCACACTCTGGCTCTGATCATTGGCCGGTTGCCCTTCAATGGCAACGTCCAGGCAATAACATACGAAGACCTTTTCGCTTTGAGGAGTTTTGGTTCACTCATCCCTCACTCAGAGACTTCGTTAACTCCACGTGGACATCCTTCAGCCCTCCAGAAGGATCCAAGATGTTTCAGTTTCAACAGAAACTCAAACATCTAAAGCTTAGCCTCAAGAGATGGAACAGAGAGACCTTTGGAAACATCTTCAAGGCGCAAAATGATCTTCAAAAAGCCCTGGAGGATTTGCAAAGAGAAATAAGTACATGCGGCCACACAGAGAGAACTCTCGAACAGGAGCAGCGCATCCACAATCAGCTTGAAGAAAGAAGAAAGCAGGAGGAGATATACTGGAAACAGAAATCAAGAATCAGATGGCTAAAAGAGGGAGAAAGAAATACCAAATTCTTCCATAGAACCACAGTGCAACGCAGAATGGGCAACAATATCCCTTACATTCAAAAATCAGGGGGAGAAAAGGTGGAGCAACATGAGGATATTGAGAAGGAACTCCTCGAACACTTTAAGCAGGTCCATCAAGAACCCGACATCAACAGACATCCGGCAATTGAAAGAATCACCCGCAATATACCAAAATTAATCACAGCGGAGCATAATGAACTCCTCCTTAGCCCAATTCAAACTCAGGAAGTGGACAATGCAATGACTCAGCTTAAAGAAGGAAAAGCTCCCGGCCCGGATGGATTTACCACTACTTTCTTTCACAAGTTTTGGGATTTAATAAAGCTGGAAGTCTGGGAGGTGGTGGAGGAGTCGCGAGTTTCTCACTGGCTGCTTCCCTCGCTCAACACCACCTTCATAGCCCTGATTCCAAAAGAGGAGGACGCGCTCAAACCGGACAAATTCCGGCCAATCGCACTATGCAATGTTATATACAAAGTCATCTCTAAAGTCATTGCAAACAGGCTAAAGCCCCTCCTGCCCATGCTCATCTCTCCGGAACAGTCAGGTTATGTGGAAGGCAGACAGATTTTGGACGGAATCATCCACACGCATGAGATCACCCACACTCTCAAGCATTCAAAGCAGGCAGGTATGCTCCTTAAACTTGATCTTTCCAAGGCTTTTGACAAACTCAGTTGGGATTATATACAGCAAATGTTATCTGCTTTTGGATTCAGCCCCACCTGGATTCGCTGGATCATGAGCCTTATCTCCTCTACCAGCTTCTCCATCTTAGTGAATGGGATCCCCTCTCGCCCCTTCTCCCCCTCCCGGGGTATCAGGCAAGGTGACCCCCTTTCCCCCTTCCTTTTTGTTTTGATGGCTGAGGGCCTGGGACGTCACATTAAGAATGCCCTCCACTCGCACCAGCTCAAGGGTATCTCCATCCACCACCTGCCTGCTACTTCCCATCAGCAATTTGTTGATGACACGATGCTGTTTGGGTACCCATCTGTTCAAGAAGCCTCCATATTTAAAGCAGTGCTTAATGATTTTACCGAAGCCTCAGGAACTAGCATCAACTGCTCCAAATCGCAGATCTTCTTCTTCAACACCCCCCCGGTAGTCAAGTCTGCCATAGTCCGCATTCTGGGGTTCCCCATAGCCACCCTTCCCTCTAAGTATCTCGGTGCTCCCCTCACTGCCTCAGCCATCAACCATTCCTCTTGGCGCAATTTAATTGAAAAACTTGAATCACGTCTCAATCAATGGACTCACAGAACTTTGAATTTAGTCAGTCGGGCGGTACTTATTAAAGCCATTCTTCAAGCAATGTCGCTGTACCTTTTCTCCATCCTGGCAGCGCCAAAATGGGTCCTAAAAAGACTAAGGAAAATTCAGAGAGATTTCCTGTGGGGAAGCAATGCAACCAATCGCAAATGGGCTCTGGTAAAATGGAGCACAGTATGCAAACCGAAGGAAAAAGGAGGAATTGGTCTAAGAGATCCGGAGCACAGCAATGCCATCATGGGAGCCAAGATCTGGTGGCAGTGGCTCACCAACGCAGGCAAGCCATGGGTCACATTATGGACAGCAAAGTATGCCAATCAGCGACCCCAGGAAGAGCTTATCAGATTGGAGCCCAGTGACAAAGGATCACTAATTTGGAATGCAGCCAAAGAACATTATAAAATGATCCAGCAGCATAGTTTCTGGGAGGTAAGAAATGGCAATAATGCTAGATTCTGGATGGACGCATGGAATCAAATGCCTACCCTCAGCAATGTTCTGAACCTGCCTCTAAACAACATGGAGGAGGAGACACAGCAAGTCAAGACCAGGCAGTATTGGACCCAGGAAACGGAGAAAGGCTTCAGAATCTGGAAACCGGGTAACCAAATCCTCACAAACGAAAATCGCCAAGCTTCTATAGCATTGGAAACGGAGCTCAGCAAAAGAAAAATCAGGTGTGACGAAAGGGAAGATATCCTAAGGTGGGGATATCAACCAAAAGGAGCGTTCACTACGTCTGAAGCATACAAGATAATCTGCAACGACTCTGCTCCTCAGGATCCAATCTGGGGCCAAATATGGAACTCTGGCTCCTGGCCCAAGATCTGTCACTTTCTCTGGTTGGTAGGGCATCAGAGAATCCTAACTTGGGACAAGCTCCGAAGAAGAAATTTCCATGGTCCCTCCATCTGTTTTAACTGCAATGCCCATGAGGAAACGCTTCAACATCTGTTGGACTCTTGCCCCCTAGCCAACCAGCTATGGGAGAAGGCAAGCTTTCGATGTCAAAGAAGATGCAGACTTGAACATGAAATTACGAATTCCATACGACAGTGGCAAAAGGACCCGTACAAGAGCAACATCCTCAATCATCTATGGCGATTGATTCCCGGGCTAATTCTATGGAGTATATGGAAGGAGCGAAATAAGCGCATTTTTAAAAATCAACGCTCTTCGCTGGACAATATTTGGCATATGCTATGCAAAAATATTCAAGAAACTGTGATGTTAAGACCCTGGAAGGAGGAGGACTGGCCTACACTAGCCAACGAGAAAACTATCATGGATAATTGGCAAATCAGCTGCACTAAAAGCATGCACCAGCAGAACCCCTCTGCAGCCAGCATTGAAAATCAAGTCGCATGGAAGCCTCCGCCAAAGCACACATTCAAACTCAACTTTGATGGTGCCTCAAAAGGGAATCCTGGGTTAGCAGGCTTTGGAGGAATAATTAGGAATCATGAAGGTGTTCCCATGACACTATACTTTGGAAACATTGGCTGGGACACCAACAACTCAGCTGAATTGGAAGGGCTATGGCAGGGACTTCAACTTGCTGGGGAGCTCAACCTCCACCCTCTGGAGGTAGAAGGAGACTCCCAAATCCTCATCAATAAGGCCAAAAAAATCCTAAATGGATCTCAGGCTAAAAAAATAGCCACCAGTTGGAGGCTTGAAGCACGACTGGAGGCAATAGAACAGAAGCTTCACAGCAACAGAGCCATCACCTTCACACACACAAGGCGGGAGGGCAACAAGGTTGCGGACTTCATGGCCAATGTTGGGGTGGGGACTTCATGGCCAATGGACAGCTGAATACTATATTATCGCATGTGGAAGCTCAAGAATGTTCTCGACTGGTCCAAAAGGATGCAACTCCCCCGGATGCGGGTGATTTGTGAGACGGGACAGGAGTGGGTGGCTGGACACATGCCGCCCCTCAGCCATCACGTGGCACCCACAGTGAACAATTGGAAAGGACGAGGGAGGTTTAAGGCGAGGGGACTTGGGACAGTTAATGCCCGGAGAACGTATTCGACCCAGCGGAAGGCAGCAGTAATGGCGGATGGGATCCCGAGCAGGGTAGGTGAGGAGGTTGAGAATAAAACAGGGTATGAGCAGGGAATGTTGGTAGTTATGCAGTCGGCTGGCCTCTCTGTCGTTGTTGAGATTCCTTCTCAGAAGGACGGGTTCATCACGGGGTCGGCTCTGGCAGCAGAAAGTCTGGTTCATTTTGTGGTCTGCTGGAATTCTCATCCCTCAATTGTGAGACCTCGACAGCGTATGCTCAGTCGTCGAGGCTCTTCCAGAGGAGGGGTCTCACGCAGGAATGAAGGGGACAATGCTGGGCATTGTTGCCACTGCAATCTTGCCAGCTCTATTGGAGCCACCCCCCTACACTCCAGTCAATTCATGGATGCAGGGGCATCAGGCTCGGCCACCTTGCTAGCCTTTGGTTCCACCATCTTCAATTTTACCAGCTCAACAAATAACCCAAGGATCAGCGCGCATGTTTCAATTCTGTTTATTGAGAATGCTCCAGATGATGACGACCCCATGGAGGTTCAGGGGCAAAGGATGCAAGTCAACCCAGGGGAAGCAGAGCAGGCTCCGGAAGCTGATATGGAGCAGGAAGCAAAGGTACCGGCTACAGACCCGGAAAATGCCAAGCATACTCAGAATGTTCCAAAGGCGGAAATTGGGGAAGAGGCAGCGACCTCTCCAACTGATGCTGAACGGGAATACTATGGATGGTGCCCAATTGTGGAAGAGCAACCGGATGAATGAAGGCGCCCGCGCTCAAGGTTCGCCTGGTCGCTCAAGGTTCAGTTATAGTCTTTGGCGTTTTCTGTTTTGTTATCTCTGTCATGTAATTTTTGTTAATGATGTGGGCAAAAGCAGTCTCCCCTGCGAGGGAGGAAATGGATGGCACCCCTTTTTGTCTGATGCCCCTGCGTGGGCCTACGTCTATGGTCAGCCTTGGTTTTTTAGATTGTCGCCCCTGCGCAGGCTTGCAGCGATGGTCAGTCTCAGTCTCGGTCTCAATCTGGTGCCCCTGTGTGGGCTAGAGCATGCTTTTGTGTCTGATGCATTATCGGATCTCGGGTGGGATACCCAGAGCCTGTCTCACACTGGTTTTGCCATGATGTACTTTCGACCTTTGTATATATTTTAATAGATTAGTTTTTTTACCGAGATTTTTTTTTTTTTATAAAAACCCATGTTGGGTTAGGGTTTCAATTATGAAAAAACTAACTAGAAAATTAATGAAACAACAATCAATAAAAATCCGAAAAGGAGTTAAAGAGTGAATAAATTCACCTGTACAGGAAAAGAGATTTTTTTAGCATTGGAGCCTTTCCAAACAAGTTTGCGATAGGAAAAATTAAAAAAAAAAAAAAACCAATTAGGAAGATGACCAGAAAAACCCTTAATACCCTACATCGAATGGTTAGGGTTAAATCCTTGGAAAATTATACATGTGAAAGAAAATTAATAAAAAGTTCAAAGACGGATTTAAAGGTAATACCTGAGTGAGTGTGAATGCAAATCAAGTACAATGCCGCAAAGAGTAACGAATCCATTTAACTATTGGAAAGATAATTCTGACAAAAACCCTAGCCAAAAAAGAGCTCTAAACTAGGACAACAAGTTAGTCATTAAACTTCGAAGCATGAAGAAATAAATGGTTAGATTGGTAAAAAAAAAAAATTACTATGATAAATAAGAAGAAATGTTTGTTGGGTATAACTAAAACATTTTTAAAAATATACCTTAGTCATATTACCAAAGATAGGAGATGACTCTGCATAACGTTTTTACATTTTACTTAATGATGAAAGGAGATAGGGAAAAGCTAGGTTCCTCTACTATCAATCAAGTAATAATGGCAAGGTTTAAAGTAAATACCAGTTTCAAATAATAAGATAAGATAAGATAACTTTATCTATGTCCAACTAATGACCACAAAGTAGGTCAAAGGGACTGTTGACTACACTGATGTATATACAAAGTGGGAGAACCAAACGGTCTCCTATAAAAGATACAATGCATAAAGTAAATCAAAGATACAATGCATGAAGTAAATAAACATCTGGCCCTAGCGGAGAAGATCCAAGAGCTAATAGGTCTGAGGATCAGACCCATCTCTCCTAACATCTAAGGCTGAATGAATAACATTGAAGAAACTCAACAAAGTCTGTTGGCTCGATGAAGAGTCAATGGCAAGTGCAGACTATCCACTAAATCGTATCCTGGGGATGTTTACACGCTGCTGAATGCTGGAGGACATAATCTGTCTCCCAAGAGTGGATCTAAGGCAAAATTGCTGCTAAGATCTCGTGTGGCATGGTGAGGTCCCACAGATCCTCACTGATATGGAGTCTAGATAGGTATTGGTATCCATCAATCTCTTGGTGCCCCTGTCTGAAGGTAGTACCCTGAAAAATGTCGTGATCCTCTGTCTGGGGTCTGGTTTGATCGGAGGCTAAAGAATATGCGCTCGGAACCTAAGAGCCTCCTGCATATATAGGGCCAAACATCTCTGATCGGGGCACCTGAAAAAGCTGGCGAGGGTTCAAGAATCTCTAAACAAGCAATGAAACCTTCCTATGATCTCATAGTAGACAGGGCATTCAAGGATGAAGTGCACCTCGGTCTCCACTTCCTGTAAATCACATACCTGACAGAGTTTGTCTAGTCTATCCATCTGGTGGTCTGTCTCTACCCGAATTCTATGAGAACCTACTCTGAACTGACCTAGAGGAATGCGAAGAGCATGCATCCAGTGGTGAAACATATACTGGGGTCGAACAATGAGCCTGTCTCTCAACTCCAAGAAGTGCTCAGCGTAGAAGGCCATCTTTGGGCGCAACCCTCCTGGAGGATTGACCCAGGTGACCTGGACAAACTGCTTGTATATGTCCTCCCTGATGATCCTGTTTAGCTCCTGTCTAGTAGGTAAAAGGTGACCAACAACATCTAAGGAATATTAGAAAGGAGGGAGACGATCCAACTGAATTCCCACTGACTCTAAGAGGTTTGAACCTCCTGTAAACCAACATCTGGCTCGGCCTAAGGGAGTAGAACGGGCAAAAGTCTCAGAAGAGCAATATGCCAAGTAAGGATAACGGTCCCTACTCTCTATCGAGTCTGCTCAAAAGCTAAGGAATGAATAAACAAGAAAATCGGCGGAATGGATAGTCCTTGTAAACAAATGAAAAACCCTAAGTGTTGACAACCGTAGACCCTTTAAGGTTTGATCCCGACCATTGACGATATGGTTTGCATAAACCTCCATGTTAAAAACCGTTAGAAGACAAGTATAGTTGTAAAATCATGCCAAAATTTTGGAAGAGTCTAGAAACACCATGTTACATTACACCACATTGAATCCTACAATTAAGATTATGAAGCCATATAATAAGAACCTTCGTATGAGAATACAAATACCAAGCAAGTGTAATACCCCCTAATAATACAAATAATAATAATAAATAATATAATATAATATAATATTAAAATATAAGTAAATAAATAATAAACAATAAAGATAAATAAATAATAAAGAAAAGATAAATAATAGTAAATAAATAATGAAGAGAATATAATAATAAATAAATAAATAAAATAGTAAATAATAAATTAGAGTTATAAATAACTATATATAAAAGTAAACTATAAAAATAGTAAGAATAAGTAAAGTTAACAAAAAGTAAAAATGAATAAAATAAGAAAGAGTTAAATTAAGAGAAATATTAAATTAAGTAAAACTTAAAATAAAGAAATAAAAGTTGCATGTTGACACATGGAATGTGTGGATGCAGATCCCTTTCCATTTTTTGGTCTATTTAATGGATGATGAGGAAGATGAGATTCATCCATTCTCTTGGGAGAAAAGTGTTGTGAGACAAAGGATTCTCTGGCAGTAGTACGTTGATTGAAGGCTCGAGGATGGTCAGCTGTAGAAAGATTATGTGTAGCTGAGCCTACGATTGGGTGGAGAGTCATCCCCAAAATATTTGTTTCGGTCAGTATAATTCAAAGAGAATTCAAATACAAAAACATAAGTAAGGAATATTGTCGATACAGATATGTCATCTCTACTCGTATTTTTTTTAAATTCTATGTTAATTAGTTGAATAGATGTGTGTTGATTATAAATTGCATAATTGATATAATTAGTTTTATATTTAAATTTTGGCTTGCTATAACAACAAAATGAAATAACTTGTGGTAATATTAGGTGACATATATTTGGTTAAATAGTGGTAAAGTGAGATAACGATAAATTAATCATTCGCTAGTATGTGATCTAAGAAAAACCTATGCTGAAAATGCTAGATCCCAAATTAGATAATGGGAACCAAAATTTTAGTAAATTTGAAGACATAAGAAGGGGTTAAACCTTAGAAACATATTGAGACATAAGGAATCATATTAAAAATATAGAGTTTACATCATAAACCATTTTGGAGGTCTTTTGAGATATAAGGTTAGGATGAGTTGATGAAATACACAGGTTTTAAGTAAAATTAGGAAAGTTTAAGCCTAGTTAAAAGTATGGAAATATAATAACATGGGTCTTTAAAGGTGTAAGTTGTATACAGGTTCCATGGTAGAAATGGACATTAAAATAAGGATCTATGCTTATATATTATTGAGATGTATATAAAAAGAATATTAATATAATAACAATTTATTATCTTTTGATTAAAAAAAATACAAATAAAAAAATTGGGTGTATGGTAAAGGGGTTTGTTACAAGAATCCCATGGGTGTATGTTGTAAGTGAAAACAACCCAGGATTAGAGTATAGTTGGTTTTATATGTTACCTAATTGTTAACATGTCTTCATTGGTTTAATTGCCATCGATGGCTAGTGCCTTCTTACTCTCAGAATGACATATGAAGCATGGAAAGGCTAATTAAAGCTTGTAATATCGACGTGATTGTTTTATGTTGTTACATTCTAGCATGCACATCCTATAAGAATAGTTGTTCCTTGTATGTTTCGAATGAATGCTTGAATGATCAATATTAATATGTGGGAGGCTTGATGCTCCCTGTAACTTTGTCACACTTATGAACTTCAAATATGAATTCCTGAGTGGTTTTATTCTCCATTATAATGGGTGAGAGCATCTGTGTGTGTGTGTACACGAGTGTTAAATCTCAAAAGAGATAGGCCAATAAGGTTGAGTGCTAAGGGAACTATTGTAATGGGCCTAATGGTTAAGAGCATGTGTTTCCTCCTAAGAGGTCATAGGTTCAAAACCATAGGGGGGTAGAGTATGTATGCCTCCGTAGACTTAGCATTCAAATACCTGCATAGATATGGGCCCCTTGTCCCACAAACAAGGGGGTCTCATACACCAATTTGGTGTCTAGCTTAGCCGTGACCTTAAAATTGGATAATAATAGTAATAAGAATATATGTATATGTATGTATAAAGCTCAATCAGGATAGCTCATATTCGACAAAGAGTCAAGGGCATTCATGTTAACACACACACACAGATATATGTATATGTGTATGGGAGGCTTCCATATCAATATAAGCTCAGGAGGGAGTCACATAATTTTAAGAATCGAGGGTAGGTGTCCCCTTTCGACACACACACACGTCTGTGTGTGTGTGTGTGTGCGTGTTCATATACATTGGACACCCCTTAACTTTTCCAACTACCGAAGGTGTGATGGAGGGATTGTTTCTGTTATGTGACGGGTATAATTTCTTGTCTCGCCTCAGGGTGAATGCTCTGTAATGAGGCTGTTGAAAGGGAGAATGATGTTAGGGAAAGATTGACAGACTTGGAAATGGGACATTGTTCTATCATGATATGGGAACAATTATGTTCTGGTTGCAACCCTCAAGAGGCTATCTCATTGTGATTCCAAGAGAGAGAGTGTAGGGCGATATATGTGGAGACCGAAGGTCGGTTCCACCAAAAACCCCAAAATAATTATAATGGAGAAACATTGTTTTATCACGGAACTAAAGTTTGGAGGATCCCAAGCTAGAGATGCCATGTGGATGAGATGATGTCAACAAGACATCATCTCGGGCTGATGTCAACATGACATCATCTTGCGCTGATGTCATAGTGACGTCATCTTGGAATGACATCATCTCGGATCTTAGACAAGTTGTGAGGTGCGTTATGGGGAACAAGGAGAGAATTGGCAACCGAGATTGATGGATAAGTCCCTGGAAACTAACAATAAATTGTATGTCTCATGACCTCAGAGTCTCGGACCTCGGGGAGACCTCGTCATAGTTGTGAACGTTATAAAAGTGGCTACGGAAGATGGGGGTGAGAGACAAGAGTTGTACTTGTCAATAAATGTTAATAAGCCTGTCTTGCCCTAGGACCATTTTACAATGTATATGTGAGAGGTTGAGGAAGGGGATCTAAGGTTGAGATTTATTATAATGGGAATTATTTAGAAAATACAAAGGGGGATCCAATCTAGTGGGGATGGGAAGGGATCGATGACATGGTAGATTTCCACATAGGCAAGGCAAAGTGACACACGACCCAGGAACACTGACGTGGGAATGGTAGGTGATGTGGAAGGTTGCCACATGGGTACTGCGTTGGAGAGTGATGTGGCTACCACATGGAAATACCTTACTAATATGGTAGGCATTTAATGAGCCAGAATTTAAACCACCATATCGTTTAATCCATAAGTAAAATTGAGTTAAAATTTATATCGTTTAAAAACTATCAATGGGACAAACATAATGGTGACATTAGTTTTTACATTAAATGAAGTTGGAAATCGAGGAATTTTGTGAACCCATTTCCATGACAGGACTATGGAGGTCGAGTCAATAATAGTAATACCTTCTTCTACTCTTACGATGGTCTATGGGGTGGGTGGGGGTATTAAATTTTGATAGAAAATGATGAGTATTCTTTCATAATAACATTGAGTATTACTTCTTACCTTTATATATATTATTAATGTGCCCTCTCTTATGATGTATTTCAATTCAATGATTATTATGATGGTTCGTGTTTCATATGTTTATTTGTGTTATTGGAAAATGATAACTTGTTGTACGATGAAACATTAATGGAGAGGTTGGGTAACGAATTTTCAAAGGGGCTCATCATAAATGAGCGTGACCACCTAAACCTAGTAGTGAGTATCAGGGAAAAACAGAATTGAAAAAGGCCTTCCAAAGTTAACTGAGGTAAAAATCCCAAGGGAAATATGTTATAAATTTCCTTTTACCAATTATTTGACACTTGTAATTCTAACCCTAAACCAATTTCCACCTAAGTATAATGTGGCAGGGAATGAGAAGGTTTAGATGCATTCTTAATAGGGAGTTGTTATAACCTTGAGAAATTAGAATAGAGAGTATAGCATTATGTAAAGAGGTTGGCTATGGAAAGGATGGTGGAGGATTCTACATTGAGTAAGAAATTAATTATAGATTGAGATATATTGGGAGAAAGCTAATAGTTTCTCTCACTCAGTTTATGTGGATAAAGAGGCTATAAGTATACTTTCTTAACAAGGGGGTACTCATGCCCGTTTGTGCATGGGAATTGTTATTTTTGGGCCTTTGGGGGATGACATTACCATGTAGGATACTTTCTTAGCTAGAGGTATTCATTGGAAGATAGGGTTGTAGTAAGATCCTTATAGAGTTCCATCATTGTTGCATATGATACTTACTTAACCAAGGGTATCCATCAAGGGATAGAGGTGTATATGTTGCAAGTTGAGGAGTCTCTCTGCGACACTATGGTTGATTAGTTATATTCTTGACCCTTATGTTATTTTATGAGTTGAATGAACCCTTTGTTAAGTGCTTTGTGTTTCTACAATTCACCTTATTAAGCTTGAGCCCCAGTTGAGGGGTGAAACTTGGTTCAAGTGATTGCATGGGTTGGATATTGGAAAATCAATCCTTTGGTGTGATCCCCCTTGGTTAATATTCAACTTATGGAGTATTGGTTGGGGCTAGTGACTTGACTTGAAAATGAACAAGACTAATAGGCACTTGATGTATTTCCTATTGTTGAAAATTATTTTCTTGGTATGTTATTAAGATGTAGCTATAATTGAATCTATTATTAGTTACAATGGCTTGTTGGTCGCATTGTTACACTCGCTATTTTGGAATGGATTAGGTTGAAATTGAGTTAGTTGTTTTAACTTTAAAAACAAATAAAAAGCAATCAACACCCTTGTTGGAATGAGGGATGCTACAAATTAGAACCTAGATCAATAGTGAATAATTCCTACCAATTTAACGCTCGACCAAAAGTCAATAATTAATATAAATGTTCATTCTTAATCTCAACAATAAGGAATAGGAGTTGAGTAAATGCATAGAAAACATTCCTACACCTACGAGAATAGACGACCAAAAATTCAAAGTTTCGGGTGATTTAGAACTTTGAATGATTTAGAATTCAACTCAAATTTATCATATGAAGGAAGCTATCTAGCTTACTTGTAAGTTATAACACTTATTTAACAATATGGTTACCTTACCCAAATTCTAAAATAACACTATTATGTTCTTAAAATTTAGAATTTGAAGAAATTTGGTCATTATATTCCTAAAGCTATAGGATTTTATGTTGGAGGATAAATATATTGTGTCTAATGAAAGTTTTAGTAGTTATTGCATCGAGAGGTGCTCTACAACCTAGTATAGGGTAGATGCTAGACATTAGATGTAAATAGTTTTTAAATTCAATATTTTTTTATTGTAATTTTTTTTTTATTAATAAAATTATGAACAATTTTTTTAAATAAAAGAAAATCTTAATATACATATCACATTAAAATATATAACATATCAATAGTAGTTATAAATTAACGTCTAATAGTAGTTATAAATTAACATCTATTTTACTATATAAATTAAAATAATGATCTCGTAACCATATTTAAATTTAATTAATAAGCAGATAAAAATTTAATATAAAAACCATGAATATTGGCCCCCATTTTACAATGGATAGTATTAACTTCTAAATAGGCTTTCTTACAATACCATAAAAGAAAATCTTAATATACATATCACATTAAAATATATAACATATAAATTGCAGTTATAAATTAAACATATTTTACCATATAAATTAAAATAATGATTTTGTAACCATATTTAAATTTATGTCAGAGTAGAGGCTTTTGTGATTCATGATTATCTCGTTCAAATAAATGAATCTTGATCGCAACATCCCTTATGTGCAAGGATAAAATCTGAGAGTGGAAGCTTCTGTGATTCATGATTATCTCGTTCAAATAGATGAACCTTGATCGCAACATCCATTCCATGCAGGGATAAAATCTCAGAGTGGAGGCTTCTGTGATTCATGATTATCTCGACTTCTGTGATTCATTATTATCTCGTTCAAATAGATGGACCTTGATAGCAACACCCCTTCCGTGTAGGGATAAAATATCAAAGTGGAGGCTTTTGTGATTCATGATTATCTCGTTCAAATAGATGAACCTTGATCGCAAAATCCCTTCCATGTAGGGATAAAATCTCAAAGTGGAGACTTTTGTGATTCATGATTATCTCGTTCAAATAGATGAACCTAGATTGCAACATCCCTTCTGTGCAGGGATAAAATCTTAGAGATATAAAAATGTTATAAAATAAAATTAAAATAACAAGATTCTTAACCATCAATATTGGCTCCCATTTTACCATGGATATTATTAACTTCTAAATAGACTTTCTTACAATACCATGGCTTTTTTAAATAAAAGAAATTCTTAATATGCATATTATAATATAAAATATAAATAGTAGTTAAAATTATAATATATTTTATCATATAAATTGAAATAATGATTTTGTAACTATATTTAAATTTAATTAATAAGCACATAAAAAATTATATTTACAATATAACAATATTCTTAACCATGAATATTGACCTCCATTTTACCATGGATATTATTAACTTCTAAATAGACTTTCTTACAATACCATGGGCCAATACCATGGCTTATAACTCATTTCAAGATCAAATTTTTTTTTATAAATATTTTATTTTAATTTTATTTTATAATATTTTTTAAATTAAAACTTATTATTAATAATGCCATGGGCCAATATATGACTTATCAATACCACTTGCCCAAAAATCATAACACATTTTAAAAATCAATTTTATATAAATATTTTATTTTATAACATTTTATAAAATTAAAATTTATTATTAACAATGTCATGGGTCAATACATGGCTTTTCAATACCCCTTGCCCAAAACCATAATAAATTTCAAAATAAAAATATTTTATTTTATAACATTTTTTATATTAAATCTAAAATCAAAACACTAATGGGGGAGATGTTGTAGAAGTGTAAATGTTTGTAAACATTTACATGTTGGCTCAATTAAGAAATACTAAAAGGTTAAAAGTAATTGCTTAGAGAGACTCTCTCCAGCCCATTATGTCGAGATGTTGTAATGTTATGTAAACATTTTGGCTTGGTCAAAATAAAATAAAAATTAATAATGATTGCACAGAGTGGCGCTCTACAACCCAGTACATGAAGGAAATGTTGTCACGTAATGTTACATTAAAAAAAATAAAAAAATATATGTGTCGATTAATATATGGAGGGTGGAAAGCATTATATGCTCTCCTAAACATATGTAGACGGAGGGTGGAAAGCATTATATGCTCTTCAAAACATATGTAGAGAGGCAGAGTTATGGGATTGGAAAATGATTAAAGTGCTTTTTGGATTCCTAGTTTGTCCAGTGATGCTATATGGGTGTGAATTGTGGGCTAGCAGCACTCCCGTCTCAAAATGGAAACAAATTGAGAAAATCCAAAAACGCTTGATCATGAGCAAGTTCAAAATAAAAAGTTCAGTACCTTATGAGATAATGTTGAGTGAAACAGGAGCAACTCCCATTGAAGCAATTGCTATGGTGTGGCTCATAAGATATCTAAAAAGAATTGAGCAAATGAGAGTAGGTAGATGGCCTAATGTTATCTTCAATGAAGGCATGAGTGAAAGAAAGAAAACATGGATGAAAAAAAACTACACATGGATGCAAAAATGGAATATCTACCTCAATGCTTATCCCACAAATAGCAAGGAGCTAAAGGATTTTGTTATGGAGAAGTTTCGTAAAAAGGTATGGGGAAAAGAGGTGGGTAGAAAGAATAAATATTACATTGAGGAATTCAACCCTACGCGTGATATACAACAAAAAGAGTTCATTTAGCATTTCATGGAGGACAAAGGTTCTTATTGCTCAATTAAGGACCAACTCACATCAACTTCGGTGTGAAACAGGACAGTGGAAAAGGTGTGAAACAGGACGGTGACTCACATCAACTTCAGTGTGAAACAGCACAGTGGAAAAGGTGTGAAACAGGACGGTGGAAAAGGCCTAAAGAAGCATGGGAAGAACGAGTGTGTACATTGTGCACATCTAGGGCTCTGGAATCGGAAAAACATTTCATTTTGGAATGTGATGCATTCAAAGACATCAGAGAAAGCTATGAGAACATGTTAGCATCAGTTTCTTGGCATGGTCTTTTTAGCAAGGGGATTGTTGGAAGGTTGGGCCGGCTCATCATCAATTTGAAGGGATTGTTGGAAGGTCAGGCCAGCTCATCATCAATTTGAAAAACAGGAAAAAGTGAAAAACGAGGAACTAATGGTCTCATAGACTATTTTTAGCCTCGTGGAACTTAAAATATCATTTCATTTCATTTAATTATATGTATTTGGACAAAGAGCCACTCTACAACCTAGTACAACCCAGTGTTGAAAATAGCAACAAGAAATGATAAAAATAGAATCCAGATATTCCAATTTTAAATTGTCCTTGAATTAAAATTGTGAATTAAAATCGAATTTAGTCTCACTAGTTGCTTGAAAATAATTAATTATTTCATTATGGATTAATTAGTTGGAGAAATTCAAATTAGAAGTCTTTCTGAAGTCATGCAACAATTATCCCTTAAATTAAGGAGATTATCCCTTAATTAAGGAGATAAGATTGAGTTATATTTGAGTTGTAATTAGTTAGCTCAGTTTACTGAGTTAAGTCCAGTTAAATTAGTTCCAAACTATTTGAGGAACTAATTATGAGTTATCAGTCAGTTGATGCATGCATGCACTCAACTAGTGTACTCCAGATAACTGAAGATTCCCTCATCAGAAACTCATGCATGTCTATTCTGAGAAAGACCCAGTTGAGCTAAATGTCAAGGACAGAGTACTATCAGTTGCATGTGTTTTCCCTATAAAGGAAACTAATGCATGCAGTCAAGGTAAGGTTCCTTGAGGATTATGCAGTTCTGACAGTGTGTTAGAGTAGTGTGTGAGAGTAGTGTTCCATTGGGTGAAGGAGAATCATCCCAGAGGAACCGCGCAAGGAAATAGGAGCTTGGAGGGCAAAGAGGAAGGCTTGTGAGAAGCTTTGATTGCCTGTGAGCATCTAGGAGGATTGAACTGAGAGATGGCTAGCTGCGAGAGCTAAGGCTTTGTATAATTCTGATGTATTTCCACCTTGTATGATAATACAGATAGTGGGGTTTTTAGATGAGGCTTTCCCCAAAGTATTTTCATGTGTATTGTGATTTCTTCTTCTTCTGGTTATATTGTTCAGCTCTAATTCAGCTCTATCTTTAAGCTTCCGCAAATTGATAGTAGAAGTAGATTATAGTATTTTGCTTTGGTATATTGCATTATCAGGTTAATCTACAGTCAGATTTTCTACATGGTCTTAGTGCGAGATTTGTAGAGAATTTGCAGAATTTCTACATGGTATCAGAGCTAGTTGATCTATAGAGAAATTTCTACATGGTATCAGAGCCAAGTTTATCAGAGCTAAGTTTATCGAAGCTGTGAACAGTATACGGAGAAGAGAATTCGAAGTTTGAAGTTCGGGGTTGCAGGTGCAAATCGAATTCTTATCATACTTCAAGGTTGGCCAATGGCGTTCTATGGCTTGAGACTCGAGTATGCCTTGGAAGGTAGCTCGAATTACATAGCATGGAAAGATCGCATGGAGGCTATATTAGAAGACAATGGCTTGAAGGATTTCATTGATCAAGAAATCCCAAAGCCAAGTTCAACTAATGCACAAGAGTTGGCTGAGTGGAAGAAGTGTGTGGCGAAGGCGAGATAGATCATCCTTGAGGGAGTTCGAGACCATATTGTCTCGAGTCTCCATGGGAAGGATACTCCATTTTCAATGTGGAATACATTGAAGGACCTCTACCAGAACAGTAGCGACCAGAGGAAATTGGCGCTCAAGGATAAGCTTCGAAGAATCAAGATGGAGAACAGTGATACTATTTCCACATATCTGAACAAGTTCACCACTTGCAGAGATGAGCTTGGTAGTGTGGAAATAACTACTGCCGATGATGATATGGTGAGCCTTGCTCTCCTTGGCCTTCCAAAGAGCTAGAATAGCTACCAGGACTCTGTGAATGGAAGGGAGAAACTGTCAGATTGGGAATGACTGTGGTCGGATCTCATGCAGGAGGAGATCAAGAGGAGCACACAAGATGGTTCTTCATCCAAGGATGATGATGAAGAAAATCTGGCCTTAGCAAGTAAGGCAAGGAAAGGGAAGGGGAAGGATTCCCATTCCAAATCGAATTCTTCTCATGGAGGGAAGAAGGGTGACAAGTCTAAAGTGAGATGCTTTAATTGTGACGAGATGGGTCATTATGCGACTAATTGCCCATCGAAGAAGTCCAAGAGAAGGGATCCTCGGAAGGATCAGAAGGTGAGACATTGGCCTCTCAATTCGAAATGGACTTTACCCTCATCGCATGCATGGTGTCATCGATGATGGGTTGTGTCTGGTATCTTGATAGTGGAGCCTCATTCCACATGACCGGCGATAAAAGTTTATTCAATACCTTGGAGGAGAAATACCTCAAGATGCGCATAGAGATGGGTGACGATGAAAGGTATAGTGTTTCAGGAGTGGGCACGACTGCTTTTCAGAGGGAGCATGGAGCTCCTATCACCTTGACAGATGTGAAGTATGTGCCTGGACTGAAGAAGAACTTGGTATTGGTCACGATGTTGGAGGACAAAGGCTATGATGTTGTCTTCAGTAAAGGAAAGGTGTTCCTTAGACACATCACCATGAGACAGGTGAAACAGATCAGTTCATGAGTTAAGAACCTGTATGCTCTTGAGGTTCAAGATGCATGCAAAGCCTTGAGGAGCAAGGCAAATGTTAGAGACTTGGTGGTTGAGAGGGAGAGTAAATTACCTCTCAACATGCAATCTCAGAAGAAGTCTCAGACAATTGTGGAGGAGCCACAATTGGAGAAGTGGGTAGAGGGATCACATGCAGCCATACCTCTAGGTGTGAGGTGGGGCGATGTGAAGTGATAGTCCCAAGAAGGCTAAAATTGGGCAGGGTCCATTGAGAGGTTTTATCTCATGGATCGTACCTTGCTACGGGAGCCCAAAGTACATAGTAGCGGGAGGAATCAGTGGGATTGATGCAGTCAGAGATCAAAGTGATAGAGGCTAGAGCAGTCAGATACTGAAGAGCGCAGAGAAGGATTGACAATAGTGCAAAAAGGTAGAGTCAGCAGAAGTGCAAAGTTTTCAGTTGATAGAGGCAATAGCAGTCAGAGACTTTGATGACAGATGCATCATACTGATTCAGGTTGGATGTTTTTTTTGTTTCTGGAGTTGCTGGAGCAACAACACTAGAGAGAAGTGTTGCATGCATAACATTCCAAAGGTTCACGATCAGGATCAAGTTGAATTCCTTTCTTGTTGAGAGGGAGTGTTGAAAATAGCAACAAGAAATGATAAAAATATAATCCAGATATTCCAATTTTAATTTGTCCTTGAATTAAAATTGTGAATTAAAATCGAATTTAGTCTCACCAGCTGCTTGGAAATAATTAATTCATTCATTATGGATTAATTAGTTGGAGAAATTCAAGTTAGAAGTCTTTCTGAAGTCATGCAACAGTTATCCCTTAAATTAAGGAGATTATCCCTTAATGAAGGAGATAAGATTGAGTTATAAATGAGTTGTAATTAGTTAGCTTAGTTTATTGAGTTAAGTCCAGTCAAATTAGTTCCAAACTGTTTGAGGAACTAATTATGAGTTATCAGTCAGTTGATGCATGCATGCACTCAACTAGTGTACTCGAGATAACTGAAGATTCCCTCATCAGAAACTCATGCATGTCTATTCTGAGAAAGACCCAATTGAGCTAAATGTCAAGGACAGTGTACTATCAGTTGCATGTGTTTTTCCTATAAAGGAAACTAATGCATGCAGTCAAGGTAAGTTTCCTTGAGGATTGCGCAGTTCTGACAATGTGTTAGAGCAGTGTGTGAGAGCAGTGTTCCAATGGGTGAAGGAGAATCATCCCAGAGGAAATGCGTAAGGAAATAGGAGCTTGGAGGACAGAGAAGAAGACTTGTGAGAAGCTTTGATTACCTGTGAGCATCCAGGAGGATTGTACTGAGAGCTGGCTAGCTGTGAGAGCTAAGGCTTTGAATAATTCTGATGTATTTCCACCTTGTATGATAATACAGATAGTGGGGTTTTTAGCTGAGGCATTCCCCAAAGTATTTTCATTTGTATTGTGATTTCTTCTTCTTTTGGTTATATTATTCAGCTCTAATTCAGCTCGATCTTTAAGTTTTCGCAAATTGATAGTAGAAGTAGATTATAGTATTTTGCTTTGATATATTGCATTATCGGGTTAATCTACAGTAAGATTTTCTACATGGTCTTAGTGCAAGATCTGTAGATAATTTGCAGAATTTCTACATGGTATCAGAGCTAGCTAATCTATAGAGAAATTTATACACCCAGTACATGAAGGAGATGTTGTCACATAGCCTTACATTATAAAAATTTAAAAATATATATATGTGTCGGTTATATATGTATATGCAACCCACTACATGGAGTAATGTTACATTAAAAAAATTTAAAAATATATGTATGGATTAATATATGTATATGCTAGAGATGTTGTGTGTAAAGTTACTTTAAAAAAAATAATAACGTTGTAAATAAAATACTTCAATTTTCACCTTTATTTTACATCAGACTTTATATAGTGAGGCAAAGTAATTGAAATTAAAAAAAAATAGTATGAGGTAATTCCTTCATGACATGAGATCTAATGCCTATAGTATGCTAGAAATGTGTAAAATGTAGTGTAAACATTTTAACTTGGTGACAATAAAATAAAACCCTATAAAAATTAAATAATAAAAATTACCCATGGTATTGACCATGATATTCACGTGGAATATAACCTATTTAAGGGGAATTTAAACTAGCATAGATCCATCTTACTTTGATGTTATATTTAGATACATAATTAGGTGTAGAAAATGGTGTTCAATCCATCGCCTACCTCCATCCACTTTTTAGTAGGTTTTATTGGGTAAAATATAATACTTTATTGGGTAAAATATAATACTATAATATTACATTTTACCCAATATTTCCCCTCAACATGTTCACTTCTTATTGTAATTTTTCTTCATATTTGAAGTTTAAAAGTAAACAAACTCAACTATAATATTGAGTAAAATGTAATATTTACGTTGGGGTGTGACGAGAAATATTAGGTAAAATGTAATAATATTACATTTTAATCAGTATTTCTCCCACCCCTGGCCATTTTTTTATTGGGTGGGGGTGGTAATAAATATTGGGTAACATATAATATTGTAATATTATATTTTATCCAATATTTCCCCTCACCCATTCACTTTTTATTAAACTAGCCTACATCCATCTAACTCTAGATCTATCATGCACAGAGAGAGATCAAACCCCTCGAGGTGAAAACCTTCTTTTTAGATTGTGGAATTTGAGGAAAGGTTTGCACCTAGAGGGATGATAGATCTAGAGTTAGATGGATCTAGGATGGTTCCAGTTACAATGACACATTTTTAGATTAACATTATTATGTATATGTTTGAGATAAACTTCATACTTTGAAATTTACATTATGTTTTCTTTGTTTGACATCTTGTCTTGAATGGTTTCTACATCTGCACTTGGATACTTTGAGTGGTTTGTGTGTTTATGTGTTTTGATTTGGATGGTAATATTTGTGAATGTTACAATTGTTGTGTTATATTTCTATATGTGTATGTAATTGTCTGTTAGTAATTAGTTGGTGATGAAGAAGGGAGACAATCTTGTCAATAGTTTGCAAGAGGATTGATACTGCACATATATTTCATTTAATTTTAGGTATCACAACTTTTGACAATTAATAATTCTTAATAGTGTCCCTCCAGGTATTACTAAATATATTTTGAAGAGTAGTTTTAATAATTTACTGCATCAAGATTACTCTTGAAATCATTTGTTTCATTGCTAATGTTTGAAATAATTTATTTCCTTCAAAATATTTTGATGATATATATATATATATATATATATATATATATATATATATATATATATATATATATATATATATATATATATATATATATATAGATAGATAGATATATATAATATAATATATATAGTTTGTTTTGTCAAAGTCAAGAAATAATGTAATTTTGATTTTTTTTTAATGACGGGTCATATTTACAAAATCTTTACATTATTTGTTAGTTTTTCCATCTATTTATATCGATTATATGAAAAGGATAGTTGAGATTGTAAACCATTCAATTCTTTAACTTGAACTATTGTAGTAAACATCATACCTTGTCTCTCTTGCTCTCCAACTAATTACTAACTATTGTTAGTAATTAGTTGGTGATGAAGAAGGGAGACAATCTTGTCAATAGTTTGCAAGTGGATTGATACTGCACATATATTTCATTTAATTTTAGGTATCACAACTTTTGACAATTAATAATTCTTAATAGTGTCCCACCAGGTATTACTATATATATTTTGAAGAGTAGTTTTAATAATTTACTGCGTCAAGATTACTCTTGAAATCATTTGTTTCATTGCTAATGTTTGAAATAATTTATTTCCTTCAAAATATTTTGATGATATATATATATATATATATATATATATATATATATATATATATATATATATAGATATATATAATATAATATATATAGTTTGTTTTGTCAAAGTCAAGAAATAATGTAATTTTGATTTTTTTTTAATGACGGGTCATATTTACAAAATCTTTACATTATTTGTTAGTTTTTCCATCTATTTATATCGATTATATGAAAAGGATCGTTGAAATTGTAAACCATTCAATTCTTTAACTTGAACTATTGTAGTAAACATCATACCTTGTCTCTCTTGCTCTCCAATATTATTAGGTTGAATTACTATAACGCAACAATCAATGCAAATAGTTAATCATTTTTTTGTGCTTGCACTGAAATCAATGCATGTTGTTAATCCAATCACTTTAAGTTAATGTACCATCATACATTGAGTTACATCAAATCAAAAATCATCATCTCCACTAAAAGCAATGCATCTAACGCATGCAATTAAATAAGATTAGAAAACATCTACCGTGAAATCAATGAATCTAATGCAAGCAATCAAATAAGATTAGAAATCAATATCTACACTAAAATTAATGCATCTAATGCAAGCAATCAAATAAGATTAGAAATCAACATCTACACTTAAATCAATGCATATAGTGCAAGCAATCAAATACGGCTAGAAATCACCATCTACACTAAAATCAATGCATCTGGTGAAAGCAATCAAATAGGATTAGAAATCACTATCTACAATGAAATCAATGCATATAATGCAAGCAATCAAATAGGATTAGAAATCATAATCTACACCAAAATCAATGCATCTAGTGCAAGCAATAAAATAGAATTAGAAATCACCATCTACACAGAAATCAATGCATATATTGCAAGCAATCAAATATAATTAGAAATGAACATCTACATTGAAATCAATATATTTAGTGCAAGCAATCAAATAGAATTAGAAAACATCTACACTAAAATAAATGCATTAGTGTAAGCAATCAAATAGGATTAGAAATCAACATCTACACTGAAATCAATGCATTTAGTGCAAGCAATCAAATATCATTAGAAATTAAGATCTACACTGAAATTAATGCATCTAGTACAAGAAATAAAATAGGATTATAAATCACCATCTACCATGAATTCAATTCATTTAGTGCAAGAAATATTCTTATCTCTCCCCCCCCATCTATATCTATATCTCCCTCCATCTCTCCTTCTTTATTTCTCGATTTCACCCCCAAACATAAACACTCTCTCGCCATCTCTTCCTTTTCACACCCCCTGTCTCTCTATTGCTCTACTTTTCTCTCTGTATGTATTTTTTCTTCCCTTCCAAATCCATCTCTTTGTCCTCCCTCTCTCCTCCTCTCTCTCAAGCCATATCTCCCTTTCTCTCCCAACTCTCTCTCTCTCTCTTTGCCCTCCAACCCTGTCACTATCTCCCTCCCTCTCTCCTTCTCTCTCTCCCCCTCTCCCCCCTCCATATTTGTGTCTCCCTCTCTCTCTCTCTTACACTTATCTCCCTCTCCCAATCCTCTCCTTCTCTCTCTCTTCATTCCTCTTCTCCCTTTCTCTCCCAACTCTCTCTCTCCCTCTCTCTCTCTCTTTGCCCTCCAACACTGTCACTATCTCCCTCCCTCTCTCCTTCTCTCTCTCCCCCTCTCCCCCCTCCGTCTTTGTGTCTCCCTCTCTCTCTCTCTTACCCTTATCTCCCTCTCCCAATCCTCTCCTTCTCTCTCTCTTCATTCCTCCTCTCCCATGTCCTTCAATTTATCTCCTTCAATGCAAGAAATCAAATAGGATTAGAAATCACCATCTACACTAAATCAATGCATCTAGTGCAAGAATTCTTCTTCCCTCTCTCCCCCCTCCATCTATATCTATATCTCCCTCCATCTCTCCTTCTTTGTCTCTCTATCTCACCCCCCCCCCCCCCCAAAACACACATGCTTTCTCCCTCCATATCTATCTATCTCTCCCTCTCTCTATCTCTCTCTTCTTCCCTCTCTTCACCTTCCATCTATATATCTATCTCTCTTTGTCTCTCTTTTGTCTCTCTATATCACCCCCAAAACATACACACTCTTTCTCCATATTTATCTATCTCTCCCTCCCTCTTCCTCTCCCTCTCTCTCTTTCTTCCCCTTCTCTCCCTCTCTCCCCCCTTCTATCTCTCTTCCCTCTTGCTCTCCTCTCTCCCTCTCTCTCCATCTCCCTTATCACTCCCTCTCTCTCACTCCACCTTTCTCTCTCTGTGTCTTTCTTCTTACCTCCCTCTTTCTCTCCCTTCCTCTCTCCTTCTCTCTCTCACATCCAAGATCTCTTCCTTCCTCTCTCTTTCTTTCTCTCATGCCTCCCTCCGTCTCTCCCCCTTATCTCTTTGGCTTTCTCTCTCTCTCTCTCTCTCTCTCTCTCTGTCCTCCAACTCTGTCACTATCTCTCCTTCTCTCCCCCTCTTCTCTCTATCTCTCCTTCTTTATCTCTCCATCTAACCGCCAAACATATACACTCTTTGTCCATCTCTCTCTCTCTCTCTCTCTCTCTCTCTCTCCACTTTTCTCTCTATATATGATTCTTCTTCCCTCCCTCTCTTTCCTTCCAACTCCATTTCTCTATCCCTCCCTCTCTCCTCCTGTCTCTCAGGTCCTCTTTCATACTTCATCTCTTTCTCTTTCTCCCCCTTCCTCTCACTCCCTCTATCTCTCCACCTCTATCACTCTATCTTTGTTCTTCCCTCCCATATATATCTAGAGTTAATATATATCATGATATATTAATATATATTATAATATAACAAATTTAATATTATATTAAATTTAATATTGTATTAATCCTAATTTATTAAAGTTATAATAATATTATTATAATATATTAATATTAATATTAGGTTTAATGATATTTTTTACATGCCATGATAACAAAATTTTCAAATATTACAACTTTGAGGTGGAAATATTTGTCTTTAGAGATTTTAATATATCCATAGGATATGATTTTACTTTTAAAGATTCATTTTACAAATATTTAATTGAAAGAAATATTAAAAGATTTTGGAGCAAGATTTTAGATTCTTTGTGTTGAAATAACATTTTTACTTTATTTTAATGTGGTAATTTTTTTTTGTCGAAGGTGAATTTATGATCCATTCAAATTCAACATATATGATAAAATAACTATTAAACACATAAGATAATTGTATTACAATACAATTATCTTATGCACTTAATAGTTATTTATCATATACGTTGAATTTTAATAACTATATAAAACATTTAAATTAATTATTTTTATTTTTAGATTTTTAAAATTTTTATTTTGGCTGACATGAGTCAAATTTCAACTTTGATGACGCACGGTTAGGGTTACACATCATACTGGGAGCAAAAATTTCTTTGAGGTTCATAAGTAAACTTAACTCTTATTGGGCCGAGAGGTGCTCTACAGATGTCAAGCGTAAATGTTTAACATGTAACATTTATATGGGGTAGATATAGGGATAGATGTGTAGGCATAACTGTTTAACATTTAACATTTATATGTCGTCTCAATTAAAAAAATAAAACATTAAAAATAATAAACAAAAAGTTAAAAGTAAATTAAAACTCCATGCATAAACATTTAAACGTTGGCTCAATTAATAATAAAAAGTTAAATCTAAAGTTATTTTATTATATTTTGATTTTGTTATTAACTTGTGAATATGATTTGTTACAATACCATGACTTATCAATACCACATGCCCAAAAACCATAACCTATTTCACAATCAAAATATTTTATAACAATATGACACTATTCTTAACCATGGATATTCACCCTCACTTTATCATGGATATTATTAACATGTAAATAAGATTTGTTACAATACCATGGGCCAATACCATGTCTTATCAATACCACATGCCCAAAAAACATAACTTATTTTACAATCAAAATATTTTATAAATATTTAATTTTGTAACTTTTTTTAATTAAATCTAAAAGGAAAAAGGTGATCATTACTTTTGAGATATATCTAAACCCTCTATCCTCACCACTACTAAAAAGATTCTCATAGAAATTAAATCAAGGTTTTAATAAATTAAAAAAAAAAAAAAAAAGAGAATACTTTTATATATATAGATGTGAAATTTATATAATACAAATAATATTATTAAGAACCAACATAGATCAATCTTAACTAAGGATCCAATGGATGAGAGCTATCAAATTGACTAACAATAATAGAGAAAATATAGTGCATAATTGTTTTAAGTTTTTCATTATTTTATTTTCTTTAACATGATTGATATAAAAACATAGGTTTAATATTTTACAACCAAATATTTTAAGTAATTTAGATACTTTCTTAAACACAATATCATGGAATCAAATTTAAGAGATAGAGAGAGGGGGGAGGAGGGGCAAGGGAGGGAGATAGTGACAAAGCTCGAAGGAAAATTGAGAGAGAGAGAGAGAGAGAGAGAGAGAGAAAGAGAGAGAAAGAGAGGGATAAGATAGGGAGGGAGATAGTGACAAAGCTGGAAGGAAAACTGAGAGAGAGAAAGAGAGAGATAAGATAATTATATTTATGTGCCACTAATGACCACAAAGTAGGTCAAAGGGACTGTTGAGTACAATGATGTCCACACAAAGCGGGAGCACCAAACGGTCTCCTATAAAAGATACAATGCATGAAGTAAATCAACATCTTGCCCTGTCAGAGAAGATTCATGAGCTAATAGGTATGAGGATAAGACCCTTCTCTCCTAACATTTGAGGTTGAATGAAGAACACTGAAGAAACTCAACAAAGTCTATTAGGCCGATGAATAGTCGGTGGAAAGTGCAGACTGTCCATTAAATCGTTGCCTGGGGGAGTTCGTGCGCTGTTGAGTTCTGGAGGACCCACTATGTCTCCTAGGAATGGATCTGAGACAAACCTGCTATTGAGATCTCGTGTGGCGGGGTGAGGTCCCATGGATCCTCAATGATCTAGAGTTTGGATATGTAGTGGTATAAATTGGTCTCTTGGTGACCTTGTCTGAAGGTAGTACCCTGAAAAATGTCATGATCCTCTATGTGGGGTCTGGTCTGATGTGAGGCTGAAGAATATGCGCTTGGAACCTGAGAGCCTCCTACATATATAGGGCCAAACATCTCTGATCAGGATACCTGAAAAAGTCAGCAAGGGTTCGAGAATCTTTGAACAAGCAATGGAACCTTCGTATGATCTCGTAGTAGACAGGGCATCCAAAAATGAAGTGCACCTTGGTCTCCACTTCCTGTAAATGACATACTTGGCAGATTCTGTCTAGTCTATCAACTTGGTGGTCGATCTCTACCCGAAGTCTATGAGAACCTACTCGGAACTGGCCTATAGGAATGCAAAGTGCATTCATCCAGTGGCAAAATATATACTAGGGTCGAACAATGATCTAGTCTCTCAACTCCAAGAAGTGCTCAACATAGAAGGCCACCTTTGGGTGCAATCCTCCTGGAGGATTGACCCAGGTGACCTGGACAAACTCCTGTAGATGTCCACCTTGATGATTTGGTTTAGCCCTTGTTTAGTAGGTAGAAGGTGACCAAGGGCATCTAAGGAATATCAGAAAGGAGGGAGATGATCCAACTGAAATGCCAACTGACTCTAAGAGATCTGAAACTCCTGTAAACCAACATATGGCTCACCCTAAGGGAATAGAATGGGCAATAGTCTCAAAAGAGCAATATGCCAAGTAAGGATATCATTCCCTACACTTTATCGAGTCTGCAAAGCCCCGAATACGATGCAAGAATGAAACCAATCTGAAGATTGTCTCAAGCCTAAAGGGCTGAGCTCCAAACTCTGCAAGGATGACGTGTTGCAGTATTGTCTATTTGCATCTAATGATGCGGCGGGGAAGAAGAATCTGAACTCTCTCAGCTGAAGCCTAATCTAACTCAAGTAAAGACGGTCCCCAAATCTCTGAGCCATATAGAACAATGGGATGGTTCAAGGTGTCCATGAGGCTCATCTTGGATGAGATGTCCTGGAAGTGATGTCGAAAGCACTGTCTCTCGAGAAGGGCTAAGGATTCATATCCTTTGTTGATTCGAGGCTAAAGCGCTAGTCGCAAACTAAAGCGGGGACCTGAGAATTACATCCCCAAGTAAGTATATGTGTTGGTCATATCAATCTCCTCCCCTCTGAATAAGAAGTGAAGGTCTGAGGTTTTATTCACCCCATTGAAGATCATAACCTTAGTTTAACCCATGTTGACCGTCAATTGTTGAAGATCACAAAATAGAGCTAAGGCACCCAACTGCCTTTGTAATCCTTCTAGGGATGAGGAGAGGAGGACCATGTCGTCAACAAAGAGTATAATAGATATCAGAACCTGGTGAATAAGGTAACCATCAGTGTCTTGGATATTCTCGTGTAGAAATGGTTCCAACTCATCAATATAGATCCCAAATAGGGTAGGGGATAGTGGACAACCCTATTTAACCCCAATAGTGCTTCGAATGAAATCAGACATCCCATGAACCACATGAAGACGACCAATGACAGACTCATATAAATGCATAATAATGGTCAATAGGGTTGCAGAGATGCCAATATCTCTGAGTCTCTGGAGCAAGGCCTCCCTCGGAATAGAGTCAAAATCTTTTCGAAAATCTACGAAACAACAATAGACTTTCGAAGAGCGGTGTAATGCCTCCTCAATCACAACGCGAAGGGTGCAGATGCGGTTAATGGTCTGATTAGCCGGTCAAAACCCTTCTTGTCCCCTAGCTCTGAGTTGCCTCTGCTCAAGGTCACTGGAGAACTTCCTATGCAAAACAATAGAATACAACTTCGAGAACATGTGTCCCACCATGATCATTTTGTAGTTATTGTGATTTGAGATGGAACCTAATTTGTGGATTGGATGGAAGATGTGGTGTGACCATGTCGGTGGAAAACCTTCACGGACTACATGGTTGAAGAGATCACCCAAGTAGCTAACCAAAGCACGGAAACAATGCTTAAAGAACTATGCTTGGTAACCTTCCTCATCGGCTACGTTGGTGTTGTTCGTCACCCAAATGGCCTCTATAATATCTCTGTCTGAGAATAGGTAACAGGAAGAGGGTGGGGACGTAACATGAATTTGGGCTTGCTTGGGAATACCATAAATATTGGAAGTGTTAGAGAACATGGATGTAGGGTCAAGGTCAGATGGAAGAGGGGAGCGTCGGGGAAGGATGGTATGCCAAAATGGTTCAGGGGAATGAGCAAGGAGAGCAGAAAGTTCTTGTCTTCTATGAGAGACAAAGAGTCATTTATTTTGATGGAGGAGACAACGATAAAAAGTTAAGGTCGAAGTAGAAGGGTTGAGAGTGGGTGAAAGCATATTGAAGTTCTTGATGTAGAGTCTTTCATTCGTCATTGTACCATTTGTTCATGGGGAAAGATCTAAATTTAGGGGATATGGAAGTGGAACATGTGGAGTGGGGGAAGGATTAATGGCAGATGAAAGACATGTGCATTTAGTGGGAGTAGAATCAAGCAAGGAGAATTGTGTATCGGATGGGAGCATCTTGTGTAGGGTAGAGGAGAAGATGTCAGGGTTTCCTTCGTCAAATCAGAAGGTGGTTCGGGGTGGGACCCGAGGGGAAGGATAGGGTGGAAGCGGAGGGTCAAACTTGAGAGAGAAGGAAATAAGTGCATGATCAGAAAGGGGGATGGGGGAGACCGAAAGATGGTGAATAAAAGGGAGAAAATTATGGCTAGCGAGGACATAATCAACTACACTCGCATCTCTGCCATATGGCCAACACATGAAAAGGCGAGATTTTGGGAAACATGGGAGACCATTTAGAATCAACAACACTTGAGATCCCCCCAACTGCAATAGATGCTTACCATAAACTGTAGTGGGCCCCAAAGCATCATCTGACATCTGATGAAGCCCTACTGAATCTGGATCTATCCCCTGGGTACAAAACACATCCTCTGATCAACCATGGAGAGGGATTTGGAGATCTCTAGTACAAGCATTGAAGCCACTTAGGATGATGAATTCCCCACTAGCAAAGTACTGGGTGATGTCAGTGTACAAGTCTATAAAGGGGTCCCCATTTGAGCCATTATGGATGGAAAATGACGAATAGGTTGGGGGAAAGTAACAAACTACAATGTAGATGTCCCTCAGAAACCTGGAAGACTCATCTTCGACTACCAAAGATACCCTGTTCCGGAGTGAGTCACTAGCCAAACAAGCAATTCCACCTGATCCTCTGACCCCTCTGAAGCTCCTTGTCTCCTGCCTGCAAACTAAGATCCAATGGTAACCTGCAATCTCTGGGAGAGGTCGAACAAGGCTTGCGTGAGTCTTAGTCACGAAAAGGATGTCCACTGATTCAAGAGCGTCATTGATCCAAGTCCGTGTGTGAAGAAGGACCTTTCCAAGACCTTTTACTTTCGTGATGTGTTAAAATTGAATCTTAAAAGAACATTAACAAATACAACTGCAGACTGTAAGGAAGAGGAACATAACAATCATCAGCACATGAAAACACAAGCCATTGTTAACGGAGTTCGTCCAGGAGGGACTACGTCTCCGGGCCCCAATCAAGGTGGTGTAGGCCGCTGCATTAGGTGCTGTCAATAAAAGTGATGTACACAAGAGTTTGTTGTCTCGATCATACAAGGAAGAAGGCCCTCACGCAGGAGTGGCTCTAAGAGATATTCCACAACTAGAACTCTCAATCAAAACTCCTATCAGTATGACACAAAACATGCATGGTGCGCATCCCGCCAACAAGGCACAAAAGGGATGTCAAAGCAAAACACATGCACAACAACAACAAGAGTATCCCAGCAACATACAACAAGGGATCTCAAAGCATAAAGTACATCATATGAATGATTCCGCATAACACGAAGCAAGGAATCATGTCAACAAGAAATAAAGAAGATCTTGCATCAATATCAATCAAGGATCTGCAGCATAATGTAAAAGTAGAAATATATGAACAAATCATATACCTCACACCACCACGAGCCATTTGAAGATATGAATGAAGAAGTGGATAAAACGATCCACAATGAACATCTGTTCACATCATCAATGCGCAGGCATAGTCTACTCCCAATTTTTCATGGTCTCACTACGACTGGCCATATGAAGAAGCGCTGCTCTGAAGCAACTGTCAAAGTGCTGAAGCCTGCTGAAACACAGATCTCACAGCATCAATACGCAAGAAGAATAAGCGATCAAAGTAGCATTAATCATCAGATGAAATGCTAAGAAGAAGAATCGATCATGAAAAGAATAATCGATCAACAGGAACATAACCGATCATAAAGAGAAGAATCACTCGGGTCTTCTCATTCTATAGCTCTATGGCTATCTGGCCCTATAGCACTTGGGTTTATCATCGCAGCCCTGTGAATCTGCCAGAATTTCAAGCGCTGCGACTCCCTGCGGTGTATCAGCGCTCTGGATTGATCAAGCTCTGTGGCTATCTCTGTCTTCGCCTGGCCCTTTTGTTCTGCGGCTCTCCATCGGGTGCAACCTCCTAATTGAGGTCTCTGGCACTCAGAATTCTGTAGCACTCCCCAGTACAGGCTCTCAGGCTCTTTGGCACTATCTCTCTGGCCTTTTTCCTCTGGCACGCCGCCTCTGCATCTTTGTTACCCATCATGTTTTATAACACGTTTTGGGACAAGGCTGCATCTAAATCGGACATCTGTTGGCTTAGAATGGAAGTCGTTTGCATAGAAGCATCGACGTGTAACAAACCTCTGAAATTAGGTCTTTTTATCATTTTAAAACGATATTACAAAAACGCGTAAAACACTGAGAAACATTGAAAAATCTGAAAGTTCGGATTTCAAATTTTATAAGATCAGACCTATAATGCACATCAGGTCCGCACCTCATCGCTTATCGCTATCGCTTCGGCCCAGGGTCCTTCCTTCGGCATCCACCGACGCCAATCACCGACGTCGATTGCCGATCGTTTCAATCGCTGATATTGGTGATCGCTAATCGCATCGCTGACATCCAAGAGTCCTAGTCCTTAGCCTTTGGGCTCCGCCGACGCCAATCCGCCGATGCCGACAGCGCTGATATCGCCAATCGCATAACTTAACTCTCCGCCATTGCCGATTGCTTGCCCCTGATCCTGATTAGTCGGAGATCGTTGATCAGGGGTTCCAAAGGCTCGCCTTAAGTCTGCCCTTTGGACTATGCCGATTGCGATTTGCCTTTAAGGCCAAAAAACCCATTTTTATGAGAAAATGCCTCATTTTCTTAAGGAACAGGTTGACCTTCATTTCGCGATAACTTCATCATCCGGATTCGGATTGACGAACCGTTCACACCTCCATGATCAAGAAGATGATCTCTTTGATCTGGTCCTGGTTCAAAGTCATTCTGATCACTTTGATTTTCGAGCGTTTCCATGCCATGGTGTCTGAAGATCCACCTAGATCAATCCTCCCCACTGAGGAGCTTTTGGTCCTCCAAAAGCATAAAAAATTAATCTGCATCTTTCTTTGTACCCTGTCTACATCACAAGTGTCCTGAAAAGGTCTCGCTTCCATCTCCTTCACCTTTGTTCTTCGGAGCCTTAAGCGACGAACCGACACCTGCTACTTCTGCAACCTGTAGTACATTGCTTGCAAATGACATGCTCTGAATGACATGACCAACTAAAGATTCAAACATCCCATACTTGCCACGAGTTTATAACTCATACTCAGTGGTCAAGTTTACAATAAGATGGACGTAATACTCTAGATATGACAAGGCCAACCCATCATGGTTGCTTCAAAAAGTGATGGAAAACACATCATCACTACAACACATGATTTACATTCATAAGGCCAAACACTATTGTGTGGACAAGTGATGGAAACATAACATCACTTTCAAAGTTTTAACATGCAACTCAAAATACGACTCAAAACATGACCAAACATCATTGTTGCTGACTACGTGATGGAAACACATCATCACATTTACATTTTAAAATGCAACAAGTGATTTACAAAAGAATGACCATGAAACGACAACATGTCGAGAAACCACTTCTCACTTATCAATGTGAATGGATCACCTCCTTGAGGTGGTTTTGCTTGTCGCACAACTGCTTCACCTGATTCATGCACCGATGCTCTGTCCTTAAGGCGCTGTTCTAGATGGAGCTTCCAGCAAGTGGCTCTTTGATGGCCATGTCTGTCGCAATGACTGCAGTATGTTTTCTTCCTCCATACCTGCTTAACCTGTTTCTTTTCATGCTGTCGAGAGGGTTTTTCACGCCTCATGAGTGCTACCATCCTTTTCCAACACTTAGAAAAGGTATGGTTAGGTAAACCACAAAAAGTGCATGTTTTTCGATGCCTTTGTCTTCATTCATTATTAACAACATGATCATAATCAAAATTCGAAGATCGAAAGTGATTATACCTTCCTTTGTTGTTTTTTATGTTAGTATGGCGATGAGAGCTTGCCCCAGCTCTCTCCCTGTAATGGAAACTACCATGGGATGATGGGGATGTTTTCCCATCATTCTCTTTCCTCGACGAAGTCTTGGACGAATTTGACACCTTTGAGGAGTCTCCTTTAGTGTACCTCGAGCCTGCAAATCGAGGTTCGTGCATAACCTCCAAAGGTTGAGTGATGCCTTGGTTATTAGCACCAAGTTCTTTCTCCTCGTGCCTTGTCTTTGTAAGGAGCCTCATGTTTGTCCCTGTAATTGGGATCTCCAAATCTCCAATAGAAATCATACTATCAATAGATGAAATCAAAAGGAAATCAACATCTTTCACCTTCTCTTTCGATTTGGAAAGAACTTATGAGGGCTGCTCATCATTTGTTGTTGGTGGATCGCCAATTGTCTCAGTGCATTCCCCAAATTCTTTCCTGACATACCCAAGTCCTGCTCGACACGATAATTCCTCTACTTGGATGGGATTGACAATGCCTTGGCCATTAATGACCAAGCATTTTCCTTCATATCCCATTCTCTTCAGCAGTTTGGAGCCAATTCCTGTGGTATGATTTTCCAACACAACGAAATCATCATCAGGAAAAATACATGAAGATGGAGAACTACTTTTTACCTCACATGAGTCTCGCTGCAGCTTTTCCAAGGCCTCGTCCTTTGCTTGCAGCTGTAGTAGCAAACTCTGCTTCTCCTCTTTCTCTTCATGTAGACGCATCTTCAATTCATCATTCACAATTTGAAGATTATGTTTGTTTTGCTTCAGTTCCTCCATGGCCTCTTCTGTGGCTTTCAACTGAAGTTGTAACCGCTCCTTTTCCTTTGTTTCTTTATGTAGAGTTTCATACACAATTTCCACTTTCTTGGAAATGTTGAGTATGGTCTCACACATGGCTCTTTCATCCTCTGTCATTGCACGTTCCATTGTTCACACTGCAATTCACATCAACGTTAAGACCTGCTCTGATACCACTTGATCCAGGTCCAGGTGTGAAGAAGGACCTTTCCAAGACCTTTTTCTTTCGTGATGTGTTAAAATTGCATCTTAAAAAAACATTAACAAATACAGCAGTAGACTGTAAGGAAGAGGAACAAAACAATCATCAGCACATGAAAACACAAGCCGTTGTTAATGGAGTTCATCCAGGAGGGACTACGTCTCTGGGCCCCAGTTAAAGTGGTGTAGGCTGTTGCATTAGGTGTTGTCAATAAAAGTGATGTACACAAGAGTTTGCTATCTCGATCATACAAGGAAGAAGGCCCTCACGTAGGAGTGGCTCTAAGAGATATTCCACAACTAGAGCTCTCAATCAAAACTCCTATCAGTATGACACAAAACATGCATGGTGTGCATCCCGCCAACAAGGCACAAAAGGGATGTCAAAGCAAAACACATGCACAATGACAACAAGAGTATCCCAGCAACATACAACAAGGGATCTCAAAGCATAAAGTACATCATATGAATGATTCCGCATAACACGAAGCAAGGAATCATGTCAACAAGAAATAAAGAAGATCCCATCAATATCAATCAAGGATCTGCAGCATAATGTAAAAGTAGAAATATATGAATAAATCATATACCTCACACCACCACGGGCCATCTGAAGATATGAATGAAGAAGTGGATAAAACGATCCACAGTGAACATCTATTCACATCATCAATGTGCAGGCACAGTCCGCTCCCAATCTATCATGGTCTCACTACGACTGGCCATATGAAGAAGCGTTGCTCTGAAGCAACTGTCAAAGTGCTGAAACTTGCTGAAACACTGATCTCACAACATCAATATGCAAGAAGAATAAGCGATCGAAGAAGAATCGATCAAAGAAGCATTAATCAACAGATGAAATGCTAAGAAGAAGAATCGATCATGAAGAGAATAATCGATCAACAGGAACAGAACCAATCATAAAGAGAAGAATCACTCGGGTCTTCTCGTTCTGTAGCTCTATGGCTATCTGGCCCTATAGCACTCGGGTTTATCATCGCAGCCCTGTGAATCTGCCAGAATTTCAAGCGTTGCGACTCCCTGTGGTGTATCGGCACTCTGGATTGATCAAGCTCTGTGGCTATCTCTGTCTTCGCCTAGCCCTTTCGTTCTGTGACTCTCCATCGGGCGCAACCTCCTAATTGAGGTCTCTGGCACTCAGACTTCTGTAGCACTCCCCAGCACAGGCTCTCGAGCTCTCTGGCACTGTCTCTCCAGCCTTTTTCCTCTGGCATGCCGCCTCCACATCTCTGTTACCCATCGTGTTTTATAACACGTTTTGGGACAAGGCCATATCTAAATCGGACGTCTGTTGGTTTAGAATGGAAGCCGTTTGCATAGAAGCATCGGCGTGCAACAAACCTCTGAAATTAGGCCTTTTTATCGTTTTAAAACGATATTACAAAAACCCGTAAAACACTGAGAAACATTGAAAAATCCAAAAGTTCGGATTTCAAATTTTATAAGATCGGACCTATAATGTCCATCGAGTCCGCGCCTCATCGCTTATCGCTATCGCTTCAGCCCGGGGTCCTTCCTTCAGCATCCACCGACGCCAATCGCCGACGCCGATCGCTGATCGTTTCAATCGCCGATATCAGCGATCGCTAATCGCATCGCTGATATCCAAGAGTCCTGGTCCTCGGCCTTTGGGCTCCGCCGATGCCGACAGCGCCGATTTAAAAGCGCTGATATCGTCAATCGCATAACTTAACTCTCCGCCATCACCGATTGCCTGCCCCCGATCTCGATTAGTCGGAGATCACTGATCGGGGGTTCCAAAGGCCCGCCTTAAGTCCGCCCTTTGGACTATGCCAATTTCGATTTGCCTTTAAGGCCAAAAAACCCATTTTTATGAGAAAATGGCTCATTTTCTTAAGGAATAGGGTGACCTTCATTTCGCGATAACTTCATCATCCAGATTTGGATTGACGAACCGTTTACACCTCCACGATCAGGAAGATGAGCTCTTCGATCTGGTCCTAGTTCGAAGTCATTCTAATCACTTTGATTTTCGAGCGTTTCCATGCCATGGTGTCTAAAGATCCGCCTGGATCAATCATACAAGAGTCTAGACAATGACCAGAAATATCCATTGCCATTCCAACAACGGATAGAAATTCCTGCACCCTGTCATCTCCCCAATCAGGCCCATCATTTGGAACCTCTAGTTCAGGGTTCCCACCTAGGTGGGAAGGAGTCCTGAATGACTTCCAAGAAATTCCTGATAACTTCCCATTTCCCTGCCTATCGTGCTGCTATAACCTGTTCTCTGGATTGTTTAAGTTCCACAATCTATGCTCGAGTGAGGTCCTGGTCCAAGAAAATCCTCTTGGGAAGAGAAAAAAACTTTTGCTTAGCCCTGAGGGCGCGGACTCGATCATATGCAGTCTAGAACCTAAGGAAGGGAGTGGAGTTGTAGCCTAGCTAGGCTCTGTCCAAAGCTATATCGGGGAGGCTAAGGGTGTCCCGAAGGAACCTAGCCCCCACTTCCATAGGATTTAGAGAGGGGTGGGGTAAGGGGAGACCTCTCACCTTGAGATTCAATTCTCTTTCATGTCTGTTGCGTTCTTCCACAAGTTTTGCATACATCACTTCCTCAACTCCTGCAAGAGGGGTAGGAGTTTTATCCTTCCCTCCAACCACCTATATCCAAGAAGTGATGTGTGTCTCAGTTTCTTGTTTGAAGGTGGCTTGTTGGGATCAAATTTCTTCCTGCTTGCTTTTAAGGTCAAGAATTTATGCATGAAACACTCCATTTGGAGGATGGGGAATTTCCTACTCTTTGCTTTCATGTAACATCTTCTTAAGGGATAGATTATATCCCTCCACCTCTGAAACTCCTGCAGAAAGGGTGTGTATTTATGAACATAGCTGCTTGCTTTCAATATTAAGAAATTCCATTTTCCGCAACATTTATTTTACCTGGACTGTCCAGAATGAGAAATCCGACTCTATGGCTATATCGGTAAGGTTGACTACCACTTGCTCTTATATGTCTTCAACAACTGATAATTCAACAAGGCTAAACATGCCATCTTGACACAACTCATCTTGTTCCACAGATCCAATCCATGGATTTGAAACCCATTCTTTTGTCTCAGTCTTTTCCTCAATAGTAAAATTCATCAAATGATTTAGAGAAGACCCATTTACTACCATCCTGGTATCGGATTGACTCATGAATTTGGTGGGAAGATTACGTCAAACACTTGACGTGCATCCTCCACATACCACAATACAGTGCTCTTTTTGATGATTTTGTCTCTGCACTAATCTATGGGTTGACCTCAGATGTTGGAGCCCTGAGGTATGATTTTTAGACAACAAAAAGACAAAGAGACTTTGCCTACCTAGAGGAATCAACCAATGTCTACCTGTAGTAAACTCTACAAATAAACCAGTGCTTGCTCGGGAGCTTCCACTCTGGTCGCACATGCTCATAGTCCCCTAAGAAATTTTGTCGTAGACAACTATGTGAATGCATTTGCAGTGTGCATACTTGAGTGAAGTGTTGAAAGCAATTGGCACAAGCCTGAAGGAGCTGTAAATATCTGTAATCTATGAGAACAGATTTGGTGGAGAAGCATCTGCAGAGATAAGCTGTAGACTTCATAGAATCGAGCTGGCAAGTTAAACAATTGACTAAATCCCTGTGTTGAGAGTTGTTATTCCTTCGAGCAATGGTGAATGTCGTTGCAAGAGCGGAACTGCCTGGAGCTATTGTGTAAGCAGCTTGGAGCTGCTGCGTGAGGGAGGACCCCTCATTGGAGGTTGAAGAACTAGTAACAGGTCTAAATCATTGTTGTGGTTCAGATACCTACACTATCTCCAGGTAGGTTATATATTCATGGGTATATTTCAGACGGCTTGGTATTTGCACAATGGTTTCATTCTATTGTGGCTCCTGCTACTAAACCCATTGCAACGTCCCCTACCCTACCTAGGATTCGCTAACAATTTGAAGTTGAGATGTACAGAGAGAGAGATGGAGTTGGGGGGGGAGAGAGGAAAGAAAGAACAAAGACATAAAGATAAAGGTGGAGAGAGAGCGGGAGTGACAAGGGAGAGATGGGAAGAGAGTGAGGGAGAAAGGAGAGGAGGGAAGAGAGAGAAGAGGAGAGGAGAGAGATAGGGATAGAAGGGAAGAGATAGAAGAGAAGAGGAGAGAGATAGGGAGAGAAGGGGAAGAGAGAGAGGGAGACACAAAAATGGAGGGTAGAGAGAGAAGGAGAGAGGGAGGAAGGTAGTGAAAGAGTTAGAGGGAAGAGAGAGAGGGAGACACAGAAATGGAGGGTAGAGAGAGAAGGAGAGAGGGAGGAAGGTAGTGAAAGAGTTAGAGGGAAGAGAGAGAGATAAGATAAGATAAGATAATTATATTTATGTCCAACTAATGACCACAAAGTAGGTCAAAGGGACTGTTGAGTACACTGATGTATATACAAAGCGGGAGAACCAAATGGTCTCCTATAAAAGATACAATGCATGAAGTAAATCAAAGATACAATGCATGAAGTAAATCAACATCTGGCCCTAGCGGAGAAGATCCAGGAGCTAATAGGTCTGAGGATCAGACCCATCTCTCCTAACATCTGAGGCTGAATGAATAACACTGAAGAAACTCAACAAAGTCTGTTGGCCTGATGAAGAGCCGATGGCAAGTGCAGACTGTCCACTAAATCGTATCCTTGGGGGGTTCACACGCTGCTGAATGCTGGAGGACCTAGTTTGTCTCCCAGGAACGGATCTGAGATGGAACTGCTGTTGAGATCTCATGTGGCAGGGTGAGGTCCCATGGATCCTCATTGATTTGGAGTCTGAATATGTATTGGTATCAATCGATCTCTTGGTAACCCTATCTGAAGGTAGTACTCTGAAAAATGTAGGGGGCCAGAGAGAATGACATAGAGAGGAAGGAAGAGAGAGAGGCTGACTCAATAGAGAGAAGAAGAGAGAGAGGGAGGGAAGAAGAAAGACATAGAGGGAGAAAGGTTGAAAGAGAGGGAATGATAAGGGAGAGATGGAGAGAGAGTGAGGCAGAGAGGAGAGCAGGAGGGAAGATCACGAGAAGAGAGAGGGAGGGATAAAAGGGCAAGAGAGAGAGAGAGGGAGGAAGAGGGAGAGAGAGTGTGTATGTTTGGTGGATCAAATAGAGAGGGAATAAGAAAGAGACACCTAGATACAAATATAGATATTATATAGAATTATATAACCAGTCTAGATCCATCTTAACCTCAAATCTATCAAGCATTGCGAGGGATCAAATCTCTCGAGGTGTGAACCTTTCCTCAAGTTTTGCACTCAAAAAAGAGGTTTTCACCTTGATAGATTTGATCCCTCTCGACCCTTGATAGATTTGTGGTTAAGATGAATCTAGGTTGGTAATTATCAACAAAACATTTTGGCTTCGTCAAACTACATCAAACTAAAACTAAAAATAAAATATAATATAAAATTAATAATTATAAATAATACTTATAAATAATTATAAATAATAATAAAATGAGCCTAAATCCATCTTAACTTCGGATCTACCAAGCTTTGAGAGGGATCAAATCTCTACTACTTTTAAAGTAAAAGGAGATCTAATCCCTCTAATCGAGAATTAAGATAGATCTAAAATGGTCTTAATCCAAATATTAACAAGTGTTACATGACAACTTAATCCTTACCCAAAAAATAAAAAATACATAAAAAATAATTAAACTTAATATAACTAAATACACAAATAATAAATTAAACAATATAACTTACATTAATCAACTATTAATGATATATAATGTAAACTTATTTGATTCATAAATCCCATTCCAACAATTATACGAGAGACGCTTTTCAAACCCCGTAAGTGTTGTTCACCATGACTACTTCAACCCTTACTTTAAACCCTTCGTCAACTCATAACGTTAAAACCTTCACTTTAACCCTAGCATTAACAAAACCCTCAACCCCCACGTTTATCAAATTCCCACTCAACTCCTTGCAAATGGAGCCTATGGCCTGTGCGCGGCGTGCAGTACTGCCTTCTATCAGGCGAGCATTTTCAACAAACCAGCTGCACCCTCAACAACGGAGCTCTGCATCACCACAATGGCGTCAGAATTTGTATTCCATGGCCCTCAAAACCTTCGAAAACAGTCAGAGCTGTCTTCGTTTTCATGGACTCATTTTGAGCCAGAAATTTTATTCAACGGATGCATCCGCCACGGTTCAAATCCTTGAGGACGAATACTCTAAATTCGGAGCCGTAAACAACGAAGAAGAGGAAGACAATTTGCCTGGATTGACCGGAACTGTGGAAACCCCAGAAAAAGAGAAATGGAAGCTGGCGAATGCTATAATAGAAATACAGCAAGTCCTTGAAAATGGGGATGAAGACATGGAAGAAACCCTAACTCAATTGGGGCTTCAGGTAACTCCACAACTCGTGAAGTCGGTTTTGGGTACAGCGAGTTCCCCAAATTCGGCTCTGAGGTTTTTTCAATGGGCCAAAACACAACCAGGCTTTCAACATAACATTTCAAATTATGACAAACTTGTCGATATTCTCGGCCGTTCTAAGGACTTTGAAACCCTGCAGAGGGTTTTGCCAGAGAGATCAGGTGCGCGTTGCGATAATTTTTCCAAGACATTTTCGTTCGCTGCGGGCTGGCACAATGATTCAGATATGCTGGATAAACTCATGGAAATGTTTGACAAGCTGGAGCTTTCTGTCAGAAGAGAAGCTTACGAAAGGCTTATTGCGACTTTCTGTGAAAAGAATCATGTCAATACAGCCTTAAAGATATTGAAAAAGATGGCCACTGTTGATTGTGCTCCCAAAATGTCGACATATCGTCCACTTATACAAAGGTACTGTCAAAACAACCAGATTGATAAGGCACAGGGGATTTTTGAGATGATGAAAGACTCTCCTCAAGATTCCTTCTGCTATAATGTTGTTTTAAAAGCACTTTGTAACAGGAATCAACTTCCAGAAGCAACTGAATGGCTTCAGTCTATGGTTAATATGGGCTGCAAACTAGATGCCTATACGTATGATATTATGATTCGTGTTGCTTGCAATAGAGGGGGAATCCAAGGTGCGCTTCAGCTCTTTGATAGACTGAAAAAAGAAGGAATTAACCCTTTGTACGCTACTTACTCGATTCTCTTCAACAAACTCTTCCAAATCAAAGGTTTTGGGCAAGCACATTCATTCCTGACCCAACGGTGTGGTAAGGATCCTAAACTGGATTCATTTATGTATTCACATTTGATTAAGGTTTGTAGCAAATCAGGGCGACATCAAGAAGCAAGTAATCTTTTGAAGGAAAAGAAAGCTAAAGGTTTGTAGCAAATCAGGTCGACATCAAGAAGCAAGTAATCTTTTGAAGGAAAATAAAGCTAAGGGAATTGGAGCTTATGCATGAGCAATGACGCAACGAGGTTTTGCACAAAACCATGTTTGTTAGGCAATATAGTACACAACTTTAATTATGTTAATCAGGCAATATAATGCAGCTGTCGATTTTCTATTTGACATGCATATATTGTCATTTTAATACATCCAGCTGAGTTTACTGGAGACTTGTCTGGTTATTGCAGCTGTGCCCCGAAGTTAATTCACGCTAGCAAATTTTGAGGCATTCAGTTTGCATACTAAATGCAAGTTGCATGAAGGCTTTCAGGCTGGTGGTAACTTTCATTGATGCTTGAAGGAAAGTAAGGCCTTTGATCTCATGTGTAGTGAATGAACACTTTTGCTGCATCCATCTTACAGATCGTCCTTTTATGCTATTGTTGTGTAACACTTCATTACATAGCATGTGGGAAGTAAAAACCATGGGTGGTTGTGCTAAAAGGCGGGATGATTATTTCCTATGAATGTCAAAAGGCTCTTTCCTCTCTATTTTTGTATAAAATACGTTGATTTGGAGTATATTTGTCAAGGAATTTACTAATGTCAAAAGGCTTTTCCCTCTGGTTAGATATAGAATGTGTTGATAGTAACTAAAACATCTACATCTACATTGATTTCTATGTTGATTGTCAAGGAAGTTGTTAAGTACAAACATCTACCTAGAATCAACTTGTGCAAAGCTGGTTAGAGTGTAAATTTTGCTTATTGTAAACGACAACATGCAATCAAGCAAAACCTACAATCATCTTGCATGTTGAAATGTTGAATCGAGTTCCAACCTGTATTAGTCCTCAATATATCATTCCTTAATTTGCAATATGTAGGTGAAGTCAAATGTTTAGTAACGCCAACTTTATATCTTGCATGCATACAAGGCAAAATGAGATCCCATACTAATTTAGGCATTGATTTGCCATCTATATGTACATTCTATTGTGTTTGGCATTCGAGACATGTATGTTTCAAACTACATCCAAATTGCAGTTTGAAGCACTTGAAATTTTGAAAATTGTCTCAAGGATCAACTTCCCTAAATTTCATTTCTACTTGAGCCTCGTTGAAGCACAAAGTCTCAATATATCGACATCCCTATTTTTAAGGGTCAAAACATAATTGAGCAACTATCTAAGCCCTTCATGAACTGGCTTTTGGGTTAACTTTGAGCTAGTATCAAGTCCTTAATGTCCAAAAACCTTTTGTTCTAAGCCCTTCGTGAACTGGCTTTTGGGTTAACTTTGAGCTAGCATCAAGTCCTTAATGTCCAAAAACCTTTTGTTCCCCAACCCATTTATTGCCTTAGTACCCTTTTGAAATCTTAAGTGATTTAGTGCCCAACATCATTGATTATCCAAATATTAATCTAAAGCCTTAATTTTGTTGAAGTTGTCAAATATAGTTGTAGGTGAATGTAACACTACTTACCTTGGTTTCAAGACAAATCCAATTCTTGCATCTTGCATCCTCCAACAAGTGATGTGAGGAGTCCCTCATTTGGGTGCTTGGACATGAGCCTATCGAATCTCCTTATTGCACTTCGCATCATGCACCTCACAACAAGTCTTGCAAGGACCCCCTTCTCGTTAATATTTGAGCATGCACTTCAATGAACTTCATCGCATGCCTTGCACCTTGCAGATCCACCATAGGGCACTCTAAAAACCCTTGTTGTAGGGGTTGAACTTGGACCTCTTTAGCCTTTCCTTATGTCTTGTAGATCACATCTCATAACACTAGGGGGCCCATAAACAAATGGCATCCTAACGAACAAAGACAAATGGAGAATTAAGTGATGATTGTTAATGTGTAGGTATCCACCTAGACCATTAATGGGTAGACACTCAACCATTGCCTTTTATGGATTAAATAGTATTGTTTTAAAGTTTATTAACTTGGGAAGGTGGCAAGTTTTGTGCAAATATGTAAATTGCACTCACATTATCTTTCATGCATTAAAAGCCCACTCACTTTCAAAATTTCACTTAAGTTTAAAGATTTTGAGACAATGAAACATTGGGAGGCTAGCGATGCCATACTTAAGTGAATGGCCTGAGGAAAGGGGGAAGAAACATGATTTGTTTATTGACAACACGTTAGCCTTATATAATAATTGACTCCGTTGGTTCGTCATATACACATGATTATTTGCAATGTTGTGAAAATCGCGATCGGGATTAAATCGCCGAGGGGGAAAAATCGTAAAAATCGGGAAAAAATCGTAAAATACAAAATATTCATTTTTTTCCAATTTTTTTAATATCTAAAGCATCTACAACATAAAATAAATACACTGACACATAAATATGATAAAAGAACTAATATATAAGATGTGTAATATTATTTCTAGTGCTACATCGCACATGACAGTGAATCATGTCCTAAATAGTAAGTCTTGACTTTTGAGTTCCCACTCAGCCTCAAAATATCAAAACAAAATATAATAATGTATCTCAATGAGTCATAATATCATATACAATGAAATGAACCAAATAACTAATACTATTGATTTCCTCTGCCCCTCTTGCGAGAAAATGCAATAGCTTTCCCTTTCCCTCTAGATGTAGATGCCAATGGAGTTGGCAGTGGACTCTACTGTGCTCTAGAAGCTGAAGAACTGGGAGCTACAGGAGGTAGACCACGTCCTCTACTAGTGGCAGGGGTAGCCTGGGTAGATGGTGTCACCTCCTCCTCCCCCTCTATGCCTTCCACTACCTCCTGCGCTAACCAATCATCGACAGACTCCATGAGAGGCCTCTCGGCCTCAACCCTCCATGCAATAGTGCTGTCAATCCCATCCAATGAGATGGCCTCCATATCAGGTATCCTCTCAAGTTGCCTCACCCACAATTGAAGATTGTAGTAGACGTAGACCATGTCATTAAGTTGCTGGGACTCCAACCTGTACAAAGATCATAAAATAATAATATAAAAAATATTATTTAATGAATTCAAAAAATTAATTGGAAATTTGGAATATTTAAAGTTTTAAGTTTAACCTGTTGTGCTTCTTGTTGTGTATTTTTTCAAATACACTCTAGTTGCAGTCGCATCTTGAGAAGCTACATGTTTGGTTGAGGATACGAATGGAAAAATTTCGCAGATGAGGTACTCTAGCACCATCACGAGTCCACCATGCATCTACAACAAAATTACAAATAAGATAAACATAAGAAAAAAATGAAATTTGAAAGTTGAAGTAAAGTATGAAGTTATGAACTTGAAGAGACAATGAAATTTGAAACAAACTAAAAAATACCTGGTATTTTAGTCTTCTTATCAACCACAACCATCTCAAAGCTAAATGTGCCACCTGCCATTTTGTATATCTCCATTTCTTTGGAGATTTTTGCACACTCTGTTGGAGATCGCACCATCCTCTGAACACAGGTTAAGAATCCATCCATGATCTCAGCATCAAATAAGAATACACATGAGTAAGAAAATGCGGGGTTCAGGTAGATCCCTGTAGCATGAATGAGACGATGGAGTGTGTTGTTCCATCGTTCATCAATCACTTCCCATAGGAGGAGTTGTTTCTGAAACCCCTCATTTCCTTTATTATTATAGTAGGCCATAATGGATTCTTTACCTCTGTCCATGGCCTCGTACAAATAGGCCATTGCGGGCTTCTCACCATCAACTAATCGAAGAACCTTTACCAAAGGTTCAGTGACGCTACACACTTCCTGCACTCTCGCCCATAAGTTTTCCTGGTATAAAACTAATCTGCATATGGCCTTTCCCGCTGGTTTGTGGCTAAATGTCAAAGCACACCACTCATCTGAAAGAAACATTCTCTTCACATCCCACATAGAATTCAAGAGGGATTGAAGAGATATGAAATTGGTGGCAAACCGTGTAATGGCGAGGTGCACCAACTCCTTATTGTTGGTGAATTTTCTCATCAAGCTAAGCACAAATGCATGATTATATATAAATTTTGTAATGCTTTTTGATGAATCAAAAATATCTTTGACAAATGAAAATTTTCCTATGTCCTCCAACATCAAATCAATACAATGTGCAGCATAAGGTGTCCAAAATAAAGTAGGATGCCTCTCCATAAGCATCTTGCCAGTAGCAACATAATTTGCAGCATTGTCCGTTATGACTTGGAAAACATGTTCTGCACCCACCTCCAAAATAAACACATCTAACAAATCATATTATAATTTTGTATCTTTGATATGTGAAGATGCATCAACAGATTTCATAAACATTGTCTCCTCGGGACAATTAACCAAGAAGTTTATAAGGGTTCTCCCCTTTTGGTCGGTCCAACAATCTAACATCACAATGCATCTTGTTTGTGCCCATGATGCCTTAAACTCCTCCAATCTTTTGGCACCGTCAACCTTTTCATCTTGAAGAATGCGGTCTCTAAAGTCATCATAAGAAGGGATTTTGTATCCTTGGCCAACAATGGCAATAGAATCAACAACAGACTGAAAAAATGGATTATTCCTTGCAACACTGAAAGGAATATCACTCCAAAGAAGAAACTTATCCAACAACTTGTTAGTTTGTTCTTTCTCCTTTTTTTAAGCATTGAAGTGATAGATGGTTGTGAACCAGCCGTGGTTCTAGGAACAAAAAATGATGAGGTAGCTACAATGTTGGTTGTAGAGATTGATGCTGAAGTAGAATGAGTGCCACTTCCATATTCACATCCTAACACACTCCCTGCTAGTTGCTTCTTCAGATCTACTTTGGTCACTTTGTATTGTTTTAATTCTTCCAATGATCTCATGGCTCTTCGGATGATTTCCACATTTGTATTGGTGCAAGGCCCTACATCACGTCCAAGGATTTGTGCAAGGTGATACTTCAATCTATAAACCCCCCTAACATATGCTGCCCACATAACTTGCAAGACAAGTTTATTCTATCAAACCCTCCATCAGGTTCACCAAATTCCCACAGAGGGTCCAATTTCCTTGGCATGTTTGTAACTTGGTTGAACTCTTGAGTTTTAATGTAAGATGAAGTTTGAAGTTGAACCTATGGCACAATAAGAATTGCAAGTTAAAAAAATAAAAATAAAAATTACATACATGACACAACACATTGAATTTTTGACAAACAAACAAAAAACCTCAACTCAATCCAACAACAATATAAAAAATGCACATTCAAACTCAATAAAAAATGACGCAAAAAAATAGAGCAAGAAAAAGGGAAAACTAATAAATCTAACAATCAAGCTTTTGCATTTTTGACCAAAATGAACTCTCTCCACTCTATGCAACAAAAATGAAAAAAAAAAAAACACCATCAAATCCACTCAAAAATCATTGATAATCATGAATTATAGAAACCCAAGCAAAAACAAGAAAAAAAAACCAAAACAAAATGGCCAAATTTGGTGCCCATACCTGGAAACCACGGTTTGCCGAAGAAATTTGGTCCAAACACGAAGTTCTCTTGCTTGAGATGCTAAAATCTCTCGTTTTTCTCCTCCTCTGCCCTAGTAGACACCTTCCTCTCCTCCTCAGCTCTCAAACAAGTCTGCTGTCTGTTAAAAATGAGAAATAAAACTCATAAATTTGCTTATAAAATGCACTGCCCCGGAGGGTCGCGATTTTTTTCGTTCGAATCGCGATTTTTTCAGTGATTTAAAAAAAAAAAAAACTTTGTAAAAATTGGGCGATAATAGTAGCTGAGTAAAAAAATTGTGATTTTCACACCGCTGATTATTTGCACCTCTCACCAATTGTGTGGGAATATAATATGATTTGGTTTTCAAGGATTGTACATGCAGTGTGTAGTTGATATTTTCAATTTCATATAGTCAATGGCATTGCAAAGCTTTTGATCAAAGGCGTACACTTATGAGAGTGAAGAAACCAGGGAAGTTTCACATTCCCTTAACACCTTATACTTTTAGAAGTTTGATGTATTTACTTTTTTATGTGAAAAGGTTTTGATTGAATGATGCTAATATATTTTTAGAAGAAGATGAAGGTTGTTATATGATGATTAACAAATGGAGGTGAGACCATCTTCTTGAACCCTTGAAATTTATCATGTATAAGTTGGCCACCATGGCTTACCCATACAAGGGCAATTGTTGGATGTTCACTAGATAACTATGTTCACTAGATACCACTTATGTCATTCATCATGTTTATGTTAAAGGAGAAATCTTCAATTGGGAATAAATATATCTAATGAAATTTCTCCTAGTTAGTTGAATTTCTATGTGTTAGAAGGTTTTATATGCTTGTTTATATGCTATATGGAACATTGTATTATAATTCTTTTACCAAACTTGCTATAGGTGGATCCCACTTACAAAGAATGAACTTGAGCATGACTTGAACACTTAAATACATTCTTTGGCTTCCAAGAAAGGCCTTAATGTTATCATACATTGGCATTTGATCATGAACTCTATCTCATTCTTCAAATAACTACCCAAATGTTAGCTTTTGGTGTTCCTTTGTAAGCGTTTACACCATATTTGGGGGTGCTTCATGTGATGTGGGGTGTATTGTGTATGTTTGACCCTTTGTTGTTTCAAGAGGGACATGCACACTGGAGGTGGCTTACCTAGATATTGCTAAACTTTGTATGGATACTTTGATGGCATTCTTCCTTAGAGCATTGGAGGCCTATGAGGCTTGGTTACATTCATTGTGTAGCGTGCAAATCAGAGGAGGTTGCTTGCATAGAGGACACTTCATGCTAGTGTGAATGTTGGGCATTCTAGAGGAGGGAATTGAGTCGTAGACAACATGGGGTTTTTGGTTGCTCGCATGGAGGCTTACACTTGAACATGACTTGAGGACACTTGGGTTGAGGGTGTGGATGATCCACATTGGATCATTATATTATTTGTCATATATTTCAATGCTTTTAAAGTAGAAAAAAATGGAGGAATCAATGTGGAAGATTGTTTCAACAACTTTTCCCAATTTGGAGAATTGGGGTTTGAAAACTTTTGAAGCCATTTGAAACTGTTGACACCTAATCCTCAACGGATGGGTGAACTGGAACATGAACAGTCATCAAGAAGATGAACTGTTCCGTCTCCTTTTTGTATATAAACAATAGTTCTCTAATGAAATAATAGATCAGTTTTTCTTCTGCTCATTCTGGAGTTACCCTGGCCTGACATGGTATCAGAGCGCAGGTCCCAGATTCCTTGCAACGCCTCTGCCTGCCTGAACGTTTGTCTCTCTGCGCATTGATTGCCTGCCTGAACGTTTGCCTGGCCAACGCATCTGCCTGAAACGTTTGCCTGACACTACTCTGCCTCTGTCGCTGCCCAGAGATGCATGTAACGTTCTCCCACCGTCTCCCACCGTCGATGCACCAAACTGAATCGGATTTTGCATCACACAACAATTCATAGCACGCCACATACCCAGCTGCGTAGATATCATCATATCCGCATGCTCCTCTCTGCTTCCGTTTGATCTCTCATTTGCCCAGTTTGGCTCACATTTCCCCGGTTCTTGAAAGGTTTCTTTAGCTCCGGCCATTCGCCCCGAGGTCGATCCGAGCGAGTTCAAGTCCGTGGCAGGAGCATCGTTCTACAGTCCATAAGGGTCGTAGAACCAACTTTGCAATGAAAAGATCTGTTGTTCAGATTTACGAGGCGGCCGTGGTACTGGCTTGGCTTTAGTCCTGGAGAATAAAATCGGCGGAGTGTTGCTTAGTTCAAGACAGTCTGTTTTGCAAGAAAAGCAGGAGTGTCTCCATAACTTGTTGCTTGAACTTTAATTACATTTTTTTTGAGCCGCATTTTTCATTTCCATTTGTGGACTCCTCCCTTCGGCTCAGTGCTTGTTACGTTGAGCGTTGGCTTGTGAGCGTTGATTTTAATTCCAAATGTATATGCTGTTTTGAATGATCTATAGCGTTCTTCAAGGGAGCAGTCACAGAATAGTTGTACTCTGGAGAAGAAAAGAGTATACAATCGGCATCAAGGAATTTTTTCTGAAGCTGTCCACAACATCTGGAAACCGACCATCCACTTCAAGATCGGTGTTCAGAAAGGGAAGGTTGCTGATGTCTATCAGCTCTATCTCCATGCCCGGATTCGACTCCTCGACTATTTCAATGGCAGTACGAATAAGGCCACGGTTGTGAGAAGCCTTCCTGAGGGAACCGCATATGGGCACCACCTTGAGAACTCTGATATTGCCCTTCTGGTCAACAGAAACAATGGGTTTCTTCTTTTTCTGCTGCAATGTGTTATTACATGCAGTTTCTGGTGGCGTTTCAGCGGCTGCTGCGACTCTGGAGACTCCTTGAGTGTTGACTGATTTCGTCCAACTGAAGAGATCTCTGAGCCCGCTCCTGTCAGAGAACTATTGGCACCGTCCGAGTGGTATATGTTTCCATAAAGTTTAGTATTAAACCGCATGTATATGCCTTGTTGATGATTGACCAGCATATATATATTGACCAGCTGTTTGAATAAGTTTTTGAATGCGCTGTAAGCTGTTTGAATAAGTTTTTGAATGCGTTTTGGACGCTGTTTCAATAAGTTGTGGAAGTTGTTTGAATATTTTGTGGAGGATATTTTATAAAATTTTGGAGACATTTGAAGAAAACTTAGTGCATAAATATTTTGAAATCTGTTACCCTTTTGAGTACAATTTCACTGTATATCAGCAGAAAGTTTTTTTAGCAGAAGTATTTTTTTTACAGAATGCATTCAATCATCTCTATGGTAGGAATAGTTCTCACTGGCAAGGAGAACTATCCTGAATGGTCTCGGATGGTAAAACACACCCTCATCTACAATGAGTTGAGGAAAGGAGTGTGTGTTGGAGAAGAAGACAAAGACCCTGTGCAGCCTACATCAGATAAAGAACTTGTCATTTGGGAAAACAAGAACAACAAAGCCTATGCATTGATCGCAGCATCTGTAAATGAAGAAGTAAGTCGTCATATTTCATCCTATTCCACTGCCTTTGAAGCTTTACAAAAGCTGAAAGAACTCTATGATTCACATTTTGCACTTGAAGTTGTTCAGCTCATGATTAAACTCTTCACTCTTGAACTGAAAAATAATGATCCCCTTGCTCTTGCATCTGAAATAAAGTCTATAATGCATGATATTAAATCCACTAAGGTTGAGCTGGATATCTCTCTTATTGCCTTTCTCAAAGCACTCTATCCTACCTACTCCAATTATCTTGAGTCTTTACAAGCAAATGGAAATCTTAAAGACATAACCTTTGAGTCTCTTGTGAAAAAGTTTGCTGAAAGAGAAAAAGCCTTTGGAAAGAAAACAGTCCCTGAATCTTTTGAAGAAACTGTTTGCCTTGCTCATAAAGAAAAGCATCCTGCTCAAGATTCTACAAGAGGAAGAGGTGGACGAAGAGGAAGAGGAAGATACTTCAGAGGCAGGGGGGGCAGACATTCTCAAGCAGAAAAGGCAGATCTGCATTGCATTCGCTGCAAACGAAATGGATCACATGATGCTTCTACATGCAAGCTACCATGGGAAAAGATTGAGCAGAAAAGAAACCAACAGAAAGGTAAAACTGATGACACAGACAAAGGTAAAGCACCTGAATCCGCTCACTATATTGAGGCACAATGTAACATTGGAGTAAATGAAGATTTGTTTAATGCTTCACTTGCTTCTTCGAAAAATGATTGGTTGGTTGATTCAGGAGCAACCTGTCATATGACTCATAGGAAAGATTTTTTTGAAGATTTCACTGACAATGTTGATGGAGCAATATACTTTGCAGATCAGTCAAAAATCAAGCCATCGGGGCTTGGCACAATCAGGCTTAAACTGCCTGGTCTTCCAGACTTTCTTCTGGATCATGTTCTATATCTCCCACAGCTCAAGAGAAACTTGCTGTCCTTGGTCCACATCCGCCAGCAAGGTCACTCCATTCATATGTTTGATGGAAAGCTTGAGGTAAGAAAGGCATCTGACCACTCACTTGTCATGAGGGGTATAGAAGAAGAAAGACTTCTTAAACTGCAAGGAACCTCTGCTCATGCACAACATTTCTCATATATTTCTCATCATGAAGAAGGTACACTTCCGTCAAGTTTATTATGGCATGCTAGATTTGGACATTTAAACTATGATAGTCTCCGCTTGTTGAAGAAAAATGGTGTTGCTGGTTTGCCTACAATTCCTAGAAAACATAAGAAATGTGATGCTTGCATTCTAGGAAAGCATAGCAAACAGTCTTTTCATGATTCACATTCAAGAGCACATAGGAAGCTTGAACTCATTCATTCAGATTTATGTGGTCCAATGCCTGTTCCTTCTGCAAATGGAAATAAATATATCATGACATTTATTGATGATTACACCAGAATGTGTTGGGTTTATTTATTGAAGAACAAATCTGATGCTTTTCAAACATTCAAGAATTTTCATAAGTGGATTGAAAATGATGCACAATCTCATATTGGGTCTATTCGCACTGATAATGGAAAAGAATATACATCAAATGAATTTGAAAACTATCTTCGCCAACATGGGATCAAACATCAAACAACTGTACCTTATAATCCCCAACAGAATGGTGTAGCAGAAAGAATGAATAGAACAATCTTGAATATGGTACGATCCATGCTTTTCTTCAGAAATGTAAAGATAATGTTTTGGACTGATGCTGTTTTATGTGTGGCATATATAAAGAATAGATGTCCATCTAGTGCTATAAGAAACAAGACTCCTTATGAATTGTGGTATGGACATGTTCCTTCGGTAAAACATCTCAGGATTTTTGGTTCCACCTGTTATGCTTTAATACCAAAGGTACATAGAAACAAACTTGGTGCTAGAAGTCGTAAGTGTATCTTCCTGGGGTATTCAAACACCTCTAAAGCATACCGTCTCTATGATGAAGTAAATAAAAAGTTTGTTGTATCTAGAGATGTCATTTTTCTTGAATCATCCAAATCTGACAGTGTTGTTGAGCGGCAACTTGATCGCTTGGATAGATTCACAAAAACGAAATCATTTCAAGAGTTTGATAATCAGATTCCACATCTTGAAGGGGGGATTCCTATACTAGATCAACATGTGGAATCTTCTTCTGAAGAACAATCTCCCGTGCATGAAACTCCAACACCGGATGATCCTTTAAGTGATGTAATTGATAGAATTGGGAGACTCAATCTTGATTCAGTCCCAACTCAATCAACAGAGCAGCCTGGACCATCTCAGAAAGGTCCCCAAAAGTGGCTGACAAAGACACTTGAAAGTGTTCATCCTGATGAAATTGGAAAAATAGGAACTAGAAATACAAACCGACAAGATGGAGGTGATGTAGATAACTCTAATTCACCTGTTGATATGGATGTTACTTATGATTGTGAATTGAACTTGTCTACAGATTTTGAACCAACTTCCTTCAAAGAAGCTGCTTCTCATGATGAATGGAAAGAAGCGATGCAGAAGGAGTATGATGCCCTCATAAAGAATGGCACTTGGAAGCTGGTTGATCCTCCATTTGGAACCAAACCAATTGGCTGCAAGTGGGTCTACAAGAACAAGTACAAAGTTGATGGCTCACTTGACAAGCACAAAGCTAGGCTTGTGGCAAAAGGTTTTGCACAGAAGGAAGGGGTCGATTATGAGGAAACTTTTGCCTCCACAACAAAATGGGCCACCATCCGGACACTCTTTGCACTAGCTGCTCAGAACGGTTGGAAAGTCCATCAAATGGATGTAAAAACTGCATTCTTGAATGGAGATCTAAAAGAGAATGTTTTTATGTCCCAGCCTGAAGGATTTGCTGTGAAAGGACATGAACACAAAGTATGCAAACTTATGAAGTCCTTGTATGGCCTCAAACAAGCACCACGAGCCTGGTATGAAAAACTAACTGAGCATCTTCTGAAACTCAACTTCAAACATTTTGATCTTGATGATGCAACTTTATTTGTCAAGAAAGTTGGCAAAACAGTTGTATATCTTGTGGTATATGTAGATGATCTTTTAATGACAGGGAACAATGAAAGCTATATTGCATCCATAAAGAAAGAATTAGGAAAAAGTTTTGAAATGACTGATTTGGGCTATGTTCATTACTATCTTGGCATTGAAGTAACCCAACATCCAAAATCCATATTTCTTTCTCAAAAGAAATACATTGGAGATTTGTTAAACAGATTTGGCATGACAGAGTGCAATCCTCTTTCTACTCCAATGGAACAAAACTTGAAGCTCACATCTATTGAAGGAAAGGAATTTGAGGATGCAATAAAGTATAGACAGCTTGTAGGAAGTCTCATCTACCTCACTACTACCAGACCAGACATTTCATTTGCTATTGGAATCCTCTCCAGGTTTATGCAAAAGTCTTGTGAGGGACATTGGTCTGCTGCAAAAAGAGTTCTAAGGTACTTGAAGGGAACTCAAGACCTTGGAATCAAGTATACACAGGTGGACGACTTCAACTTGTTTGGATACTCTGATTCAGACTTCGATGGAGACAAAGAAACTGGGGTATCTACTTCAGGATATGCTATGAGTCTTGGATCAAGAGTTGTCTCCTGGAGATCACGCAAACAATTAGTACCAGCAGATTCCACAACAGAAGCAGAATACGTGGCAGCAGCTGAAGCAACGAAAGAAATTGTGTGGCTCAGGAAAATTCTTGAAGATTTGCAGGTAAAACAAATACAATCAACTCCACTCATGATTGATAACACCTCTGCAATAAAGTTGGCCAAGAACCCAAAGTTCCATGATCGTACTAAGCACATCAATACTAAATATCATCTGATCCGACATCATGTTGAGGCCAAAACAATCCATCTCCGTCATTGTTCCACAAATGAGCAAATTGCAGACATCTTCACCAAAGCGCTTGGAAGAGAAAAGCTTGAAAGATTCAGAACGATGCTTGGACTCACCAACATCCCTTCAGATTAAGGGGGGGAATGTTGACACCTAATCCTCAACGGATGGGTGAAATGGAACGTGAACAGTCATCAAGAAGATGAACTGTTCCGTCTCCTTTTTGTATATAAACAATAGTTCTCTAATGAAATAATAGATCAGTTTTTCTTCTGCTCATTCTGGAGTTACCCTGGCCTGACAGAGACATTAAACAATGTCTTCTGAGGTTAAAAAATTCTTGTTGCACTAGACCCTCTAGCATTATTCTACACTTAAAGACATTTCCAAGTTTGTATGTAAAAATTATGCCTCTTGCAAGTTGACATGTTATGTTGATGTGCTATGTTGATGATCTTGGTATGAGGGGATGCCATGTCAGCGTCCGTTTCTCATGCATATGAGGTTAAACCATGTGTGGAAGCTCAAGAAGACTCCAGAAGATCCAAAATCATAATTTTGGTTGAGGATTGAGGGAGTCAAATCTTACCCCTAGTTGATTGTTGGACTATGTTAAATATTGGGTAGCTAAGAGTAGTGGTTCCATTGTATGATATTGTATTTTATTCCATAGTAGAACAACTAGGAGTAGGAAGCTAGAAAGCATAATAGAGGGGATTAAAGTTTTATAGAAACCTTATAGGCCATAGACATCAAATAAATCCATAGAGAGTACATCTTCCTTTGAAAATTCATATTTTTGTACAAGAGAAAATAGAGTAGAGCAACCTCACCTTCTCGCTGAATTTTCTCTCGTAAGGGTTTCCAAAGGAAAAAATTGTGTGCATTGTGGATGGTGTGCGTATTTTTTTTCTTGCATTTTAGTTAATTTGTTTTTAAACATAAAAATAACAAACAAAGAATATGAAATTTTAAAAGGAATTAATGTTCACAATAAAGATTTCAGTGATTTTATTAGTTCTATTTTTACAACTATTTCAATGGAATATCAATGACAATTTACAAATCATATTAGTGTCAAAGGGGGGCCTCTTTGGGTTATTTATGGGAAGTTGCAAGGGGGCTAGAAATTGGTTTAAGAAGAAAGTCATAGAACCCTAGCTATGGTTGATGAGTATGTTTAGAATAACTCTCATGATTCGACATAAGAGAAATTTGTGATGTTGGAAGCGCAAGTGATCAACATCAATCACAATATGAACCTCCTTATGGTGGCTCTAACAAGAAATCTCTGTTCACACCTAATCTTCAATGGTTGGGTAACCTGGAACGTGAACAGTCATCGAGAAGATGAACTGATCCGTCCATTTTATGTATATAAACAATAGCTGTCTAATGAAATAATAAATCAAAAATTCTTCTGCCCATTCTGGAGTTACCCTGGCCTGACATGGTATCAGAGCACAGGTCCCAGGTTCTAAAATAGTCGTAACTCCCTGCCACTGCCTCTGTCCTGAAATATCATTACTGAGCTCTGTCCTGAACGCTGCCTCTGTCCTGAGTCTCTGCCACGCCTGTGCTGCCATAATGCTCTATCACCTAACATTCTCACTTAGCGCATCAGTATCTTAACGCATCTATATTAACGCATCAGTAGTTTTCTCATCCGAATAGACCATTGTTAAGATGCTTTCACCTATGTCGGCCTGACAAGGTACATCTACCGGGAATGTTTACCAGTCCGTTGGCTATCCTCACTCAAAGACTTGCGGTGCCTTCTTTCAAACAAGCCCACACGAGTTTTTTGAAGTAGCTGGTGTTGTGTCTGCTCCTCCTCCACCATGCTTTTCAACTCACTGCTCTCTTCATCAATACTATCACTGCAACTCTGAGTAGCAGCAACAGGCATTGAAGCATACCACATTACATTGCCCCAAAACCAGAACTTCTCCATACTCTCCACCACGGCGGTGGCCATTATTGTCGTTGCCCTGAGAAGAAGAAGAACGTGTGGTAAAGTCTCTTGTAATTCTTCTTTTCAGTGGGCAATCACCCGCTCGCTGTTTGATTTAATCAATGGCCAAACAACCTACCAATCGGTCGGGAAGGGCTTATCACATGATTCGCGTGCAAAAGCTGGATCTATATGCATTATATATCGAAGTTTAATCTTACGTTACGCCTGGTCTGACTGTATCTTTAACTATCTAGTCCAGATCTCTGAAATTCAGAGCCTTTCATGACAAGTTGTTGATGATCAGGTCCGTATTAGTAAATTTTTCAAAGACAAGTTCCATAATAGTAATGTTGTTGTGAAGTAGGGAACGCCATGTATCATGTTTTTGTTTGCAAATAACATCTGGCGCCGTATGTGGGAAGTCCTTGAGAATGAACATTGCTGAGGACAGATAACAAAACTGCGTATGGTAACAAAACTGTGTTTGGTAGTTCAAATAGTATTGCGCAGTTTATATATATCATCCAAAGCGTTTATATAAGCAGTTTTCAAAGCATTCAAAGTTATATCAGTCAGAGTGTTTTATAGTGTTGCATGATAAATTGATATATTGAAGTGATATATTAATACATTGAAGTGATATATTGAAGTGATCCCTTGCGCATTTTTTCAAAACATAGTAGTATTGCAGTGATATGTACAATGAAATGCTGATGCTTTTAGCAAATATCAGAAGGATTTGAAGGCTGTAACGTAAAGATTTTTTATCAGCAGAAGTAATTTTTTTACAGAATGCATTCAATCATCTCTATGGTCGGAATAGTTCTCACTGGCAAGGAGAACTATTCTGAATGGTCTCGGATGGTAAAACACACCCTCATCTACAATGAGTTGTGGAAGGGAGTGTGTGTCGGAGAAGAAGACAAAGACCCTGTGCAGCCTACATCAGATAAAGAACTTGTCATTTGGGAAAACAAGAACAGCAAAGCCTATGCATTGATCGCAGCATCTGTAAATGAAGAAGTAAGTCGTCATATTTCATCCTATTCCACTGCCTTTGAAGCTTTACAAAAGCTGAAAGAACTCTATGATTCACATTCTGCACTTGAAGTTGTTCAGCTCATGATTAAACTCTTCACTCTTGAACTGAAAAATAATGATCCTCTTGCTCTTGCATCTGAAATAAAGTCTATAATGCATGATATTAAATTCACTAAGGTTGAGCTGGATATCTCTCTTATTGCCTTTCTCAAAGCACTCTATCCTACCTACTCCAATTATCTTGAGTCATTACAAGCAAATGGAAATCTTAAAGATATAACGTTTGACTCTCTTGTGAAAAAGTTTGCTGAAAGAGAGAAAGGCTTTGGAAAAAAGACAGTCCCTGAATCTTCTGAAAAGACTGTTTGCCTTTCTCATAAAGAAAAGCATCCTGCTCAAGATTCTACAAGAGGAAGAGGTGGACGAAGAGGAAGAGGAAGATACTTCAGAGGCAGGGGGGGCAGACATTCTCAAGCAGAAAAGGCAGATCTGCATTGCATTCGCTGCAAACGAAATGGATCACATGATGCTTCTACATGCAAGCTACCATGGGACAAAATTGAGCAGAGAAGAAATCAGCAGAAAGGTAAAACTGATGACACAGACAAAGGTAAAGCACCTGAATCCGCTCACTATATTGAGGCACAATGTAACATTGGAGTAAATGAAGATTTGTTTAATGCTTCACTTGCTTCTTCGAAAAATGATTGGTTGCTTGATTCAGGAGCAACCTGTCATATGACTCATAGGAAAGATTTTTTTGAAGATTTCACTGACAATGTTGATGGAGCAGTATACTTTGCAGATCAGTCAAAAATCAAGCCATCAGGGCTTGGCACAATCAGGCTTAAACTGCCTGGTCTTCCAGACTTTCTTCTGGATCATGTTCTATATCTCCCACAGCTCAAGAGAAACTTGTTGTCCTTGGTCCACATCCGCCAGCAAGGTCACTCCATTCATATGTTCGATGGAAAGCTTGAGGTAAGAAAGGCATCTGACCAATCACTTGTCATGAGGGGAATAGAAGAAGAAAGACTTCTTAAACTGCAAGGAACCTCTGCTCATGCACAACATTTCTCATATATTGCTCATCATGAAGAAGGTACACTTCCGTCAAGTTTATTATGGCATGCTAGATTTGGACATTTAAACTATGATAATCTCCGCTTGTTGAAGAAAAATGGTGTTGCTGGTTTGCCTACCATTCCTAGAAAACATAAGCAATGTGATGCTTGCATTCTAGGAAAGCATAGCAAACAGTCTTTTCATGATTCACATTCAAGAGCACATAGGAAGCTTGAACTCATTCATTCAGATTTATGTGGTCCAATGCCTGTTCCTTCTGCAAATGGAAATAAATATATCATGACATTTATTGATGATTACACCAGAATGTGTTGGGTTTATTTATTGAAGAACAAATCTGATGCTTTTCAAACATTCAAGAATTTTCATTAGTGGATTGAAAATGATGCACAATCTCATATTGGGTCTATTCGCACTGATAATGGAAAAGAATATACATCAAATGAATTTGAAAACTATCTTCGCCAACATGGGATCAAACATCAAACAACTGTACCTTATAATCCCCAATAGAATGGTGTAGCAGAAAGAATGAATAGAACAATCTTGAATATGGTACGATCCATGCTTTTCTTCAAAAATGTAAAGATAATGTTTTGGGCTGATGCTATTCTATGTGCTGCATATATAAAGAATTGATGTCCATCTAGTGCTATAAGAAACAAGACTCCTTATGAATTGTGGTATGGACATGTTCCTTCGGTAAAACATCTCAGGATTTTTGGTTCCACCTGTTATGCTTTAATACCAAAGGTACATAGAAACAAACTTGGTGCTAGAAGTCGTAAGTGTATCTTCCTGGAGTATTCAAACACCTCTAAAGCATACCGTCTCTATGATGAAGTAAATAAAAAGTTTGTTGTATCTAGAGATGTCATTTTTCTTGAATCATCCAAATCTGACAGTGTTGTTGAGCGGAAACTTGATCGCTTGGATAGATTCGCAAAAACAAAATCATTTCAAGAATTTGATAATCAGATTCCACATCTTGAAGGGGGGATTCCTATACTAGAACAACATGTGGAATCTTCTTCTGAAGAACAATCTCCCCTGCATGAAACTCCAACAACAGATGATGCTTTAAGTGATGTAATTGATAGAATTGGGAGACTCAATCTTGATTCAGTCGCAACTCAATCAACAGAGCAGCCTGGACCATCTCAGAAAGGTCCCCCAAAGTGGCTGACAAAGACACTTGAAAGTGTTCATCCTGATGAAATTGGAAAAACAGGAACCAGAAATACAAACCGACAAGATGGAGGTGATGTAGATAACTCTAATTCACCTGTTGATATGGATGCTACTTATGATTGTGAATTGAACTTGTCTACAGATTTTGAACCAACTTCCTTCAAAGAAGCTGCTTCTCATGATGAATGGAAAGAAGCGATGCAGAAGGAGTATGATGCCCTCATAAAGAATGGCACTTGGGAGCTGGTTGATCCTCCATTTGGAACCAAACCAATTGGCTGCAAGTGGGTCTACAAGAACAAGTACAAAGCTGATGGCTCACTTGACAAGCACAAAGCTAGGCTTGTGGCAAAAGGTTTTGCACAGAAGGAAGGGGTTGATTATGAGGAAACATTTTCCCCCACAGCAAAATGGGCCGCCATCTGGACACTCTTTGCACTAGCTGCTCAAAACGGTTGGAAAGTCCATCAAATGGATGTAAAAACTGCATTCTTGAATGGAGATCTAAAAGAGAATGTTTTTATGTCCCAGCCTGAAGGATTTGTTGTGAAAGGACATGAACACAAAGTATGCAAACTTGTGAAGTCCTTGTATGGCCTCAAACAAGCACCACGAGCCTGGTATGAAAAACTAACTGAGCATCTTCTGAAACTCAACTTCAAACATTTTGATCTTGATGATGCAACTTTATTTGTCAAGAAAGTTGGCAAAACAGTTGTATATCTTGTGGTATATGTAGATGATATTTTAATGACAGGGAACAATGAAAGCTATATTGCATCCATAAAGAAAGAATTAGGAAAAAGTTTTGAAATGACTGATTTGGGCTATGTTCATTACTATCTTGGCATTGAAGTAACCCAACATCCAAAATCCATATTTCTTTCTCAAAAGAAATACATTGGAGATTTGTTAAACAGATTTGGCATGACAGAGTGAAATCCTCTTTCTACTCCAATGGAACAAAACTTGAAGCTCACATCTATTGAAGGAAAGGAATTTGAGGATGAAACAAAGTATAGACAGCTTGTAGGAAGTCTCATCTACCTCACTACTACCAGACCGGACATTTCATTTGCTGTTGGAATCCTCTCCAGGTTTATGCAAAAGCCTTGTGAGGGACACTGGTCTGCTGCAAAAAGAGTTCTAAGGTACTTGAAGGGAACTCAAGACCTTGGAATCAAGTATACACAAGTGGACGACTTCAGCTTGATTGGATACTCTAATTCAGACTTCGATGGAGACAAAGAAACTGGGGTATCTACTTCAGGATATGCTATGAGTCTTGGATCAGGAGCTGTCTCCTGGAGATCACGTAAACAATCAATTCCAGCAGATTCCACAACAGAAGCAAAATACGTGGCAGGAACTGAAGCAACGAAAGAAATTGTGTGGCTCAGAAAAATTCTTGAAGATTTGCAGGTAAAACAAGCACAATCAACTCCACTCATGATTGATAACACCTCTGCAATAAAGTTGGCCAAGAACCCAAAGTTCCATGATCGTACTAAGCACATCAATACTAAATATCATCTGATCCGACATCATGTTGAGGCCAAAACAATCCATCTCCATCATTGTTCCACAAATGAGGAAATTGCGGACATCTTCACCAAAGCGCTTGGAAGAGAAAAGCTTGAAAGATTCAGAACGATGCTTGGACTCACCAATATCCCTTCAGATTAAGGGGGGGAATGTTCACACCTAATCTTCAACGGTTGGGTAACCTGGAACGTGAACAATCATCAAGAAGATGAACTGATCCATCCATTTTATGTATATAAACAATAGCTGTCTAATGAAATAATAAATCAAAAATTCTTCTGCCCATTCTGGAGTTACCCCGGCCTGACAATCTCAAATTTTTCAAAGAAGATGGAAGCTCTAACTTAGAGGTCATGGATTGGAGGGGAAATTGGGAGGTCATTAAGACCCATAAAATGAGTTAAGGAAAGAGCTTGAGAAAGAACAATTGTGTTCAAGTTTCGTTTAACCATTCATAGTCTCTATTCAAGATGGAAGTGAAAGTGGAGATAAATACATACTAAGGTGATATCGATGGATTGAAACTGAATCATTGGTTGTAGTAATTAGAATTTTATTTTAACATTCACAATATATATAAAGAATAAAAGGTATCATTTGCTAAATTGAAGTTAGAGGACCATGCTTTGACTTGGTGGGGAAGCTATATAAAAACACTTAGTTTGGAGGCAATCCACGAGTAACTAGGTGATATGACTTCAAAACCATCATTAAGTCCCAATTTTACCATATTAGACATGTAGAGGACCAATGAATCTAACATGACTACTATAAGCAGAGGTAGGGGTAGAGTGTATAGGAGTACACCTTTAAGTTTGGAAAGATGGCCATCATGCTAGTTATCTCTTCCAAGAACTCATATGTATCTAAGTATTTGTTGGAAGCCCAATCAACTCCCCTCTCACTGTCGAAAATATGGGCCCCTCTCTTTTTATTTGCATTTTTCTTTCGATTTTATATGTTCAAAGCATAGATCCTAATATGGACTCTAATATGACCTTTCATTTGTGATTGGCACATTACCTTAAACCAAAATTTGATGCTTCTTTTTCATATGTTGATTCAGGGTATTTATCTTGATTCTCCAACAACAATGTAACCTATCTTTTTATATTATCCTACGTGGTTACACATTTTAATAACCTTGCCAATCCCCACTATGAAAGTCTAGATTCTGGTTTTTGTAAATATATTCATATTGATCATGTTGCATTTCAGTTGGTTCTATGAATTTTCATTGGATTTCTATTTTTTGACAATATTGATTTACTTAGGGTGGTATTCTTATACGTTATGGTGTTAATATTTTTGTGAGTTTTATTGATTATCCATTTTACATTGTATGGATTGCATGATTTAGCAAATCCTTTATTGAAATGTTCCTTTGTAATAGGTTTTTGGGATGTACATGTCATATTGTTGGTATCTTCTTGATACAAGGAATACTGTCATGGGTTGTGTTATAACTTGATAATATAGTTGACCAAAAGGTCTTTTTCACCATGAAAAATTTGATCATATTATGAATTTGGAATTGCAAAACCTTTGGTGATATTACACTCACAACTATGGTTAGATTTAAAACAAATTTAATGATATAACATATGGTGTTGTGTATAATTTAATTTATTTAATGTAAGTTTCCCAATTTTTCATGTCTGGAATGATTAAGTGGGATTTGTTTTCGATAAAATGGTACTCTATAATTGACATGGCAGTCATAGTTTGTGACACTTGTCAAAATTGAAGATTGTGGTCATAACTCAAATCCCCAAATTGTAATACCCTCCAGTCGTAATGATTATTTTATGGTCCATTCTAGAAACTATGTATACTAGCTAACCAAGTCATGCCATAGGCTTTACCTCCTATATTTTCTCTAGTTTCGTCTCTCGTTTTGGCTTTCCTGTCCGATCTACAAACTATCTAGGTTTCAAACTTTTATTTGCTTGTTCTTACCCCGGTCATTCCCAAATCCGGGCCAAAATTCTGCTAAGGTTTTAGCTATGCCACCGGTAATTAGAACTAAGCTAGTGGGAAGTGATCTTGTCGAAGCCTATGATGAATGTATGTCACTCTTTTAGCAGGTCGGTTGGTGGCAATTTATCCAGCGTTTCCAAGGGTTTAATGAAGGAGTAGTGAAATATTTTTCTTCCACCTTCAACGAGAAATGAGTGAAGCTTGGCAATATGGAAATGTTGATTCTATGGTTGGCCACTTGTCTCCCCATAGATGGTGAAAATCAGTCTGAGAATTGCCCTGTTTGTGATATCCCATGGCAGAAATTTCTAGCACACAAGGATTATGCCTAAGATGTAAAAAGTATGCCAGTATCCTATCTCAAACCGAAGTGGAGGGATTTGTTGTATTTGTTGCATCACTATATGTTAATTTTAGGCAACAATGGTATGTTCTATGCTTTAGAGCAATTTTACTTCAATTTCTTTATTAGCCCGAAATCAATATCCAGTTTAGAAATCACATCAACATGATAATAAAATGCAGATAGAACATAAACATAAATAGTAGAAGACAAGCCAAGACAAGAGGACATAAGATGTAGCACCAGCGAGGGACAAAACCCAATGTGGGGAAACCCTTGATCAATTCTTATTTTAGTCTTCAATAGTTCAGCAGAAAGAGATAATACAATTTACGAATTCTGATAATTTATGACAACAACAAAAGACCCCTAACCAGAAAAGTCAACGCTGGTCAACATGGCAGATTTGACTCTCAAATATTTGGTCAAATTCAGTCAACTTCGACCTCCAAATAGCAAGATGAAACAACCCTCAAAACAATTGAATTCTTCCCAATCAAAGTCTAATCAAATAGTCAACCTGTGGTTAGCCCTAACCACAATCAATGTTGGTCAAACAAAGGTCTAACAACCTCAGACGTCGTGCCAAAAACTGCGACTTACCCAAATAGAAATTCCTCACACAAAACTGCAGTCAATCGGGTCAACACTTGGTCAACATAGCCGAAAACATCCTTCTGGAAATTCGGTCAAACTTGGTCAATGTCCAAAACATAAATTTAGTTGTCCTTTCCTACACACGTGTGGAGAGAGAAGCTGCCCAGAAACCCGTACCCAATCAAATGAGGAGAGAGAGATATGTGTGAAGATGAGTGTGTCCAAATGAGGATGAGGCATCATGAATTTATAGGCTAACGTTGAGGATGAATAGACGTGAATGTTGGGCTTCTGAGCCTACATACGTTTGCTGGCCAACCTTGAAAATTTGTCCATAATCAAAATAAATTCATAACTTCATTTGTACATGTCAGAATCGGATGATATTTAGATCAATCCTACACGTCTTGGAGAGGGGAATCCAAGAAAAATATTAGTTGTCATAAATAAGATGACCTGTGTGGAGTTTGGCCATAGTTTCCAATTTTAACACTCCTTCTCAACTACGAAGAACTCCACCTACTAATCCATCTGCAAATCTGTACTATCTCTGCCATCCATGCACTACTCTGAACTGCTATGCTTTGCTCTGTTGAACTATGAAGAAGAAGAAGTGATCGATAATGTATCATACCATCCTCTACTAGCCCAAAGTCAGTCCAAATCAAAAGAGAGAGTCTCATACAACTCTTACTAATCCAAAGTCAGTTCCAATCAAAAGAGAGTGTTTCATACCACTCTTACTGACCCGAAGTCAATTCTCATTGATCCTCGATCAATATCAAACATCCTATCATAGGGAGTATGGTAGTACATGATGCATCCATTGGTAGTACTATGGTCCCTATCCTCATTTCTATACTCATTAACTAGATGAGAGGCACTTCCCATGAGTCCCAGACTGCATGGGTAGGATGTCTTCACAGGAGAAGGATGAACCACTCGTCCTGCTCACATGTGGCTAAGGGGTATCACAGGGGAAGGATGAACCGCTCACCTTGTACGCAATAAACCACTAGGGGAAGGCTGAATCACTCACCCTATGGTTGCTCACTGCTCCAAGAAGTACCCCACACCCCTGGAGCTCCCAGAGTTCAATGTCTGTCTCATACAGGACCCTCATAAGAGGGTCTCTCCACGACTCCAAGTCATTCTCAGAAGGCCAAGAATTTTACCTTCCCAAGGGGCTTTGTCAGAATATCGGTGATTTTCTCATCAGTCCCAATGTGATGGAGCCTTATTTCTCCTCATTGTACCATATCCCGAATAAAGTGGTACCTGATATCTATATGCTTGGAGCGATCATGAAACACATGATTCAATGATAATCGGATCCCACTCTGGTTTTCGTAGAGGATCACGGTGGTATCCATCACATGTCCAAAAATCTCACTGAAGAGCTTCCTCAACTAGGCAGATTCACATGAGGCCATACTAGCAGCTATGTATTTGGCCTCGGCGATGCTCAAGGCAACCAATTTCCGATTCCTTCTCATCCAGGATATCGAAGCAGAACCCAAAGAAAAACAACATCCAGAGGTTCTCTTGCGATCCACCACACTGCCAGCCCAATCAACATTAGAATAACCACGCAACCTCACATTTCCAGTAGTGTATCTTAGTTCATGAGTGATTGTGCCCCAAAGATATCTCAGAATATTCTTGGCAACAATCCAATGAATATGATGAGGCCCAACCATGTATTGGCTCAATGTGTTAACTGCAAAACATATGTCTAGACGGGAGTTCACCAAGAACATCAGTGCTCCTATGAGTTGACGATACTCAGAAGCATTTCCCAATTCAGGTCAAGCATCACTACCACATAACTTCTTAAAGTTAAGTTCCATCGGAGTAGTCACAGGCTTGCAGTCCACCATCCCAAATATTTCCAATATCTTCACAACATTTTTTCCTTGAGAGTAAAAAATTTCACTTGGCTTTTGCCAAACCTCCAACCCTAGGAAATAGTGCATCGGTCCTAGGTTCTTCATCTCAAATTCAGAAACCAACTCCCTCTTACATTTGTGAATGAGAGGGTCTGCACCTGTCAGAAAGAGGACGTCCACATAAAGTACCAGAATGAAAGGTTTATCATTTTCAACCTTAAAGTAAAGGTTCGGATCGACTTCACTTCTATTGAATCCCAACTTCATTAGATAACTATCGATCCTCTCATACCAAGCTCGGGGTGCTTGCTTCAATCCATAGAGAGCTTTCTTCAACCTGGATACATGAGATTCCCGATCATGTACTTCAAGCCCCTCGGGTTGTTCCACTTAGAATTCCTTTGTGATTGAACCATGCAAGAAGGTGGTCTTGACATCCATTTGATATAGGTTCCATCCTTGCGAGGCAACAAGGGCTATGATCGAGCGGATGGTGGTGAATCGAGAAACAGGTGCAAATATATCATCATAATCTACACCTTCCTTTTGAGACAATACTCGAGCAACAAAGCGAACCTTGAACTTTTCTGCACTTCCATCAGCTCCATGCTTGATTCTATAGAGCCACTTAGAAGTGACAACCGATTTGTTCTGGGATCTAGGGACCACATCCCAGACATCATTCTTCATAATTGACTCATATTCTTCATTCATAGCATCCTTCCATACTTGTTGCTTCACGGCTTCTTCGAATGATGAAGGCTCATTTTGAATGATAGTGCTCATGGTGGCCAAATATCCTTGGTACCTATTCGGCTTCTTGTTTTCACAAAAAGTCCCCCTTGGTGCAATGTGTCTGTCAGCATCTTCGAGAGTATCCCAATGGATTTCCTTCAACCTGATACAAACTATCAACCCTAGACATAAGAGTAAAAGCATCCTTAAAATTTCTTTTCCAAACACATACCTTTCCATCGATAAAAGGCACCTTGAATCCTTTATCTTCCATTGCTGAAATGGACATCAGGTTCTTCTTGAGATCAAGTAGATATAGTACTTCTTGCAAATGAATAGTGTTACCTTGATTCAATTAAAGGGTAACATTCCATACTCCCTTCACGGGAGAGGTGGCATCTTCTCCTAAGATGATATCCAAGTTTGTCTCCTTTTCTATCATATTAGAGAGGTCTTCTTTGAATCTGGTGAAGTGCCTTAAGGAACCAATATCAAATCAGCCAATTTCCCAAAGTGTTCGGGGGAGAGGCAGTGGAGAGGGCCTATATAAGATAGCACTCTTTTTGCTTATTTTTAACAACATTGGATTCATCATACCTAGAGTTCCTTGATTTCTTGGAGGGTCGACCATTTCCTTGATGTTCCACATTCCTTTTTCCTGTGCCATTGGACCTGCCATTCCTTTGATCGTTGTTGTTGAAGTTTCCCCTGGTGTTGTTATGATGGTCATCATCTCAAGGTGTATCCCTTCTATTAGGACACTCCCTTGCATACTGGCCAAATTTATTGCAAAGAAAGCATCTTCCCTTCCTTTCATTTTTGAATCCCGGTCTTCCTTGACTTTGATTCTTTAAACCTACATTGTTCTTCCTCTTGGCATGAGCGGAGAATGCAGTGGGGTTGCTTCTATTAGAAGGCATTTCTTGCTCCACCATTATTGTTTCTTCTTGAATGCATCTCGACATCAATTCTTCAAACCCCGGAATTCGATCATTGTTGAGTATAGTAGTTCTAAATACATACCACTCAGGTGGGAGTCCTCCAAGGGTGGTGAGAGTAAATTCCCTATCAGGAATGACTTCTTCAGTCGAGAGTATATCATTCTTGATCTCATTAATCCTCAAGAAATAGGATTGAATGTCCTCGTCCTTTCCCTTATTAATATACTTCAAATTATTCTTGAGAAAGAGAATTTGATTGGCATTATTAGCCTTTAACATGCCAACCTACCTTTCGTATATCTCCTTGGAGGTCTTCAATTTAGAGATATAGGCCACTAGATGCTTGGCATTGGAATCCATAATAATATTATTCACTTTGACTTCAGCCTTATTGTACTTGGTCTTCGCAGCAGCCGATGCATTTGAAGGAGGCTCAAAGATTTTACCTTGCACATAATCCATCACGTCCTTCTCTTCCAAGGTCAAATCAAGAGACATCTTCCATCCATGATAGTCAGATTTATCATGGAGCTTGTCTTCAGTCGGGAAGTAGGATGAGGAACCCATTGAGTCTTTTTTCCTTGTCCAACTGTCTGGTGGTTTCTCTTTCACTCTTGCTTGGGATTTGTCTTCACCTCAACTCTGATACCGTGTTAATTTTAGGAAAAAATGGTATGTTCTATGCTTTAGAGCAATTTTACTTCAATTTCTTTATTAGCCCAATATTGATATCCAATTTAGCAATCACATTAACATGATAGTAAAATGCAGATAGAACATAAACATAAATAGTAGAAGACAAGCCAAGACAAGAGGACACAAGATGTGGCACCAGTGAGGGACAAACCCCAATGTGGGGAAATCATTGATCAATTCTTCTTTTAGTCTTCAATAGTTCCACAGAGAAAGATAGTACAATTTACAAATTCTGATAATTTATGACAGCGACAAAAGAGCCCTAATCAGAAAAGTCAACGCTGGTCAACAGGGAAGATTTGACCCTCAAAGATTCGGTCAACTTCAGTCAACTTCGGACTCCAGACAAAAAGATGAAACAACCCTCAAAACAAATGAATTCTGCCTAGTCAAAGTCTGGTCAAATAGTCAACCTGCAGTCATCCCTAACCACAGTCAACGTTGATCAAATATAGGTCAAACAACCTCAGATTTCGTGCCCAGAACTGTGGCTTGCCAAAAAAAAAAATCCTCACACAAAACCACAATCAAACAGGTCAACGCTTGGTCAACACAACCCAAAACAACCTTTTGGAAATTTGGTCAAACTTGGTCAATGTCAAAAATAGAAATTTCACTGTCCTTTCCTTCGCACATGTGGAGAGAGAAGATGCCCATAAATCCGTACCCAACCAGATGAGGAGAGAGAGAGATGTGTGAAGATGAGTGTGTCCAAATGTGGATGAGGCATCATGAATTTATATGCTAATGTTGAGGATGAATAGACGTGACTGTTGGGCTTCTGAGCCTACATGAGTTTGTTGGCCGACCTTGACAATTTGTCCATAATCAAAATAAATTCATAACTTCATTTGTACATGTCAGAATCGGATGATCTTTAGATCAATCCTACACCTCTCGGAGAGAGGTATCCAAGAAAAATATCAACTGACATAAATAAGATGACTCGTGTGGAGTTTGGCCCTAGTTGCCAATTTTAACACTATATAACCTGTGAGAGTCATTATTCTCTGTTATTTTTATATCACATCCATTTATTGATGATTTTTACTAGCCATAAGCTTAATTTTCCTTATTTCTTGTATAAGATCCTAGCAAAAATGACAAATGTGTATTAGTCAAAGTGTCGAAACCCTGAAATGTCGTTGTTTCACCACGATCTCATATGTATTTTGGTCAAATATCATTTATCTAAGACCGACTATGAATGAGAAACTTTCCTTCTTTGAAATGGTTAGCAAGAACCCTTGGCTTCAAACCATCCTGATGTGGCATCGAGGGTTTCACAAAATCCTCCACCACCTGACTTGACTCCATCTGATTCTAGTTCTATTAAGGAAAACAAGCCCAAGCAGTCTGTATACGAGGAACAATTGGATTTTTCTGACAATGGCAGGGTTGAAAAACCTAATACTCTACATGTTCGCATTACCAAGGGTAGGTTTAAAGACACCTTATTTCATCATACAAAATTGAGAATAGAATATAAGAAACAGGAGGAGAAGTCAAATTCCCTAAACTGTAACCCTCACACAAAACCCGCACATCAAGAGCTAGAAGTTTAGTCTGATCAAAATCTTCAGTCTAAAGTTAAAATTAAATAAGCAGACAGAAAAATATCCAGAATGAGACACAATAGGAAAAATAACTCCCTTAAGTTTTTGTGGATCTAGAAACAAATACTGAGCCTATAGAAAAAATACCAAACCACAAATTCATGATAGTTTTGATTTTCTTGATGATAGGAGCTATTCTCATGATATCGATAGTAATTATGGGAAAGGCTCTTAGGATGATGCTCGTGTTAAAGAAAACCTATCAAATATGTATTGGAATCAAAAAAATTTATTTACTGTCCCTCATTTGAATGGTCATATCAACCAATTATTACATGAAAATGAACAACTCAGAGCATCGAATCAAGCTAGGGAAAATTAGAAGGAACATAAATCGTTTTGTTTGGAAAGAAAGCCATACTCCTATGGTAGACATCTTATTTTTAAATCATCTAGGTTCAATGTGATAATCTTTGAAGATTTAGATGATTCTAGTCATGCTAAATAAATCTTTTTATTGTTAACCTATTTTTCAGGTTCGAAGATTTAAAGGTATCCCCTCATTATTATTTTTATTTCTAAAATTAAAATGATGTTACAAAACCTAAGATTGTGTAACAACCTTATTTTGTCAGCAATATCAATTATTGATCTCGTGTCTTTTTTATTTCTAAGAGGTCTCGCTATTGGCTTAAACATTGTTCTTGGTTTCCACATAACAAATCACTTTGGATATATATGTGCCTGTCACAATCTAGTGAAGGATTCTTGCTAGTTCTTTGGTTTATTTCTTTTTATCAATTCAGATACAACCAATAGGTCAAACAAACAATATATATTTTTTGTAAAAAATAGTTTGGATTTTAGAGTTTGAATTTAGACATGGCTAGTAGAGGTACTTTTATATAAACCTCTCGTTTTGAAAGGAAATGGAGGGGGGTGGTGTGGGGTGGGGGGGGGGGTGGTGGTTTGGAGAAAGGAAATGCTAGTTATTTTGTGACTGTGGAATATCATTATTAATAATCATAAGCTTCTGGACTTGGTTTGATTTAGTTGCATATTATTATACTGTATATATCTTCCATGGTCATTTTTATTGTCTTGTTGATCTTGTGTAATTTTATTTCTCAAGGTTTAGAAGATAGAAGTGTTGTTTTGTGATTTGATTCCATAAACAACTAATAATGTTTATTTTATTTCTTTTCTAATCTACATTACTTCAATTTGTATTTGTTTACACTCGATCAATATCACTCTCTAGCGACTTGTGTCTTGATATTGATAATTAATCTAGACATTCATCTAATCTAGATTGTTGTGATTTATTCCAAAGATTTAGATCATAGAGTAAGGTCATTCTTTGTATGAAAATTGAATTAATGTCTATACTATAATTATTTCTCATCTGCATGGCTATTTTTATTATTGGTTTATTGGTTTGATTCATAAACTAATGATTGAAATTTGTTAAGTTAAAAGAGATTGTTACAGTTACCCTTTATGTACACCTCAACCAATAATTAGGAATTAGAAATCATCAATTAGTTTTCTACACTTATTCTTGATGCAATTTATTAAAGAAAACACAGTTTGATCTGTGTTCATTTAAAAGGATAACAACATGCATTTTTGTAGTAACTTGCCTTTTATTTATTTGCATGAAGAATTAGTTCTAATTTTAATTTATAATTACATATAAAAATTAAAATTAGCTTTTATTTCGATTACTATTTATTGTAGAGATAATTATAATCTATTCTTTTGAACCAGTTACATTATGTTATGGTATTTTCATTTTTTATACCATAATCTTGTTATTATTTGCACAAACCTTTTAGAAGGAATCGACAATTCTATGGGGAAGTTCTTAAAGGTGGACTTAGATAGAATGACAAAGGGAATCTTCACTTTTTCCAGGATAAGTGTAGAAGTAGATCTCAGTAAAGGCTTATAATATAATATTATATTGATTCATAATAATATGTAGTGGTCCCAAACTCTAGACTTTGAAAATGCGACTTTCAGATGTCATATTTTTCTTCAAACTAGACATCTTCAAAATTCGTGCCCCCAAGCAAAGAAAGAACCCAAAAGAAAAAATAGTCAAGTTCAAAAGCCAAAGGGATGGAAATTCACAGGTACCCAGGAAGACGAGGCACAAGAAGAAGAATCCCCAAAAAATACTACAAATAAAGTTGAACAAAACCCCAAATAAATCATAGAGAAGAATAGGGAAAAACAGGTAGAATCGATGAATCCTTCGAAATTAACAACACCTACAACACACCAACAACAAATTGTGAAGATTTCCCAGGAAAATGAAGTAATTGGCACCAAAAGAATACATGTATTAGAGTTCAGACTTTGATAAAGAAACATATACAAATATAGAAGAGCATCAAATGTCTATTGTATCTTCCACTCCCAACTCTGATGGTTGACGGAAAGTGGAGAAAGAGAAGGGCAGAAAATAATAGATTAGTGATATTTATTCTTGTTATTTTTGTTACTTGAGTACTAGATTTTGGCTAGTATGTTTTATATTGTTATTTTAGCATATTCCTTTCGGCATCTATAACATGTAACTTTAATTATCTAATAATAGAGATTACAATTTTTCTTGACGAAAAAATTATTTGCACAAACTTTATTGTATTTTTATTACTAATGATAACTTGGTTTCTGTATAGTATAACTAACAGTTTTATGTGTATAATTAGTAGTTTAGATCTAACATATTAGTTAGCCTATAGAATGTATTTTATCATTTATTAACCAGTAGCTTTAGGTATATTAACAATAGTTTAGGTTTCACATAGATAACATAGGTTATGGTTAGCTTTCAATTGGTGTTCTTATTCACAAGAGGAGGGATCCAAAGGCAAATGGATCCTTAAAACCCATTGAGAGAGACCATACCAAACAATTAGAGCTATTTAAATAGCTCCGATTTGGGTCACTTCTCCCTTGTTGACAAAGGTCATAAAATCCGCGTCAAAAAATGATGCTAGAAAGAGGGCATACCTGCCTTTAAATGGAAGATGGCAGCCATAAGAGACAACATGTTAGGTCCCCTATTATCACAAGGAGTCATATCGATTCTCAACCACAACCTGAATAGACCAAAAACAAAGCTACCACTCCAACCCAATTACATATTCAATATGAAATTGATGAAGTTCTTCAAATATCTCGCCAATTTCTCTAAGCTAGAACTCAAGAGATATTGGAACAAACTAGCTCTATTCAAATAATATTATCTCAACATTTAGTCACTCCTCTTGATCTTTAATTACAAGAACCCACAATACTAGATCCCCATGCAGACATCCCTCAGACTACTACCACTCTCAACGATATATTTCACGATATTTGAATGGGAGGATCATTGATATTAATTAGTATATGTTTGAGATATCTATGGGTGAGTGCAGTCAACCGAATTTTTTTAGGCTCTGTTTCTCCTCCTTCCCCATCGAGATCACCTTCTTCTTATGGAGACTCCTCTAGTGATGAAGACTCTTTTGAGTTATTGGAATTTGAAGGATCCCCAAGAATGGAAAACAACTAAGGAAATCCTGGAAATAACCAAGGCAATCAAAAACAAAATCATGTAGCTCCCTAGCTTGATCAGGATGTTGTTGTTCCTGGTGTACAACATCCCCTGCCTGGAAACCCTCACAAGTTTCTCCCCAAATTCGACCTTGATTTTAAATAGCCAACCAAGGATCATATCAATGCATTTAAGTTGGCTATTAGACAGAGAAGTGTCTAATATGAAGTCGTAGTTTGCAGATTGTTCCCTTACACATTTGAGGGGAAGGTTACTAATTGGTTCTTCACCCAACCCTCTCAAAGCATTATTTCATGGGAGAAATTTGAAAGTACATTCTTGGATAAATTTGGAGATGATAAACCCCTAGAGGTTTTGGTTACAAAATTGTTGAACATGAAAATGGAAAACAAGGAGAAGTTAAAATATTTCAATGTTAGGTTCCTTTCACTAAAGAATAAAATTCCCATTGAATCTATGTTTGCTCGGAATTTGATTATTGCTTACTAAGTAAAATCCTCACCTACTGAAATTTCCATGTGGGTGAAGGGAGCCCAAAAATATATTTTACAATCAACTTTTGAAGAAGCTTTGTCTGTAGAGAAATATATCCATAGTTTAAAGCCCAATTCTGATAAACAGGTTGAAACGACTTCTTCTTCTAGTAAAAAATTTGAAACATCAAAAATATTCTAAAAAGAAGGAAACTTCTCCTTTTGATCTAGAAATCCTTCAAAAGATTCTCAATCAACTGTCAAATCTAGAAAAGAATTCAACATAAAGTTCTTCTTGTTGAAGGAAATGTAACTAGGTTCAATCTTCATAAATGTACTTTTATATTTGTATTTATGCAAGAAAATAAATATTATTTTTATAATATATGTCAATGAGTTTCTTGCTCATTGAAATAGGTCTAGCACATGTTAAAGTGCTATAGGTGAGTCAAATAGTCAAAAGAAAATGTTGAAGACCTTAAGGGCATGTTACACCATGTATATGTATGCATAAGATTCAAAGATTATCCCTTCAAGCAAAGTCAAGTCTCCTCCAAAGCAAAGACACCACCAAAGAAGCCATCCAGAGCAAAGATAACAAGTTGACCTACAAATAGTCTTCAATTTGGCCTTCTAGTTGGCCTAAAGGAGGGACAATCCTCTATATATAGAGGCTTTCCACTCCACTATAATGTAAAGCAATCACCTCTAAAATCAGCGAAGGTAGGAAGACGAGAGAAGGGTATAGAATGACGAAGAAAGGGTCTCCAAGTTCAATGAAGAAGAAGGGTACACAACCGAGCTCAAGAGGACTGTTTCTAGGGCAAGCTAGAGTCACACATGCAAAGATAAAGAGGGTATCTATTTTTTCTTAGCATCCCTCCACTATAGTCACACATATCTGATTGGTTGGGCTAGAAAAGTAGGCTTGTAAGGTTTCTCACTCAAGAGAAAAGGAAGAACACTCAAGAAAAGAAGAAAAGAGGACCTCCACACAAGAATATTGAAGGAATCCCCTCACACGTGCAAAGAAACAGTGATACACTGCTATCATATCAGACCTGCATCTACATCTCAAGAAGGGGTTCAGTTGGAGGAAGGATAAATTACTCTTCATATATAAAGGAATCTACCAAGGAATAAAGAGGAATATCTCTTATATAAGATACCTAACAAAGACTAATATTAGTTGCGTGAAGAAGGAGAAGTGCCGGGAAGAAAAGTGTCGGAAGAAGGAAGACTAAGTGCCGGGGAAAAAAGTGCAGAAAGGAGGAAGGAATTGACTTGTTCTTGGAGGAAATTCTAGTAAGGGGTATAGGGTTTGGCATTGATCACTAAGAATCTTCAATAATAGAAACTTACTAAAGGGTTTTCCTCTCAATAGGAGAGGTTTTGGCCCTGACAGAGAGCCAACATCTTGTGTTCTTGTTCTTATGTTTTTGGTAGCAGTTTGATGAAGTACAAACACATGCATTAATAATAATAAGAAGAATATTAAGATAACAAGAAAAAGTAAAAAGACTCCAAAAATTGTTATCAAGTCAAGAAGAATCACACTACAACTAATTGCCCTTGATTCTTCATTATGGTATCAGAGCTAAGGTGACACATCAAGGAAAGGGCATCTCAAGAACACTCATCAAGGAGGGACATATACAAAAGTTGAAGCATCAAGCCAAGAAGCCTCAATCACATCAAAGGACAAGAAGGTCTACCATCTATCATTCATCAAGGAAGACTACAAAGCAATAAGAAGAGACTTACACAAAGGCACCTACAAGAAGAGAAAATCAAAGCAGGACCTACATTAAGCAACTCTCATCATCAAGTCAAGTCCTCTTGGAGAAAGAAACTTGAAGAAAATCAAGATCTAAGGAAGGAAAGCCATCAAGTCTTCAAGGAAAAAGCAAGCCTAATACATCTCAAAATATATCAAGTAAGTATATATCCCCTTCTGAATATACATCAATGTATTTTTGCAAGGAAAGCAATAAATTGGTAGGTACCAATAACTTTCTTGCATGGAAGAAGAGGACTGATTTACTTCTCAAGGAGAATGAAATTCTAGAACACATTAAAGGGAATGTTACTATTCCTGCTAAGGAACAAACTCAAGCCTTAGCCAAGTATAATAAGGATGAGACAAGAACTCAAAGGATTCTAATAGAATCCATCAAAGACCCTCTCATTCCTTATGTCTCCAAACATCAAAAGAAATCTATGACAAACTAGTAGAGATATTCTCAGTAATCACAGTCAGAGAAATGATATCTCTATGAAATGAATTGTACAAGATGAATATATCAAAAGAAGGAATAGCTCCCTACTTCATGAAGATCTCTGAGATGAGGGATCAAATTCAAGAGCTAGGGGAAGTTATGTCTGATAGGGAAATGACAACTATAGTACTCAATGCTCTACTTGAGGATTGGGGCAACTTCACATCAAGCATATATGCAAAGAATGAAGCCACCCCACTAAGTGAAATGTGGTCTCTATGCAAGATAGAGGAAAAAATACTTAAAGAAAAGGAAGATGTGGGATCAAAGGAGAAAGCATTTGCTACAATGGCCAAGAGAAAGAGAAAATTTGGCAAATTTGGTCCATGAAGAACAAACAACAAATATATGTCCAAAATCCAATGCTATGGATGCCAAGAATATGGATACTACAAAAGGAATTGTCCTAAACTGTTATAACACTATTTACCACTCTTGGTAGATCTAATGCTTTGGTTATGGCCTAAGGCAACCCTTACTTTCCAGACTTGGTCCAAATTCTAAAAAACAGTGTTTTATTTCCCATACGCTACTTTGCCCTGTGTTAAAAGCATGTACACGGGGGTCAGTATATACCCAACCTGTGTATATGTGTTAAAACACTAAAAAATAATAAATATACTTAAATTTAGGCAGAGTTTACAAGTTTTACCTGTTACTCACCTACTATAGCTTGTGGCCCAACTGAAAAAACTAATTTGGAGAAGTATAAATAGACCTTCATGGGAAGGCCTAAGGGGAGAAGAGAGGAGATATTGATATTATAGTTGATTTATCCATGATCAAGCCTAAATAAATCCCTGTGCCTCCTTCACTGCCCAAGTTATAGGAAACCTTTGTTTCCTCTTTTGAGACGCCCTTCATCCCTCTTATGAAATCCTTGTGTGTATCGATGGAGGAAGATTGTTGAGGCTGGGACAGGACGGATCCAAAGGACGGTTTCTCTTGGAGTTGGAGGAAGACTCAGGTTGTAGTTTCCCACCTTTCATTTAGCTTACATCAATAAAGAAATTTTGTTCTGTTCCTGATATTTATTGTGTTTATGCATTGATCCCTGTTGTGATTTGCTTATAAATCTTATATTAATGCGTAATTTCTCATTTTCTTATATGATCTACTACATATATCACAGACATGCTTTCTATTACTGCCGTTGTATATGCTTTGCTTGAATAAGTTACAAGTTTTAAAGGCATTGAAAGAAGCAGAGGGTTTGGACCCTGTGGGATCGTCCCTGAACGTATGACCTCCGGGTAATACCACTTCTTCCCAGTTCAATAGTTTAAGCGTTTAGATTTTTTTTCTGCACATTTCTTGCTGTTGTATGTCCTCCGCTCTATTGGGGTTTTCAACCCAAGGCCCTAGGGTGTTCCCACCCACAACATAATTGGCGACTCCACTGGGGAAAACATTCTTGTTTTTCCTAGTTTGGGTTGTTTGTTCTTGATCAGGGTTTGTTTTCTTGATTTCTTGTTTTTACAGTGTCATTGACTTATTAGCTTCCCAGGCATCAAGTCTGATCTTCTAGATTAGGCCTTGATTTCTTGTTTTTCTTGATTGAGCTTATTATATGTGTTTTTCTTGGGATACATTCGCGTATACACGCTTGTTTCCTCAAATAGACTTGCGTATACGTGAGTTTTATGTGTTTGAACACATGTGCATGCCCTTGTGTCTTTACACAGTCACGTATACATCATTTTGAATTATTTTTTCAAAATATTTTTCCCAGTTAGGTCTATTGCCTAGTGACTTCTGCTATTTTCAGGTCACCCACTATCTGTAGAACTCTATTCTCTTGCAAGTTTTCAATTTCGAATCTCCTTATTAGTGAAAAGCATAGTTGGCCTAGGATTGCTTTTTGAGTAAGATTTTGCTTTGTGCCTTGGGTTCAAGGCTTCTGTCTGAAGTTCTTAGATGTTCCGCCTTTCCAAAACAAGAAATTGATTTTAGTTTCATTTATAACCCATATTTCAAATTGCTTTGCTTTGCTTTCCCTTCTGGTTGACCTTTTTGTTTTTTGTGATTTTTGAGTGTCTCTTTGGCAATCTTGAGAGTCTTTCTTGACATTTTTTCGGTTTGCTGAAGTTTGGTACTGCTATTCAGATCAGTTTGTACAAGTTTGCAGTCCTTCTCATTTCAAGTTTCATTTATTAATGAGTTTTATAACTTGCAAAGTTTAAGGACTCTTTGTACTTATTTCTTGATCTTTGAAATTTAGTAGTTCTTTTTATGACCTCGAAAATTTCTTTGGTTTTTTCAAAGAAAAATACAAAAACATAGCTGTAGCCTTTCTTTTTCTTTCCAAGCTTTTGGTTTTTTGGTTTCTTTTGTTTTGTTTTTAGAGAAATTGTGATCTTTTTCAATTTGTTTTGCTTGGTTTTGAGGGAAATTAGTTTTTAAAACTTTGCCCTTCTCATTGTCAAGTTGACTTATTGATCTTATAAATAAGCACATTTTCTTATCATACAAGTATTCTTAGGATCTTAAATCATCATTTAAATTTGCATTAGGTTAGTTTGCATCATAAGCATTCTTGGTATTTTTAGATTTTAAGTGTGTGTGGATGTTTCTGAAAAGAAAAGAAAAATAATATTTTTCTTATATAAGTTTTTCATAGAACCAAGTAGAAATCCCTTTTCATCGAAAGAAAATAACTGCATGCATATAGTTAAGTTTCTATTGGTTTCTTTTGTGTTGAAAACATCATAAGTTTCACTCTCGTTATACCTTTGACTTAAAGAACAACCCTCTAAAATCAAGAAATTTAATAAAAAGAACTAGAACTTTTTAATTTGTCATTAACAAAACCAACAAGTTTGAGTTCTTTAGGGCCTTGGAATAGGTGAGTGGAGAGTTAACTCTCCAAGGCCACTCAAATTATAAAACATAGAAGTTGAATAATGAGTGAAATCTAGTATCGTTAGAAAGACCAGGAAATCTCCATGACTAGGAGTCGAGTGGTGGGCTCCAGTATTGCAGCAATAATGCTGCAACTCCTGGGACTCCCTTCTTTACTTTTATCAACCCGGTAGTTCGTAACAAACTTGGAAGCGACGGTGCTGTATGCACAAGTACTAGCTCTTGCCGTAGCTGTCACTTGGTCAGCTGGCACAAGTCCGCTAGGGCTTAAGCCAACTTCTATGAGATCTTAAAAGAAGCTTTTTCACTGATTGGATGGAAGCTAATCTACTTGCAGAAAGAAACTAAAAGCCAAAAAGTAACGCAAACCCTAGCAAACCCTAATTCTACCAGCTAGTCCTCCTGATGCAAAGGAGAGGATGCAAGCTATTAAAAGAGATGCCATTACTTCTATGAAGGTGAAGTGCATGTGTCTAGACTACCTTTATCTGAAGAAAACATCTTTTTGTATTTTTGAGTAAGTTATTAGAAGTATCATGCATGTGCTTTTAACTAGCTTTTTACTGTGCAGGGGTGGATCAAGGAGGAGAAATGCTTGGAAAAGGTTGGGAATGTTCAGAGAGGGTCTAAAGAGTCCCTAACACTCTTCCGGAGAGTTTCACAAAGTTTGGCTATCAAGAAACCTCATTTGGGAGCTTCTACAGGAAGTCTGCAGGGGTTCTACAGGATGTTCAGAGATTTCTACAGGATGTTTATAAAGTGGATTTTTAGAGGATGGGTGAGTGAGGGAAGATGCATGGATGGATAGGGAGGTAGGATAGGGGCCTGAAATGACCCAGGGGCTGATGGATGGAGTGGTGAGAGGGTGTAGAAGGCTGACTTGGCTTAAAGAAGGCTAAGACAATGGAGGAGCAAGAAGGTAGGGTTACGTGGGCAGAAGAACAGTTGTGAGACGAGGAACCTAACTAGGAGATGGAGCAGCTGGCCTGGACAAAGCTTAGGCGGATGAGGGAGTGGTGGAGATGCCCTGCACGGTGTACACTTAACTGAATCAACCATGTCCTGCACACAATCGAAAGCTTAGCTAATCTATTCTAACTTTCAATGAAACAAATAAACAACATCATTATTTATAAAGAGAACCATGTACAACACTTAAGCAAAGAAACATTTCAAAGGTCTGAACGCATTACTAACTTCTACAAATGAAAACATTACACCAAGGATTACATGGTCAAGCAAACTAGTGTTTTTGTTGGGGCAGCACTGTTTCTGCAATTCCAGCCCCTGATCCAATAAGGAAGAGGTGAAACTGAGAGTGTTGTCAACCCTTTTCTTGGAGCTTTTATCTATTATTATCCTACCAATCTATTCTCCACATCTGAAGCAATTCTATTTATCAACAGTGACCTATTTAACCAACACAACTAAATCTGCTCAACACAAACACGTTCAAATGCATAAAAGGAAAATCACGATGCATAAAGAAAAGATAACAATACAAAGAAGGAGGCCCTAGGCTCTCAAGTTGGGCCCAACCCTGAGAGCTATGGCTCCTATAGAAAACTCAGAGCTGATATCAAATCGGACTGCTTCTCATTATCAAAAAATAATCATAAGTCAAGAGTTATGCCAAAAATGGCTACAAGAGAACAAAATGAAGCTAGCAGCACTGTAGTGCAAAGTATGCAAGAGTTTCCAAAAGTCCCTCATGAAGGCTGAGGCCTTAACATTTATACACCACGAGGCCCTAGCTGGCCTCCTAAATCTATGGGACTTGGCTGCCCAAACTGTGAGTGAACAGATCCTTCCAAAAATCTGTTTGGCTGCCTTCTAGATCTGGTTTTGGTGGCCTTTGGAGCTCGGTGTTGGGGGTGAGGATCCCGAGGAAGAATGTTTAATGCCATAGACAACCCCCCTACAAATCCTCAACCCAAGCTTGGCTGTCTTCTAGCCCATGATTGCTCGGTTTTGCTCCATCATGTGTAAAAAAAACCTGAAATGTGCACGTGTTAGCCACCTAGGAAGAGTGACTACCCTTATTCGTACAAATGACATAAACATACTGAAAAATAATGCACAAGTTATGAAAAATGAAGGATTGAACAAGGATAATTAGGCCAAATGAGCCCAAAATGTTACCAAATTTGGGGCTCATCATCGCCCCCCTACTAAAATGATTGCTCATCCCTGAGCAACTAGTCCAGCTCCTCGTCTTTCATTGCTTTAATCGCCACCCTCACATCCCAGGCTTCTGAAGTAGTATCCTCCTCACTGTCATGGAACCCAACCTTCCTTTCCACCTCTTCCCACTGCTTATGCTCTTCTTTTTCTGTTCTTCCTTCTACCAATCCCAAAAGCAAAGGTGGGCTTAGCTTGAGGCCGATCCAGCTGGCCTGGAGGTTCTGCATGGACTTCTTGTAGAGAGGCACCCGTGCTAGGGCCTCCCTCATTCTAGTTGGAGTGTGATATTCCCTGATTTTGAGGCTGTGGGACAATGTGTTCCACCTACGGGTGCAAGCATGAACACAATTGTCCCCTAATAATCGCTCCATATCCTTGAAGTGTGCTATAGCCTGAGCCTGTCGATCCATGTATTGTAATAAAGGCTGAGAGTTGGTTGCTAGGTGCTGGTGGGCTGATATCAATGCGGTGGGGTCCCCTGGCTCTGCTCTAATTAGCAATGGTTCATGTAGCTCTCGGTTCATGACATCTTTGACCTTTGCCTCTCTCTTTTCTTCGTGGTTTAACCATGAGGTTAGTGCCATCAGCTGCATATCTCCCACGAATGTGTTGGGGTCCCATGAGGTTTCATTTGGAAGCGCCAAATTATGAAGGTAGAACTCTGATAGCTTGGCCTTGTCCTCTGTTTAACTGCTGTTACATAAATCTGTGAACTGTTGGGGGTTTTGGATTTGGGAGATACCCCTTTGTGCCAATGCATTAATTTGGAATTGCAGCCACTGGTCCCGTAGGTATAGGCCATAAGATTTGGCCGGTTGCCTACATTGCAGAGCGTCCATTGCCCAACTGGCCATGCAGGCCAGTTGCGCCTCCTTTTCTTGCACCTGCTGTTTTAGAGCTTGTATCTCTATGTTTGCCTGTAATTCTCTTTCGTGTAGTTGCTGGTTTAGTTCCTCAAGACCAACTTGCATTCCTTCTTTGCCTTGAGGTTCTGCTGTGGTGTCCTCTGATGCTGTGTCCCTTTCTTTCCTCTGTCCTTGTAGCTGTAGTTTGAGCTTCTCATTTTCTTCCTGTAGAAATACTCGCTGGCAGTTTCCTACATGTTTTGCCATAGCCAATTCTCTTCTTGCCTCCTTGAGCTGTTCCTCCAAAGGGCCTATATCTGCTACTCCTTTAGACTTGGCTATTCTCATCCATGTGTGGGTCCTCACCCTTTCTTCCTCTAGTGCAATGAAAAGCGGCACTGTGAATTTCTGTGGAATGATTTTTCCGGCCTCCAAAAAGTTATAATAAGAGCCCAAGCTGGGCTGGGGGCTAGGTTCCATAATGTGTTGTACCTCTTCTTCCTTTTGTGGTGATTTGGCTGCCTCCCCTTCCATTCTTTCGGTCTCCTTGAGCCTGGCCAATGTTTCCTGTAGAACGGCTTTAGCATCCTGTAGAGGGGTTTTTGAAGCTAATCTTTCCATTCTCTCCCTCCAGGTAGATGTCTTCAGGCTCCCCCGCTCATAAGTGACTGATACTTTGGAGGGGGACTTCTCCTTTGGCGAGGTAGGGGTGTCTTCAATGGTAATTGGGTCTTTGGATGGAGGTTGGGGCCTGCTGGTTTTAATTCTTACACTCCTTCTTGCTTTGAAATACAGAGGAGTCTCCCTCTTTCGTTTTCCCTTTGGCTTGGGAGAGGTACTTAGGGTGGCCAGCACAGCTGCTGCCTCCCTAGTAAGAATTTCGGCCATTTTCTCCTTATGTTTTCCTTTTCCAGGACTTCCTATAGAAAGCCCTGTAGTGGCTGATTTCTGGCTTCCTGTAGAAGCCGTTTTTAAACTTCCTGTAGAAACAAACGACACAGTTTTAGCCTACTTGGCTGAGGGTGATTTTTCTTTTAACTTGGCTGAGGCTTCCTTAGAGGTGCCCTCGCTGACGTGGACTTTTTCAGTCCTTTCCACCCTGCGCTGTAGTCTTTTCTCCCTGGGTGTTGGTGTGGTTTTATCACCCCTTGTTTTGGTAGCTTGGTTTTTCTCTTGGGTTCCCTTCTGTTCTTTCTTTGGTGTTTTGCCCAGGGTTTCTTGGCCTTTACCTTTATTCTCTGCTTGAGTGTGCTCCTTCTCCTCGCTGTTGGAGGAGGTGAGCTCCTCGGCCAAAATTCGGATGTCATCATCCTTAGTCAGATCCAAAATTTTTCCCAGGAGAGAGGGACGGTGTATGTGTGGAGTGCATCTTCCACGAGGAGCTTGATGAGCCCATGATGGGCTATCTGGTCTGGCGTTCCCTCTCTCAGTTTGGTGGCACACTCAGCCATGGATTACAGGAGGAAGTAAGGAATGCTCAACTTTTTCTCTGAGGGTAGGTCCATTTGGTGCTTGAGTTCTGTGAGCAACCGGAAATGATAGCCATACACGATGCTAAATCACCCCTCACACATAATATACTTCATAATCTGGAGGGTGACCTCACTCCAGAACGGCTGTAGGCTGGTTCTTCGAACTCCATTCTTGTCCTCTGAGAATTGTTCCTCTGGCAAGAAGAACTCCTTCTTAGCTTTCTGACCCAATTTTCTCTCCTCCTTATCCCAGGGTACCCCCATCGGTAGATCAGTTACTCTGCTAATGAACTGTGGGGTGAGTCTGAGGGTCAATCCTCTGAAGTTGACAATGGCCAATGTCTTTGACTTTGGCTTCAAGGACCTTAGGAATTCTTCTGCAACCTCGTCATCGTGACCTTGAAGCTTGTCACAGAATGACATCCAGTGTGCACGGGAAAACAAGTCCACCACCTCAGGGGTTTCCCGTAACTTCTTGGAGTCTGAAGGCTCTTTTCTAATGAACCCTCCCGGCATGGTAAAAACTTGTTTTGTTGTCCTGAGCTTGCCTACTCATGTACAGAAGTAGAGCTTCAGGATTTTCTTAGACAGAGCACAGAGCTATGTCTCTGTTATGCACACAGTTATATAAAATTCACAACTTTCTACCCGTGAGCCTTGACAGTGGCTCAATTATAATTCAAAACCCCAGAGAAAATCCTGCATACATACTACGATGACAATTCTCATGCAGCGATAAGAAAACGACTGGTAAATTCATGAATAGACTTTTATTCACACTTTCCTACCCCTTCAACACGTCGACTTCACCACCTTTTGAATCAATTGCATGGGAGAACGATTTTCAGGCTTACCTTATTCCAGAATTGCCACCTTCGACGTGAACAGTCCAAATTCCCCCGTAATGTTGGGCTTCCTGTAGGAGTCGTGCATGGATTTTGGGGAACGATTCAGTGGTTCTGGACCTTCTGTGTAGCAACAGGACGTTGGAACAGGCCGAGAACTCGGGTTAACAGTCTTCAGAGAATTGAGGATGCGTACTCGGCTGCAAAACGGTTGTGAATAAATGACTGCAGTGCGCCATAAGTGATTCAGCTGGCTGATTTGAATTGCTACGGAATTCGTGGCGCGGGGGTGAGTTGTCCCCGTCGACCCGTTGGCTGACGTCACCGCTATCATTCCGATGCATGTATTCCTGACCACTGAATCCTTCCCTTTGTATCTACCGCCGCCATTCCTGTTAGACTGCCACTTCTCTCCGACTGGACGCTTCCCACGTGTCCATTTCCTGTCTTTTCGACGTAACCAAAGCCTTTTGGATCTGACGAGGCCATCAGACTAGTTGTGGTGGCTAGTTGAATGGCTACCCGACTTGTTCAATCTGTTCATTTCCACAGTTACGCACATTTTAGAGTATAGCTTATGTAATTTGACGAAGTAGGGTGAGGCACTTACCTGTGCAGCCGTGGATGTGATTTTTCTCAGGCTTCAGGACGAGGAATGATGGATCCGCTTGTTGCTGCTTCGTGCACAAGCATTGGAGCTCCTCTTCATTGACTGCTGCTGGTTACGAGACCTTGAGACCCGGTTTCCTGGCTGTGAATGTTGCATGCGCCGACTTCATGAGCCCCGGGTGCCTCCATGGTATGTGCTCCAGTCGGATCAACTGCTACAGGATTCCTGTAGGACATCCTGTAGCCGTTTCTCCTCCTAGGGTGCATGCCGAAATAATTGAATCGCGTTCACAGGTGCAGGGTCCTGAGATTGTCTTGACAGGTAAAGCGTTGAGCCTCTGCATGCTTTATTTCCCACTTAAAAATATTTTTTTTCTGAGAAACCAACGTTCTGGTATGACTGTGCAGGTATTTCGATCATATGGCAGCAATGGTGGTGAAAGGAGGCGACACAAGTGGAGGATGGAAAAAAAAGTGGTTGCACACCTCCTCATCGGACTTCGAGCTTCAAATTCTCCTTCATAATCGGTCCTGGCCCGTCCAAAGGCTCTACAGGATGTTTCCTGTAGAAATACAAAACTTCCTGTAGAAAGTCCTGTAGCTTCCTGTAGAAGGCTAAACTATGACCAGATTGCGTCCAAACCTTGGAAGAGATGAGTGTTTATGGAGGGAGTGTTTGTGAGGTTTCCTGGTAGCATGGTAGGGGCCCTTGTCCTTGAGTTGAGAGGCCTCCTTTTTGCATGGAATACCTGCAACCTGCAACAATTTCCAAAGATTAAGCCTGTTTTTCTGTTTCTGCCTCTTTCTCTTTTTTCTTTTCCTCTTTTTTCTTTTTTTTTTTTTTTTTAAAGAGACAGCAGGGGTGCCTCAATGAGGTTTTCACCCCTACTATCTGCCTTGGGCGCCTCAGAGAGGTCTTCACCCAAGGGTCTTTTTATTCCAATTCTTTTTCAGAGAGACAGCAGGGGCTCCTCAATGAGGTTTTCACCCCTACCATCTGCCTTGAGTGCCTCAGAAAGGTTTTCACCCAAGGATCTTTTTTGTTTGCATTTTTTTTTTTGATGCGTAGGGTATGCCCAAAACAGAGGCAGAACCCTTCTCTATGACCAGCACTGATTTTTCCACAGTTTTGATGAACTCTTGCCTCGAAAGATGTTTCCTGTAGATCTTTAGTCGATGCCCATTGACGAGCATGGGGATGGCTTCTTCATCAATGGTCCAAATAAGGACAGAACCATTTTCATTACACTTCTCCACTGCATATGGTCCTAACCATCTTGTTCTCAGCTTCCCCTTGAAATCCTTATGTCTAGAATCATACAGCAGCGCCCAATCTCCCGACTGGAATTGTTTGTCATTAAGGTGTCGGTCGTGCCATATCTTCCTCTGAAGTTGAACCACTTCTGAGTGAAGGAGGGCCTGCATTCGATGTTCATCTAACCCATTCAGCTGCAATAACCTTTCTTGTTGGGCATGGCTGAGATCTAGGTCCAGTTGAGCTGCCATCCTCAATGTGTTGTACTCGAACTCAATTGATAGCAAAGCTTTCTTCCCATAGACCAGCTCATAAGGTGTGAAGCTGGTTGTGGTCTTCCAAGTGGTGTTGTAAGCCCAAGTGGCCTCAACCAGGCGCTCTGCCCAATCCTTTCTGCTGCTGCTCACCACCTTAGTCAAAATCCCTTCTAATGCTCGATTGGTGACTTCCACCTGCCCATTTGCTTGAGGATGATAGGGGGTGGAAGTCCTATGCTTGATCTTGTGATGAGCGAGCAAGTCTTCAATCAAGTTGGAGGTGAACTGGCTTCCTTGATCGGTGACTAACTCTCTTGGGTAGCCAAATTTGTAGAAGATGTTTTCTCTTAAAAACTCAGCCACCTTTTCTTCTATCGCCGCTTTGATTGCCTTGGTTTCCGCCCACTTTGTTAGATATTCTGTGCACACAATGATGTAAGACCTTTGCCTTGAAGGAGGATTGATAGGACCCACAAAATCCATACCCCACTTCTCAAATGGTTCAAGAGTCACTTGAGGTTGGAGAGGCATCTCGTCCCTTGGAGTTGGCTTCCCCATCCTTTGGCATCGGTCACATTGGCTGATATATCTTTTGACATCTTGATGAAGCGTGGGCCAATAGTAGCCTGCTTGTAGAATTTTGAAGGCAGTCCTCTTGGCTACAAAATGTCCTCCACAAGGCCCATCATGACAGGTTAGGAGGATGTCAAAGACTTCCTCCTCCCTTACACAACGCCTTAAGATCTGATCGGGGCCAAGTTTGAACAGGTTTCCCCCGATCCAAGTGAATGAGGCACTTTTCCTCACAATTCTGCTCTTCTCTTTTGAGGATAGATGCGGAGGGAACTGTGCTGAGACCAGGTAGTTTGCTATATCAGCAAACCATGGAGAGAGTACTGAGATAGCAAACAGATGTTCATCTGGCATTTGGTCATCCACTGTTCCATCTTCACCTGCAGGTAAATCCAATCTAGACAAGAAGTTGGCAACAACATTTTCTTTACCTGGTTTGTCAACGATAGTCAAATCAAACTGCCGCAACAAAAGTAACCATCTAATAATACGAGCATTCACATCCAGTTTATTCATTAAATATCTAATTGTAGCATGATCAGTATGTAAAAATGTTTGATAGCCAGTGATGTAGTGTCAGAACTTGTTCAGGGCATGGACCACGGCCAAGAACTCTTTCTCAGTTACAGTATAATTCATTTCTGCCTTGGATAAGTTTTTGCTGACAAAGTATATGGCATATGGGAGTTTTTTTTAAACCTGTCCTAAGGCTACCCCTATGGCTTTGTTCGAGGCATCAGTGTGGATGTGGAAAGGTAGGGCCCAGTTTGGACCTCTCAAGATCGGGGCAGACACCAACTTATCCTTTAATTCATTCAGAGCCCTTTGACAGTCGTCCGTCCATTTGAACTCAACATCTTTTGCTAAGAGGCCAAACAATGGCGAGGCTAGCTTACTGAAGTCTTTAATGAATATTCTATAATATCCTGCTAAGCCTAAGAAACTCCGAACATCTCTTACCTTCTGAGGAGGTGGAACCTTTTTGATGAGGGAAATTTCATTAGGATCCACCTGTAATCCTTGGCGAGAAATGGTATGTCCTAGCACGGTCCCTTCAGTCATCAGGAATTCACATTTTTCAGGACTAAGGGACAGGTTCATCTCAATGCACTTAGTTAGAACTTTTCCCAGCTTGGAAAATGCTTTCTGGAAGTTGGACCCATAAGGAGTGAAGTCATCCATATAGATTTCCACCGAATCATGGACCAGCTCCGAAAAGATGCTCAATACTGCTCTCTGGAAAGTGGTAGGAGCATTGCATAGCCCAAAGGGAAGGACTCGGTAAGAAAAGGTACCCCAAGGACAAGTGAAGGTGGTCTTATCTTGGTCTTCCGGGCTGATTTGGATCTGATTATACCCGCTAAACCCATCTAGGAAAGAGAAAAACTTTTTTCCTGCCAGTCCATCCAACACTTGGTCTATGAAAGGCAGAGGGAAGTGGTCTTTCTTGGTGGCTTTGTTCAGTTCCCTATAGTCCACAAAGATTCTCCACTTCCTATTTTTCTTGGGAACCAACACCAGAGGGGAAACCCATTCGCTATCCGAGATGGGGTAGATGAATCCTACATCCAACAATTTTTGCAATTCTTCTTTGACAATGTCCTTAAGGGCTGGATTCATTCTCCTCTGAGGTTTCCTGACTGGTTTACAATCTTCCTTAATGTAGATGTGATGGGTACAGACTGAAGGATGGACTCCTTTCATCTCCTTATAGCTCCAAGCAAAAGCATCTAGATGACTGGCCAACAAGCTACACAGCTCCTTTTCCTGGGAAGGAGATAGGGAGGAGCTGATCTTTAAAGTTCTCTCGGGGCCAAACTCCACATTCTTAACTCTGGGAGAGGTTGGATCAGTCACACAGAGGTCCACTAAGGTACTGGCTTGAGTATCCTCCACCAATTCCTCTAAGGACAATGCACTGGGAGGTGGATTCTAAATCAAGGTCTCAATCAAATCATCCTCGGTTTGAGGACCTCCACTGGTGGTTTCTAAGGTGCACAAGGGTGCAGAGTACACCTCATCCTCTTCTCCTTCTTCCAACCAAAGTGGTAAGTCATGCTCTAATAGAGGTTGGGTAGGAGGGTATAGGACTAGCTGCTTGGACATAGGACCATTTTTGATGGTCATGTTTCCTGCTCGGCAGCTTATGTAAGCATCTGCAGTGGCTAACCAAGGCCTTCCCAAAATAAGGGGGTATCCAGTAAGCTTTGCCTTTGGTTGAAGGACCAAGAAGTTTGCAGGATACTCCCAAGAGTCAACAGAGACCAAGACATCCTCCACAATCCCTTCGGGAGTCACTGTGGAGCGATCTGCCAACTGCAGGACTGTCGCGGTCTTCCTTAAGGAACCCTGAAGGTTGAGTTTGAGCATGGTATCCCTGGTCATCACATTAATGGCAGCCCCTAAATCAATCAAGGTGTGGGGTATGATGGTGCCATTGATGTGGACATCAACTACAGGACTCCCAGGATCCAAATACTTTGGACAGATTACTTGCCCCAACATAAGATCAGACAGTTGTCCTATGACATTGATAGTTGAGGCATCTCTTTTTCGCCTTCCTGGGTGCCTGAAACACTTTTCCTTAACCAATTTGTTGTATATCGGTACATCTTTGATGGCTTGGAGAAGCGGTATTCTCACACACAACTGTTTGAGTTCTCCCAGAAGCTCATTCGCTTCTGGGTCGGGTTGTGTGGTTACTATTAGTCTCTCAAGAAAGGGTGGAATGGCTTTGGGTTCACGTTCCTATTTATCTTCCTCGTCCTCTGGAGGAGGAGGTTGGTGATCTGGAAGAGTCTTCCCAGATCACAGGTTGATCTCCTGGATTTCCACAGCATAGGTAGGGCATGTTGTTTCCCCAGTATATACCTGCTGGGCCTGTCGGTTGTTGGGGTTCGAGTTCGGTTGAGTAGGCATTTGGGGTTGTCTTGGAGGAGCAGGAGGTAATGGTTGTGGTTGAGCCGGTGGTGGAGGCAAAATGGCAGGAGGAGTGTTGTACTGGTGCCTCCACCCCGGTTGAGGTGCATTCCACTGAGGCTGTGGCTGGACATGTGAGTGAAACGAATGAGTAGTGGGCTGAGTATGGTATGGAGGTGGGTAAGACCATGGAGGGGGTACAGACTAGGAAGGATGAGTGGGGGGACCCCAAGAAGGCATAGGAGCAGATTGGTTGGGGCTATAATAAGCTTGGGATGTCCCTTGCATCCCCTGTTGGTAAGGTCTAGGTCCATGCGGCGTCCTTTAGTTGAGGAAGTAGAGAGGTTCAGTGGGTGCCTCAGTCCCTTGGTATATGGCTTTAAATGCAGGTAAGGTTGGGCATTGGTTTGTGGGGTGGTCCTCCTCACACACGAAACATACCTCTACCGAGTGTAATGGACACTCGTTCTTAGGATGCTTCCTTGTACACCTAGGACAGAAGATGGCCAAATCCCTCTCAGCTTCCTCTTTCTTTTGTTGGATTTGGAATGTATCAAGTTGCATGGCAATGGTCTGTCTCACCTCACTTTTGAGGTCCTCCAGCTGATTAGCAAACTCATGCTTGGAGAAAGTAGTACTAGCTAAAAGTGGGTTTCCCCTACCTCTTTTCCAGGCTTCCCTAGAGTGGTTTCTAAACACAGTCTTTATATCCTCATAAGGTAGTTGGTAAATATCTCCTCCAGCTAGCATGTGAAGGGTATCTAGAAGGTATTCAGGGACTCCTCGGAGCAGGACCAACTTGAGAGATTTAGGGTCAAGTGTGCACCTGGCCCATTTATAGCTAAGTTGGAACCTTTCCTCGTAATCTTCTAAAGACTCATCATTTCCCATGGTCATCCGAAAGATTTCTCCCTTGGCTTCCTTGGACCTACAGTAGTCCCGGTATTTGGTATTGAAAGCTTGCTGCATCTGAGCCCAAGTGGTGATACTGTTTCCAGGTAGCCCCATGAACCAGTGTAATGCTGCATCCTTAAGGGTAGAGGGAAAGAGTTTCAATTTTTTCTCATCTTCTGTATAATCATAGGTTCGACAAAGGACAGCAAACTCAAACAGGAAGGTATCAGGGTCTTCAGTAGTCAATCCATGGAAGTGAGGTAAAGCGGAGGGGCTTATGTTTTTCATTTTCATGTCTCCATTGGTCTCTCGGATGGGAAAGGCACATTTTATTCTCTCATCTTCTCTTCTACCGTTTCGGTTTTCAGCCATGGCTTCAGATGGAGTGTTCTCTAACTCTTCTTCTGTTGTAGGATCTTCGTATATCTCAGGAGGCTCTCCTATAGGTTCTTCTGGATCACTTTCACCAAAGAAGAGAGAAGGGTGACTTAGTGAAGTGGTGGGGGTGTTGGGTAAGAATTTGCCGGTTTTATCTTTGTTCCTACGAGGCATGAAATGGAAAGGCTTTTGATTGCTTTTTGTTTTTTTTCTTCTGGCACCTGCAAAACTGAAAATAGATTGAACTACAACTAGCTATCTTGCTAAAATGAAAATGCGGAATTGAAAATGAAAGTAGTAAAGGACTAATCTATGTTGCTCAAATGAAATTGCAGGAATGAAATGCTAGTCTACGCTTGCAGAATTGAAATTGCAGAATTGAAATGCTAATCTATGCTTGCAGAATTGAAATGCTAATCTACGCTTGTAGAATTGAAATGCTAATCTATGAAAGCAAGAAATATCTACTCTACTTTTGCGGAAATAAAATTGCAGAATGGAAATGAAATAAACTATTTAGCAGAAGGCGAGAGTAGGAAAATAGAAGAAAAGCAACAATCACCAATACTCTGACACTTCCCCGACAACGGCGCCAAAAAGATGGTGGGCTCCAGTATTGAAGCAATAATGCTGCAACTCCTGGGACTCCCTTCTTTACTTTTATCAACCCGGTAGTTCGTAACAAACTTGGAAGCGACGATGCTGTATGCACAAGTACTAGCTCTTGCCGCAGCTGTCACTTGGTCAGCTGGCACAAGTCCGCTAGGGCTTAAGCCAACTTCTATGAGCTCTTAGAAGAAGCTTTTTCACTGATGGATGGAAGCTAACTCAAAGGAAGCTAATCTACTTGCAGAAAGAAACTGAAAGCCAAAAAGTAACGCAAACCCTAGCAAACCCTAATTCTACCAGCTAGTCCTACTGATGCAAAGGAGAGGATGCAAGCTATTAAAAGAGATGCCATTACTTCTATGAAGATGAAGTGCATGGGTCTAGACTACCTTTGTCTGAAGAAAACATCTTTTTGTATTTTTGAGTAAGTTATTAGAAGCATCATGCATGTGCTTTTAACTGGATTTTTACTATGCAGGGGTGGATCAAGGAGGAGAAATGCTTGGAAAAGGTTGGGAATGTTCAGAGAGGGTCTAAAGAGTCCCTAACACTCTTTCGGAGAGTTTCACAAAGTTTGGCTATAAAGAAACCTCATTTGGGAGCTTCTACAGGAAGTCTGCAGGGGTTCTACAGGATGTTCAGAGATTTCTACAGGATGTTTATAAAGTGGATTTTTAAAGGATGGGTGAGTGAGGGAAGATGCATGGATGGATAGGGAGGTAAGATAGGGGCCTGAAATGACCCAGGGGCTAATGGATGGAGTGGTGAGAGGGTGTAGAAGGCTGACTTGAATTAAAGAAGGCTAAGATAATGGAGGAGCAAGAAGGTAGGGTTACGTGGGCAGAAGAACAGTTGTGAGACGAGGAACCTAACTAGGAGGTGGAGCAGCTGGCCTGGACAAAGCTTAGGCGGATGAGGGAGTGGTGGAGATGCCCTGCACGGTGTACACTTAACCGAATCAACCAAGTCCTACACACAATCGAAATCTTAGCTAATCTATTCTAACTGTCAATGAAACAAATGAACAAAAACTTTATTTATAAAGAGAACCATGTACAACACTTAAGCAAAGAAACATTTCAAAGGTCTGAATGCATAACTAACTTCTACAAATGAAAACATTACACCAAGGATTGCATGGTCAAGCAAACTAGTGTTTTTGTTGGGGCAGCACTGTTTCTGCAATTCCAGCCCCTGATCCAATAAGGAAGAGGTGAAACTGAGAGTGTTGTCAACCCTTTTCTTGGAGCTTTATCTGTTATTATCCTACCAATCTATTCTCCACATCTGAAGCAATTCTATTTATCACCAGTGACCTATTTAACCAACACAACTAAATCTGCTCAACAGAAACACATTCAAATGCATAAAAGGAAAATCACGATGCATAAAGAAAAGATAACAATACAAAGAAGGAGGCCCTAGGCTCTCAGGTTGGGCCCAACCCCGAGAGCTATGGCTCCTATAGAAAACTCAGAGCTGATATCAAATCGGACTGCTTCTCATTATCAAAAAATAATCATAAGTCAAGAGTTATGCCAAAAATGGCTACAAGAGAACAAAATGAAGCTAGCAGCACTGTAGTGCAAAGTATGCAAGAGTTTCCAAAAGTCCCTCACGAAGGCTGAGGCCTTAACATTTATACACCACGAGGCCCTAGCTGGCCTCCTAAATCTATGGGACTTGGCTGCCCAAACTGTGAGTGAACAACTCCTTCCAAAAATCTGTTTGGTTGCCTTCTAGATCCGGTTTTGGTGGCCTTTGGAGCTTGGAGTGGGGGGTGAGGATCCCGTGGAAGGCTATTTAATGCCATAGACAACCCCCCTACGAATCCTCAACCTACTCGGTTTTGCTCCAACATGTGTCAAAAAAAACTGAAATGAGCACGTGTTAGCCACCTAGGAAGAGTGACTACCCTTATTCGTACAAATGACATAAACATACTGAAAAATAATGCATAAGTTATGAAAAATGAAGGATTGAACAAGGATAATTAGGCCAAATGAGCCCAAAATGTTACCAAATTTGGGGCTCATCATCGAGCACGAGGGAGAGTGAAGACAAGGAAGAGAGATACCCCCCTCTCCTACTTGTTGGATCCCGCCTCAAGACTGTTCCGCCCAGCTTTTGATACTATCTGGTACCCATAGTTTCCATTCCTAGGAATCACATAGGTGGCTGTGGAGGGGAATCCCATGGCACCTGAGGTAGATGTTACATCATGTTCATCAATAATTTTGGAGGGTACCCTTGCGAAGCTTGGGTGCTTGCACTAGCAAAGGCTGTTGTCTGGAGGTCAACGTAACTGTTTCTGTTACCTTCACTAGTAGGCATGGGCCATCATTACCCCAGACTATTTTCGAAAGGTCCTTGATTTTCACTTTCTTGTATTTTGGTGTCCAGTCCTCATCACTCGGAGCAGAAATACTTGGAAGTAGTTTGATTGACTGTATCTTTAGGGATTTTTTAGAGAGTTCTCTTTGCTCCTAGTTGGCCTAGCTTTACAATTTTTTTGAGTATTTAATTATCTCTCTTAAAAATAATTAAAAGTGGTTGATCGACTAGTTCGTCGGTCTAGGAGGCTTCGTGGGCTTTCACCTACGAGTGCTGAGCCTTCTCCTCGAAGGCGTAGGAGCAATTCTACCAGTGATTTCCAATTAGTGGCAGTAGACACAACAGAGATTGATCCTCCAGTTGGAGTTATTGATTCACAGAATAGACTTGGTATAAGTAGAGAGTTGGAGAGGAACACTCTAGTCCTTTCTAGAGTCCTCTTCCAGTCGGAAGACGTTATTGAGGTTGAAGAGCTTCCTGAGTCTCTTTTGACTCCTAATTCTCCTCTTCCTCCCGATCATCCAGACGTTTTATTATACGTCAGGACTCTGACCAACAGGCCTTCGAGCCCAGGTCTATTTCAATATTTTCCTTCAATGACCATTGCTAGGAGCATGGATTCCACCATAATTGCTACTAGTATGCAAACTCCTGTATCCGTACAAGGAGAAGGAATGATTTATATACCTTCTGTTACTCCTAGCACTGCGATATTTGGATCTAACTACGTTCCATATTCGAATGGGGGCTCCCAAGCTTTTGCCTCTGGCACTAATTTTATCCCCTTTGGAATGCCGACCAATGCAATTCCTTCGGTTCCGTTAAGTTTTCCATCAGTTGCCTCCACATCTATGAATTCCATGGCAAGTAGGTCAGCTTCTTTTCAGGGTTTCCCTTTTGGGAGTGGTCATATACCACATTCTAACCCATCTTTAGGATCAATACCTTTTCCCTCCACGGGTCAAAGTTATAATCCTTTTCAAGGATGGACAAACCCTGTAGTTAGTGGACTTGGAGCCGGGAATCAATTCCCTTTCGGACAATAGGGGAATATGCCGTATTCTTCTATCAGTACATTCCAGAGATTTTCTCCCTATGCTCATGCATGGAACCCTTACCAAGGGCTCTTTGCTCCTTTCAACACCTCTATAGGGGGGATTTCATTGGATATGGAAAATTTTCGGCAGGAATTGGTCAAACCCCAGCTTTTTCTAGGCCAAAAGGAGCTCCTTATGGTTCAGGTGTTTCTACAAATTACTTCAGGAAACCTGGTGCCATCACAAATCCAGGGTATTATTTTCAGAACGTTGATAATTCTGCCCAGTCTGGGTGGAATCCTCAAGGTCCTCCATGATTACCTTTTCTGGAAACGTGAAACTTTCCAGATCTTTCTAAATTGACTAATGATTCGATCAGATATAACCTGGCCCGACCTTCGGTTCCAACCAAGCTTCTGCTTGACATACCAAAATTCGAGGGGAAGACTGGTGAAGATTCGGGTGTCCATATAACCACTTTCCACTTATGGTGTTCACTAAACTCCTTGATAGATGATTGAATCAGGTTGAGATTATTCCAACATAAAATAACTGGAAATGCGGCTAAGTGGTACATTGAACTCCCAGGGGGCACCTTCGCTTCTTTCAGTGATTTGGCTACAATATTTTTTAACCTTTTTTAGTTGCATGTCTGTTATGATGCTAGAACTGAGCTATTAGCTAATTTTCACTAGGACCAGGCAATCCACATTTCAGATCATATCCAGGAATGGAGGAGAAGGAAGAGGCTCGTTAAAGCCGATATTCCACAAGAATTCCTTCTTGAATGGTTTCTTAAATCTTTACAACTGGAGATATCTAAGGATGTATCGCTCTCCAGTGTGTTCACTGAAAAGCAATCTATTTTTAGAGCCCAATAGTTAGAACTTATATATTCTCAATCCGGGGTTCTTCAGAAATTTTTTCCTGATGCTTCGAGGTCCAAGGTTGATTTAGCCAAGCTGAAGCCAGGTCTCCATGATGATGGGTTAGTCAAATCTATTGATGGTAACACGGCCAACCTGCTAAATTAATTGCAACAGTTGTCCTTACAAACTTATTCTTCTATGCAGACATCACCATCAATGCCTATGCCTTCTCAACCTTCATCTATAAATGTCATCCAAACTTCTAACCCCAAAGGAAACCAACAATCCGATGGGAAGAAGAAAGGATGAGGTAGGAAAAAGAATCAAGATGGGAAGGGTAATGCAAACAAACCTAACAATGATGTTGGAGGGGGTAAAAAAGAGTCTAAGAAGAAAGTAAAATTTCCATGCAAGTTGTGCAATGGAGATCATTTGACTCATCTTTTCCCTAAGATCCAAGATGCTCAATGCTTATTAGTTCATTAGGGGTCTTCTAGTTCCTAGGCTGTGTTAAGTAATCCTTTTCCCTAAGGGCAGCAGTTACTTGCTGGCATGAACTCTAGTACCGGTACCCCCACTGGGGGCAACTAGGAAGGGGAAAATACATCAAATGTTTATATGATGAGTTCACATATTAACATTGCTACATGGTCATGTGATTATGGTGAATCAGAATCGTCCAAGGCTAAGTCTGCTCCCAATGTTTTAGAGCCACTCCATATCGAGAGGCCCATAGTTGAGTCTATACCTCAGATGCCGAAAGGCTCCGCAAAACGCTCGACCATTAACCCTAATGCTAAGGCAACCTAGAACTACTCGATTGTAGAAGATCTGGCTCAGAGTCCTTGTGCTATGTCGGTGTTAGAGGTACTCCAGTCGTGCCCTGCACAAAGGAGTGCATTACTCATTGCGATTGGAGTAGTTGATCCAAAAAAATCTCTTGTGCTTACATTCGATATGTCAAACATCAAGAAGAGACTCCCACATCATATGGCTTTTCATATTAAGTCTATGTATCGAAAGACCAATATCTTTCAAACTGTAGTTGATGAGGGAGCTTCCACATGTGTAATGTCCATATCATGTTGGAAGGATATTGGATCGCCTTAGGCTATTCCTTCACCTACTCTATTGACAACATTTGATGGTCATTCTGATAGACCGCATGGGATTATTCCACCCTTTCCCATCTGTGTTGGGGGTAAGGTGGTAAATATTGGAGGAGACATAGTTGATGCGAATCTAGATTACAATCTCATTTTAGGTAGGAATTGGATTTATGAGATGGATGCTATTGTATCTTTGTTATTTCGCATCCTTTTTTTTCCTCATGAAGGGAGAATTGTTAAAGTTGATCATATGGATTATTCTCCGAGTGACTCCCATGCATCTTCTGAATCTATTGTTCTGTTAGTGGAAAATCCGAAGCAACCTAAAGAGAATTTAGGAGTTGGAATGTACTCTTCCTTAATGGGTACCTTTGATCTTCTTGCTCCTACAACTAGAATTAATACTATTTCATCCTCCAAAGTACCTTCTCAAAGAGAGTTCTTTAGAACTCATTATTTTTTGGATCCTTGGCCCTTATCCTCATCTACCACCACATTAGATGAGGCGCAGGTAGGTGGAATGGCATGTCCTATGTCTGCAACAAAAAATTCTTATCAGTATATTGTTAACACTGCAGACTTCGACCCTACTCCTTTTTCACCAGAGGAGCCAGATTGGGATGTGGCTCTGGCCTCGACTCTAGATTCGACTTCTGCTCGGGATTGCTTAGATACTGTCTTTCCATCTGAAAAAGCAATTCTAGAAGCAATGACGGGTGTTGAAAACCATGGAATGATTTGCGTCATCATTCATATTTCCTCCCTCATTTGTGGAAAGTAGAATCAAGTTTGTCCATTTCTTCATCTACTAGTGATGTTCATGTAGTTTTAAATGCTTTTGCTCTAGCACAGTTTTCTGCTGAAGGTAATATGTTTGTTATCTCACAAACTGTTCTAGTGAACATCTCTAGGAATCCCAACATTATTGAAAATGTCTTCATTGGAGCTGACTGTTCCCTTGAAGAAGTTCAAACTTATACCAATCTCTTCAAAGAGTTTCGTGATGTGTTCGCTTGGTATTATGAGGAAATGCCTGGAATAGATCCATCTATAATCTAGCATGAGATCAATACGTACGAAAATGCAAAACCTATTCGTCAAAAACTTCGACCGGTAAACCCTAGAAAAGCAGCAGCTATCAAAGCTGAAGTTGAGAAGTTGCTTAAGGCAGGTTTCATATACCCCGTTCCTTTAACTGAGTGGGTCTCTAATCCAGTCCCCGTAGATAATAAGCAAGGAAATATCAGTGTATGCATTGAATCTAGGGACCTAAATAAGGCTTGTCCTAAGGAAAATTACCCCACGCCCTTTATTGATCAGATTATTGATGAATGTGTGGGTAATGAATTTTATCATTTATGGACAAATTTTCCGGTTATAATAAAATTACTATCCGTCCAGAGGATTAGCATAAGACAACTTTTATTTGTCCCTCGGGTACATTTGTATATAAAAATATGCCTTTTGGCCTAAAAATTGTTGGAGCTACTTTTCAACGAGCCATGTCATATGATTTTCACGATATCAAGCACATTATCGAAGCTTATTTGGATGATTTAGCTGCTCGTTCTCGAAAGATAATTGATCATCCTAAACATCTTTGATTAATTTTTGAAAGATGTCGTTTTTATAAAATCTAGTCAAAGAATAAGCATGTTTTCGCCATCACATCCGGTCGGTTGTTGGGATTCATCATGTCGACTGAGGGGATTCATGTAGATCCCTTTAGGGTTGAGGCAATACTTCAGCTACCTCCCCCGTCCTCTATATGTCAACTTCAGAGTCTCCAAGGAAAAGAAAATTTCTTAAGGATATTTATAGCCAATTATGCCGAGATCACAAAAGGATTTATGAGATTACTTAAGAAAGGGGTCCCATTTCTATGCGATGATTTTGCGCAATGCTCTTTCGATGCTTTGAAAAAAGAATTAACCTCCACTCCTTTGTTGAGTCCACCTGATTATACCAAATATTTCCTTTTGTATCTCGCTGCAGAATAATCTACTATTGGTATGGTTTTGGTTCTGGAAGATGAGCCTTATGTGAGCTTGTAATCTACTATCTGAGCCAAGGCTTGGTAGGTCCTGAACTGCACTATTCTCCCATCGAGAAATTAGATTTGGCAGCTGTCCATGCCGTCCATCGAATTAGACATTATATTATGCTTTGAAAAACTTTCATCTTAGCAATCGTCAATCCATTTCAGTTTGTTCTCAGTAGGCGAGTGATTGGGGGAAAATATAATAGATGGATTGTCATTTTACAAGAAATTGACCTTGAATTCATGTCGGCTAAGTCTAAGAAATCTTTAGTATTTACAGAGTTGATCTTGGAGTTGCCTTGTGAGGGAGAAATAATTTATGAGGAAAATTTCCCTGATGAACATCTGTTTCTTATTTCCTCGCAATATCCTTGGTATGGGGATATTATTATATATCTCTAGATTTCGAAGTTTTCGCTCTCTTTTTCCAAGGATGAATGTAGAAAATTGCGTCACCTTGCTAAAAGTTATATTATTATAGGTGACACTTTATATTGTCGCAGGGTTGATTCAATCCTTAGACGTTGTTTAACCTTGGAAGAAGCTGAGTCCACGCTTAATGATTGCCACAATGGAGCTTGTGGTGGTCATCTATCTGGGCTTGCAACAACCCAAAAAAATTTGCGAGCAGGCTCCTTTTGGCGTTCAATCTTCAATGATTGTATTGAAGTGGTCAAGAGATGCCATGCCTATCAGGTTTGTACTAAGAAAATGTGCACACATCCAGCTCCACTTTTTCCTGTGATCACCGTTAGTCCTTTTACTACTTGTAATCTGCCTTCGGATGGAAATCACAAGTATAGAATTGTAATCGTAGACTACTTTACTAAGTGGGCTAAGGCTATGCCTACTTTCAAGAATGATGGTGAAACAATAGCCTTGTTTCTCTTCAATCAAGTTATTTCCTGATTCGGTATTCCTAAAGAGATTGTCACTGGCCATGGAAATCATTTCCAAAATCAAATGTTGTCTGAGTTGGCTCTTAAGTTGGGTTTCCGGCAGGAGAATTCATCTCCATATTATCCTTAGGCCAATGGGCAGGTCGAATCCATGAACAAATCCCTTAAAATCATCCTGCAAAGGACGATTAACAAAGCTAGATCCAATTGGCACATCATGTTACATCCGACACTTTGAGCATACCGAATGTTAGTTAAGGCTGCCACTGGTTTTACTCCCTTTCAACTAGTTAATGGGTTGGAATCCATTTTTCCTATGGAATGTGAAATTCCTTCCTTTAAACTGGTTGTTGAACTTCTTCCCACCACTTCTAGTCTCGAAGAATGCCTCGTTCATTTGGAACATCTCGATGAGTAGCATCGAGACGCCGCCATAATCAACAAAGCTCATAAGAGGAGGGTAAAACTCAATACGATAAAGTTTTCCATCCTAGGAATTTTTTTGAAGGCGACCTTGTCTTGGTCTATGATAAAGACAAAGATGCCTTGGGGGCAGGAAAGTTTAAATCTATGTGGTACGGTCCCTTCATTGTCAAAAACGTTTTGAAAAAGGGAGCTTATGAATTGATTGATTTTGAAGGAAACAAGTTGGCAGAGCCCAAAAATGGGCTCTACCTTAAGAAGTACTTTGCTTAGGCTTCGGCCTAGCATTTGCTTGATTGTATATATTGTATCATTGTACATATCTATCTATCGATTTTAGTGATGTCGATATTTTTTATCTGCTTTGGCAGGTATTGATGGACGATTTGATATATCTAGGGTTCACCGATGGTGCCAATAGACACACCCAGAACCTTTCTTCCATGACTTGGGTGATTTATTATCCATCTGGCTAGTTGTTGGTTTCAAGAGGAGTATGTATCAGTCTCGCTTCAAATAATATTGCCGAATATACTGTTGTTATTAATTTACTATCTGAGGCAATATCTCTTGATATTGATTCATTAGTAGTTTATTTGGATTCACAACTGGTGGTATCTCAACTGAATAACATCTATTGCATGAGAGATCCTTATTTATATCGCCAATTTTTGAGAGTGTGTTTATTACAAAGATCATTTGTTTATATCACATTTGTTCATATTCCACAATCAAAAAATTCCTTAGCAGATTCTATTGCTAATCAAGCATTGGATTGGCATATAAATCATTCATCACATTAAAAACATAAAAAATAATCGAAGTATCATTTATATATATATATATATATATATATATATATGATCATCATGATAAAACTGTCTCTATATAGATAGAGTTTTTGTGTCTAAAATAATATACAAAATCGGGACAAAATGTCCTACAAAATTAGGGCTTATGCCCATCATCATGTCTAATAAAAAAAGATATGATCATCTATCTAGTGATCCTGCTCAGGATGAGTGGCAAGAAAGAAAATGATGGCATTGGCCACCTACCAAAATAGTCACACCCAATCCCATGGTACTCCCACCACGCATCATTGCATCTCCTCTAGTAGGTCCTTTATGGCCACCATGGGTACTTGGTGAGTTAACCTCAACAAGTTTCTCTGGACTGCATGGAGGGTCCTCTCAGTCTCTGATGTGGCGCCTTCGGTGTCTCTTCCACGACGCCTGTGTCGAGGAAGACCATCAGGTCTCACTGGTCCAACATCTGTGTCATGATCAATAATTTTGTAAGTGTTTTGTCTCATCAAAATTTTTTTTTTTAGTCATTTATACTGAAAATCCAAAAAATCTTAAAATTCAAAAATTAAAAATCATTTATACCTATGGAACCCCATGTTGCATTTGGTGGCAACACTAGATCTGGATCTCCTCGGAAATCCATTTCAGCATAAGGGTAGTCTTCGACTGCAATGACCTGTTGTTCCCACCAAAGGAAAAACTCGTCATCAAATGTAGTCCTAGGGACCTCACCGCCCCCTATTCGTTTCATAAGGTCAACCCACCTGCCCATCCATGGATATATTGGGTAGGTAATGGTGGATAATACCTTGGGACGAAGCCCAGGTACTCTCTCAAAAAAGAAGGAACACAAGATGGTTCTGTATCCAAAGTTCTTCGTCTGACCCTTCTGGATAGAAGTAAGTTGTTTTTTCATATTGGCTAGCAGAGGTGTGCACCAATCGAAGACTGTAGTGAGACAATCCACTGCAAGACTCATTGAAACACACAAAGCCTGATGTAGAGCAGCAGAACCATTTACCCTGGCTATGGTAAAAAGCAGGATTCTCAGTGATAAACTCTCTACATGCTTGATTGGAATTTGACTTCCAATCTTTTCAATGTTTCTAGGACAGTATATGCAGACATAGTCTTCTACACTAAGACTACCTCTTGTCCTTCCGGTTGAGTGGAATCTCTCTCCCTTCGGGAAAGACCTGTAATGAAATAGATATCCTCTATTTCAATCCTCAGGGGCATCTGATCAATCACAAAAGCATCTTCTTTTGCACTCCAGTAATGGATTAACATCTCAAGCAATCAAGTATTTGCCTTCATATTCATCATTTTGAAGAATTTTAACATGCTGCATCCTCGTAAGGCATCTAATGCGTTTTGGTCCTCCATTACTTGATTATGAATTGCATTATGCTCTCTTTCACACCAAGTAATTGACATCTTGAAAAAAATGATCTTTTGAATCATTAAATCCATGTTTTTAATTTTAAACTCGTGCACACACAGGTTCGTTATTAACACATTCACGTATAGGGATTTCCTATACGTGGATCACATGTACTCAAATCGCGTGTATGCAGATATATATTTTTTTTTAAATAATTCCTTATAGTCAAATTTATGATAAAACATATAAAAAGCATTAAAACTTATCAAAAGTTCAATTAGAAGGTTACCTAGAAGATTTGAAGCAGTTTGAACAGTTGAATTTGATGGAGGAAGCTTGCTTGGTTTTTTCTCCACAACTCCTTCACCCAATTTCTCAAAACACAAATGAGAAATTGTGAGTTCAAAAGTCCTTATATAGGTTGACAAATGAAAATTATTTTTTCTAAATTTTATTTTTCTTTTGTGGAATTTTTGACCTTTTGGCTTGGAGTGTTGGGATGGGTTGTTTTTACAGGATACTTTGGAGTTTTTTTGAGAAATTGCTTTGGTTCCATGACTGCAGACCCGTCATGGTAGGTATCGCTTTCTTACTAGCATATAGGTTAGGGAATATCACTTTTCGCTGCATTTTGCATACTAGCCTTCATACTACGATATTTTATTACATAGGGTCAACCCCATCATGTCTTGATTCTCATACCATTTTCACTCGTCGACTTATAAAATCATGATATGATGGTAGAGCCAACCTTTACATGGGAATCTTAGCTAGATCCTCGCTAGAATATGTTTCCCATGCTACTATATTGTGTAGGCTGAGGAGTCCTCTTTAGTCTTGCCATGACTTGTGCGTTGAAGACTCATTCTATCTCTTCTTTGCTATTTTCTGGATTTATACCCTAGAGGTTCCTTTGTGTTGAGTTGTATTGCTGCATTGAATGTTGAACATTTATACCTTTTGGCCTTGAGCCAGCTTCACTTGGGATCGTGTTGAAGCCACCTTTTGACCACGTCTTCTGTTAAATCAACCTTGCAACTTTTTACCTGTGGAAAGAACATTCCTTTGAGTGTCATTGACCAGTTTCGTCACTTGCATTGAGCATAGGAATGTTCCGCTCCTAGGATCTATCGCATCTGTATTTGGAAACTCATTCTTTCCACTGTACTATAGCATTATTTTATTATTTTCAGGCTTCATGAATATGAAAAAGACAAAAAAATTATATATCACAAAAAGAGCGGGAATGGGACATTATTTCCATAATTGATGGTAGCTAGAGTTAGTTGTGTCACCCTTGAACAAAGCACTCAAAAAATAAGTCTTTCCTCCATTGGGATGGGCTTTAGTTTGACTTAGGAAAGCCTTAACTGTAGGTTTTAAACCCGTACAGAAATTACCTGCATACAAATTCTAAAACACAAAAAAATAAACAATGCGAGAGCATAACACATAAAACACATATACACAGAGATTTTCCCACTGGATCCCAAAACCGAGACTACCATCTTGATTTTTCATTATGTTCCTTTCAATGTTATAATACATATTTATACATGCCGAAGCATCCAATACCATGGACCAAAAACCATCGCGTCCAATACCATGGACCGAAAACCATCGCGTCCAAAAAACATGTGCAAAAATCATGCACAAAACCATAGGTGGGTCTGCCCAACCTAACATAGGGTCCAAAACCAAAATTTTCTGGGGCGCTGCCCCGGACCCCATAAAGTGGGGTTACGGGTGCCCCTCAAACCCCCTATTAACTACGTGGAAACAATATAACACAACCCAACATTATCCCACTTGTTGTTTTCTTTCCACAGGGGGCCACAAGCGAGCTTAGTCATTTTTCCAGCCTTGAAATGCCCATTGTCTCTATACACCAAGAGAACTTCTCAGAGCTCATAGATTTTGTCAATGCATCTGCAGTATTCTTTAAAGTGTCCACCTTTACCAGCAACACCTTTTTGACTTCTATCATATCCCTCACAAAGTGGTACTGAACATCAATGTGCTTTGTCTTTGAATGATATGTGGGGTTCTTTGCCAAGAAAATTGCACTTTGGCTGTCACAGTCTATCCTTATAGCTTCCTGTACTAACCCCATACTTGAACACAATCTCTGCAACCAAACTTCTTCCTTGCTTGCATGAGTGGCTGCCATGTATTCTGCCTCTGTAGTTGACAGTGCCACTACAGATTGTTTCTTACTCATCCAACTGACTGCACCTCCAAATAGGTTAAACACATACCCACTTGTAGATCTTCTCTGATCCAGATCTCCAGCCTAGTCTGCATTAACAAAGCCATGAATATCCAACACTCTGTCCAATCCTGGTCTTCCTTGGTAGCACAAACCATAATCACTAGTGCCATGCAAATACCTGAAAACCCACTTCACTGCTGTCCAGTGCTCCTTCCCTGGTTTTGACATAAACCTGCTCAATACTCCCATTGCATGTGCAATGTCTAGTCTAGTACAGACCATTGCATACATCAAGCTACCGACTGCAATTGCATATGGAACACAGGACATGTCCTCTTCCTCTTCTTGTGTCTTGGGACACTGTTCAGCAAATAACCTCACACCTACAGGAATAGGAACCTTCACCGGTTTACTATCCTACATATTAAACCTCTGCAATATTGTCTCGACATACTTCCTCTAGTTTAACCAAAGCTTCCTCTTTGCCCGATATCTTTTAATTTCCATGCCCAAAATATAGTTTGTAGCACCAAGATCTTTCCTATCGAATTTGGAGGAAAATTGGGTCTTCAAATCTTGGATAACTTCTTTGTCATTTCCAACCAACAACATATCATCCACATACAAGACCAGATAAATAACACAGTCACCAATTAATTTTAAATACACACAGTGATCTTCTTTTCTTCTGGTGAAGCCAAGTCCCTATATAAATGTATCAAATTTCTGATACCACATCCTTGGTGACTGTTTTAACCCATATAGAGACTTCTTTAACTTACATACCAGTTCTTTCTTACCCTTCACCTCAAAGCCTTTAGGTTGCTTCATGTATATCTCCTCTTCCAGATCCCCGTGAAGAAATGTTGTCTTCACATCCATCTGTTCTACCTCAAAATCAAAAGCAGCAGCAATAGATAAAAGTAATCTAATAGAAGTTACCTTGGCAACAGGAGAAAAAATATCACCAAAATCAATTCCCGGCACTTGGGAATAACCTTTTGCTACCAACCGAGCTTTATATTTCTCCACTTTTCCTTCTACATTTGTCTTATTTTTGAACACCCATTTGCTGCCAATGGGTTTCCTTCCAGCTGGCAACTCCACCAGATCCGAAGCCTCATTTTTGTGCAAAGATGACATTTCATCAACTATGGCCTCTTTCCAGAGTTTTCCATCCTCTGAATCCACTGCTTCCTTCACAGCTCTGGGATCATCATCAGTAACATACAAAGCAAAATTTGTACAGAAAGCAGATGGACTATACCTTTCTGGTTGCCTTCTTTCTCGAACTGATCTTCTCACAGTCAGAGTTTGTGGCTCTTCATCTTTTGATTCCTCCTCTGTTGTAGAGTCTGATTCTTCCTCTTTTAGATCAAACTCTATCTTCTCAGGTTCCTTTGGTTGGAATTCATGTTTAATAACATCTTTCACCTCTTTGAACACCACATCTCAGCTGTACATAACCTTCCTTGTTACTGGGTTCCAAAGCTTATAACCCTTTAAACCATCCTTATACCCAATAAAGATGCACTTTTCAGATTTACTATCCAACTTTGTTCTTTTCTCCTTTGGAACATGTACTTATGCATCACATCCAAATACCCTCAGATGTGAAAGAGAGGGTTTCTTACCAGTCCATACCTCTTGTGGAGTCTTATCCTCCAACGCTGATGAAGGTGACCTATTGACCAGGTAACATGCAGTATCCACTGCCTCTGCCCAGAATTCCTGTCCTAACCCGACACCACTGAGTATGCTTCTTGCCCTTTCCATTAACATATTGTTCATTCTTTCTGCAACTCCATTTTGCTGAGGTGTATATGGAGTAGTCTTTTGCCGTGCTATACCACAGTTCTTGCAGAATTCTTCAAATTCCTTACTGCAAAACTCTCCACCGTTATCTGTCCTCAGCACCTTTATCTTCTTCTCTGTCTGGTTTTCCACTAGAGCCTTAAATTCTTTAAACCTATCAAAGACTTCAGATTTCTTCTTAAGGAAATATATCCATGTATTACTTGAGAAGTCATCTATAAATGATACATAGTACATAGACTTACCCAGTGATGGAACCTTCACAGGTCCAAACACATCACTGTGCACAAGCTCTAATATATGTTTCGCCCTCTTACCACTAGAGGGGAAACTCACCCGATTCTGCTTCCCGTTGTTATAGAAATTTTTGGGCACTGCAACCCCAAGCATTAAAATGTCCATAAACCAAGGGCTCCTAAGTCCCTAAAAGTGTTGTTCTAACCCCTAAAGGAACAAGGTCAACTGATTACAGTTTCTCCCAGAAGTTCTCCATGAAAAACTACTCAGAATTGGTCAAAACAGGATCATTTCACCTGCTCCATAGGCAAAGTGTGTTGCATCTCACCTAAGTACACTCTGTGGGTGCGTTGCATTTCAAAAAGCCCTTCTATGGGGTGCGATGGGCGAGAAGAGACAAATGGCAATGTCAATCCGCGAGGTGGAGAGGCATGGAATCTTCCAGAAACTTCTCCCGTGACACTTGCCTCTCTGAATTCGACCAAGGATGAGTAAGAGATCATCAATATCCAAGTGGAAGCAAGAACTATCAGAGGGAAGACACTAATCAAATCACAAGCTGACTCATCTCCCTTACAGATATCTATATATGGATCCCTCATCCCAGAGATCCAGAGGCTGGAATTTTGCATCTTGTAAGGAATTACTGTTGGTTTCTTGAGGAAACATCATAGTGTTGGGTGATCTAAGCTTTGCATGAGGTGAAGAAGGGCTTACTTGCTGAGAGGATGATGCTGGCTCAGAACAACTGGTTGTAACTCTCTTGGCTCTTTCTTGATTATCAATAAAGCTATTCAAGTTTTCCTCCATATTCTTGTGTAATATATGTTTTGTGCATTTGTATGGTCAATTTATATCTAATCCTAGATTGTTTATGATAATAGATCCATGTTCTTGTATAGTGTTATGCTGCTTTGATTCTACAGGTACTCTGTGAAGCTGGGTATACAAGGAAGCGAGTAGCAAAGGACTATCAGAAGAGAGAGGAATCGAGCAAGGAACCAAGCGCAAGACAGAGGTTGGTCTCCTTTATTCTTCTCTCATCTATCTTTCATAAAGGAAAACGAAAGTAGTTTTACTTTGTTTTTTTCTAAGGTAGCTACCACACCTTAGTGGGATTAGCAGTTCTGCATAGACACTTTTCCCTGTAACACCCGTATACACAATTTTCACAGAAATAAAAATCCAGAGAGCTATTACTCATACCTTCTGCCATACCTTTACCATGAAGTATTCAAAGGCCCTTCTCTCCAATATGTCCAAGCCTTTGATGCCACAACATGGTATTTTCTCCAGAGACCACTAGATTTTCTGCTCCACTTTCAGGAACCACGGAACTGTTGCACCCATCAACAACAGTGCTACCTTGCAGCTTGTACAGAGTTCCAATCCAAACTCCCCGCATCAATACCAGTGCTCCCCGAACCATCTTGCAAGTATCCTTCTCGAACACTATTTTTACACCTGCATCATCCAGCTTACTAACAGAAATCAGATTTCTGGCTAATGCAGGAATATGCAGAACACCCGAAAGTGTTCTAACCCTTCCACCTTGCAGCTTCAACTTTACTTTTCCACGACCAATGATTCTAGCCTTCCTATCATCCCCCAAGAAGACATCACCACCATCATATTTCTCATACTCACAAAACCACTCTCTATGGGGAGTGAAGTGAAAGGATGCACCTGAGTCAATCAACCATGCCTCATGATCTACATGTGTACTTGAAGAAGCCAAGTACACATCCCCGCCTTCATCTGAGGTGGTTTTCGCCTCTGCAAAAGGAGCCTCATCAGATCCCTTTCCTTTGTCAGGAGCTTTAGATTTACAGTCCCTTTTGAAGTGGCCTTCCTTTCTGCATTTCCAGCACACCACCTTTACAGGTTTTCCTGGAGATTTAGATCTCCCACTCGATGACTTATTTTTGTTTCTGTTCTGGGACCGTCCTCGTACAGAAAAGTCATCACCATTTTGGCTCTCCATATTTTTCCGTCTCATCTCCTCTATCAACAAGGCTGATACTATTTCATCAAACTACAAGGCAGTTGCATTGCTACCTATTGCAATAACCAGATTATCCCACGGATCTGGTAGAGAACACAACAAACTGATTCACTTATCTTCATCTGAAATTTTAATATCAACAGATGCTAACTGACTTACCATAGTATTAAATGCATTCAGATGCTCTATCACCGAGTCTCCATCTTTCATCCTCAGGTTATACAAATTTTTCCACAGGAACAGTTTTTTCACCAGAGACTTAGATTGGTACAAAGTCCCTAACTTGTCCCACAAAGCCTTTGTTGTAGCTTCCCCTGATACATTCAACAATACTGAATCTGAGACACACAATCATATTGTGCTCTTTGCCTTCCGATCCAACTTCTTCCATTCTTCATCGGAGACTCCCGTTGGTTTAGTACCCGGATCTACCGTGATCCACTGATCTTTATCCACCAACAGATCTTCCATCTTGAGTTTCCACAACTCAAAACTTTGACCAAAAATTCTCAATCTCTATCTTTCCACTGCTCGCCATCTTTTTTCACCACCAGAACCGATCTCACAGATCTCCCACTGAATAGGGTCTACCACAGGGCCGAGCGAAAACCCTCAGCAACAAAGGCATCCCCTTGAAGCCAAATCTGCTCTGATACCAAATGTAGGTTTTAACCCCGTACAGAAATTACCTGCATACGAATTCTAAAACACAAAAAAATAAACAATGCGAGAGCATAACACATAAAACACATATACACAGAGATTTTCCCACTGGATCCCAAAACCGGGACTACCAGCTTGATTTTTCATTATGTTCCTTTCAATGTTATAATACATATTTATACATGCTGAAACATCCAATACCATGGACCGAAAACCATCGCGTCCAATACCATGGACCAAAAACCATCGCGTCCAAAAAACATGTGCGAAAATCATGCACAAAACCATAGGTGGGTCCACCCAACCTAATATAGGGTCCAAAACCAAAATTTTCCAGGGCGCTGACCTGGAACCCATAAAGTGGGGTTATGGGTGCCCCTCAAACCCCCTATTAACTACGTGGAAAGAATATAACACAACCCAACATTAACCTTGTTATTGAGTCAGTACTCCTCTGATTGGTTATCTCTTCCAATCATATGGAGAGTTTTCTTATGCCTCCTGCATGACAAACTTATACAAAGTTATCATCTGCTGCCATGTAGTCACATTTGATTCATGCTTTTGTTCAAGGGAATTAAACCTGAGTCAGCCTTTCTGCCGTGTCTCTTGACCTATTTTTCAGTCAGCCATCCCTGGTTATCAAGGTCATGTTTGTTATCACATCAGCTATTTGGTCCTTTTCTCGTGTTGGTTTGAGAAGGTCTCCATTGATTTCTTACCGGCGAGTCTTGCTTTTATCGACTACAACAAATTGCTCTGAGATCAGATCTAGAGCCACAACCTGGCCCTATTCTCATTATTGATAGGTTACCTTGTGCTCAACATCAATCAGTATCATGGGTCTTTGACTGAGTGGTTTCCCTTGTGTTCGATGTCAACTTTCATTATCGCACATTGGGGTTCGTACAGTACCTTGGTTTCCATTTGACCCTATTAGTGGATTACTCGCCTCTATGTCAACTTTCATTATTGGTTGGTTTAGAGGTTTTCTATCGTGCACTAGCTACATCTTGTGTATGCGAGAAACGTGACTTGGTTGGGGTACTACATCTTTATTCATCTGATTCCTTCCACATTATTGGCCTACAGGTTACACTCACGCTGGATTGATGAAGGATGCCTTAATGCCTTCCTTCTAGTGGATATTTTCCCATCGACTTCAACTCATTTCTCTGGGAACGAGATATAGAGTCCATTTGGTAGTACCTTAGGGTTTGCATTCATTAGTGGCAGACTCCTTCGCTATTGATAGTGGGAAAACATCATTGTCTCTTGATTGATAGATTCTTCCAAGTGTTCGACTACAACTCATTTATTCGCACTTGTTAGATTGTACTGGGTACCTTGACTGTCATCATCATTATCAGTGAGTAGTCTCATGTTTGTTAATGGTATACAACAATGACCGGTAATCATACGATTTCTCACATGGTCGACTTCATATCTTTTATTCCCATTCTGCATAAATGTACCATAGCAGTTGGTGAAGACCTCGAGTTTGTATAAACATTTCTTGGTTCACTTGTTAGTTGCTCTTGTTTCTGCTAGTTGACACCATCCACCTTATATGTTGCAGTTCCTTACAACGACATCCTATATGTTGGAACCCGAGTTACAGTGTAGTACCATTTGTTCCACCATTTGACTTGGTACTTTTTGGATCATCTTTATTACTTTAGTGATCAAATTCCTACTTCAACATTATTGACCAGTTCTTTATATGTGATATTGAGACATGTACTTATATGGATATGATTGGATGATTCACTATGTATCTTCAGTTCCTTTATACTTGTATGCATATTGGATCTGCTTTTGTACTTGACATGTGGGCATGCTTTATTATCTATGAGCATGGATATGCCCACCTCAGACAACATTTTCTTTCTGATCTCTTTCATTGGCTTGGGAGGCTGAATTCTGTTGAACTCCTCTCCAGTCTCAGCATGATTCCTTCCATACACTTAATACATTTTGGCCATCATGTACCCCTTCTAACCTCATATATTAGGGGGCATATGTTATAGCACCATTTACGACTCTTGGTAGATTTGATGCTCTGGTTATGGCCTAGGGCAACCCTTCCTTTCCAGAATTGGTACAAATTCTAAAAAAACAGTGTTTTATTTCCCATATGCTACTTTTCCCTGTGTTAAAAGCATGTACACGCAGTCAGTAAATACCCAACTTGCATATATGTGTTAAAACACTAAAAAATAATAAATCTCCTTAAATTTGGGCGGAGTTTATGAATTTTACCTATTACTCACCTACTATAGCCCGTGGCCCAACTATTTCCCAACTAAAAAAACTAATTTGGAGAAGTATAAATAAACCTACATGGGAAGGCCTAAGGGGAGAAGAGAGGAGATATTGATATGATAGTTTATTGATCCATGATCGAGTCTGAAGAAATCCCTGTGCCTCCTGCACTCCCAAAGTTATAGGAAACCTTTGTTTCCTCTTTTGAGATGTCCTTCAACCCTCTTATGACATCCTTATGTGTATTGATGGAGGAAGATTGCTGAGGCTGGGACATCACAGATCCAGAGGATGATTCCTCTTGGAGCTAGAGGAAGAATCAGGTTGTAGTTTTCCACCTTTCATTTAGCTTACATCAATAAAGAATGTTGTTCTGTTCCTAATATTTATCGTGTTTATGCATTGATCCATGTTCTGATTTTCTTATAAATCTTATATTAATGCGTAATTGCTCATTTTCTTATATGATCTAACACATTTATCACAAACATGATTTCTATTACTATTGTTGTATATGATTTTCTTGAATAAGTTACATGTTTTAAAAACATCAGAAGAAGCAGAGGGTTTGGACCCTGCGGGTTCGACCCCGAACGTAGGACCTCCGGATAATACCACTTCTTCCCAGTTCAGTAGTTTAAGCATTTAGATTGTTTGTCTGCACATTTCTTGCTGCTATATGCCCTCCGCTCTGTTGGGGTTTTCAACCCAAGGCCCTAGGGTTTTCCCACTCGCAACATAAACTAAATAAGGACAACAACAAAAAAAGAAAAAGGGAAGAAGCTTACATGACTCAAGAGGTGAAAGAAGAAGAAAAGAAGCAAAAGAAGGAAGATCCTCTAGATCTCTACTATGACTAAGTCAAACTCTTTACTTAAAGTATTTTTTCAAAGTTTTGAGTAGGATATGAGCATGTAGGAATAGAATAAAATTGCATGGATATAAGCATCTTCTCGAATCTAGAAGCATGATGTACATAGAGTTCTAAATACTCATGTAGAAAGAGCATTTATAAATGAGAAGAAAATGCATGGTTAGAAATATCTTCTAGAATATAGGAGCATGGTAGATATAGCTCAAGATATTCATGTAGAAGGAGCATACCTAGAATAGGACCTCATCCACAATGAAAGAAAATTGATCATAATTAATAATCTTAGAAGACATCCATCATCAAAAAGAAAGAAACATTTGTAGGGTAAGGGTCTTTAATCCTATGATGGAATCTTCAAAAGAAGATTCATAAACAAAAGAAGATGTCTCATTGGGAATGCCATTCATGGGATTCAAGAAAACGATGATAAGCAGGCAAGCTAAGATGGAGCAAGAAGGGCCACATCAAGGACAACCAAATGAAGCTAAGATGATCAAAGGAGAATCAAGATGAGGTATGTATGCATCAAAGTTTAGTCATGTTATCATATGTATATTATTGAGTCATGGGAATAGTTCTATGATATGATCAAGTAGGAAAGAATCTCTTTCACCAATGACATGCTCGAAGGCATGTACTACAATGCAATGAAGGTCAACAAAAAGGAATACTCACATAACGAGTATAAGATTGCTAACTAAGAAGCAAGTAAAGAAGAAATTTTGACTAGTACTAGAAGCAAGAAATGAAGAAGTGCTTCCAAAAGGAGCATAAGATGGTTGACCAATCTGTCTATGAAGAAGCTAATGAAGAAAGAGATCAAGCATGTGAATAAGACCATGATCATAAAGAATATATCTATATGACAAAGATACTTTGATGACATCTCCTGAAAGAAGGAATGACAACTCTGACAAAGAAAGAAAAATATTAAAGGGACCTTAACACCTGTGAAGGCCTTGGAGATATGAAAGGTGTAGATAAATAATTATACTCTACGAAGATGTCATGATGAATAAACCATCCAACAAAATCACCATTTAATGTTGAAGCAATGTTAGGATGAAGTCATGAAGGGCCACTAGATCAAAGCATGGGAATAATCAAGTACAAAGAAGCATCCATGTGAAGAGTATATGACAAGAAATAACCAGATGACAAGAGAACATGATATATGACAAGAAGGCCACTTTCCATGAAGGAAGCTATGACATGAAAAACCAGGAAGGAAAGTGATCGATGGATGGTTCCCTACCAGGACAAAGTTTGAATAAAGACTTCACGACATCAAAGGAAAGAAGGAGACCAAGCATCTAGAGGACCCACGAAGAAGAAGTTGTTGATGAATGGACAAGTACCTAGCTAAGAGGGAGTTATAACAAGTTCCTAATTACAAAGGAACTTGGAAAATTACCTTTTCAGAGGATACTTGGGCATGTCTTCCTCAATTGAGAGGAACTGATAGACACAACATTCTTGTCTTCACTTGGGAATAAAGAATGGGAGGATTGGGTAATCATCTGGCATCCGATACTGTTTGAGGATGTGTAGGGCATCCCAGACAAGAGTGGTAAGAGGACTGATATTCTTTGAGGGTTGGGAACCCAAGACAAGAATTGTCCTAGAAGGTCATACTCAGTGAACATCCGGGTGGGTATGTACCATGACAGACAATGACTAAGGTGTATATAAGTCACTGGTCTCACCAACATTGTGCTATGTTCTATTGAGAGATAGAGTTGTCAGTCAAGGCCTTGTTGTGGAAACAATGTTGGTTACTATGATACTATAACAGATGCATTGCCAATCCAGTTTCTCTTATGGGAATTCTTCAAGATTGAAACATAGCCAAACACCTTGTAATGTTGCATGAACACCTCCCTAGTTAAGAGGGAGTGTTGAAGGAAATGTAACTCATAAATGTACTTTTTATATTTGTATTTATTCAAGAAAAGAAATATTATTTTTATAATATATGTCAATGAGTTTCTTGCTCATTGAAATAGGTCTAGCGCATGTTAAAGTGTTACAGGTGAGTCAAATAGTCAAAAAAAATGTTGAAGACCTTAAGGGCATGTTACACCATGTATATGTATGTATAAGAGTCAAAGAATATCCCTCCAAGCAAAGTGAAGTCTCCTCCAAAGAAGATACACCACCAAAGAATCCATCCAAAGCAAAGATAACAAGTCAGCCTACAAACAATATTCAAGTTGACCTTCTAGTCATCCTAAAATGAGGGACAATCCTCTATATATAGAGGTTGTCCACTCCACTATAATGTAAAGAAATCACCTCTGAAATTAGCGATGGTAGGAAGCCGAGAAAATGATAAAGAGGGACAAAGAAAGGGTCTCCAAGTGTAGTGAAGAAGAAGGCTACACAACCGAGCTCAAGAGGATTGTTTTTGGGGCAAGTTGCAGTCACACTTACAAGGATAAAGAGGGTATCTTTGCTGTCTTAGCATCCCTCCACCATAGTCACACACATATAATTGTTGGGCTAGAAAACTGGGCCTATAAGGCATCTCACTCAAGTGAAAAGGAAGCACACTCAAGCAAAGAAGAAAAGAGGACCTCCACACAAGAATCTTGAAGGAATCCCCTCACACGTGCGAAGAAACAGTGATACATTGCTGTCATATCAGACCTACATCTACATCTCAAGCAGGTGCTCGGTTGGAGAAAGGATAAAGTACTCTTCATATAGAAAGGAACCTACCAAGGAATAAAGAGGAATATCTCTTATAGAAGATACCTAACAAAGACTAATATCAGTTGCCGGAAGAAGGACGAAGTGTCGGGAAGCAAAGTGCCAAAAGAAGGAAGACTAAGTGCTGGGGAACAAAGTGTAGAAAGGAGGAAGGACTTGACTTGTGCTTGGACGAAATTATAGTCAAGGGTCTAGGGTTTGGAATTCATCAATAAGAAGCTTCAATAAGAGAAACTTACTAAAGGGTTTTCCTCTCAAGAGAAGAGAGGTTTTGGCCTTGGAAGAGAGCCAACATATTGTGTTCTTGTTCTTATATTTTTCATAGTAGTTTGATGAAGTACACACACATTCATTAATAATAATAAGAAGAAGATTAAGCTAACAAGAAAAAGTAAAAATACTCCACAAATTGTTATCAAGTCAAGAAGAATCACGCTACACCTAATTTTCCTTGATTCCTCAACACTTCTAACAAAGCAAAATTTAAAATTCCTTATAGAAAACCTTTTCAAAATAAGTTTCTTCCACCAAACGAAGGCCATATTGCTAAAGGATTGTTGGACAATATAGAGGAAATCTTTTTTGATTCTAACTCTAATCAAAATGATGCAGAGGCGACTTGAATTAATGTTGAAGAAGAGTATGATCAACCACCACCCGCAATAGGTCATTTTTCAGAGATATTGTTTGAAAAGTATCTTGATCCAATTGTTTTCAACCAACACCAATACAACACACATAGTAAAAGCTTCACTGGAAAACATGATTCACCCCTATTGATAAAGAAAATAACACTAAAAAACAATCAACACATTTTCAAAAAAATATTGTTATAAATTTAGAGTACGATCCTATTGAAGGCTTAAAAAGTAGAAAGTTAACATTTCATTATTTGAGTTGTTGAAAATCCCTTTAATACAACAAAAAGTTCAACAACATTTTTCTAAAAATTCTACTATAAATAAAGTTGCTACAGACAAATATGTAGCTAATTTTGAAAAACCTCCATCTGATCATATGAATATTTTAAAACACCCATAAGAAAACCCACCCACACACAAAAGAAAACCACCTCTATTATTGCTTACTTACGATAGATTCAACCAAAACGTACATAATTGCATCATTTATTCAGGGGCTTCCTTGAATGTCATGCCACTCTCTATATGCAAGAAATTAAATTCCCATATGCAACCTTCTGAAGCAAAAATTGTTCAACTTGATAGAACAAATGTGAAGGTAGTAGGACAGATTATTGATGTACTTATTAGACTATCATCAGATCACATAGTTCACCAAAACTTATTAGACTATCATCAAATCACATAGTTCACCAAACCATTGACATAGTTATTTCCAAAATTCCCGAGGTCTATGGTCTATTCCTAAGTTGGGATTGGATGCAACAACTAAAGGTATACTTGGTTACATGCTTAACTCATTTATGGCTACCCCAGAAATAGGAACCACACACGATTAGAGTCAATGCAGAGAAATATATGAAACATGATATTACTGAACCAAGTATGTTTAATGATTCTTTAAATATCAATTCATTCTTTGGAAATTTCGTAGTTGATATTTTTCCTTTTACAAATAGAGAACAACAATCTGGATTGTCAAATGTTAATAAATTTGTAACAATAGACAAAATTGGTTGAAGTTAATTCTGATCCCAAATGTGAACTATGGTCTTTATATTTTGATGGATCAAAATCCAAAGGTAACTAATTTTTATTGCTTGTATACTAGAGTTTGAGTGCATTAATAATGTTGTAGAGTATGAGGCACTCAAACAAGGAATCAAGAAGGCTCTAGACCTCATAATCAAGTGCTCAAAGGTCTACGGTGATTCTAAAATAATCATCAAACATGTAAAGAATGTCATACATTGCACTTCAGCTCACCTGGAAAATTACCAAGTAGAGGTATGGGACTTAATCTAAAAAAATTATGCATTTAATATTGTTTATATACCTAGATCTCTTAATCAAGAAGTCAATCTGTTATCAAATGTGGAATCTAGATTAATTCCTACCAAGGGATTTGAGCCTAATTCATTTTCTCTTGAGCTGATGTTTAGACCATTGATACCTAATAACGTTACTAATTGACGTGTCTTTGATCATGATCAATATATACTTAAGTTCCTCCATTTAGAAGACATTTTTTGTGATACCTTGATCGATGAATTGACACATGAAGAAAACCTTCGTGATTTCTCTCAGATTCATAGTCGATAGTTAGTGGATAACTTGACTTATCTCGTAAACCCTATCCCTTGACCTAGTATTAGGCATAATTTTTTTTATGACTTGCAGGAAAAAATTAGGAAAACTATTAATTGTAAAATCAATAGTTCAACCATGCAATACAAAGTGATAAATTTGGGAACTAAAGATAAACCTAAAAATATAAATTTGGGAGTTAATTGCACCCCTTAGGAAAATGCGAGTTTCATATGTCTGTTTAAATAATTTAAAGACATATTCTCTTTGGGCTATGAGGACTTGTGATGGTGTTGGACCCACCAAAATTCAGAGGATCTCCCCGATATGAAGTCCCAACTAGACCTCACAATGTTTGGAGTAGGAGTCCCAATGGTTGGTGGTAATGTTATGCCTTGACTGTGAAAACGGGCAGAGGGAAGTATGATAACCTTGGGTAAGAGCAAGTGTGTGACCCTGCGGAGAGTCAAGTGTGATGCACGTAGGTTCCAATGCACAAAGGGAAAAGGAAGTGCACCCCTTGGAAGCCTATAACAGTATGCAAATTGAAAGGAACACATGAGCATAATGACATCACAAGCTAAGATGCATAATAGTCCAAAAGTTAAAGTGATGAGTTAATACAACAACACACATTCAACAATATTCATACAAATGAAAATGAAATAGTTCATAAGCATAAGCGTAAGTTAAATAACATACATTGCAAATACAACAAAAATAGTCCTACTATATTCACAACATATGCATGAAAGTGTGTTGGATCTGATTTTATTATTATAAGTGAAAGTTCGATTCATACATACACCATTGGTGACCACATGCCCAATAGTGGAACATTACGGTCAAGAACATCTGCTCCTCCAAAAAAGTACACTCTCTCTATGATATGGAGAAGCCAAGGCTCTTCATAATACTCCCAAGATCTTCCTAAGTGTAAGCCTAGCCAAAATCCTTGTACATGAGTTATGATGTTCTATTTATAACAAGAGGGGGTGACTCTTCAACTCCCCTTTATAACCTTTGGACTACCCTCATGACTCTTCAAATTCTTTACAAAATGACACATTACATTACATGATGATTCTTCATATTCCAATATTGGCATTTGGAATTTCACTTACAACATAATTATAAATAATATTACATTTTACACTCATACCCATATAGGAAAAAATAGGGTAGAGACAACTTGACAGCCTAACAAGACAAGACACTATGATGCTTGAGTTTGGGAACACTCTAGCTCGGAAACTTCCACTTGATGCTTCTCAGTCATGTATCAATGCCAAGCTTGGTATTGTGCGATGACATCCCCAAACTGCATGATGGTGTCAGGATGGAAGCAGACTCTAGCCTCCATAGCATTTGAGTATAATGATTTGGAACTAGTCATATCTTCTTGCTCGAGAAGGAGCAACATGGTTCTAACCTGGATGAGACCACCGATGTAGTTATGCATGTTTTGTATGTTCAACTCTAAATCCTCCTTGGTGGAAACCTGTCTCAGCTGCTCCAAGTACTCTTCAATCTTCTTCCTGACTTGGTGTTTACGTTTAGCTTCGGTGAGTGAGCTGACTCATGGGATTTTGTGGGTTCTCACCATGAAGTCCAAACTATTGTACAATCGTACATATGAGGTTTGAATGTTTCTAATGAAAAAGGTGAGCTTCTTATTGTTTTGAATGAACATTCAAACTCTTTCTTTCTCCAACTATGCTTATGGCTTCATCTTCTTTACAAAAGTAAGTGGTGCCCCTTTATATCGCATTATCCATTCTTCTATGATGGTGATGGAAGTTTGCACATTCCTAAGAGTCTTGACAAATTCCTTGCTCTGTTGCTACAAGATATGCAAGCATATATCTGCCTTATGTATGGTCATGAGCTCCTCATAGAGGTACCACATGGTCTCTTCACGTGTTGATACCTCACCAAGTATCATTGCTCTCATTTCCCCCCAAGTAGACTTGTGCCGGAGTTGCATTATGCACTGATCCATGAAGCTATTATATCTCTTGCCATACAACATGTATATTTTGTATCAATTGCTTACTCTCATATTTCAAATACTAAATGTTTGATCTCATCGCATTCGTGAAGGCCAAGTTGGCTTTGGAAATGGAATTTGGATTCCTGCTGATGTCTGCCACTATCACTCTATCTCTAATGAATTCAGGTGATGCATGACTATCCAGAAAATTCTCTCTCCGCCCTTGTACAACCCTCCTCTAAATTTCATCATATGACAAATTGTACACATCCATTACCAGATCATCATCAAGAGTAACTATGTCCCCTTCCTTGCTCGGGCTAACTCTGTGGGTGGAAGTGGTTGAGAGTGAACAATGAGCTCTGGTGCATTGGGCATTAGGTCAACATCTTCATCCTGCGGTTCCGATTCCAAATCCATATCCACAACTTCAATCAAGTCTTCAATCCGTTGAGAAAGCTTCCGATCCTGCATCTATTGGCTCTCCCCCTCTGCTTTTGGTTGGTTCTATCCTTTCTCTTCAACTTGAATTGACGTTGTTTCTCCTGACATTGCACCTTGCCTTTATTCTTCATCCTTCTTCTTCTTCTCCTTTTGTTCTTTCCTCCTTTGTTCCCATTCTTCCCTTAGTTCTTGTTTAGATTTCTGCACCCTCAGTTCTGCTTCCTGCAAGCTCTACCTTTTTCTCTTCCTCCACTTTTATCTCTGTATCCTCTTCTTCCTTTTGGTTCAGCTGCCAAAGAAGCCTGCATAAAGATTGGACCTGCTTTCATCTTGCAGCTTTGTTCCCCCTCTGTATTGTTTGCAACCTTTCTCTTTCCCTTATCTTGTACTAGATTGATGCCTTCTACTACTGCTGTTGGACTTGCTGCCATGTTAGTGTTGATTCCTTTTCTATAAATAGTTGAGTGTCCGCATATATTGGCAAGTTAACTGGTGCTTGCTCAAATGCTTCCCCAATACTGTTTTCAATGGTATATTTTGTAGCAGATCTCTTTGGTGCCATGGTAACAATGACTACTAGAGACAAGTGCTTCAAAAGTGTGGTACCTGTGGGACAAAAAGGAAACTCATGGCAAGCAAACATTAGCTTCAACAAATCTACCTTCAAGGCATGATCAAGCAACAAACCGGGCATCTGATGGGAAGTATTGCACAATTTTCATTGGAAAGAGGGACTGGCTACCCATGGGAATTGTGCATGGTGCATTCCCAATAGTCAGGGATGAAGCTTGTGGCTTGAGACTACACAATACACAGTCCTAGCCTGGGAAGACACTGGGAGACACTGTGCATTACACAGTCTTAGTGGCCAAGGTGGTAGGCTCACCCTGGAAATGTGCAGTGTGTAGTTGGAGCTAGCCTGTACTGCGCATTTCCAGAGGCCAATATTGTGGCTTGAGCCTTAGGATTGCATAGTGCCTAGCTGGGCAAGGTAAAATCTAGCCAAGGGAAGTACAAGTCTTCCCGGTGGAATTTTGAAAAACAAGCATAAGTGAATGATGATGTGAGCTTGAGTGAAAATTTGACTAAGAGTGAATGAATCAATGTGGATCAAGTGCAGAAAATTATCAAACAGAAGGAAAATTGAGTATGTCAGGAGAGTCACTAGAGCGATGACCATTGTGCAAAATAGGAAAAACGATGCGACACTTGTGAAAGGAAAGCGATAACTTGAAACAACACTTCTACAAGATAAGACAAGTTGAGACGCCAACAACTATGAAAAGAAATAATAAAAACAAAACTCACACAAGCGAAATAATAAAAAGTGATAGAAAAAGAAGCAAAAGAAGATAAAAGAAAAAATCACCTGGAAAAGCAATGATGAGCCCACCGAAGGTTCCTTGATGTCTTTGGGAATGCTAGATCTCTAGGATCGAATGCACAAATGAGCTCTAGAGGCGTTGGTTAACTAGATTTGAGGAAATGAGGTTTTATGACGTGCATGCCTAAAATCAAGGTAAACAAAACACTTGGGAGAAACTTCTAAACATTTTTTTTTTTTTGGGGAAACTTGTTATGCACACTACCTGGAAAGACTGCACAATTATGGGAACTGGGAAACTTTTCTAGATTAGTGCACTACGTAGTTTTTGAGCTTAGTGAAGGTTACATAGTTTCTAGGCTCAGTGTTGGGCTACCTCCCATGACTGTGCAATTTTTGAGCTCAAGGCTGACAATCAGTCAGGACTGCGCAATTCCAATAATCAAGGTTGCTTTCCCTCAAGGATTGCGTAGTTTCTGGAGGCAACCCTAGAACTGATGTGAGACCAAGTTGGGAGATCAACTTTTGACTTAGAAAGTTAAGCTAAGTTCAAAAACTAGCAAGCACATGCAAAAATGAAAAAGACAAGTCTCAGTTGAAGCATGAATTCTTGGATCAGTGCAAGATGAGCTCCTGTGGATAAGAAGAAAAGCTCCAAAATCGAAGAATAGGCAAAATTTTGGAGGGTGGTTGTAGCCGCTACAACACTGATGAAACACTGGTAGAACTCCAACTCTCTCTATGGATATTTTCCTATGTAAAACATGTCTAACTCTTCTGGAAGTATTGCTTAGTTCATTGATTATCACAACTTCTTCACTTATCTTGAGTTAAATATATAGTGTTTAAAATTCTCTTCATCGAAAACACACATACCAAGCCAATTCAAACCGAGTTGTTTAGATTGGCGTTGAGGAGTATATAGATGCACAAGTAAAAGAGACTGTTAGAGTCTTAGTTTTCATCTCTAGTGTTATCTGCTACCAAAAGGCCTAGATAGTACCCTGACAGAGTCACTTCAAGAACACAAGCATTGCTCTGCTACTAGCGAGTCTGGATAGTACCTTGATGGAGTCACTTGCCTCACCTCTCTGCACATGAATCCTTTCTCTTCTTTTGCCCTTTATTTCATTTTTCATTTTTTATTTGTTTAAAGAAGTGTGCATAGAAACTTATTTATTTCATGGGACGGAAGAGGGATCCTGACTTATTGAGAGCATAAGAGGTTGTCACTTCAGAGAAGGATATTTATATATACCTCTGACATAATTGTTAAGGTTTTCCTCCCCTCCTTACTCCACTCGACTTAGTTGAAAAGGATGAATCGAAAGTAGAATACCGATTAGAGTAGGTGGTACTAGTTAAAAGTGCAAGCATTGTGATTTCACTATGACTCTCTCCGAAAGAAACAAATTTTCCATCGGAGTATCATCCACTAAAAAAAAATGCAATATTCTCATAAAGAGAGGGAATAGTCAGATAACCGAGCATTTTTAGTTGTACAAATTCCTCTTGGATTTCATTGAGCTTGTATGAGAAGCCAAACAAAGTCTCATGTGGAAACTAACCTATAACTGAAATGAAAACAAACAAAAGGAAAGAAGTGGGGTAAAAGTAAAACAAAGTAAAGAAAATCAAAAGAAACAACCAAGAAAAACAAAAATACTCCTACTCCTAACCTAGATAAAGCATAGGCCAAAATTACATAAATTGATACTTCCAATGCAGCCAATGGCGCATTGGTTGGCCTATGTAGGCAAGGGAATGCATGTCAAGAAAGATATACAAGAAAATCAGTAAAAAATAAAGATAAGACAATGCAAACCAAAATGTTTGAAGTTTGAATATACACACAGAAAAGTAACAGTGAAAAGAGCATGAAAGACATTCTACGATTACATCATGGTGTCTCAACGCACTATGAGTTATAGACATAAAAGCACAAACTTTCGAACTGTGAAGGCGAGCGAACATGAAGAAAGAAGAAAATTTTAATTTTACAATAATGCTCGCCATGTACGACTACTCCAATGATTGGTCGACAATATCGTGTAATACAAATGGAGGATCCGACAATTGTAAGACAAATTGATTTTCAATGTGTACGATAGAGTGATGAGGAGCCTCAAAAGATTCAACATTATTTTGATCGGAAGCAAAACTAACCTCAAGACTACGAGAACTAGACATAACCATAAGCTAGGGATGAAGTGCCTCGACAGCTTGAGGACGTTCCAACTCATCAGAAGGTATATCGTCACAGATCGATGGATGTGAAAGATTAGCAATAGGAAAATCAGAATTGTGACTGAATGAATCAAGGAAGAGGTCATGACAACCACGATCAGAAAGTTCAAGATCACAGATGGAGGCATCCTCATGATCTGATGAATCACAAAGAGGGGAATATGAAAAACGATAAATTTCACCCTCTAAGTTTTCAGAAAGATGAGATGAGAGATTAGGAAGATCAAGAGTAGAAGATTCATCCTCTCCACATCTGGATGAAAAAATGACATCCCACATGTTCTGTGAATGATCGGAAGTAGTAACATCATCAGAAACTAAATTTTCACAAGATTCAACAGAAATGACATAATCATGGGAAATGTCAGGATGATGAAGGAAAATTTGGGAAGGAAGAGAATCATCCTTTGTCACAGATTCTTGTTCATTTAAATTGAGAAACAAGTTCTTTATGAAGATTCTCTTACTGTTTTTGTTCATCAAGAAGAGATGAGTTTGCATATTCTTCAAGATTCTTTTTCCAGCCTATTTGAACCATCAATGAAGTCAAATTTTGTGTTGTTTATATAGCATGGGTTTCAGTTTCAATTGGAATTTAAGTTTCCATTACGTATCATTTTGTGTCTACTTATGGCGGGTGTGAGAATAATTCCAGTAAGTGGCCATCTCCTTGCTTGGCTTCACTAGAAATTTTGTATCAGTTGAGTGAGCATGTTATTCAAAAATTTATTGTAGATAGCAATGTGAATAAGCTCAATGGTTTGAGCATCTTCTTCATTACTTTTCAAGATTTTAATTTCAGTAGTGTGTCATTTTCCAGTAGTTTGTTTTGGAAGATTGGTATTTCTTTTCAGCATTCATTTTCATTTTGTAGTTGTGTGTTGAATATTTGGAAGAGAGCAATTTACATGTTACAATTAGCAAATTGAGTTTGGTATCAACCCAATGGTTAGGCTACTAGTCTACGGTGTCCTTGGCACCTCACAGGGACGATTCCATGCCCATTGGAGCCAATGTTAGTATACTATAGTCATAGTAGTCATAAAACAAATTTTGCCTTTCAAATTATTTGGAAATTGTGTAAATGTTTGGGCTCTCATCTTCTAGAGATCAAGCTATTGGTTTTATTATAGAATAAAATTTCATTATTGAATGTAATTATGTCAATTAGTGTGAAGGATCATTGAAATAGTCATTATTATCCTAATAGGTCGACTTAGGTAGGTTTAGGGTCAAGTTTAATAAAAAAATCATGTGTGAAGTCACAATCATTCCTTTTTCTCATCATTGGGACAACGTTTTTAAATATTTTAGAAGTTAACTTCAAAATCAGTTTCTGACCAAATGGAGATGTATTTTGAAAAATTGAAAGAGGTTTTTGTCAAACATGAACTAAATAATAAAAAACTCCTTCATTTTTTTAACAGGTATGATATATTGGAACATTCGAATGAATCAAAACAACCTATTTTTTATATTTCGTCATTTCCTGTTTTAGTCATGATCTTTGGGTAGATATTTTGAGGCAAGGGAGAATAATTTTCAAAAACAGAGAGAGTTTTCTCTCAATAACAAACTCATATACAAAATACTCCTTTGTTTTTGAAACATCTATCATGAATCGATATATGATCTGATCGTTGACCACTAGTTTTATAAATTTGGTCCCTATTCCTAGTAGGCAGTTCCAAATTTAATGTTATTGATTCTGTATTTGGAGAAAAAGTTGAGCTCAGCCCCCTAAGTCCAAGGATGATTTATTTTTATATATTTCATGAATTTAATTGTGAAAAGGGTTGGTTGTTCAAATTGGAGAGAAAGAGACTTTGTGTGTGTTGTATTTTTTGAATATTTTTGCTAGTGAATGAAAGACAAAAGGTGATTTGCAGGGATTCCTGTGTCAGATCTTGATGGTGTTGTGCTTCTTTCATGTTGTAAGTTTGTCTTATGTTTTTACATATGTTGAATGTATGTCTTCATGCTTGGAAGAACCAGATGTTTAGTTCAAAATTCATCTAAAAGGTGCTATGATTTAGTTTTACCAAGTGATCTATGTTTTCTTCTTAAAGCAACATTCAAAATTTATCTGTTGTTTGATACTCTTTGTGTCATTTCCATCTTTTCTCACACTCACCCTCCTATAACAAATTAATTCCATCACCATGACTATATACCTTAACCCTATGGAAAAGCCCTTTCTCTCTTCATCTTATCACTAGACAAATAATCAATTTGACATGACTCCATGCCCAATGGATCTGTCTCCATTCTTACCAACAAACCTTTGAAAATCATACCTTATTGAGCACCATACCGAGCCTAACATCGTATTAGTGGAATAAACTAAGTGAGAGAGACCTCTCCAAGGCTAGAAGGGCTAGATTATAGCCTAAAAGTGGTTTTTTGGTTACCTCTAAATTTCTTTCCTCGATCTAGGGAAATTATTGAGTGCTAACATTTTGGTGTCATTTCCGGGGAGAGAAAGATTCCATATTCATCGAGAAAGATCATCAAATTTTCAGATATGATTACTGATGGTGGACAACAGTCAGACACATGAAGGTTGTACCATTCACCTAACGAATCTGATCAAGTTTCAACGTGAAACAAAGACTCCACTGGTAGTAGGATATAGAAATCAGGGTTTTACTGGTGACTTTATTGGCTCAAGATGATTTCTATATTTGCAAGGTATGCTCCTTTAAATCGAGATCACATTCCAGGTTTTCCAAATCACATACCTCATATAGATTGGCAAACTTATTTTCCAAAATTCAGAGATCAAGTAGGAGATGATGTTGCTCTTCACTTGGTTAAATTTCACATGCATGTCCGTAGACTTAAGGTTCAATTTCATGAAGACTACCTCATGAAGTTGTTCATGGCTACCTTGAAGAAAAAAAATGAGATATTGGTATGAAGGTTTGCCACATGGTAGCTTGTATTTCCTTAAAGATTTTCATTTAGTTTTTTTTTAGAAGTACAATGAATATCATCCTTCTTTATTATTGGTTGAGAATTGTTAGGCCTATTTTGAGGATTTCATTCAAAATCTGGGAAATTCTTATGGTGATGAAGAGTTCATGGATGAATAAATATTGGAAGCTTTGTATGAGAACCCTTTTCATCACCAAGAATAAATGGTAACTTCTCTCTTGCCTGAAAAGGAAATAGATCAACATCCTAATGCAAAAAGTTATGATTTGTCTCCTGAGTTTGAAGAAAATTTGCAGCAGTCTTGTTAGTTTTTAAGTGATCATGAGGAAGAACTAGTAGAGTTTAGTAGCCTTGATACACAAGAACATTTCCAACAAACATTGTTTTCTTTTGTGACTAAAGACGAATCAAATTTTCATGATGAAATCCATGTTACATCCCATGATTTTAATGATGATTTGCAGCAAGATTGTTAGTTTTCATGTGACCAAAACAGGGATGAAGACAATTTTTCTAATTTTCCTTCATGTCATTCCTCTGCTGAATTTTTGTCTCATGAAAAATTCTATGAAAATCAGATCTCTGAAATTGTTTCCATGAAAAAATTAGGAAGTGAACTAGTCCTTGTTGGTAGCTTCTTACATATGCAGGAGGACATTGTGCAAGAACTTGTTTCTCTTCACTCCTTGGAAAGTCAAAATGACCCATCTGCTGATATTTTTGAGAGTGATTTTGAAACTAAAAACATAGAAAAACCAACAATAATATATGAAGTTTCTCTTACTATTTTTTTTCATCAAGAAGAGATGGCTTTGCATATTCTTCAAGATTATTTTGCCAACATATTTGAATCATTAGTGAAGTCATATTTTGTGTTGTTTCTAGAGTATGGGTTTCAGTTTCATCTAGAATTTAAGTTTCCATTATGTATTATTTTTTGTCTTCTTGCAAAGGGTGTAAACAGAATTCTAGTGAGTGGCCATCTCCTTGCTTGGATTCACTGGAGATTTCGAATCACTTGAGTGAGCAAGTTATTCAGTAGTTTAGTGTAGATAGCAGTATGAATAATCTCAATGGTTTGTGCATCTTCTTTAGTGATTTTCAAGATTTCTACTTCAGCAGTGTGTCAGTTTCCAACAATATCTAGAATATTGTTGGCATTATGATACAGGTATGACACAAGTGTTGTTCTTGATGGAAGCTCTCTCAGGTGAAAGATCACAGTGTAGCAGGTAAACAACAAGAATGAAGAAAGAAAGGTATACACAGGTTCACCATTGACCAAGCCACGTATACACGCAGGTTCACTGTATACAAAGTCACATATACGAAAAGGTATACGCAGGTTCACTATATACCAAGTCGCGTATACATGCAGGTTCACTATATACAAAGGCGCGTATAACATACACATGCACTTTCACAGAAGGAAAGGCACATACATGTTGGAAAACTAAGTTTTGGTCCATGGTATTTGGACCATGGTATTTTGGTATTGGTCCATGGTATTTGGTCCGAGGTATTGACCACAGGTATTGGGTCTAAGGTATCAGTCCTACGTGGTTTTGGACCATGGTATTGAGAGAGGCCTAAACCTATATAAGGAGAAGAAGATCATTAGGCCAAAGCACAAGCGTGCAAGTGATGAATTTATGATGAAATGTGAGATCTAGTATGCAAGTTATGGGTATGTGATGCTTTGCCAAGGAGGCACCTATGTGGCGAATGAAGGTTGATGGCCCGGGGTCATGAAAACTAAAATGCATTATCGTTATATGGTATGACCATGAATAGTTCAGATTTGAATACCAACGCATATATTATCCTTTATATTTGATGATATAGGTATATTTGAAGTAGAAATTGCAGTGAAGGTATAAGTAATTATTTTCAGATCTGTACACTGATTCCATTTGGTGAAAGAGTGTATACAGGCTGGTTCGACACAGCCAAGTAGTGTATACATTATGATATTTGATATTTGAGGTTGTTGTTGGTTCTAGTGGTTGTTGCAGAGTTCTGGGTTTTGATTTGTGTTCTGGTGATTGTGTTTTGACGACAGGGTTTCAGTGATTCAGTTGTTGGGTGATTTAGAGATTGATGATGCAGATATAGTTGATGGTCATATTGCAGTGGTGATTGATTTTGTATTGATGGATCCAGTCTGAAAATTTATGAAACATGGTCCCTGGAAGAAAAGAGAAGGTCGTAGCCTTTTGTAGGTCGGCGCCTACGTACTAGTAAATATATCGGATAGTACAAGAGCTAGGGGGTTGTATCTCCCTTCCAGTAGAATCTGGAGAACGAGAGAAGGTTGTATCCTTCTGCAGGTTGGTACCTGCGCACTGGTATGAGTCTACGCCAGTACAAGATTGTAAACAGGTTTTTCTTATCTTAAAGAAAACAGCAGTAGGTGGTTTTTGTCCCGCATTGGGTTTCCGCCTTATATCATGGTGTTCAAGTGTGTCTCTTATGTGTGATGATCTGTTCTATTTTTACTACACTTGATTACTGTTTATACGGTTAATGATGTTCTGATGCACTGATTAAAGATCAACATATGATGAATTAATTGAATCATAAGTTTGTTGGATATATGCTAGTTGCATTAAACACAGTTGTGTGTACACACGAGTTTCCTTAACTGAAGTAGAATATATGAATCTGATATGGAAATGAAAAGGTTATTGATTTGCTAATACTGATTCACACCCCCCCCCTCTTAGTATTATTTCCAATAATGCAGGAGGACATTGTGCAAGAACTTGTTTCTCTTCACTCCTTGGAAAGTCAAAATGACTTGTTTGCTGATATTTTTGAGAGTGATTTTGAAACTGAAAACATAGAACAACCAGAAATAATATATGAAGTTTCTCTTACTATTTTTTTCATCAAGAAGAGATGGCTTTGCATATTCTTCAAGATTATTTTGCCAGCATATTGAATCATCAATGAAGTCATATTTTGTGTTGTTTCTAGAGTATGGGTTTTGGTTTCATCTGGAATTTAAGTTTCCATTATGTATTATTTTTTGTCTTCTTGCAGAGGGTGTAAGCAGAATTCCAGTGAGTGGCCGTCTCCTTGCTTGGATTCACTAGAGATTCTGAATCACTTGAGTGAGCAAGTTATTCAGTAGTTTAGTGTAGATAGCAGTGTGAATAATCTCAATGGTTTGTGCATCTTGTTCAGTGCTTTTCAAGATTTCTATTTCAACAGTGTGTCAGTTTCCAACAATTTGTTTTGGAATATTGGTATTTCTTTTGATCAGGTGCTCAATATTTAGCTCAAAAATCAAAGTTCTCGTATTGGCTCAAAAACTATATGACTGCGTCCATCTCGTCAATATGATCACAACGCAATTTGTTTCACCGAAAACAGAGTCCGGATGAAGGAGAAAATGCCTGTTGTTCGTTTTCCTAAACAACTAAAAAAATTGCAGAATGGGACAAAATGATGACATGGAAATCTAGTCAACAAGGGGAATCTTCTTCAGTTTTCGCCCAATGGGGTTGTGACAAGTGTCACCTCCGGATTCGCCAGTGTGGTTGTGTGAAAGGGAAATTGCCTAGTTGGCTCCAAGGTGGAAATTATGTTTTGTTATTATTATTATTATTATATATATATATATATATATATATATATATATATATATATATATATATATATATATATATATATATATATATATATATATATATATATATATTATATGATTTTTTCAAATTATATATTAATTATTAATTATTATAATAAACCCACACACACACATATATTATGTAAACTCCAAACTAATTCAATGGGCATCGAAATAATTATATGGCACATGGTAAGTCAAGTTTGAATTTATTTGAAACAACAAAATGTATGAGGGATGGGCGGAGGAAAGTTTGAACACATGACCTCCCCCACCCGAATTCCATGCTAAACCATTAGACTACTAGCAGTTATGTTGAAGACTACAGCTACAAATTTATATTTAAAGCTGCATTAAAATTCCGACGGTGGGGGTGGTGGGAGCTAGCCCTGTAGGCTAGCCCGCACCCCATGCGACCTCAAGTACACAATCGAGGGCCAGAAACAGATAGCGCTTAGCGCTAATCATGTTTATTAAAGTAATTTCGTTTAGAATTTAATTAAACCATTGATTAATTTGGTAACGTATTTGGCGGCGCGCCAAATTAGGTGAAAAATACCAGTTTTGGCGGACTTAACTGGAGTCTCTCCATATTTAGCAGGGTTTCCTAGGAAAAATTGAATGAAGCATAACTTGCTCAATTTTTGACCAAATTGAGATCAGAAAGAAGTGTTCTTGGCTAATTTGGACCTTCTAAACACATTGGTGCAGGTATCAAGAGCCATAGAGCTTTGTAAACAACATTTTTTCCACATTGAGCTAATACAAAGGCCTAAGCCATGGAAGCTGGACCAAGGAGATGTAGCACAAGAGGGATGAAATACTTCATCAAAACACTGTGTTAATGTGTCTCTTTGATGGTTTGCTGCACTATACATGTTTGTTGTTCATTATTAGTTTTTGAAGCTATTTTTCTCATGAATGTCTTGTTTAACTTAAGGAAATTTACCTATTTTTAAGCACCAACAACTAAGGAAACCTGAGCACAAAAAAAAAGAACCAAGCACATGTTTATAAATTTGTTATTTTTATTAGCACAAAAAAACTAATCATACAAAAATAGATCATCTTTTCAACATTCATTTTTAGTTTGTAGTTGTGTGTTGAATAGTTGGAAGAGCACACGTTACAGGCTACATTTAGCAAATTGAGTTTGGGATCAGCCCAATTGTCAGGCTATTATTCTATGGTATTATTGACACCTCACAAGGAGGATGCCATCCCCATTGGAACCATTGTTAATATCCTATAGTCATAGTAGTTAGAAAACAATTTTTTTTTTTCAAATTATTTGGCAAATGTGTCAAAGGTTAGGCTTTGATCTTCGAAAGATCAAGCTATTAGTTTATTATAGAATAAAATGTCATTATTGAATGTAATTATATCAAAGAGTGTGAAGGATCATTAGTATCCTAATAGGTTGATTTAAGTAGGTTTAGGGTCAATTTTAATAAAAAAATCATGAGTGGAGTCATAGCCATACCTTTTTCTCATCATTGGGACAATGTTTTTAATTTTTTTAGAAGTTAACTTCAAAATCAATGTTTGACCAAATGCAAATGAATTTTGAAAAAGGGAAATACATTTTTGTCAAAAATGAGTTAAATAACAAAAACCTCCTTGATTTTTGTAACAGGTGTCATATATTGGAATATTCGAATGAATCCTTACAACTTATTTTTCAGATTTCATCATTTCCTGTTTTAGTCATGATCTTTGGGTGGGTATTCTGAGGTGAGGGAGAAGATATTTCGAAAACTCAGAGAGATTTATCTCAATAAAAAGCTCATCTACAATATACTCTTTTAGTTTTGTAAAAACTATCACGAATCGAGTTATATGATCTAATATTTGACCGATATTTTCAGAAATTCGGTTCCTATTCCTAGCAGGGAGTTCCAAATTTAATGTAACTAATTCTATCTTTGGGGAAAAATTGAGATTGACCCCATAAATATATGGATGAGCTAATTATATATATATATATTTCATGAATTTAAATGTGCAAAAGGTTGGTTGGTAAGATTGGAGAGAAAGATACTTTGTGTGCGTTGTATTTTTTGAATATTTTTGCTAATGAATGAAAGACGGAAGGTGATTTTACGGGATTCCTGTGTCAGATATTGATAGTGTTGTGCTTATTTCATGTTGTAAGTTTATATTATGTTCTTACATATCTTGAATGTATGTCTTCATGTTTGGAAGAACCAGATGTTTAACTCAGAATTCATCTAAAAGGTGCTCTGATTTAGTTTTACCAAGTGATCTATGTTTTCTTCTTAAAGCAACATTCAGAATTTATCTACAGTTTGATACTCTTTGTGTTGTTTCCATATTTTCTCACACTCACCCTCCTACAATGAATTAATTCCATCACCAAGACTGCCTACCTTTCCCTTGTGGAAAAACCCTTTCTCTCTTCATCTTATCACTGGAAAAATAATCAATTTTACATGACTCCATGCCCAATGGATTTGTCTCCTTTCTTACCAACAAACCTTTGAAAATAAGACCTTATTGAGCATTATACCTAGCCTAACTTCAGATTGGTGGAACAAACTAAGTGAGAGAGCCCACTTCAAGGCTAGAAGGGCTAGATTCTAGCCTAAAATTGGTTTTTTCGTTACCTCTGAATTTCTCTCCTAAGCCTTGGGAAATTATGGAGTGCTAAAATTTTGGCCTCGTTGACAAGGAGAGAAAGGTTCCATATTCCCTGGGAAATATCATTAAAGTTTCAGATCTGATTGTTGATGGTGGACTGCAGTCAAACACATGAAAGTTATACCATTCGCCTGTCAACTCAAATCAAGTGTCAACATGATCCAATGACTCCACTAGAAGAAGGATCCAGAAATCAGGGTTTTATTGGTGATTTTACTGGCTCAAGATGAGTTCTATATCTGCAAGGTATGCCCCTTCAAATCAAGATCACATTCCAGGTTTTCTAAATCACATGCCTCATGTAGATTGGAAAACTTATTTGCCAAAATTCAGAGATCAAGTAGGAGATGATGTTTCTCTTCACTTGGTTAAATTTCACATGCATGTGCGTAGGCTTAAGGTTCAATTTCATGAAGACTGACTGATGAAAATGTTCATGGCTACCTTGGAGGAAAAAGAAAGATATTGGTGCGAAGGTTTTCCGCCTGGTAGCTTGTATTCCCTTAAATATTTTCATTTAGAATTTTTTCACAAATACAAAGAATCTCGTCTTTATTTGTCATTGGTTGAGAATTGTTGTGACCATTTTGAGGATTTCATTCAAAATCTGGAAAATTATTATGGCGATGAAGAGTTCATGGATGAAGAAATCCTGGAAGCTTTGTACGAGAACCCTTTTCATCACCAAGAAGAAATGGTAACTTCTCTCTTGCCTGAAACTGAAATAGATCAACATTCCGATGCAGAAAGTTATGATTTGTCTCTTGAGTTTGAAGAAAATTTGCAGTAGTCATTTCAATTTTTAAGTGATCAGGTGGAAGAACTAGTAGAGTTTAGCAGCCTTGATACATAAGAACATTTCCAACAAACATTGTTTTCTTTTGTGACTGGAGACCAATCAAATTTGCATGATGAAAGCCATGTTATATCCAATGATTTTAATGATGATTTGTAGCAAGATTGTTAGTTTTCATGTGAGCAAAGTAGGGACGAAGACAATTTTTCAAATTTTCCTTCATGTCATTCCTTTGCTGAATTTTTGTCTCATGAAAAAGTCTACAAAAATCAGATATTTGAAATTGTTTTCATGAAAAATTTAGACAGTGGACTAGTCCTTGTTGGTAGCTTATTACATATGTAGGAGGATCTTGCGCAAGAACTTGGTTATCTTCACTCCTTTGAAATTCAAAATGAACCATCTGCTAATATTTTTGAGAGTGACTTTGAAACTGAAGCCATAGAACAACGCACAGTAATATATGAATCTTCTCTTACTATTTTTGTTCATCAAGAAGAGATGACTTTGCATATTCTTCAAGATTCTTTTGCCAACCTATTTGAATCATCAGTGAAGTCAAATTTTGTGTTGTTTATAGAGCATGGGTTTCGGTTTCATCTGGAATTTAAGTTTCCATTATGTATCATATTTTATCTGCTTACATCCCCAAGGGTTAGCTCAACTAGTCAAATAAGTTCCTAGCTGTTCGGGAGGTCACAGGTTCCATTCTCCCCGAATCCCTTGGGGTTAGGCCTAGTTATTGGCCCGGGGCTTGATGCCCCTGATCAAGCTCAGATATTTCCATGGACGTAGCGGCCACCCAGTGACCGCGGGTGTCCGTGAACCACTAGAAAAAAATGAAAATAAAAATAAAAATAAAAATAAAAAATAAATAAATAAATAAAATTGTCTGCTTACGGAGGGTGTGAGAAGAATTCTAGTGAGTGGCCATCTCCTTGCTTGGCTTCACTGGAAATTTTGTATCACTTGAGTGAGAAGGTTATTCAACAGTTTAGTGTAGATAGCAGTGTGAATAAGCTCAATGGTTTGAGAATCTTCTTCAATACTTTTCAAGATTTTCATTTCAACAATGTGTCAGTTTCCAGTAGTTTGTTTTGGCAGATTCATATTTCTTTTTGACATTCATTTTTAGTTTGCAGTTGTGTGTTGAAGATTTGGACAAGAGCATGTTATAAGCTACTGTTAGGAAATTGAGTTTGGGATCATCCCAATGGTCAGGCTACTAGTATACGGTGTTCTTGGCACCTCACAGGGAGGATGCCATCCCCATTGGAGCCAATGTTAGTATCCTATAGTTATAGTAGTAAGAAAACAACTTTTTTCTTTCAAATTATTTGGCAAATGCATAAAAGGTTAGGCTTTGATCTTCTACAGATCAAGCTATTGGTTTTATTATAGAATAAAATTTCATTAATGAATGTAATTATGTCAAAGAGTGTGAAGGATCATGAAAATAGTAATTAGTATCCTAATAGGTCGATTTAAGTAGGTTTAGGGTCAAGTTTCATAAAAAAATCATGAGTGGAGTCATAGTCATTCCTTTTTCTCATCATTGGGACAATGATTTTAACTGTTTTAGAAGTCAACTTCAAAATTGGTTTCTGACCAAATGGAGATGAATTTTGAAAAAGTGAATGAGGTTTTTGTCAAACATGATCTAGATAATAAATGCCTCCTTCAGTTTTGTAACAGGTGGCATATATTGGAATATTATATTAAATCTTTACAACCTATGTTTCAGATTTCGTTATTTCCTGTTTTAGTCATGATCTTTGGGTGCAAATTCCAAGGCGAGGAAGAACAATTTTAAAAAACAGAGAGGTTTCTCTCAATAAAATATCATATACAAAAAAATCCTTCTTTTTTGTAATATCCATCATTAATCAAGAGATATGATCTAATATTTCGCCGTTATTTTTAGAAATTTGGTCCCTATTCGTTGTGGGCAGTTACAAATTCAATGTAATTGATTCTATATTTTGGGAAATGGTTGAGCTCAACCCCCAAAGGAAAGGGATGAGATAATTGTATATAATTCATTAATTTCAGTGTGCAAAAGGTTGGTTGGTTAGATTGGAGAGAAAGAGACTTTGTGTTCATTGTATTTTCTAAATATGTTTTCCCATGAATGAAAGGTAGAAGGTGATTTGCAGGGATTCCCGTGTCAGATCTTGATGTTGTTGTGCTTCTTTCATGCTGTAAGTTTTTTGTACTTCTTTCATGCCGTAAGTTTGTATTATGTTCTTACATATATTGAATGTATGTATTTATACTTGGAATAACCATATGTTTAGCTCATAATTCATCTAAAAGGTGCTCTGATTTAGTTTTACCAAGTGATCTATGTTTTCTTATTAAAACAACATTCAAATTTTATCTGCAGTTTGATACTCTTTGTGTTGTTTCCATATTTTCTCACATTCAACCTCCTACAAAAAATTAATTCCATCACCAAGATTGCCTACCTTTCCTCTATGGAAAAACCTTTCTCTCTTCATCTTATCACTGGACAAATAATCAATTTGACATGACTCCATGCCCAATGGACCTTTCTCCTTTCTTACTAGCAAACCTTGGGAAATCATACCTTATTGAGCACTATACCTAGCCTAACATCATATTTGTGGAACAACCTAAGTGAGAGAGACCTCTCCAAGGCGAGAAGGGCTAGATTCTATCCTAAAAGTGATTTTATGGTTACCACTGAATTTCTCTCCTCGGCCTAGGTAAATTACAGAGTTCTAACATTATGTTGCCATTTCCAAGGAGAGAAAGGCCCCATCTTCCCTGGGAAATATCATCAAAGTTTAAAATCTTATTTCTGATGGTGGACAATAGTCAGATACATTAAGGTTGTCCCATTCACTTGGCGACTCCAATCAAGTGTTAACCTGATCCAAAGACTCCACTAATAAGCATGATCGAGAAATCAAGGTTTTACTAGTGACTTTACTGGCTCAAGATGAGTTTGATATCTGCAAGGTATGCTCCTTCAAATCAAGATCACATTCCAGGTTTTCCAAAGCGCATGCCTCATGTAGATTGGAAAACTTATTTGCCAAAATTCAAAGATCGGGTAGGAGAGGATGTTGCTCTTCACTTGGTTAAATTTCACATGCATGTGCATAGACCTAAGGTTCAATTTCATGAACATTGCTTGATTAAGATGTTCATGGATACCTTGGAGGAAAAATCGAGATATTGGTATGAAGGTTTTCCACGTAGTAGCTTGTATTCCCTTAAATATTTTCATTTAGTATTTTTTGAGAAATACAAAGAATCTCATCCTTCTTTGTCATTGGTTGAGAATTGTTGTGACCATTTTGAGGATTTCATTCAAAATCTAGAAAATTCTTATGGCGATGAAGAGTTCATGGATGAAGAAATCCTGGAAGCTTTGTATGAGAACCCTTTTCATCACCAAGAAGAAATAGTAACTTCTCTCTTTCCTGAAAATGAAATAGATCAACATCCTGATGCAAAAAGTTATGATTTGTCTCCTACTTTGAAGAAAAAATATAGTAGTCTTGTCAGTTTTTAAGTGATCAGGAGGAAGAACTAGTAGAGTTTAGCAGCCTTGATACATAAGAACATTTCCAACAAACAATGTTTTCTTCTGTGACTGAAGACCAATCAGATTTGCATGATGAATGTCATGTTACATCCCATGATTTTAATGATGATTTGCAGTAATGTTGTCAATTTTCATGTGACCAAAACAGGGATGAAGACCATTTTTCTAATTTTCCTTCATGTCATTCCTCTACTGAATTTTTGTCTCATGAAAAAGTCTACGAAAATCAGATCTCTGAAATTGTTTTCACAGAAAATTTAGGCAGTGCACTAGTCCTTGTTGGTAGCTTCTTACATATGTAGAAGGATCATGTGCAATAACTTGTTTCTCTTCACTCCTTTGTAAGTTAAAATGAACCTGTTAGTGTGAGTATTTGCATAATTAAATCAAGGATCAAAATTTTCTCTTTGCATTTTCATTTTAGGGGTCCCATACTAAAAATTTTACATCATTTCATTAGGTCATGTCAAACTGATCCACTGATGGTTGTCTTCTCTTCTGAAAATCAAATTTCTCCCTCATAGAGTATACTTGCTGACTCTTCTTTAGGTTGTCTTCAGTTATATTTCATGGTCAATTTGCAATCATGTTTTATTAGGTCATAGGGCATGTTTTCATTAGGTCTTAGGGTTTCATATCCAAGGTCAAGAGCCTGATTTTAAAATGTAAATAAAGGTCAGCAAGGGTATGGGGATGATGAATAAGTCAAGCATGATGGCTTGTAGGTCATAGTCACTGAATCATTATCTTTTAACCTAATGTAATTTTCACCTCAAAAACATGTTTTTGAGGTGAAAACAGAGTATTTTGAGTTAATTTGTATTTCTTATGTAATTTTAAGTCACTATATGTAATAAATGATCCCAGCTACACCAGAGCATCTCTCCTTGCTGCAAGACAAAGAAACACTGCAAAAATCAGTTCAAGTTAAGCATTATCCACCTAAAAAGAAACAAAGAAGAAGAGGCAAGGTTGAACGAGTTTTGGGTGAAGAAGAGTTGGCGCTGCGCTTCTGGAGCAGTGGTGGAGTGGCGTAGCGAGTTCGCAGAGTGGCGTTGCATGTCTGAGGCAAGCAGGGTTGGAGCTACGCGTTGAGAACTTGGCACTGCGCGTTGATTCCCGGTGCTACACGTTTGGGAAATTCCACAGTGTAATTTTACATTGTGCTGCGCTCTTGGAACTGGCACTGCGCGTCTGTGCACCGGCGCTGTGCATTGAGCAAAAGGGTTAGAAAGCCCTCAAAACTTCAAGAAACCTCCAAATTGCTCTCTCTTACCTTCATTGCAAGTAAGTTGACCTCCTTTGCTACAGTTTTGGTTTGCATATCAACATCATAAGCATCATTCTCCATGATAAATATGAAACCCTAAAAATCTCCCTAGTTATGCCTAAAACCCTAAACCCCCATTGTCCCTCCTATCACCTATCACTACAGCTCTAAACTCTTTCCCTATCCCTATTCCCTTATCCCTTTATCTCTTTATCTGTATTCCATATCATTACCATCCCTTTATCCCTCTTATCCAAGGGAAATTTCTCAAACAAAACAAGCCCTCCCTCTCATTTGTATCATTCCTACTCCCTCATTCATTTTCTAGCCCATAAGCTCATCTCCCATCCCCTCACTCCTAAAACACTTTCACTCATTCCCTTCATACAACCTCAAGCCTTGAAAACATGGACAAAGAGGACCGAGACTATGAGGAGGAGGAAAACACAGGCAATGACACCTCAACAGATAGAGCTAGGCAACAGAGAAAACCACACAAGGGAGGCAAAATTATCAGAGAAGAGCCATCAAACCTTAGAGAATTGCAGGCCCATCAGTTGGCTGTCACATGTTTCAGATATCTTAGCTGCTATGAGTTCTGTGAGCAGGTAGAGAGAGTTCAACATCACCCTGAGCTCACTAGACTTTTTGTAGCTCATCTTCAGGACAACAAGGTGACTCTTGCTGGGGTAACATTCACAGTTTCACCCTCCATCATTTCAGATGCCACCGGGATTTCAAATGTAGAGGAGAAGTGGTACAAGGCCCAAGACCTAAATGAACACGATTATGAGCCTTATATCAAACCCTGGTATAGAAATGAGGTTAAAACACTTTTTCCTTTCAGATTTCTCGAAGGCAAGTATGTCCCCATGATGAAAATCATCATGAAGTATTTCACTTGTGAGGGAAGATTTTCTAGGTTGTACACCTATCACATCAGGCTCCTCATGCATTTTACCAAGGTGAGGATGTTAAACCTCCCTTATTTCTTGTTCAGGAATATTGAGAAGATGGCTCATTTTGTCCAAAAGAAGCCATACCCTCAATAGATGAGTAGTCTCTATCACTATTCCCTGATCAAGATGATTGTGCTTCATCATCTCAGTCTCCTCAACATCTCTTGGGAGACATTTATCGCTCATGACATCTTCATAGGTCCTCAAATTCCTCCACCAATGTCTCAAGAAGTAGGGGGACCTTCTAGCAGTGCTCAAGTGAAAACAGATGAGAAATCCAAGGAGACTAGAACTACTGAGGTGCTCGTTTACATGGCATATCATAGGGGCACAAGGAGATTGTTTGCAGCCGATAGGCAAGTTTTTTCTCCATGGGATGTGGAAGGGACCTTTCCTTCTTCATCAGCTCATAGACAAATGCTAGCTCCACAGGATGTGGAAGGGGCTTTTCCTTATTCATTAGCACAATAGGTACAGGTACAACAGCTGCACAAAGGGAAGGAAAAGATGTCAGAGGAGAGTTTTGATGATGAGGAGGAAAGAGACTTTGATTTGACTGAGCATGATGAGCTGGAGCAGCGTTATACTCATCATGGAGAGGAAATCATTGACTTAGGGGCTCAGGACAAAGAAACCATAAAGGACATCATCATAAAAGAAAAGAAGGCTCAAGTACAAGCATTGATGGACAATCTGGAGAGGGCCAAGTATGTCATCACATATTTGGAACAAGAAAACAAGCAATTGAGTGACAAACAAGTCCTCATGCAGCTAGAAATGTTCAAGATGAAACAACAAAGTGGCAAAGAGGCACAAGTCACTTTGACTCCTATTGAGAAGGAGATTGAAGATGATAGAGAGACTTGGCTTGAGAGAGTCAACTTGCACCTTGAGAAGTTGCTACAGAAGGCCAATAGAGACAATCAGATGATCAGACACATGGCCTATCATTACAGGACCAGAAACAAGATTTGCAACATGAGGGTCAAAAGGATGAAAGTTAGGCTTAGGCAGGCTTTGAAAGGCAAAAAGGAGGAGGATAGGCTTAGGATGCTTGCTGAAGCTTCCTTGGCTCATCAGGACACTTGATGATGGTGCTTCTCACCAATTTTGGGCAAATTCAGAAGAGTTTTTGTCATTTCCAAATTTTGAAATTCTACACACAGGAAAATTGCCTAAACGAGTAGCGCCACCGGTGCTGCACTTTTCCTAGGGGCACCCAATGGAGAAATGGTTTGCATTTTTGGATTTAGAGCGATGAGGACATGCACCCTAGATATTTTCAAAGTTTTTTGGGTAGAAATGGTCCACCAAAAGGTCAAAAAACACCCTAAAAATGACCTTTCTGCCACTTTTTGGACACACAAAAGTAGTCTTGGGGGAATCAATTTTTGATGGGTCAAATGAACCTCAAATGTAGAAATTCTAGGTGTTTTGGAAACTAGACTGGAAGACCTTTCCAATGAGATATCAGGAGCTCAATTTGGATGTCAGGAAGGCCTCCAAATGGGACTTGAAAGTGGCATTACACGTTGGGCCAGTGGCACTGCGCGTAGGGCAGTTTTTGCATAGGATGCCTATTTTTCCAGTTTTTGACTGTGTTCTTGGATTCTCTCTCATGGAGGTTGTTTCACCATTGTAAATTATGACTTGGCATGTAACTATGATAGATAAATAGTAATAGAGGGTAGATTCATTGCCTTAGAAGTTAATTTGAGCTCAAATGAATCAGTTTTTCACTTTTAGAGGCAAGTTGTTGTGATGACTATATTCCTGTTTCTTGTTCAGTATTAGTTAGATTAGCTCCTCATCTTATGGATTCGACCCCTGAGGATGGGAGGAGGTTGAATTCATGTCTATATCTTCTTCTTCTTTCTCATTGTAAAGGGTTGGACTCAGCTGGATGCTCAGACCTTGATTGTACACCATTTGTAGCAGTTTAGCAGGAGATTAATAAGAATTGTAGCTATTTTTATGGGATCCATGTGGTATGGAGTTTTAGTATAGTTTATTCTTCTGTGATCATATGTTAATGTGTTTTATGTATTCCGTTAATCATTTCATTGCTTCTAGTTGAATGTTTTCAAGTTGATAGGCAGAATTCATTACATCAGTGCTCTACCTTGGGAAACCATTCATCATTTCATGTTTTATGCAGTCTAGGAAGGATCCATGGTTTTCACATGTTCTTCTTAGCTTCGCACCAGTCTAAAACATCTCACCCCATCAAGCCCTTGAGTGTTAAACCTTATGCCTACCTTGCCCCATTGAACACCTTGCAATTCTGACCTAATTCCCTAGACCTAAACTGTCCAACTCCTCCTGATTCGGTAAAACCCATTCAAAATCCAATCAAAACTTCGTGCTACTATACCTAGCCTAATATCCTTTACCTGACCAGTCATCTTGGTTGATATCCTTATGGAGAGAGCCCTCTTCCGGCCTAGTAGGGCTAGCTACTTGGCTAAGCATGATTTGTGGTTACCCTGGAATTGCCTTCCTTCAGCCTGAGGTTCAATCCAGGTGATAACAGAACCGTCTATTGATATTTTTGAGAGTGATTTTGAAACTAAAAACATAGAGCAACCAACAATAATATATGAAGCTTCTCTTACTGTTATTTTTCATCAAGAAAATATAACTTTTCATATTCTTAAAGATTATTTTGCCAGCCTATTTCAATCATCGGTGAAGTCAGATTTTGTGTTGTTTATAGAGCATGTGTTTCAGTTTCATCTGGAATTGAAGTTGTGTTAATTTTAGGATAACAATGGTATGTTTTACGCTTAGAGAAATTTTACTTCGATTTCTTTATTAGCCCAATATCAATATCCAGTTCAACAATAATATCATCATGATCGTAAAATGCAGATAGAACATAAACAACAATAGTAGAAACAATCCAACACAAGAGGACATAAGATATGGCACCAGCCAGGGACAAAACCCAATGTGGAGAAACCCTTGATAAATTCTTCTTATAATTATTCAAAATTTCAGCTGTGAGAGAGAGTACAATTTACAATATTTACTTGCCCAATCTGATCAGTCAAAATAACAAAAACAGAAAACCCTAACCAGAAAGTCAACACTAGTCAATAGGGATGAAATTGACCTCCAAAATAGCTTGGTCAACCTTGGTCGACTTGGCCTCCAACAACAAGATAATGCAGGCCAAAACAATATGAAATTAACCACTCAAATTTGGTCAACTAAATTCAACGCAACAAATATAACTAGGGCAGTCAACATTGGTCAACACAGTGGGTCAAACTGCCTTGATTTTTTTGCCCAGAACTACGGCCCACCCAAATAGAAATGTCCCTCATAAAACCAAAGTCAACACTGGTCAAAGTCAGCCTCCTGAAATTTTGGCCTCTTGAGATTTTAGTCAAATATGGTCAACGCAACAGCTAGAAAATCAGACCTTCCTTCGCACGTGTGGAGAGAGAGAGAAGCCCAGAAATATGTACCCAATCAAGATGAGAGAGAGAAAGATGAACGAGAGTGATGCCAAAATGAGGAGGAGGCACCTTGTATTTATATGTAGCGTTGAAGGCTTGAGGAGGCTAATTTGATGGTTGTCCGACCTTGACAATTTGTCCATAATAAAAATAAATTCATAACTTCATGTGTACATGTTAGAATGGGATGATCTTTAGATCAATCCTACACCTCTCGAAAAGAGGAATCCAATAAAAATATCAACTGCCTCATAAGAGTTTTCCATAGTGATGTTTGGCCCTAGTTGCCAAATTTAACACTCCCTCTCAACTAGGGAGAACATCACCGTCCAAATTGTTTGACAATCTATACCATCCCTGTCACTGCTCTGATGAACCTGAAGAAAGAAGAAATGATCGAGAATGTATCATACCATTCTCCACTAACGTGAAGGTAGTATTTAATAATAGAGAATGTGTCATACCACTCTTAACTGACCTAAAGTTAGTTCCCATTGATCCTAGATCAATATCAACATCTTATCATAAGGAGTATGGTAGTACACAATGCATCCATGGGTAGTACTATGGTCCCTATCCTCATTTACCTACTCATTGGCCAAATGAGAGGTACTTCTCATGAGTCCTGGACTGCATGGGGAGGATGTGCAGGCTAGGAGAAGGTGAACCACTCATCCTATGCATATGCCACCATAGGGCATCACAGGGGAAGGTGAACCACTCACCCTGTACATCGCGCACCAATAGAGGAGGGTGAACCACTCATCCTATGGTTGCTCATCGCTTTAATAAGTACCACAAGCTCCCCATAGCTCCCAGAGTTCAACATCCATCTCATACGAGACCCTCATAAGAGGGTCTCTGTTATGAAACCAACTCACAAAAAGATAGAAAAGATAGATCAACGCCTTATAATTCAGAGTCTTCGAGGGGGAAAACTCCTTTACAGTACACAAATGAAGAGTTCTAGGATGATACAAATGACTAAATCTCCCTTCTATATATAGGAGTCTAAGGAGTCACAATATAACCAAGCTGACATAACAGTAATAACATAAGGGCACAACAATAACAATAGTGGGTTTCTATGGGGCACACTAATAACAATATGGGGACAATAGGGGCACAATAATAACAATAAGGGCTACAATGACAATAGTAATGGGGGAATCACTAATATTATAGGGACCTAACATGCCCCTCTCCTTCTGAAAAGCGTTGTCCTCAATGCTTGAGTAGTTATGGATGATTCTGTATAAAATTCTTATCCTCCCATGTGGAATCTTCAGCGGATAAGTTCTTCCACTTGATGAGATACTCTGAAATTGATCGATTTCGTAGTTGTCGAGTTCTTGTTTCTGTGACTACTTCTGGTTCCAATATGATTTTTCCTTCCTCGTCAAGTTCTGGAAATATTATTTGAACTGGGAGCTTGTCACCTATAACCTTATTTAAACATGAAACATGGAAAACTGGGTGCACTCGGGAAGTTGCAGGAAGCTCCAATTTGTATGCCATGGTACCAATCTTTTGCAACACCTTGTATGGACCATAATACTTTGGTGATAATTTATTATCCTTCTTAGCTTGCTTGAGGGACATTGTTTATATGGTTGTAGCCATAGGAATACCCAGTCACCTACATCAAAACTTCTTTCGCTGCGATGTTGATATGCATGTTGTTTCATTCTATTCTACGCCAATGTGAGGTTATCCTTTAAGAGTTGGAGAACTTGTTGTTGATGCTCGATGTGATGTTCCACTGCTTGAATCTTAGAATTTTCTCTTAAATATGATGCGATGGATGGTGGATGATGTCCATAAAGTGCCATAAATGGGGTCATTTTTGCTGCAGTATGGAAGGAAGTGTTATACCACCATTCAGCCAGAGGCAACCATTTGACCCATTGTGTCTGTTTATCAGATACAAAGCAACGAAGATATCCTTCCAAAAATTTGTTTACTATCTCAGTTTTTCCATCATATTGAGGTTGATAAGATAAGCCATGAGCTAACTGAGTACTGAGACAAGAAAATAATTCTGTCTAAAAATTTCCAGTGAAAATGGGATCTTTGTCGCTTAAAATAATCTTTGGTTTTCCATGTAGCTTTTGAATTGTTTCCATAAATGTAGTAGAAACTGTATTGGCTTTAAATGGATGCGATAATGCACAAAAGTGTGCATACTTGGTAAGTCTATCAACTACCACCATGATGGCACTTTTTCCTTCGGACTTGGGTAAACCTGTGATAAAATCCATTGAAACCTCTTCCCAACATTGGATTGGAATGGATAAAGGTTGTAATAGACCTGGGGTCTTAATTGTTTCAACTTTATTTTGTTTGCAAACCAAATATTTCGCCACAAACTTTTGAATATCTGATTTAAGGCCATCCCAAAAAAAATCCTTCTTAACCCTGTGGTAAGTTTTTAAAAATCCTGAGTGCCCTCCTATGGGAGAAGTTTGCAATTCCATAAGAATCTTTTGTTTGAGTTGGGAATTCTTACATAGGTATAAGTGATCTTTGTACCATAGCGAATCATTTTTCCAGCTAAATGTATCAGATGTACTGGGATCTTGTTGTAACTTTTGAATGAGTGCCCACACTTCTTCGTCATTCTTCCATTCATCCCTTTCTTCGTTTATCCAATCTGGTTGGATAATAGAAATGGCGCACAACAATGCTTCCACATCCTCATCCTTTCTTGAGAGTGCATCTGCCACAACATTTTGCTACCCTTTTTTGTAGATGATTTCAAAGTCATAACCCAACATCTTTGTGACCCATTTTTGTTGCTCTTTAGAGGATAATCTTTGTTCTAAAATTTATTTAAGACTATCATGATCTATTTTTACCTTGAAGTGTCTTTCCAATAGGTAGGGTCGCCATTTCTTAAGTGCATGTAGTATTGCCAACATTTCCTTCTCATAAATAGCTTTGTGTAAATACTTTCCTTTGATTGGACGACTTTCAAAAGCAATGGGTCTTTCATCTTTCATTAAAACAACACCAATTCCATCACATTACACAATAAAGGTTTTTGTGAAGTCCAGCGTAGCTAAGACCGGTGCTTGGCACATTGCCTCTTTAAGATGTTCGAAGGCCTTTGTTGCTTCTAGAGTCCATGAAAATGAATCTTTCTTCAATAGTGTTGCTAGAGGTGCTGCTATTCTCCCATAATTCTTAACAAACTTGCGATAATACCCTGTCAACCTAAGAAATCCTCGCAGATGCTTTATGGATGTGGGGATTTTCCATTCCTTAATGGCTTTAATTTTTCTAGGGTCTACCTTAACACCTTCATGAGATAAAATATGACTCAGATATTCCACCTCTTGTACTCCAAAGAAACATTTGGAGATTTTCGCATATAATTGTTTCTCCTCCAATAGTTTGAGCACCCTATCAACATGTTGAACATGATCCTTCCAAGACTTGCTGCAGATTAGTATATCATCAAAAAATACTAACACAAATTTTCTAAGGAAGGGTTTGAAAATGGAATTCATCAAACCTTGAAATGTAGAAGGTGCATTAATAAGGCCAAAAGGCATGACCAAAAAATCGTAATGACCCTCATGAGTTCTAAATGTTGTTTTCGGAATGTCTTCAGTCTTCATTCTGATTTGATGATATCCTGAATGAAGATCCAACTTGGTGAAGTAAATTGATCCATGCAATTCATCCAATAATTCATCAATGACAGGAATGGGAAATTTATCTTTAATAGTGAGCTTGTTGAGCTCCCTATAATGTGGACACATGCACCATGATCCATCCTTCTTGTGCACCAATACTACTGGAGCATAGAAAGAACTTTGACTAGGTTGAATTATACCAGCATCTAGCATTTCTGCAACCATACATTCAATTTCGCTCTTTTGGGCATAGGGATATCTATACGACCTGATGTTTGGAGGAACACTTCCTAGAATCAAATGAATAGCATGATCATGATCATGAATAGGTGGGAGGCCTTTGGGAGTCTCAAATACCTTGGAATGATTGTCCAAGGCTTTTTTGAGATCTGGAGAAATAGATGTTTTCGATGTAGAAACCTCTAGCGAACATAATTGTGCAATTACACCTCGTTGTTTCTTCTTTAGAAGCTTTGTCATACCTTTAGAGCTGATTATCTTTCCCGATTTTCCTGCAATACCCCTTAATTCAAACTCCTTTCCTTCCGCACAAAATTTCATGAAAATTAAAAGCTATTGTACCCAAGGATTGTAGCCATTGGACTCCTAGTACAACATCAACACCACCCATTGGAATGGAAAGCATTGGGCCATTCAATACATATTCTCCCATCGATAGCTTGACATTATGGCACTTTCCAAAGCAATTTATGGTTCCTCCACTTGCAAGAATCATTTGACACTCTGGTGCTGGATATAGGAAGAAATTCAATTCCTTGGCTATCTTACAATGAATAAAATTATGGTTACTTCCCAAATCAATCAACACTATTACCTTTTTCTTCTTGATATGTCCTTCTATCTTGATAGTTTAAGGAGTGGTAATTCTAGCCAATGCATTACAAGATATGATCGGATTCATTTCTTTTTTATCTAAGGTTAGTTCCTGGAGTATATCCTCTTCTTTTGACATTTATTGTTCCTTTTCTTCCTCCTCTTCACAATCTTTGTAGAATAATTTCTTCTCAGCACAGTTATGACTTTTAGTGTATTTTCTATCACAACTGTAACAAAGCCCTTTTGCTCTTTTTTCTTCCAATTGTTGTGGTGTCAACCTTGTAGGTTGTGGAAGGCTAGGGATAACAACACTTCCATATTTATAGTTGTGAGTGGTAGGCTTCATAGTGCCATAATTTTGCTTTCCATTTTTCTTGCTAACCTGAATGCCTTCTCCAATGAATCAGGTTCCCAAAGGCGAACCTCATGTTGGATATTATCCTTTAAAGTCCCTATGAACACAAAAATCCTATGCTCCTCTCGAATATATTTTACCTTTATGTTCAATTTTTGGAAGCCCTCAATGTGCTCCATCATTTAACCCCTTTGTTTGAGATTTATCAATTGGATAAAAAAGGTGTTTCTTTTTGTATCCTCATAATGTGCTATCATTATTCCGTAAAAATTGCCCACGTGACAATATGTTTACGAGAGAAAAACCATTGATACCATACAAACTAATTTGCTTCCAAATATAAAGTTGCAATACATACCTTTTGTGTGTTTTGCACATTATGGAGATAAAAAAATTGCTCCATCTGTAGTACCCATGTTCCGGGATCCTTGCCATGAAACTTCCTCATATCGATTTTTGGAACATGGTGGGTCTTCAATCCAACATTAGAGTATATGAAATCATGATTAACATTTCTTTTGTTCTCATCATGAGTTTCCTTTACTACCCTTTCACCATTAGTAACCATTTCTTGTAGCAACTTATTCAAATTTATCTTCAATTCTTCCATCTTAGCATCCATGCCATTCATCTTAGCATCCATGCCATTCATCTTAGCTTCCATGCCATCCATATTAGCTTCCACGTCATCCATCTTAACTTACACGCCATTCATATTAGCTTCCACGCCATTCATCTTGGCTTCAGTTACCTTTTGTGAGAGTGAAATTTGTTGTACTTGGTCTTGTAATTTTGATATATCATGTTGCATTTCTTCCTCTTCTTCACGAGTCATGCTAGAGATTTCAGGTTGCTTACTAGGTGTTTCCATTTTCTTTCTTCAGGGCATCAATTAATGCTAATAATTCTTCACTATCCCCTTTGAATTCCTTCAAACTAATTTTTTCAAACCAATCTTATGCAAAATTTTAAAAAAGTACACACACCTTTTTTTTTTTATTATTTGTAAGAGATCGATGTTGAACCCGTTGTATCTCTGCAACTGTGGATCTTGAATATCTGAAATCACGTCCTGCAGTAGCCCTTTGAGTCCTATTTCTAACCCTGCAATTCTGATCAAGATTGGATTCTCCAAGGAAGATTTATGCCAAATCTCCCACGGTGACTTGATTATGTACTAGTTCAATAGAGCGAACTTGTATGAAGTGCCACGTGTCATTGTTTCGACCTTAGTACCTGAAACTAATATACAGAAAACTATAGGTCGTCCTCTTTTTGAAACTTATGATGAAATTTCAATCTGATGCTTAGAACAAAGGTTATGACAATTTTTCCCAGGTCACCTATTTGGAATGTAATTCGGGAGTCTACAAAAACCCTAATTTGCTCAGATCATATCTCCGAAAAGAGAGTGAGACAACCTCTGAAATTCGGACCCGAAGTTTCGAACGATTTCAAATCAAATGGGTTTTTGTTTTATCTTCTGAAACATAGTAGAAAAAAAGTTATTGTGAAAATTCCATGATGACCTGTTTGGAGCAGCAAAACCCTAGAATCCAAAGCTCTGATACCAAATGTTATGAAACCAACTCACAAAAAGATAGAAAATATAGATCAATGCCTTAGAATTTAGCCTCTTTGAGGGGGAAACCTCCTTTAAATTACACAAATGAACAATTCTTGGATGATATAAATGAATAAACCTCCCTTCTATATGTAGGAGTCTAAGGGGTCACAATATAATCAAGCCGACATAACAGTAATAACATAAGGGCACAACAATAACAATAGTGGGTTTCTATGGGGCACACTAATAACAATATGGGGACAATAGGAGCACAATAATAACAATAAGAGCTACAATGACAATAGTAATGGGGGAATCACTAGTATTATAGGGATATAACAATCTCTCCATGAATCCAAGTCATTCACAGAAGGTTAAGAGTTTGACCTTTCCCAGGGGCTTCGTAAGAATATCAAGGACCTTATCATTAGTCTCAATGTGTTTGGAGCCTCATTGATCCCCGTTGCACCATATCCCAGATATAGTGGTACCTAATATCAATATTCTTGGAGCAGTCATAAAACACGAGATTATCCGAAAGACGAATCCCACTTTGATTGTCGCAGAAGATCACGGTGGTATCCAACACATGTCCAAACAGCTCACTAAAGAGCTTCCTCACCAAACAGCTTCACAGGAGGCCAAGCTAGCAACAATATATTCAGCCTCAGCAATGCTCAAGGCAACCGACATCTGATTCCTACTCATCCATGATATCGAAGTAGAAACTAGAGAGAAGAAACATCCATATGTGCTTTTATGATCTGCCACACTCCTAGCCCAATCTACATCAGAGTAACCATCGAGCCTCACATTCTCAGCAGTGTATCTCAGTCCATGAGTGATTGTCCCCGAAGATATCTCAAGAGATTCTTGGAATCAATCCAATGTATGTGATGAGGCTCGACCATAAACTGGCTCAATGTATTCACTGCAAAACATATGTTCAGACAGGATTTCACCAAGAACATTAGGGCACCCACGAGTTGACGATACTCAGAAGGATTTCCCAAATCGGGCCCAACAACACTTCCACATAACTTCTTGAATTTCAGTTCCATCTAAGTAGTCACAGACTTGCAATCCACCACCCCAAATCTTTCAAGAATCTTCACAATATATTTTCCTTGAGAAAGGAAAATCCGGCCTGGCTTTTTCCATACCTCCAACCCTAGGAATTAATGCATTAGTCCTAGGTCCTTCATCTCAAATTCAAAATCCAACTCCCTCTTACATTGATGAATAAGAAGGTATGCACCTGTCAGAAAGAGATCGTCTACATAGAGTACCAAGATGAGAGGTCTATCATTCTCAACTTTAAAATAAAGGTTCGGATCGACTTCACTTCTCGTAAATCCCAGATTCATTAGATATCTATCAATCCTATCATACCAAGCCCGGGGTGCTTGCTTCAACCCATAGAGGGATTTTTTCAACCTGCATACATGTGACTGTTGATCTTGAACTTGAACCCCTCAGGGTTTTCTACATAGACTTCCTCCTTAAGTGAACCATGCAAGAAGGTAGTCATGACATCCATCTGATGAAGATTCCATCCTTGCGAGGCAACAAGTGCTATAATCGAATGAATGGTGGTGTAGTGGGAAATCGTTCAAATATCTCATCATAATCTACACCTTCCTTTTGAGAGAAACCTCGAGCATCGAATCTGGCCTTGAACTTTTCAGCACTTCCATTAGCTCCATGCGCGTTCTTGAAGATCCATTTCAAGGTGAAAACAGATTTTTCCTTAGGTTTAGGGACCACATCCCAGACATCATTCTTCATAATTGACTCATACTCTTTGTTCATTGCATCCTTCCAAACCTGGTGTTTGATAACTTCTTTGAATGTGCAAGGCTCAGATTGAACAATGGTTCTCATAGCAGTTAAGTACCCTTGGTACCTATTCAACTTCTTACTTTCATGAAATGTCCCCCTAGGTGCAACATGTCTCTCAACATCTTCGAGAGTCTCCCTAAGCTATGAGGGTCTCCTTTTTGAGGATAAGGGTTCATGAGGGGGTGGACTAATGGGATTCATTTGTCCTTCAACATCGATCATCTTCTCATCTTGCAATTCTCCCTACTTTCTGGAATCTACTTCTTTGTCCTTCCTTGGAAGAGGAAGGTTACTAATCTTCCAAGGGCAGCATCCTCATCGAAAGTGACATCATGACTTATTTCCACTTCTCTTTGACCAAGAACATAGATTCTATATTCCTTAGTACTTTCATTGTAGCACACAAATGTTCCTTTCTTCCCGGAAGCATCCAATTTTCTTCTCTTTTCTTTCGACACATGAAAATATACGGGGCTACCAAAAATTCTAAAGTGAGAAACATCAAGTTTCTTACCAGTGAAAAATTCTTCGAGAGTCTTGGAGTCCAACGCTTGATGAGGGCATCTATTTTGAACATACATGATGGTGTTTACAACTTCGGCCCATAATAACTTCAAAAGGCTTTGATCACGAAGCATGGCACGAGTGGCTTCTACGATAGAACGATTCTTCCTTTTAGCAACACCATTTTGCTCAGGGTTATATGCGTAGTAGTCTCCCTCTTAATGCTAGCTTCTCTACAATAATCTTTGAACTCATTTGATTCATATTTGGTTCCATTATTAGCCCTCAATATTTTGATTTTCTTCCTGGTTTGATTTTTGACCAAAGATTTGAAATAATGGAACCATGAGAATACTTCGTCCTTCTTCTTCAAGAAATATATCCAAGCATTGCGAGAGAAATAATCTATAAAGGTTGCATAATATAAGTATCCTCCCAATGAGTTCATGGGAATTACACCAAATATATCAAAATGAACCAATTTCAAAATGTTTGTGGTATTGATATCACTTGAGGGGAATGATCCCCTTGTATGTTTTCCCTTGGTACATCCCTGACAGACACCTTCATGCTCTATTTTGAATTCAAGCATACCTATAACCATCTTCCTTGCATCGGGTAGAGCCTTATAGTGAGGATGAGAAAACCTTCAGTGCCATAGTTCAGATTGAAGAGATGTGTTGCAAGAGATAGCTCCCAGTGGACTTCCTCCAACTTGATATAAACTGTCAACCCTGAATCCAAGAGTAAATGCTTCTTTGAATTTTATTTTCCATACACGTATCAATGCCACCTTGAATCCTTTATCTTTCATCGCCGAGTTAGACACATGATTCTTCTTTAGATCAGGTACATATAGTACTTCTTGAAGATGAACGATGTTACCTTGATTCAATTGAAGGGTAACATTCCCAACTCCCTTCACGGGATAGGTGCCATTGTCTCCAAGGATAATTTCCAAATTTGTATCACTCTCTATCAGATTTGAAAGAGCTTCCTTGTACCCAGTGAAGTGCCTTGAGGCAACACTTTCAATCAACCAATTTCCGAAAGTATCTAGAGGAGAGGTAGTAAATAGGGAAGATATAAGATAAAATTCCTTTTGCTTAGAATTTACAACATTAGATTCACTATACCTGGAGTTTCTTGTTCTATTAGAAGCTCGATCATTTCCAAGTTGAGTAGTGGAAGCATTTATTTTCACTTTGTTGTTGAATCTGCCATTCCTTTGATTGTTGATGTTGCGCTTGGAATGATTGTGATCATCATCATGAGATGTGTCCCTTCTATTTGGAAACTCCCTAGCATAGTGACCAAACTTGTTGCAAATGAAGCACCTTCCCTTCCTTTCATTTTTGAATCTCGATCTTCCTTGACTTTGCTTCTTTGAACCTGCATTATTCTTCTTCTTGGCATGAATGGAGAATGTGGTAGGATTGTTCCTATTCGAAGGCATCTCCGACTACATCATACTTGTTTCTTCTTGAGAACGTCTAGTTAGCAATTCTTAAAAACCTGGAATTATGTCGTTATTGAGAATAGCAGTGTTGAACACATGTCATTCAGGAGGAAGACCTCCAAGGGAAATGAGAGTGAGATTCACCAATCGAAAGATCATTTTTTTATCTCGGTAATCTTTATGAAGTAGGATTGAATATCCTCACCTTTTCCCTTCTTTATATCCTTTAGCTTGTTCTTGAGGAAAATAATTTTATTTGCATTGTTAGATTTGAACATGCCAACCAACCTGTCACATATCTCCTTTGATGTGTTCAAATTGGAAATGTAAGCAACTAAATGCTTATGAATACAATCCCTGGTGATCTTCTTGGCTTTGACTTCACCTTTCTTGTATTTGGTTTTAGCAGCAGCCGATGCATTAGAAGGAAGTTCTAAAATCTTTCCCTGCACATAATCCATCTCATTGTGTTCTTCTAATGTGAAATCAAGGGACATCTTCCATGCATGATAATCAGACTTATCATGAAGCTTATCATCAGACTTGAATTAGGATGTGGAAGCCATTGAATCTTGTATTTGATGAGTGATTGCTCCTCTTGGTGATTGCTCTTCTCACTCTTGCTTGGGCTTTGTCTTCACCTCAACTCTGATACCATGTTAATTTTAGGATAACAATGGTATGTTCTATGCTTAGAGAAATTTTACTTCAATTTCATTATTAGTCCAATATCAATATCCAGTTCAGAAATCATATCATCATGATAGTAAAATGAAGATAGAACATAAGCAACAATAGTAGAAGACAAGCCAACACAAGAGGACACAAGATATGGCACCAACCAGAGACAAACCCCAATGTGGGGAAACCCTTGATAAATTCTTCTTATAATTCTTCAAAATTTCAGTAGAGAGAGAGAGTACAATTTACAATATTCACTTGCCCAATCTGATCAGTCAAAATAGCAGAAACAGAAAGCCCTAACTAGAAAGTCAACAGGAGTCAGCAGGGCTGAAATTGACCTCCAAAACAACTCGATCAACCTTGGTCAACTCAGCCTCCAACAAAAAGATAATGTAGCCCAAAAAATTCTGAAATTAACGAGTCAACCCTGGTCAACTAAAGTTAATGCAACAACCAGAACTAGGGTATTCAACGCTGGTCAATGCAGGGGGTCAAACTACCTCAGTTTTTGTGCCCAAAACTGTGACTTTCCTAAACAAAAGTCTCCCTCACAAAATCGAAGTTAATGCTGGTCAAAGTTAGCCTCCTGAAATTTCGTTCAAATCTGGTCAACGCAACAACTAGAAAATCAGACCTTCCTTCGCACGTGTGGAGAGAGAGAGAAGCCCAGAAATTTGTACCCAATCAAGATGAGAGAGAGAAAGATGAATGAGAGTGATGCCAAATGAGGAGGATGTAGTATATTTTTGCAACATTGAAGGAAGGAGGAGGGTAATTTGATGGCTGGCCAACCTTGACAATTTATCCATAATCAAAATAAATTCATAACTTCATTTGTACATGTCAGAATGGGTGATCTTTAGATCAATCCTACACTGCTTGGAAAGAGGAATCCAAGTAAAATATCAACTGCCTCATAAGAGTTGTCCAAAGTGATGTTTGGCCCTAGTTGCCAAATTTAACAAGTTGCTATTATGTATCATTTTTTGTCTTCTTACGGAGGGTGTGAGCAGAATTCCAGTGAGTGGCCATCTCCTTGCTTGGCTTCACTGGAATTTTTGTATCACTTTAGTGAGTAATTTATTCAGCAGTTTAGTGTAGATAGCAGTGTGAATAAGCTTAATGGTTTGAGCATCTTCTTCAGTAGTTTTCAAGATTTCCATTTCAGTAGTTTGTCAGTTTCCAGCCGTTTGTTTTGGTAGATTGGTATTTCTTTTCAGCATTCATTTTCAGTTTGCAATTGTATGTTGAAGATTTAGAAGAGAGCGGGTTACAGGCTACAATTAACAAATTGTGGTTAGGCTACTAGTCTATGGTGTCCTTGGCACCTCAAAAGGATGATGCCATCCCCATTGGAGCCAATGTTAGTATCATATATTCATAGTAGTCAGAAAACACATTTTGTCTTTCAAATTATTTAGCAAAAGTGTAAAAGGTTATGCTTTAATCTTCTAGAGGTCAAGCTATTGGTTTTATTATAGAATAAATTTTCATTATTGAATGTAATTAATATGTCAAGGAGTGTGAAGGATCATGAAAATAGTCATTAGTATTCTAAGAGGTCGAGTTAAGTAGTTTTAGGGTCAAGTTTCAAACAAAAATCATGAGTGGAGTCATAGTCATTCCTTTTTCTCATCATTGGGACAATGTTTTTAATTGTTTTAGAATTTAACTTCAAAATCGATTTCTGACCAAATGGAGATGAATTTTGAAAAAGCGAAAGAGGTTTTTCTCAAAAACAAGCTAAATAATAAAAGTCTCCAACAGTTTTCTAACAGATGTCATATATTGGAATATTTGAATGAATCTTTACAACCTATTTTTCAGATTTCGTCATTTCTTGTTTTAGTCATGATCTTTAGGTGCCGAGTCTGAGGCGAGAGAGAAGAATTTTCAAAAAATGAGAGAGGTTTCACTCAATAACAAGATTATCTACAAAAAAATCCTTAGGTTTTGTAACATATATCATTAAACAAGAGATATGATCTCATATTTGACCACTATTTTCAGAAATTCGATCCCTATTGTTAGAAAATTATATATTATGGAGCAATGGAACACATAAAATATTGCAGAAATATAAACACAGAAAACGCACAAAACAAGAGAGACACAGATATACGTGGTTCACCCAGTTTGGGCTACGTCCACCCCGAACAGCCAGTCCTTCCTTTTTATTATCCAGCAAAATGAAGAGACACAACCTATAGCAAATCCGCTGTAATATCCTCTGTTTTCTCTCACAGTCTCACCTCTCTGTTTCTCACTCACAGAATACACATCTATCACGTAGCCTCAAATACAATACCCTCATACAAAGAGAGGGGTTGCCTTCTAGGGCAAAAAACCCTAAACTAAACATAAGTTCTACCGTCAGATCATCCGCCTAATGAACGGCCCAGATTGACTAGAAATTACTATACTTTTACAAGGCAATTTTACAGTTGTTTTTAGCTTCGGGGGCGCTGCCCCCGAAACCCCCCATTTCGAGCTGGGGTCCTATGTGGCGATACCTTTGAGTATAGAAGATAATCAGGCTCCACACCCAACACCTATTCCTAGCAAACAGTTCCAAATTTAATGTAACCGATTCTATCTTTGGGGAAATGGTTGAGCTCAACCCCCTAAGTCCAGGGATGATACAATTGTATATATTTCATGACTTTCAATGTTCAATTTTTTTTTTGTTCAGATTGGAGAGAAAGAGACTTTCTGTGTGTTGTATTTTCTGAATATTTTTTCCAGTGAATGAAAGACAAAAGGTGATTTGCAAGGATTCCTGTGTCGGATGTTGATGGTGTTGTGCTTCTTTCATGTTTTAATTTTGTCTTATGTTTTTACATCTCTTAAATGTATGTCTTCATGCTTGGAAGAACCATATGTTTAGCTCATAATTCATCTAAAAGCTGCTCTGATTTAGTTTTACCAAGTGAACCATGTTTTCTTATTAAAGCAACATTTAGAATTTATCTACAGTTTGATACTCTTTGTGTTGTTTCCATATTTTCTCACACTCACCCTCCTACAATGAATTAATTCCTGTAGGTTTTAACCCCGTACGGAAATTACCTGCATACGAATTCTAAATCACAGAAAAATAAACAATGCGAGAGCATAACACATAAAACACATATACACAGAGATTTTCCCCTAGATCCCAAAACCGCGACTACCAGCTTGATTTTTCATTATATTCCTTTCAATGTTACAATACATATTTATACATGCCGAAGCATCCAATACCATGGACCGAAAACCATCGCGTCCAAAACCAAGGACCGAAAACCATAGGTAGGTTCGCCCAACCTAATATAGGGTCCAAAAAAAAATTTCCCCCGTACCCCGTAGAGGGGGGCTACCCGCCCCCCTCAAACCCCCCAGACAGGGGGGGTTGCTGCCCCTCGTGACCCCCCCACTGCGCAATCGGTGCAACAAAGGGGGGGCTCTGCCCCCCCTCTAACCCCCCGATTCACTACATAGGTTAGTCGTGGAAAGAATATAACACAACCCAACAATCTCCCACTTATTTTTTTCTTTCCACAGGGGGCCACAGGAGAGCTTAGTCATTTTTCCAGCCCTGAAATCCCCATTGTTTCTCTACACCAAGATAACTTCTCAGAGCTCACAGATTTTGTCAATGCATCTGCAGTATTCTTCAAAGTGTCCACCTTTACCAGCAACACCTTTTTGTCTTCTATCATATCCCTCACAAAGTGATACTGAACATCAATGTGCTTTGTCTTTGAATAAGAAGCAGGGTTCTTTGCCAAGAAAATTGCACTTTGGCTATCACAGTCTATTCTTATAGCTCCCTATACTAACCCCATACTTGAACACAACCTCTGCAACCAAACTGCTTCCTTGCTTGCATGTGTGGCTGCCATGTATTCTGCCTCTGTAGTTGATAGTGCCACTATAGATTGTTTCTTACTCATCCAACTGACTGCACCTCCAAATAGGTTAAACACATACCCACTTCTAGATCTTCTTTGATCCAGATCTCCAGCCCAGTCTGCATCAACAAAGCCACGAATATCCAACACTCTGTCCAATCCTGGTCTTCCTTGGTAGCATAAACCATAATTACTTGTGCCACGCAAATACGTGAAAACCCGCTTCATTGTTGTCCAGTGCTCCTTCCTTGGTTTTGACATAAACCTGCTCAATACTCCCACTGCATGTGCAATGTCTGGTCTAGTACAAACCATTGCATACATCAGGCTACCGACTGCACTTTCATATGGAACACGGGACATGTCCTCTTCCTCTTCTTGTGTCTTGGGACACTGTTCAGCAAATAACCTCACACCTACAGGAATAGGAACCTTCACCGGTTTACTATCCTGCATATTAAACCTCTGCAGTATTGTCTCGACATACTTCCTCTGGTTTAACCAGAGCTTCCTCTTTGCCCGATCTCTTTTAATTTCCATGCCCAAAATATAGTTTGCAGCACCAAGATCTTTCATGTCGAATTTGGAGGACAATTGGGTCTTCAAGTCCTGGATAATTTCTTTGTCATTTCCAACCAGCAACATATCATCCACATACAAGACCAGATAAATAACACAGTCACCAATTAATTTAAAATACACACAATGATCTGCTTTGCTTCTGGTGAAGCCAAGTCCCCGTATAAATGTATCAAATTTCTGATACCACATCCTTGGTGACTGTTTTAACCCATACAGAGACTTCTTTAACTTGCATACTAGTTCTTTCTTACCCTTCACCGCAAAGCCTTCAGGTTGCTTCATGTAGATTTCCTCTTCCAAATCCCCGTGAAGAAATGTTTTCTTCACATCCATCTGTTCTACCTCAAAATCAAAAGTAGCAGCAACAGATAAAAGTAATCTAATAGAAGTTACCTTGGCAATAGGAGAAAAAATATCACCAAAATCAATTCTCGGCACTTGGGAATATCCTTTTGCTACCAACCAAGCTTTGTATTTCTCCACCTTCCCTTCTGCATTTGTCTTCTTTTTGAACACCCATTTGCTGCCAATGGGTTTCCTTCCAGTCGAAAACTCCACCAGATCCCAAGCCTCATTTTTGTGCAACGATGCCATTTCATCAACCATGGCCTCCTTCCAGAGTTTTCCATCCTCTGAATCTACTGCTTCCTTCACAGTTCTGGGATCATCATCAGTAATAGAAAAAGCAAAATTTGAACAGAAAGAAGAAGGACTATACATTTCTGGCTGCCTTCTTTCTCGAACTGATCTTCTCACAGCCGGAGTTTGTGGCTCTTCATCTTCTTATTCCTCCTCTGCTGCAGAGTCTGATTCTTCCTCCTTTAGCTCAAACTCTATCTTCTCAGGTTCCTTTGGTTGGACTTCATGTTTAATAACATCTTTTACCTCTCTGAACACCACATCTCGGCTGTACACAACCTTCTGTGTGACTGGGTTCCAAAGCTTATAACCTTTTAAACCATCCTTATACCCAATAAAGATGCACTTTTCAGATTTACTATCCAACTTGGTTCGTTTCTCCTTTGGAACATGTACATATGCATCGCATCCAAATACCCTTAGATGTGAAAGAGAGGGTTTCTTACCAGTCCATACTTCTTGTGGAGTCTTATCCTCCAACGCTAATGAAGGTGACCTGTTGACCAAGTAACATGCAGTATCCACCGCCTCTGCCCAGAATTCTTGTCCTAACCCGACACCACTGAGCATGCTTCTTGCCCTTTCCATCAACGTCTTGTTCATTCTTTCTGCGACTCCATTTTGCTGAGGTGTATATGGAGTAGTCTTCTGCTGTGCTATACCACACTTCTTACAGAATTCTTCAAATTCCTTGCTGCAAAACTTTCCACCATTATCTGTCCTCAGCACCTTTATCTTCTTCTCTGTCTGATTTTCCACCAGAGCCTTAAATTCTTTAAACCTGTCAAAGACTTCAGATTTCTTCTTAAGGAAATATATCCATGTATTCCTTGAGAAGTCATCTATAAATGATACATAGTACACAGACTTACCCAGTGATGGAACTTTCACAGGTCCAAACACATCACTGTGCACAAGCTCTAATATCTGTTTCGCCCTCTTAGCACCAGAGGGGAAACTCACCCGATTCTGCTTCCCATATACACAATTTTCACAGAAATCAAAATCCAAAGAGCTATTACTCATACCTTCTACCATACCTTTACCATGAAGTATTCAAAGGCCCTTCTCTCCAATATGTCCAAGCCTTTAATGCCACAACATTGTCTTCTCTCCAGAGGCCACTAGATTTTCAGCTCCACTTTCAGGAATCATAGAACTGTTGCACCCAGCAACAACAGTGCTACCTTGTAGCTTGTACAGAGTTCCAGTTCGAACTCCCCGCATCAATACCAGTGCTCCCCGAACCATCTTGCAAGTATCCTTCTCGAACACTGTTTTTACACCTGCATCATCCAACTTGCTTACAGAAATCAGATTTCTGGCCAATGCAGGAATATGCAGAACACCCGGGAGTGTTCTAACCCTTCCACCTTGCAACTTCAACTTTACTTTTCCGCGACCAATGATTCTAGCCTTCCTATCATCTCCTAAGAAGACATCACCACCATCGTATTTCTCATACTCGCAGAACCACTCTCTATGGGGAGTGAAGTGAAAGGATGCACCTGAGTCAATCAACCATGCCTCATGATCTACATGTGTACTTGAAGAAGCCAAGTACACATCCCCACCTTCATCTGAGGTGGTTTTCACCTCTGCAGAAGGAGCATCATCAGATCCCTTTCCTTTATCAAGAGCTTTAGATTTACAGTCCCTTTTGAAGTGCCCTTCCTTTCCGCATTTCCAGCACACCACCTTTACAAGTTTTCCTGGAGATTTAGATCTCCCTCTAGATTTAGATCTCCCATTCGATGACTTATTTTTGTTTCTATTCTGGGACCGTCCTCGTACAGACAAGGCATCACCATTCTGGCTCTCCATATTTTTCCATCTCATCTCCTCCGTCAGCAAGGCTAAGACTATTTCATCAAACTGCAAAGCAGTTGCATTGCTACCTATTGCAATAACCAGACTATCCCACGAATCTGGTAGAGAACACAACAAACTGATGCACTTATCTTCATCTGAAATTTTAATATCAACAGACGCTAACTGACTTACCACAGTATTAAATGCGTTCAGATGCTCTGTCACCGAGTCTCCATCTTTCATCCTCAGGTTATACAGCTTTTTCTGCAGGAACAGTTTATTCACCATAGACTTAGATTGGTACAAAGTCCCTAACTTTTCCCAAAGAGCCTTCACCGTAGCTTCCCCTGATACATTCAGCAATACTAAATCTGAGACACACAATCGTATTGTGCTCTTTGCCTTCTGATCCAACTTCTTCCATTCTTCATCGGTCACTCCCGTTGGTTTAGTACCTGGATCTACCGCGATCCACTGATCTTTATCCACCAACAGATCCTCCATCTTGAGTTTCCACAACTCAAAAATCTGACCATTGAACTTCTCTATCTCTATCTTTCCACTGCTCGCCATCTTCTTTCACCACCAAAATCGATCTCGCAGATCTCTCATTGAACAGGGTCTACCACAGGCCCGAGCGAAACCCTTCAGCAACAAAGGCGTCCCCGTGAAGCCAAAACAGCTCTGATACCAAATGTAGGTTTTAACCCCGTACGGAAATTACCTGCATACGAATTCTAAATCATAGAAAAATAAACAATGCGAGAGCATAACACATAAAACACATATACACAGAGATTTTCCCCTGGATCCCAAAATGGGGACTGCCAGCTTGATTTTTCATTATATTCCTTCCAATGTTACAATACATATTTATACATGCCGAAGCATCCAATACCATGGACCAAAAACCATCACGTCCAAAACCAAGGACCGAAAACCATAGGTAGGTTCGCCCAACCTAATATAGGTTCCAAAAAAAAATTTCCCGAGGCGCTGCCCCGGACCTCGTAGAAGGGGCCTACCCGCCCCCCTCAAACCCCCCCGCTAGCAATCGGTGCAACGAAGGGGGGGCTCCGCCCCCCTTCTAACCCCCCAGTTCACTACGTTGTTTAGTCGTGGAAAGAATGTAATACAACCCAACAATTCCATCACCAAGATTGCCTACCTTTCCCTTGTGGAAAAACCCTTTCTCTCTTCATCTTATCACTGGAAAAATAATCAATTTGACATGACTCCATGCCCAATGGATCTGTCTCCTTTCTTACCAGCAAACATTTGAAAATCAGACCTTATTGAGCACTATACCTAGCCTAACATCAAATTAGTGGAACAACCTAAGTGAGAGAGTCCTCTACAAGGCTAAAAGGGTTAGATTCTAGCCTAAAAGTGGTTTTGTGGTTACCTCTAAATTTCTTTTCTCAGCCTAGGGAAATTATGGAGTGCTAACATAAGGTAAGGGAGAGTGTTGAAAATTGGTCGCTAAGGGATGAATTTCCCCATTAGTGAAGCCTAGAAAACCCCAAGGACACCCCTCTTCCAGTTGGGAAAAATCAATTTTTCACATGGAAAAATATTATTATTCTATTGGTTGGGGTCAGCATGAAAGTCAAGAAGTCGACCTAGAGAGAGAAATTTACCTTGCAAGACACAATATAAATATGAGCTTGTTGACTTCACTTAGAGGCATCATCACAACAACACATCATTCAGTCATTGGTTTGTACACTTTTGAAATTGCAAGGTCGAGTTCACATGTGAAACATAGAGAGAGGAGTTATGTTGACCAACATTGGCTTTTTGTTTTGGGCATCTTTGACTAGCATTGACTTGGGGTTGATTTGAATTGGTTGACCAATTTTTTAATCTATTTTTCAAGGTTAAATTTAGGGATACTTTAACCGATTTGACCTAGGAAATTTGATCACCTTTGACTATAAATCTGAGCAGGGGTTGACCATAGGTTGACTTTGAAAGTTGACCGAATTACTGGCAGAATTTGTGGACTGTTTTGATTGGGTTTGACTGAGAAAAGGAGGTTGAGTTCATTGATGGTTTGACTGAAACATTTTTATCATTGTTGATGTAGAAATAACTCGAAGTTTGCAGCTACTAATGAAATTAGACTGAAATCAATAGACACAAATTTCTTCTACTTAGTCTGTGGGGGGGTACATAAAATATAAACACATGCAATCATTCAATCACAATGAACACAATATTGTTACTAGGGAAACCAACTGGGAAAAACCCCTCCTTTTTTTATTATTATATCAGATAAGACAATGATCAATGACAATGACAACTTCAATCCTTGAAACTCAACCTACACTGCAATATTGATCTCTTGCTTTTACCAACACTTAGCCAAAACAGGCCTCGAATTTCCTCCAATTTCCTTGCACAATTCCTGATAAAATTAAGTTCACCTGTTACAAGAAAAACTTGTACACTCACTAGTATACAATAATAATTAAATTGATGCCTTTTTCTCCACTAAACTAGGAAATTCAAATTGCATGGATGAATAGGGCTATTTTTAGTAAATTGACTAGTTAATTGAGAGATCAATGAGTTAACGCAACTACTCAACTGAAATCATATTGACTCTATTCATGACTAGAGCTCATATAACTGAATTTCACTAACTATAACTCCACTAGATTACTAGATCTTAGCAATCAACTCATGCACAACTCTACTTCTTGCCCACAAACTTGAATTGACTGACTTAACTAAGTGACTTGGCCTTGTCACTCCTACTAACTACAACTCAAGTCATCCTATTGATGTGGAAATTCAAAATTCTCCATTTGACTAAGGCACAAATCAAATGAATCCTTTTCTTGTGACAATTCAACACTCCCTCTTAGCAAGAAAAGGGTTCTGAACAACCCCTATTCGATCCTTTGGAACACAAACTTGCCTCTTGATAAAGCCTTTTTTAAAATTCCAGCATCCCGCTCCTTTATGGGAATGTACTACAACATGATAATACTCCTCTGCATGCAATCTCTCAGATGATGGTACCTAATGTCTATATTCTTGGACCTATCATGAAACACTAGATTTTCAAAGAGTTTTATACAACTCTGATTGTGATAGTGGATCAATGTAGGATCCATTACCTTATTGAAGAGACCAACCAAGATCTTCCTCATCCAAATATCCCCACATGTTGCTTGACTAGAAGCTATATACTCGACCTCTGTTGAGCTGAGTGCTACAAATCTATGTTTCTTGTTGTACCAAGAAAATTGTTGTTGACCCAACACTGAATACTTCTCCTGATGTGCTCTTCCTATCTGAGGGAATCCCTTCCCAATCTACTTCTATGAAGCCTTGGAGCTTCACTCCATTTTTCTGCTTGTACCATAAATCAAAGTCTGTTTTCCCTATAAGGTATATAAGAACATGTTTTTATGCTTTCTAGTGAATCTTGGTCGACTCCACCATAAAATGACTAAGTTTATTAACTAAAAAACAAATATTGGGCCTTGTGTTCACCAAGTACATCAAGGACCCCACAAACTGTCTATAGATAGTTCCATCTACTTCCTCTCTTGTAGAAGCATCCACTTTTATCCAATAAGTACCTATAGGAGTATCCATGGGTTTGCAATCTTGCATGTGGAATCTCTAAAGGATCTTAGAGGTGTAATTCCCCTATTCAACAAATATATCATATTCATGCCACACCTCCAAGCCAAGGAATTAATACATCAAACCCATATTCTTCATCTTGAACTCTCTTGCAAGGTCCTTTTTTCAAGACTGGATCGACCTGTCATCTCCTATCAGTATCAAATCATCCACATAGAGAACTAGGATGAGAAGACTTCCATCTATCATAATTTAGTAGAGACTGACATCTACTTCACTCTTAGTGAGGCCCAATCCACTAAGATAAGCATCAATGTGAGTGTACAAAGCATGAGGTTCCTACTTGATACCTAGAGGACTCTCTTGAGCTTACACACATGTGTCTCCCTGCTAAAGGTCTCGAACCCCTTAGGTTTCTCAATTTAGATCTGTTCCTCAACCACTCCAATAAGGAAGGAAATTTTAATATCCATTTGGTGGATCCTCCACCCAAACTGTACTGCCAAAGAAAGTATGGTCTTGATAGATGAGTATATTACCACGAGGAAACATTTCTCCTCATAATCAATCCCATCCACCCGTGACAAGCCTTTGGCCACAAATATGGCTGTGTACTTCTCAATACTACCATCAGCTGCATGTTTCACTTTATACACCCACTTGGAGCCAATAATAGATTTTCCCTCATGTCTATGCACAACCTCCCAAGCATCATTCTTCATGATAGATTCATACTCCTCCACCATGGCATCTACCCACACCTACTAGGAAATTTCCTATTCAAAAGAAGATGGCTTCGAATCTATCAAGTTTTTCATGAGTTCCATATATCATGTGTATATGTCTGGTGATCTCCTCTATTTCGTAAGGAGCTAGGAGCTCCAACCTGCTCCTAATCTTCCTGCACCAACCTGTCTGCCTCCCTGGTTCTTTTCCTCCCTTCTCTAGAAGGCTCTATGTGACTGGGTGCCTCCACTCGACCTTCTCTCTGCTCCTCTACATGTGGCTACTCCACAACATCCTCCTAGAATGTCCTCTTGACTTTGAGCAAGATCTAAATATGTGGATATGATTGAGGCTCCTCCTCTAGTGGTATGCTTAGCTTTCACTCTAGAGAATTCCTCATGGCTTTCTCCTCACCAAATCTCACATCCCTCCTCTTAATAGTCATTCTGAGTGAGGGCATGTACACTCTGTTGGGTCCCTATAATACCAGTGATTACCCCATTACTATTGTAGTTGTACCCCTTATTAATATTTTTGTGCCCCTATTGTCCCCATATTGTTATTATTGTGCCCCATAGAATCCCTCTATTGTTATTTTTGTGGCTTTATATTATTATTGTTAGGTCGGCTGGGTTATATTGTGACTCCTTAGACTCCTATATATAAAAAGGAGGTTTTGTCATTTGAATCATCGAAGAATTGTTCATTTATGTAATGTAAAGGAGGTTTCCCCCTCGAAGAGGCTGAATTCTAAGGCATTGATCTATCTTTTCTATCTTTTTCTTGAGCTGGTTTCATAACATTTGGTATTAGAGCTTTGGATTCTAGGGTTTTGCTGCTCCAAACAGGTCATCGTGGCATTTTCGCTATAACTTTTTTTCTACGACGTTTCAGAAGCTAAAAAAAAAAACCATTTGAGAAGATATCGCGTTGAATCTCAAGTCCTAATTTCAAAGCTTTTAACGCTATATTTGCGGAGATATGATCTGAGGAAGTTGGTCTTTTTGCAGATTCCTGAATTACATTCCAAACAGGTGACCTGGGGAAAATCGTCATAACTTTCTCTCTGAGCATCGGATTGAAATTTCGTAAGAAGGTACAAAAAGAGGATGGACTGTAGTTTCTTGTATATATTTTTCAGTGCCAAAGGTCGAAACAGTGACTCGTGGCACGTCGTACAAGTTCGCTCTACTGAACTAGTCTATAATCAGGTCACTGTGGGAGATTTCGCATAACTCTTCCTTGGAGAATCCAATTTGGATCACACTAGTGGCATTGGAAAGAGGACACAGAGGGCTACTGTAGGTCACAATTTCAGAACTGGATGATTCAAAAGTACATAGATACATCAAAGGCAATATCAAGCTCCTACCAAGTGAAAAAAGGTGTGTAGATTTTTTTAAATTTTTGCTTAAGCTTGGTTTGAAAATTTATTTTGAAGGAATTCAAAGGGCTTAGTAGAGCATTATTATCGGTAATTGATGCCCCAAGGAAAGAAAATGCAAACACCTAGTAAGCAACCTGAAATCTCTAGCATGACTCATGAAGAAGAGGAAGAAATGCTACATGATATATCAAAATTACAAGACCAGGTGCAACAAATGTCACTCTCACAAAAGCTAATAGAAGCTAAGATAAAGGGCGTGGAAGCTAATATGGAATATTTAAAGATAGATTTGAAGACATATTTGAAGAGAGACACGGCAGATTTGAAGACAGATTTGACAAATTTTCTACAAGAAATACTTACTAATGGTGAAAAGGTAGTAAACGAAACTCATGATGCGAATAAAAGAAATGTTAATCATGATTTCATAGACTCTAATGTGGGATCGAAGACCCACCATATTCCAAAAATCGATATGAGGAAGTTTGATGTCAAGGATCCCGCAACATGGATATTACAGATGGAGCAATTTTTTGATCTCAATAATGTGCAAAACACACAAAAGGTACGTATTGCAACTTTATATTTGGAACCAAATCAGTTTGTATGGTATCAATGGCTTTGCTCTCGTAAACAAATTATTACTTGGGCAATTTTTACGGAAGAATTGACAACACATTATGAGGATACAAAAAGAAACACTTTTTTTAGCCAATTGATAAGTCTCAAACAAAAGGGTTCAATAATGGAGCACATTGAGGAGTTCCAAAAATTGAACATAAGGGTAAAAAATATTCCAGAGGAGCATAGGATTGATGTGTTCATAGGGACTTTAAAGGATAATATTCAACATGATGTTCATGCCTTTTGGCCTTGCCTTTTGTTCATGCCTTTTGGCCTTACCAATGCACCTTCAACATTTCAAGGTTTGATGAATTCAATTTTCAAACCATTCCTTAGAAAATTTGTGTTAGTATTTTTTGATGATATGCTAATCTACAGCAAGTCTTGGAAGGATCATGTTGAACATGTTGACAGGGTGCTACAACTATTGGAGGAGAAACAATTATATGCAAAAAGATCCAAATGTTTCTTTGGAGTACAAGAGGTGGAATATCTGGGTCATATTGTATCTCATGAAGGAGTTAAGGTAGACCCTAGCAAAATTAAAGCCGTTAAGGAATGGAAAATCCCCACATCCATAAAGCATCTGCGAGGATTTCTCGGGTTGACAGGGTATTATCGTAAGTTTGTTAAGAATTATGGGAGAATAGCAGCACCTCTAACAACATTATTGAAGAAAGATGCATTTTCATGGACTCCAGAAGCAACAAAGGCCTTCGAACATCTTAAAGAGGCAATGTGCCAAGCACCGGTCTTAGCTACACCAGACTTCACAAAAACCTTTATTGTGGAATGTGATGCTTCAGGAAATGGAATTGGAGATGTTTTAATGCAAGATGAAAGACCCATTACTTTTGAAAGTTGTCCAATCAAGGGAAAGTTTTTACACCAAGCTATTTATGAGAAGGAAATGTTGGCAATACTCCATGCACTTAAGAAATGGCGACCCTACCTAATGGGAAGACACTTCAAGGTAAAAACGAATCATGATAGCCTTAAATACTTTTTAGAACAAAGATTATCCTCTGAAGAGAAAAAAAAGTGGGTCACAAAGATGTTGGGTTATGACTTTGAAATCATCTACAAAAAAGGGAAGCAAAATGTGGTGGCGGATGCACTCTCAAGAAAGGATGAGGATGTGGAAGCATTGTTGTGCGCCATTTCTATTATCCAACCAGATTGGATAAACGAGGCAAGGGAGGAATGGAAGAATGACGAAGAAGTGTGGGCACTTATTCGAAAGTTACAACAAGATTCTAGTACGTCTGATACATTTAGCTGGCAAAATGATTCGTTATGGTACAAAGATCGCTTATACCTCTGTAAGAATTCCTAGCTAAAACAAAAGATTCTTATGGAATTGCACACTTCTCCCTCAGGAGGGCACTCAGGATTTTTTAAAAATTACCACAGGGTTAAGAAGGAATTTTTTTGGGATGGCCTTAAATCAGATATTCAAAAGTTTGTGGCGGAATGTTTGGTTTGCCAACAAAATAAAGTTGAAACAATTAAGACACTGGGTCTATTACAACCTTTATCCATACCAAGCCAACGTTGGGAGGAGGTTTCAATGGATTTTATCACATGTTTACCCAATTCTGAGGGAAAGAGTGTCATCATGGTGGTAGTTGACAGACTTACCAAGTATGCACACTTTTGTGCATTATCACATCCATTTAAAGCTAGTACAGTTTCTACTGCATTTATGGAAACAATTCAAAAGCTACATGGAAACCCAAAGATTATTGTAAGTGATAGAGATCCCATTTTCACTGGAAATTTCTGGACATAACTATTTTCTTGTCTTGGTACTCAGTTAGCTCATAGCTCATCTTATCATCCTCAATCTGATGGGCAAACTGAGATAGTAAACAAATGTTTGGAAGGATATCTTCGTTGCTTTGTATCTGATAAACAGACACAATGGGTCAAATGGTTGCCTCTGGCTGAATGGTGGTATAACACTTCCTTCCATACAACAACAAAAATGACCCCATTTATGGCACTTTATGGGTATCAGACACCATCCATCACATCATATTTAAGAGAAAATTCTAAGGTTCAAGCGGTGGAACATCACATCGAACATCAACAACAAGTCCTCCAACTCTTAAAGGATAACCTCGTGTTGGCACATAATAGAATGAAGCAACAGGCAGATAAACATCGCAGTGAAAGAAGTTTTGATGTAGGTGATTGGGTATTCCTACGGCTACAACCATATAAGCAAATGTCCCTCAAGCAAGCTAAGAAGGATAATAAATTATCACCCAAGTATTATGGTCCGTACAAGGTGTTGCAAAAGATTGGTACTATGGCATACAAATTGGAGCTTCCTGTAGCTTCTCGATTGCACCCAGTTTTCCATGTTTTATGTTTAAAGAAGGTTATAAGCAACACTCTCCCTGTTCAAACAATATTGCCAGAACTTGACGAGGAAGGAAAAATTATATTGGAACCGGAAGCAGTCATAGAAACAAGAACTCGACAGCTACGAAATCGATCAATTTCGGAGTATCTTATCAGGTGGAAGAACTTATCCGCTGAAGATTCCACTTAGGAGGATGAGAATTCTATACAGAAGCATCCAGAACTACTCAAGGATTGAGGACAACACTTTTTTGAAGAAGAGGGGCATGTTGGGTCCCTATAATACTAGTGATTACCCCATTACTATTGTAGTTGTACCCCTTATTAATATTGTTGTGCCCCTATTGTCCCCATATTGTTATTACTGTGCCCCATAGAATCCCTCTATTGTTATTTTTGTGGCTTTATATTACTATTGTTAGGTCAGCTGGGTTATATTGTGACTCCTTAGACTCCTACATATAAAAAGGAGGTTTTTTTATTTGAATCATCGAAGAATTGTTCATTTATGTAATGTAAAGGAGGTTTTCCCCTCAAAGAGGCTGAATTCTAAGGCATTGATCTATCTTTTCTATCTTTTTCTTGAGCTGGTTTCATAACACACTTAGCAAATATGAGGTGTCTCTGTGTACCCTATAAATATTCCCCTCTCTGCAGTGGGCTCCAACTTTTTCTTGCTATCTTTGGAGACATGACAATAGACGTGGATCCAAAAATGCTAAAGTGGGATCCATCTAGCTTCCTCCCAGAGAAATCCTCTTCAGGTCTGAGCATTCCAAGAATTTTGTGAGGTCTTGTGTGAATATACAATTAAACTCTTGTATTGCATGCTTCTACCCACAAGTATATTGGCAGTCCTTAATCATGAAAGATTTCTCTAGCATCCCTACAATGCTTCTATTTTTCCTCTGTGCCACACCATTTTGTTGTAGGTTGTGAGGCACAATCAAATACATTCTAATACCCTCCTTGGAACATAATTCTTTGAAGGCATTAGACACAAACTCTCCTCCATTATCACTTCTCATGGATTTAATTTTATTTCCAATCTCATTTTCAACTAAGGCTTTAAATTCAACAAACTTTGAATAAACCTTGTATTTCTTCTTAATGAAATAGATCCAACATTTGCGGAAAAAATAATCTATGAAGATCACATAATACATGTGCTCTGCAATTCAAACTATATAAAATGGTCCACACGCATCTAAGTGAACTCGCTCCAAGATGGATTCAGCTCTACTATCTCGGCCCTAGAAGGAGGATTTAACATATTTTCCAAGAGTGCATCCCTTGCAAACATCATGTTGATCAAGGGTGCATTTTAGAAGTCCAGTGGTGATCTGTTGCATTATTTTCAAAGCTCCATGGTGTAGGTGTCCCATGCACCTATGCCAAATCTCTCCAACATCTCAGCCCTAAACATGTTTTTTGTTAGAAAATTATATATTACGAAGCAATGGAACACATATAATATTGCAGAGATATAAACACAGAAAACACATAAAACAAGAGAGACACAGATATACGTGGTTCGCCCAGTTTAGGCTACGTCCACCCCGAACAGCCAATCCTTCCTTTCTCTTATCTAGCAAAATGAAGAGACACAACCTACAGCAGATCCGCTGTAATATCCTCTGTTTTCTCTCAGAGTCTCACCTCTCTGCTTCTCACTCGGAGAATACACATATATTACACAAACTCAATACAATGCCCTCATACAAAGAGAGGGGTTGCCTTCTAGGGAAAAAACCCTAAACTAAACATAAGTTCTACCGTCAGATCATCTGCCTAATGAACAGCCCAGATTGACTAGAAATTACTATACTTTTACAAGGCAATTTTACATCTATTTTTAGCTTCGGGGTTGCTACCCCCGAAACCCCTCGCTAGGGGGCGGCTCCCAAAAGGTCGCAGCCGCCCCCCCTGCAGCGAATATTTTATGGGCTATGTTGCCACCCCATTTCGAACTGGGGTCCAATGTGGCGATACCTTTGAATACAGAAGATAAGCAAGCTCCACACCCAACAATCTCCCACTTGGAGACTGATTATAGAAACTCCACCTCAGCTTCATTTGTTGGACAATGACTCCTCTTTAGACCTGGTTGTTTCTCATCTTCATCGTCATCCTTGAAGACCAATTGAAACTAAGCATATTCTTAGTTTCTCCCTAGTTACAACTTTTGTTAGCATATCTGCAGGATTCTGGCTAGTGTGTATCTTTTCTAGCTTCAACTCTCCATCTTCCAACACTGATCATATGAAATGGTACTTGAGTTGTATGTGTTTAGTCTTGGAATGAAATGCTGATTTCTTTGCAAGATGAATGGCACTTTGGCTATCACTATATAACGTGCCCATATCATGCTTCTTACCCAATTCACCCATAAACCTTTGTAACCAAATCATTTCTTTACTAGCCTCTGTAGTAGCAACATACTCTGCTTCTATTGTTGAAAGTGCAACAACACTTTGGATTTTTGAAACCCAACTGACAGTTGTTCCACCAACAATAAATACATATCCTATAGTGCTCCTCCTGTTATCTTTGTCACCTGCCATATCTACATCAACATATCCCTATAGAGAAATGTTTGAACCACCAAAGCATAATGCTTGATTTGTGGTACCTTTCAAATATCTGAGAATCCATTTCACTGCCATCCAATGTTCCTTTCCTGGATTGTTCATGTACCTACTTACAACTCCCACTGCATGTGCAATATCAGGCCTTGTGCAGACCATTGCATACATTAAGCTTCCAACTGCTGATGCATATGGAACTTTAGACATATAATCAATGTCTTCTTGGGTCTTTGGGCACATTTCCTTACTAAGTTTTAAATGGCCAACAAAAGGTGTACTAACTGGTTTTGCATTGTGCATATTAAATCTTTTCAACACCTTTTGTATGTACTCATTCTGAGACAATGTTAATTTACGATTTTTCCCGTGTCTAGTTATTCTCATACCAAGCATTTGTTTTGTAGCTCCCAAATCCTTCATTGCAAATGAATTTGCCGATTTTCTTTTGAGCACATTTATTTCTTGCATGTTAGACCCTGCAACATGCATGTCATCTACATACAATAACAATAAAATATAGCTGCCATCATTTTGCTTTTTTAGATAAACACAATGATCAGAGTGACATCTAATATAACCTTGTTCAGACATAAACTTGTCAAATTTTAGATACCACTGCCTTGGAGCCTGTTTTAAGCCATACAAGCTCTTCTTCAACCTGCACACTAATTTCTCCTTCCCTTTCACTTCATATCCTTGTGGTTGCTGCATATATATCTCTTCCTCCAAATCCCCATGGAGAAAGGTTGTCTTTAAATCTAACTGCTCAAGATGCAAATCTTCAACTGTTACTAGACTTACAATAGTTCTTACTGAAGTCATTTTAACAACTGGAGAAAATATTTCATCAAAATCAATACCTTTCTTCTGTGCAAACCCCTTCACCACAAGTCTAGCTTTGTACCTCTGTTTTCCTCCATCTTCTTCCTTCAGCCTGTAAACCCATTTATTCTTTAATGTAGTTTTTCCTGCAGGCAACCTGACTAAGTCCCAAGTATGGTTATGCATTAAGGAGTCCATCTCTTCTTCCATGGCTACCTCCCACTTCTTCCTACTTTCAACCTGCATTGCTTCTTCATAACATTCGGGTTCACCATAATTACTCAACAATAAATAATATAATGAAGGAGAGTATCGTCCAGGGGGTCTACTTATCTTGGTAGATCTTATAACACCACTTTCAGGTGTTTGGGGTGCCTGTTGTTGTTGTTGTGGTTGTTGATTATTATTATTTTCATGCACCTTTACTTTTTCAGTGATTTCATCAAGAACTGCGTATTCCTTGTTTTCTTTTTCCTGTTTCTTTTCCTGCAACTAATTCTTATACAAGACCTTTTCATTGAATATTACATCTCTGCTGCTAATGATTTTGTGATTTTCGTAATCATATAAGCGATAACCAAAATCATTAACACCATATCCAATAAAGGTAAATTTCTTTGACTTTGCCTCAGGCTTTGTTCTATTTTCTTTATCATTATGGACAAAGGCCTCACAACCAAAAGGCTTTAAAAAATAGTAGTTTACCTTTTTACCTGTCCATGCTTCCTCTGGAACACCACCATCCAAGGAACTTGAAGGCCCTCTGTTTATTAGATAAATAGCAGTATCTACAACATCTGCCCAAAATTGTAAAGACAATTCTGCATGCAATCTCATGCACCTTGCACGCTCCATGATTGTTCTGTTCATCCTTTCTGACACACCATTTTCTTGTGGTGTTCTTGGAATTGTCTTCTCTCTGTGAATTCCATGCTCTGAATGGTACCTATCAAACTCTTTGCGGCAATATTCACCTCCATTGTCTGATCTAAGACACTATAATTTCTTTCCTATCTCAATCTCAACCAAAGCTTTCCATTCCTTGAAAGTATCAAATACATCAGATTTATTCTTAATACAATAAATCCAAGTTTTTCTAGTTGTAGCATCAATAAAAGTAACATAATAACGAGAGCCACTGAGCGATGATACCTAAGCAGGTCCCCATACATCTGTATGCACAAGCTCTAATTTTTCGCTCTTCTTTTCTTTCCCAACTCTAAGAAATCTGACTTTCTTCTGTTTTCCATAAACGCAATTCTCACAGAAGTCCAAATCAACATTCTTCAAACCCGACAACAAATTCCTTGAGTGAAGAATCTTCATCCCCTTTTCACTCATGTGTCCGAGCCTATGATGCCATAATGCTACATCTGCTCCTTTGGAAGTTAAAGCATTAACAAAGTTAGAAATACCATTGCATAAATACAATGTACCAACCTTTTCGCCTTTTGCTATTACCAGGGCTCCTTTGGTAACCTTCCAAGCTTTATCTATGAAAGTTGTCACACAAACTTCACAGCCTAACTGCCCTGTTGAAATCAGATTTTTCTTTAGATATGGAACATGCCTTACCTCCTTTAGTGGCCATTGGTTTCCATTCTGCTGTTTTACAAGAACCTTACCCATTCCAACAATTTTACAGGGTTTATCATCACCCAAACGAACTTGTCCAAAATCTCCTTGAACATAGTAATGAAAGTATTTCTTATCAGGTGTGGCATGGAATAAGGCCCCTGAATCTACCACCCAGGAATCAGTAATATTTTCGAAAGAAAGAATCAAATCATCTTGTAACACCTCACCTGTCTTATTTGCTTCACGATTGTTTTCTTGTTGTGCATCTCCTTCTTTTCCCTTCCGAGATCTACAGTCTTTCTTTAAGTGTCCTTTCTTTCTGCATTTCCAGCACACTATCCCCGATCTAGACTTGGATCTGCCTTTCCTTGATTTACTGCGATATCCTGAGCTCTTTCCTCTTTCCATTTTTCTTCCCCTAGACTCTGCACTCAAAGCATTACCTGATGTCTCACCAGAGCTTTTCCGTCGCATTTCCTCGCTAAGGATAGCACCGACAACATCATCAAACTTTAAAGTACTAGATCCAAAAACAAAGTTACTAATGGCCATTACTAAACCATTCCAACTTTCTAGTAATGAGCACAAGAATAACAAAGTTCTAAATTCATCATCAAATTTTACCCCTACAGAACATAACTAACTTGTAATAGTATTAAAATCATTTGAATGGTCTGCAATAGATCCACCTTCCGACATCTTCATATTAAATAACCGTTTCATAAGAAATACCTTGTTTGAGGCCGAGGGTTTTTCATATAGTTTCTCCAACGCCTTAATCAAACCCTCTATCGTTGTTTCCTTCGAAATGTTGAAGGCGACTAACGCTGCGAGGCACAACCGTACTGTTCCGAGTGCCTTTCTATCGAGAAGGTTCCATTCTTCATCTATCATTCCTGTCAGCATCTTTGTTTTTCTGCCCAATGGTAGGTATAGATCTTTCTGATACAGATAATCTTCCATCTGCATCTTCCACAGCGAGAAGTTTTGGCCATTAAATTTCTCGACCCTAAACTTACCATCTTCTGCCATTTCTCCCACTCGGACAAGGAACCCTTCTTTCCTGCGAGTTTATCAGCCAAATAGACCTTCGGCTCTGATACCAATTGTTAGAAAATTATATATTACGGAGCAATGGAACACATATAATATTGCAGAGATATAAACACAAAAAACACCTAAAACAAGAGAGACACAGATATACGTGGTTCACCCAGTTTGGGCTACGTCCACCCCGAACAACCAGTCCTTCCTTTCTATTATCCAGCAAAATGAAGAGACACAACCTACAACAGATCTGTTGTAATATCCTTTGTTTTCTCTCACAGTCTCACCTCTCTGCTTCTCACTTGGAGAATACACATATATTACACAGACTCAATACAATTCCCTCATACAAAGAGAGGGGTTGCCTTTTAGGGAAAAAAACCCTAAACTAAACATAAGTTCTACCGTCAGATCATCTACCTAATGAATGGCCCAGATTGACTAGAAATTACTATACTTTTACTTTTACAAGGCAATTTTACGTCTGTTTTTAGCTTCAGGGTCACTGCCCCCAAAACCCCCCGCCAGGGGGGGGGGGCTCCCCAAAGGTCGCAGTCGCCTCCCCATGGACCCCCTCCAGCGAATATTTTACGGGCAACGTTGCTGCCCCATTTCAAACTAGGGTCCAATGTGGCGATACCTTTGAATACAAAAGATAATCAGGCTCCACACCCAACATTTTTCCTTGCTACTCAATGCACCACATGAATACACCTCTAGCTCGTAGAGATTTTTAACATGAACACCAATTTTTCTAACTTGTCCAAAAGCAACATGATTAAAATAATCCTTCCCTATACTGAACACCACATCATATCCTATGTCCTCTAGTACAACTACAAAAACTAAATTTTTCTTTAGACCAGGCACATACATTACATTCTGTAGGTGAAGATGGCAACTTGAAACCCTCTTAAAGGTGACATTTCCAATCCCTTTCATACTATACATCCCATCATCTCCAAGCCCTATGTGTAATTATAGGTCCTTCTCCTCTAAGTTGCTGAAGAGCTCCTTATTTCCTGTCATACGAAATGAAGCACCAGAGTCTGAGTACCATACACTACCTCATATAGTACTTTCCATGCATGTAATGAGGGTGAAATCTAACTCGAATTGTGATGTGAGAGCATATCCTCTTGTTGCTCCTGCAAGATTCTTACTAAATTTCTTGTGTGGACACTTGGCTGCATATTGTTCATACTCATGGCAATGAAAGCATTTAATTTTACTGAGGTCTTTCTTCTTGCCATGGTTATGGCTGGATTTTGCCTTGCCTTGGGCCTTCTTTCCTTTGGCTTTCTTTCCTTTTCCAACTAAAGAAAAGTTTTCTTCCTTATCAATTTTGGATGTGACACCATCTCTAGTGTTTATTCTAATCTCCTCTTGCACCAAGTCAGACCAAAGTCTCTCCCAATCTAGGAGATTGTCTCTTCCATTAAGTGAATCCTGATAGTTGTGCAAGGATTTTGGAAGACAAAGGAGCACTAAGCTCACAAGTTTAGATGATGGCACATTCTCTCCAACTCCTCCAAGTTCATCTTTGACCTGAGTATGTATAGATATGTATTGAACAACAATTTCATTTTTTCCCATTCAAATGTTCCTGATCTTATCTCTCAATGCTAGCTTCCTAGCATCACTGCTGCTTTGGAATAGATTTGTAAGGGTTTTCCACATTACAAATGGAGTCTCCTTTCCATGCAAATTCGAAACCACATGATCTATGACTCCCTCTAGGATAATCCTCCTAGATTTTTCTGTCTTTATTTAATTGAGTCAATTGTTATACATTGGAAGTTGTTGGTTTTGAAATATTAGTTTGTCAGTACTCCAATACTCCATTGTCATCCAACACAACTTCCATCTTGTATTTCCAAGCACAGAGGTTTGAATTTCCTGTCGATTTGGGGTAGCATCGGATGTGCTCTAGCTACGAAAATTAGTGGAGAGGCTAAAGCACATGAGATCTCCAATACCCAGAAATGGTTTGGGAAGAATCTAACTAGTTTGGGAGATATTAAAATAATTAATATTTTTAATAGAGTCCCTAAGTATAAACATAGGGAAAATAAAATATTAATGTGAATTAATATAAAACTGAGTTAGAATGGTCTAAAATGCATGGATCAAGCTAGATCTAATCTTAGCTATTGATTAGGGACTTAATCTCGGTCGTTGAATTGTCAACATGAAAAGTATAAGAGGAGGCTTGAGGGTCACTTGGATAACACACTGAGTTGATCAAGAATTCAATTTTCTGGGGTAGGGCTTGCTGAGGAAATCAAAGAAGTGATCAGAGTTGCAGCTAAAGTGCAGTGAATACAGTAGCAAAGAGGCATACATAGTACCGGGAGCTTCAACGAAGAAGTCGGGAGAGGGTTGATTCAGAGCCAGCTAGAGGCCATGCAAAGGTAGCCAGGAGCTGTGCAAAGCCTGAGGAGGGCTAGTTTGGGAGACGCAGAGGCTCCAGAGATTGACGCGGAGCCCAGAGAGGCTAACTCTGTGCTAGAGAGGCTGACGTTGGGTTGATGCTAGGCCAGAGAGGCTGGCATAGACCCTAGAGGTTGACGTTGGGAGATATCGTGGGGCAAATTGGGGTTGATATCTATCTCCGACTGAGAAGTACTACTGCCGAGGGAATTCTCTGTTGGGTGACCCATTTCTGGCACCCAAATTGTATTCTGAAACTGCTTAATAATAAAACCCTCAAATAGTTGCACCAGTTTTCCCACATTGGGTTTTTCCGGGGAAATTAGTCCAAAAATAACAGTGTCACTTATGTGCTTGTTTTTCCTTCAGTTGATGATCTGTATGTGTTGAGACTGTACTTGTATTTATTTTCAGTATTTACATGGTAAATAACTTATTAATTAACATAACAAGTAGGAACAAATAAATTAGAAAGTATAGGAAGGATTTATAACAATTAGACTTAGAAAGTCCAACATGGTATCAGAGCGTGGTTGCAGATCATAGGGTAACTGGGGGCATCAGCCGAGTAGAGCAGAAACAACAGAAACAACTGTCCCGAGTGACAAAAGTTGTTCCTAACATAAAAACAGCAAGGAAGGGGTGACATGGTGCCTGCATCATCAGTTCGAGTCGAGAAGAGGATCGCCGCAGTGACAGAGAGGAGAAGACCTAACCTACGCAGTCACCTTTCTCAGTCAAGAAGGATTGACGCCCGTGGCCAGGAGGTGCAGATTATGCTGGTGTCAGGATTGCGCAGAGCCTAAAGGTTCTAACCTTCAATTTTCTAGGGCATAGGAGGTTATGGGTAAGTTGCAGAGTGAAGCTGGTGGGGTACTGTAGTTAGAACAATACCTAATAGGGCAAGACCAAGCTGGAGGGAGTTGCTACCGAGGATTTTTAGCCAAGAAATATGGATCAGTGGTGCAGCTGCACTAATGATCAGAGTGGGGGCATCTCGACATTGGCAGAGGGGTTTCCAAGAGGGAAATTGAGGCTCAGAGGGAGTCACACTGAGAAATTCCAGGAGGGAAATAGAGAGACTCAGAAGAGTCGAAATAGGAGCAGTGAAATGGCAGTGAATGGGGTAAGAGATCAGAACAGACTGGACAGAGCCTCAAACTTCGTAGTCTGGAAGGCCAGGCTCTTGTCTATTCTAGACATGAATCGTCTTAAGCACTTTTCCTTGAACACGATAACAATCCCAGTTGACCCGGTTGAGAACAAAAAGTACGAGGAGGCAATGGCGAGGGCCAAGAGCATCATCCTTGATGGGGTCAAGGACCATGTAGTACCACATATTACCGAAAAGGACACGACAAATGCTATGTGGGAGGCCCTGATGAAATTGTATCAACATACTTTCGTGCAGAGGAAGATGCTACTAGAAAATCAGTTGCGGTCATACCAAATGAAGAAGGGAGAACATATAGACACCTTCCTCGGTCGATTGTAGGAGATTAGGGATCAGCTGAATTCCATAGGGGCCATGCCGGATGCGGAGATGTTGGTGAGGACCGCATTGAATGTAATCTTAGAGGATTGGGAGGTAATTTCCCAGAGCATACTGAGCAGGTCGACCCTTTCAGATTGGGAGGTATTTTCCCAGAGCATAGTGGGCAGGTCGACCCTTCCAGATTGGGAAGGACTGTGGGCAGCTCTTTGTCAAGAAGAGATCAGAAGTATAACCAAGGCAGGAAGCAACGACAAGGGGGTCAGAATCAAGAAGGAGGAAGAGGAGGATTCTTCCCTAACATCTAAGGGAAAGAAGAAGAAACGAAAGAAGAAGGACCTCTCCAAGGTCAAATGCTTCCACTGTGGGGAACTGGGTCACTATGCGAGCCAGTGTCCGAGGAAGAAGAGCAAGGGAGAGGCTTCTGAGACCAAGGTTGTGCCAGCAAGGGCAGAGAAAGAAGTGGAGACAGATGATGACTGTGCCATGAGTGCTCATACGCCACTTGAGAGGAAGTGGGGAGACATCGATCTGTATTCAGACAGACTACAGGTGATGAGGGGCAGGATCCTCGAGGTACCAAACCTCTTGGATTATACCCTGCTATGAGATCCTCGAAGAGGAGTAGCAGGACTAGCGGATGTCGGTAGAGACAGATGCAGATGGAGTGACAGAGGGAGCTTCAGCTTTGTGATCTAGATTTAAACAGGAACACAACAAATTACAGAGGTAACCATAAACACAGAGATGCAGCGGAAATAATACTTCATTTCATTAATGTAAAATACTGAAATACGCTTACAAATAGAAATGGAAATAAACCAGCTAGGGCGATGGTAGCTTATCTCTGAGAAGAGATGTGGCGGCTACATGCCTCTGAACTACCTTACAATGAGGCTCAAGGGCCTTTTTATTATTGAACAATAAGAGGAAACCAGAAACAACTAAAACCCTAACCCGAGGAGATGTAACACCAAGAGTCAATGGGCCCTGTTGGGGTGAGTTGGACAGCCAACTTCCCGAGGTCGCGACTTGGTCATATTATCTCCATTTGGAAAGATCTCTTCGGGGACTATGATCCAAAAGATGATTTTAAATAGAAAATCACTGGCTGTAGATTTCCAAAAAACATCGTTTAGGGCCTCAAAACAACTCCGGAAGTTTAGGACTCAAAAAACTGCTAAAAATAGTAAACTCTGCTACAATTAAGGACACTGAAAAACTAAAATAAGCAATGGTGGGGGTCCAAGTGGAATTGGCGGGTGGCCATCAATATCCACTTGGATCACATTGGGAGTGTTTCTAGCTTGGCAGAGATGTCAGAGTTGGGAGATAAATACGTACTTCTCAGTAACTGAGTTACAGTGCTACAGTTAGAAGTGGCAGTGCTATGGGCAGCATGATGAGAGGGGTTGCAGTGCAGATGCAATAGTGGCAGTGGCAGGGACATGGGCAACAACACGGATGTAGAGGGAGATGTCGTACAGATGCATTAGTGGTAGTGGCAGGGCCATGGGTAGCATTACATGATGTAGCAGTGCAGAGGATGTTGGGCAACAATCCTAGCATCAACACAAGGACCGATGTCGGATGATCAGGGTGATGCTCGGTGAGGAGTATTACTAGATCACAATCCTCACTAAGAGGGAGTGTTGATTTGGGGTAGCATCAGATGTGCTCTAGCCACGAAAATTGGTGGAGAGGCTAAAGCACATGAGATCTCCAATACCCAGAAATGGTTTGGGTAGAATCTAACCATTTTGGGAGATATTAAAATAATTAATAATGGAGTCCCTAAGTCTAAACTTAGGGAAAATAAAATATTAATGTGAATTAATATAAAACTGAGTTAGAATGGTCCAAATTCATGGATCAAGATGGATCTAATCTTAGTCGTTGATTAGGGACTTAATCTTGGTAGTTGAATTTTCAATAGGAAAAGTACAAGGGGAGGCTTGAGGGTCAATTGGAGAACACACCGAGCTGATCAAGAGTTTGACTTTCTGGGGCAGGGCTTGTTGAGGAAATCAAAGGAGTGATCATGGTTGTAGCTGAGGGGTAGTGAATGTAGTAGCAGAGAGGCAGACATAGTACCGAGAACATCATTGCAGAAGTTGGGAGAGGGTTGACGCAGAGCCAGCTAGAGGCCATGCAAAAGCAGCCAGAGGTCACGCAGAGGTAGCTAGGAGCTGCGCAGAGCCTAAGGACGACCATCATGGGAGATGCAGAGGCTCCAGAGGTTGACGCAGAGCCCAGAGAGGCTGACGCTGGGCTGATGTTGGGATAGAGGGGCCGACGAAGACCCTAGAGGTTGATGCTGGGAGATTTCGTGGGGCAGATTAGGGCTGATATCTGTCTCCAACTGAGAGGTACTACTGCTGAGGGAATTCTCTATTGGGTGAGCCATTTCTGGCACCCAGATTGTATTCTGAAATTGCTTAATAATAAAACCCTCAGATAGTTGCATCGATTTTCCCGCATTGGGTTTTTCCGAGGACATTAGTACAAAAATAACGGTGTCACTTGTGTGCTTGTCTTTCCTTCAATTGATGATCTATATGTGTTGATACTATACTTGTATTTATTTTCAGTATTTACATGGTAAATAAATTGTTAATTAATAGAACAAGTAGGAAGAAATAAATCAAAAAGTACAGGAACGATTTCTAACAATTAGACTAGAAATTCCAACATTTCCCTCCAAAGCATACTAAAGCCTCGATCCATTGAAATACATTGTTCCTGCACTAAAGAAAATACCTGCACCACAAATATGTTATTCAAAATACCTTTGAGAGATGATTATGAACCTGGTTTCTATGTATTTTTCAATAGCTTTGATACCATGTAGAAAAACCTTGAAATTTGTAGCTTCTAATGAAATCAGTCTATAATCAATAGACACAAATTTTTTCTACTCAATCTAAGGAAGGTAAAACATACAATAGAAACACATGCAATCATTCAATCACAATGAACATGGTAGTTTGATCCGAATGGAAAATGGCATCAACCCATGGTACTCATCCACCCATATTATTCATTGACCCATGGAATTTACCCATGGTATTGTAAATGGCATCTGCCCATGGTATTATAAAATCCACCCATGGTATTCATTCACCTATGGAATTTACCCATGGTATTGTAAATGGCATCTGCCCATGGTATTGTAAAATCCACCCATGGTATTCATTCACCCATGGAATTGACCCGTGGTATTGTAACTGAAAAATACTGTAAGTAACAAGTCACATTTTGTAAAAGGACAGATTGTCCGCCACAATGTAGCCTTTACAGTTCAGAGGCATGTAGCTGCACATCTCTTCTCAGAGATAAGCTACCATCGCCCTAGCTGGTTTATTTTATTTACTATTTTAAATAAAAGTTTCTTTGTGGTTTTGTTTATTGGGCATTCTCCTTATTTTTCTTTTGGCAATTCATGTTTTCAGATCTTGGGGGTCTCTCCCCCCAAGATCCATTTCAATCTTTTAGATCTTGGGGGCCTCCTCCAAAGATCCGGATCAGTGGTATCAGAGCAGGTTATGATTCCATGGGAATGAGGGTTTGATGCATATTTTAGTTTCAAATTTTCCAGCAATATTCAACAAGCTTCAGGCATGTGCTACGTCCTCCATAGAGCGTTTTCTTGGGCCAAGTGGGAAGAATTTTTTTTTTTCATTTTTTTGGGCAGCGAATTTACAGATCATATCTGAAACATTTGGTACAAAATTTACAAAAACAAATACCAGATCTGGATTCCTCTCGAAAAATCACCCAATTTAAAAAAAAAAAATGGGTCGAATCAGAGTTCGGATGTGGGAGATATCGCTGATTTAAAATCAGCTATTTTATCAGAATTTTATGACGGCGGAACTGTTGCAGTGCGAATCTGAGATCTCAGAGTCTCCAGATAGGGATTTCCAAATCATGGGAAGATGCAAAATGATCCTTCTGCTTCTAAAAACAGGTTATAAAAAATATTCTGAGTTATATTGGCCGAGTTATGTCCATTTTAACTCTAGAGCAGTATTCAGAGTGGGTTGCTATTGGAGACATGCCCTCCCACCCCACTTTAGTAGGCACCTGCTTCACATTCATCAGTTTCAGCATAACAGCTTTCGGCTTGGGTTATTTGGAGACGTGCCCTCCCACCCCAGGCTATGTAGGCACCTGCTACTTCATCAGTAACCAACATCATGGTTATGGGTCAACCGCATAAAATCCTTGTCATCGAAGTCCATTTGCTAGGCCGCACACTGTCAGAATCACAGTTGGTCACAAGCATTACAAGGTATCTCTATCCTCGGATCTTCGTTTATCATGGTTTTGGGTTAACCACATAAAACCCTTGTCTGCAGTGGCTCTTCATATTCCACAAAGGCTTCACAGGAGGGAACTTTACGCAATGGGGACCATTGCTTCTTAAGGAGGGAGGAATGATACGAATGAAAAATGGCATCAACCCATGGTACTCATCCACCCATATTATTCATTGACCCATGGAATTTACCCATGGTATTGTAAATGGCATCTGCCCATGGTATTGTAAAATCCACCCATGGTATTCATTCACCTATGGAATTTACCCATGGTATTGTAAATGGCATCTGCCCGTGGTATTGTAAAATCCACCCATGGTATTCATTCACCCATGGAATTGACCCGTGGTATTGTAACTGAAAAATACTATAAGTAACAAGTCACATTTTGTAAAAGGAAAAATTGCCCGCCACAATGTAGCCTTTACAGTTCAGAGGCATGTAGCTGCACATCTCTTCTCAGAGATAAGCTACCATTGCCCTAGCTGGTTTATTTCCATTTCTGGTTGTAAGCATATTTCAGTATTTCACAGTAATGAAATGAAGTATTATTTCCTCTGCATCTTTGTGTTTATGGTTATCTCTGTATTTTATTGCGTTCCTGTTTAAATCCGGATCATAGTTTTACTAGGGAACCCAACTGGGAAAAACCCTCCTCTATTTGTATTATATTAGATGAGGAAATCATCAATTACTATTATAGCTTCAATCATTGAAGCTCAACCTGCACTGCAATATTGATCTCATGTTCTTTCTCTCACCAACACTTAGCCAAAATAGGCCTCCAGTGTCCTCCTATTTCCTTGTGCAATACCTACTCCTAAAGAATGGGAAGCTCCTATTTCCTTGCATAATTCCTGAGGAAACTAACTCACATGTTACATGAAAACTATGTACACTCATTGGTATACAATAATAATTACATTGATGCCTTTTTGCTCCACTCAACTAGGAAATTCAAATTTCATGCATGACTAGGGCTATTTTAGTAAATTGACTAGTTAACTGAGATATCAATGGGTTAACAATAGTTACAACTACTCAACTGAACTCATACTAACTCTATTCATGACTAGAGCTCCGATAACTAAGTTTCACTAACTATAACTCCACTAGATTGCTAGATATTAGCAATCAACTCATGCACAACTCTATTTCTTTCCCTCAAACTCAAATTTAATGACTTAACTACGTGACTTAGCCATGTCACTCCTGCTAATTACAACTCAAGTCATCTTGTTGATATGGAAATTTGAATTTCTTAATTTGACTAAGGCACAAGTCAAATGAAGCCTTTTCTAGCTACAATTTAACAGCTGACCATTGACTTTGACTTGTTAGGGTTACCGTTGACTATTGTTGATTATAGTCCCTAGTACTTTGACTAGATTTGACCATATGTCTCATCTTTTATTGGTTATTGGATTTTTGGCTTGGATAGTTAAGGCTTTAACCTTTGACGTGTTGATGGATGTACTTGGACTATGTATCTCTATTGAACATTTGATTATCTAATAGAAGAAGAATTTGGTTGGGTTTTTCCCCCTTGTAAGGTTTTTCCCTGGAATTTGACCTAAATATTTGCCTCTCATTGATCTTGGTTGCCTTCTAATGTGCTTGTTATTTACTGTTCTATCTACAATTGCTTACTATTATTGGATGATTGAAAATAAATGGGAAAAGTGAATGCTATAGCATATAACATTGTGAAAAACTAACAAGGGGTAGAGCTCATGCTCGAACTTTTCCCATGTACTGATTATAGTCCCTGCCCTCTTTTGCATTTTACAATTTATTTCATTGTGGCTATATGTTGAAAATGCAACAAGAAAATCTCAGTTTGACTTTGCAAAAATCTTGGAGGTAGTTAACTGAGGTGACATGGCACTTGTCACTTAGTTAACTCAGTTAATTCGAGTTGGGGAAGCTTGAGTTTAGTTCAATATGTTTGATTGCTAATTTGTAGCAATCCATTTCAGTTAATTTGAGTTATTGTTAGTTAAAATAGTTCTAATTGCCATAAGAACTAGTGGAGGTCAAGTTGTGGAAGTGGAACTTCAACGACACTTAGTGATCAACCAGTTAAATAATCAATCAGCCCAAAATAATTGTTGCATGCAGAAATTTTGACTTACCTAATTGAGATGGAGAATCCAAGCCAGTGTACTATCATTTGTAGCATATTCCAATGTGTAAAAGTGGTGCATGCAGTTCGAGGAAGGACCTAAGGAATTGCGCAATTCAATAGTGGGAAATTCCTAAATAATAGGGGAAAATTTCCCAAAGGAACAATGCAAGGAAATAGGAGATTGGAGGGCTTGAAAATTGGCTAAGTGTTTGCTAGAGTCATCAAGTCAGGCAAAGGGATAGACTATACACTTGCAGGGTGTTCTCAAGCTTGAGAAAGCATATGTATTTCATCTCTATTCTCTGATTAAAGCAATATAAATAGTAAGGTGTTTTTAGCAGTTGCTTTCCCCTACATAAATCTCTATGCATGTGGGATGTTTCCTTTTTCATGTCTATGATTTGTGTTCTAGATGGTGAATTAGCTTTCACAAATCAGTAAAGTAGCTTCAAGTCTTGTGATTTAGTAAATTTCATGAACAATTTTGAATCTAGACATTAATTCCTACATGGTATCGGAGTTGGATTCACTATAGATTTTGAAGTTGACAATGCAGGATGATCATATTTGTAGGATCAATTCTTCAGAGCTAGAAGGATGGATTTATATGGGCTAAGGCTCGAGTATGCCCTTGAGGGAAGCCAACATTATGTTGCTTGGAAGGACAACATGGAGGTAGTGTTGGAAGATAATGGGTTAAAGGAATTCATTGATGATGATATTCTGAAACCAGAAGCATATGATGCTCAGGATCTAGCAGAATGGAAGAATTGTGTAGACAAGACGAGAAGAATCATATTAGAGGGATTCTGAGACCACATTGTCTCAAATCTCCACTAGAAGGAGACATCGAGATGGGAGATGATGGAAGGTACAATGCGACCAGGATTGGTACAGTCACCTTTTAGAGGGAGTCAGGCTCCCCTCTCAGGCTCAAGGATGTGATGTTTGTTCTAGGTTTAAAGAATAATCTTGTCTCCATTATAGTTTTCGAAGACCATGGTTATGGTGTGAACTTCAACAAAGGAAAGGAATTCCTGAGACACATAGCCATGGGATAGCTGAAGAAGATCAGGGTTCATGTGAAGAACCTCTACAAGCTAGATGAGGAGGATTGTGCTACATTAAGCACAAAGACAGAGAAGGTGCAAAGCCATGATGATCGTGAACTTTGGCATAAAAGACCTGGCCATTTTCATCATGCAATAGATTACCACATGCCTCCCCAAAGGAGCACTAGAGCAGCATGATACATGAAAAAGGTGTACCTTAGGTAAGTATACAAAAGCCACTTTCCATGATCGGGACAATGGAGCACATGCAGTCCTTGAAAGGATCCACTCTGATGTTTGTGGACCTTTCTTTACAACCTCCACTACCAAGCACAAATAATTTTTCATCTTTATTGATGGATTTTTGCAGAAGTGTTGGATATTCTTTATGAAAAATAAGGATGAAACTTTCTCCAAGTTCTTAGACTTCAAGGCATTGGTGGAGAAAGAAACATGAAAGAAGGTGAAGGCTCTTAGGAACATAAATGGAGGTGAGTACATGTTGAATGAGTTTAAAAATTTATGTGCAAAAGAAGGCATTCGATGAGAGTTGACAACACCCCAAAACCCACAGAAAAATGGGGTGGATGAGAGGAATAATCATAGCATTGTTGGAGCAGCACAAGCAATGTTGCATGAGCAAAGCCTACCTTTGCACTTGTGGGCTGAAGCATGCAACACAATAGTCTATTTGTTGAATAAGATTCTTCATCAGATTCTTGGCATGATCACGTCGGAGGATGCTTTCTTGGGGAGGAAGTCAAATGTGTTGCACTTCAATATTTTTGGAGCCTTTGCCTCTTTCTATGTCTCCAAAGAATCAAGGTAGAAGATAGAGCTGACAACAGAGTTGGGGGTATTTTTTGGTTACACGGAAACTCTCCACAACTACCGTGTGTATTTTCCATCCCTTAGAATGACAGTTATGCAAAGGGATGTAAAATTTGAGGAAGACAAAACCACGCGATGCTCTCTTGAGAGGGAGCTTCAAATCCCACCAAACATGGATATTTTAGCTCCAAAGGAGGAGCCTCAAGATGTTGTGGAGCAACCACAAGTTGAGGAGAAGAGAGTGGAGACAACCACTCAAGAAAAACCATCTAGAGAAGCTAAGAGACTTGTGCAGGATGCGAGGGATAATGTGGGCACTCCTTCAAATTAGTGCAGGCATAGAAGGTCACCTAATCAGTACATTTCCAACATGGATCTAATGACTGAGATAGTAGAGACTAAGCCATCCTCTTTCGAGGAAGAAGTAGAGAAACTAGTATGGGTTGATGAAATCATGGAGTACAAATCCATTATAAATAATAGTGTTTGGGAAGTAGTCCCAAGGCCAACAAACAAATCAATTATGAGTTCGATATGGATCTTCAAGGTGAAGCATGCAGCAGACAGAAGCATAGAAAAGTACAAGGCCATATTTGTGGCCAAGGGTGTACTCTCAGGTTGTGGAGATTGACTATGAGGAGACCTTTGCTCCTATATCAAGGTACTCATCCATCATATCAATCCTTTCTCTAGTTGCATAGATGGTGTGGAATATCCACTAGATGGATGTGAAAAAAACATTCCTCAATGGATTTATTGAGGAGGAGGTGTATATCGAGCAACCAAAAGGCTTTGAGACTTTTTATCAATAGTCTCATGTGTGTAGACTCAAGTGAGCATTGTATGGTATCAAGCAAGCACCCCATGCTTGGTACACTAGGATTGATAGCTATCTCACTAGTTCGAACTTCACCAAAAGTGAAGCGGATACAAACCTCTATCATATTTTGGTAAAAGGTAAATTGTTGATTATTGTTTTTTATGTTGATGACTTGATTTTGACTGGTGATGAGAAGATGATCATATCTTCCAAGGAGGACCTTCCAAGAGAGTTTGAGATGAAGGACATGGGTCTCATGAACTACTTCCTCATATTAGAAGTATGGAAAGCTGATGGGGAACTATTTGTCTCTCAGGGAAAGTATGCCAATGAGATACTTCATAGGTTCTACATGGACAGGTGCAAACCCATGGAGGCTCCTCTAGTGACCAATTGGAACAAAGAGGATGCCACTTCAGGTGAGGAAGTAGATGTGATTGTTTATTGGTAGTTGGTGGGTTCACTCATGTATCTTGTGAACACATGACTAGACATATGATTTGCAATCAAACAACTGAGCCAAGATATGGTTAGACCAACCAAACTATTTTTCAAGGAAGCTAAGCATGTTCTACAGTACCTCAGAGGCACTACCTAGTTTGGACTTTGGTAAAGACTGACATAGGGAGTGAAGCTTTGTGGCTTCACTGATGCGTATTGAGCAGGAAGTCCATGAAACCGGGAGAGTACATCAGGTGGAATTTCCAGTGTTGGGTCTGTAGTGGTTTCTTGGTAAATAAAGAATAAAAGGTCTATGGCACTCAACTCGGCAGAAGCATAATACATGGTTGAACTTCAAGCAACATGTGAGGCAATTTGGATGAGAAAGATACTTTTTGGCTTGTTTGGTTAGATGATGGATCCAAATGTGATTTACTGTGATAATCAAAGTTGCATCAAACTCTCTAAAAATATTGTTTTCCACGATCAATGCAAGCATATTAATATTTGGTATCACCATCTATGGGATTGTGTGTAGCGGTGAATTATGTTGTTGCAGTACACTCCGGCAGAGGAACAAGATGCTGATATTTTGACAAAGGCATTTTCAAGAGGGAAATTCGAGTTCCACAGGTGCAGAATAGGGGTGGTTAATAATCCCTTTCTCACTAAGAGGGAGTGTTGAAAATGCAACAAGAAAATATCATTTTGAATTTGCCTTGGTCAAACTAGAGAAAATTCGAATTTTTATTTCAGCAGAAATATTGGAGGTGGTTAACTGAGGTGACATAGCACTTTTCACTTAGTTAACTTAGTTAATTTGAGTTGGGGAAGCTTGAGTTTAGTTCCGTATGTTTGATTTCTAATTTGTAGCAATCTATTTTAGTTAATTTGATTTATTGTCAGTTAAGCTAGTTCTAAATGTCAAAAGAACTAGTGGAGGTCAAGTTGTGGAAGTGGAAATTCAACCACACTCAATGATCAACTAGTTAACTGATCAATCAACGCAAAATAATTGTTCCATGCATAGAATTCGATTTGCCCAGTTGAGATAGAGATTCTAAGGCAGTGTACAATCAATTGTATCATATTACAATGTGTACAAGTGGGGCATGCAGTCATAGGAAGGACCTAACAAATTACACTATTCAATAGTGGGAAATACCTAAATAATAGGGGCCAATTTCTGAGAGGAAAAACACAAAGAAATAGGAGCATGGCGATCTTGAAAATTGGCTCAGTATTGGTCAGAGTAAGTTATTTAGGAAGAGGGATAGACTATACACTTGCAGGGTGTGATCAAGCTTGAGAAAGCATATGTATTTCATCTCTATTCTCTGATAATGCAATATAGATAGTAAGGGGTTTTTAGCAGTTCTTTCCCCTAGATAAATATCTACGGATGTATGATGTTTCCTTTTGCATGTCTATGATCTGTGTTCTAGATGGTGAATTAACTTCCACAAATCAGTGGAATAGCTTCAAGTCTTGTGATTTAGTAAATTTCATGAGAAGTTTTGAATCTACTCATTAATTCCTACACTTTATATGATTTTATCTTTCTTTTAGTTGCATCAATATCCAGGGACAAGTTCCCAAAACCTAACTCAAGGATCTGGATGAAGTTTCCCAATCTCAATGACCCATGACTACCAACCCAAAGAATGGATATGGATAACAAGGAGAGATGGAGAGTGGTAAATATGGACTACCTTAGACATGCTACATCAATCAGTACCTCCCCAGTAGTGTCGTTCCTAAACAATAAAGCCTTAGAGGAGGTCCCACTGGACTAGAGTTAAACCCTAACTTCCAAAGTGAAGTGTGGGAACAAGAATACAATCAAGATTGGTCAATCATCCACTTTGCCTCGTGATTCATATTAGTATGTCCATAACATTAAATGAAATCACATGATTACAAGAATGGTAAAAGTACTTGCTAATAGACGATCCATATTCCTTTAAGAATAAATGCCAAATGGGAGTGAGATATAACCCGAGAAAAAAGTGGTGAATTTTGAAATTGTGTTATGTGTGGATCATCATAAGGTTTCCCGTTGGCTAGCTATCCAAAGAGGAGAAAAAATTTCTCCTAGTGGTTACCCACTTTTTGGTATGTAACAATAACCTTCATGATGTTTGAGGGAAAATAGATCCTTAATTTCACTTCTAGTGCAAGAATACTTATGGTTATAAATTCTTGCATCTTACAAATCATGCAGAAAATGTGAAAATGTGGGTCTATAGGTTTTGAAGGCAATGAAAATAATATTTATTTTTGCTTCTTTTTAAATGTTTTGTTGGAAAACTTACTTTTTTGGTTATCACTTAGTAAATGTATATATGAAGATCTCCCTTCAAGATATTGGTTTTTGGAATACTTCGTCATGTAACATGTCATAAGTAGAACTAAGACTTGTGTGCTTAAGATGGGACAAATTCTTCCAATATTCACAGAAAATTTCTACAAACTTTTGTTTAAATGCTTGCTAGATGAAATGCAAAGCTCTAGCCACTTGTCAACGAATTAGTCAAGGTATTGATGTGTTGGTCCCTAGTGTATTAATCAAGGAATTCATCAAATATAAATATCTAAGCTTGGTTATGGTTGTTATCCTAACACAAGTAATTGATATTTGGTAAGGATTAGGAGTTCTATTTCCAGAAATAACCATTTCGTGTCAAGCAAATTTTATGTAAGCAAGTCCAATAATCAATGATTAAAAACGTTCTTACAAGCAATCACTTTCTTTACGACAAATCAATATTTAATATATCTATGTGGTATATGGTTTTTTTTTGCATATTTCACTCATTTTTGTTGCCTTTTGTAGGAAAAACACAAATTTAGTTGTTAGGATAGCTATTGGCAAGTATTTGTTTGCATTTGCAGGTTTTTCATCTGGATTGTTGGAAACACTAAGAGGGGAGGGGTGAATCAATATTTGATTTTTTCTTACAATTGAATATCAAAACATTAACCCATAACATCACATCAAAGGAACATAAGATGTATATATAAAACAATCTATTTATATTACAATGAAAGCTACATCTTCCATTTTACCATCCACAACTAGAAGGGATACAACCACAAGATTTACCATCTCCCATTGGAAGGAGGCGAAAACCTCTTGAAGGAAGCTACAAATTCTTTCCCTAGCACCACCCTACCAACCTATAAAATTAAAGATAAAACAAAAAACTACTTGGGCCTCCGTACTAGGGAAAATGACCCAAATAGAATATTTTACAATCATTGTTTCCTCTGCTAGATCCAACTTCAAGTTTGCTCCTTGAAAAATTATATGTATGTTGTTGTAACTCTAACTTGTAGTAATCATCAGAAAACATACACTTTAACAATAGGAAGGATTCTAATTCATACCTCCAACAAACCTCATTCTCTCCTCAGCAATGCTCCTCAAATAGATGGTCGAGTTAATTCAAGATATTTTGTTTAGATTAAGGAAGTCTAAGAGTGAATTTCATTAGAACATATGTTATAAAACCAAAAAATAAATATTTACCACAAGATAGGCCTACAATCTTGTTAGAGAAACTTGGGATTCCTCAGGAACTTAAACTGCCACAGACTTGATCAGAAAGAACATCAGATCATGCTACAATTGACCTTGGTTAGGAGTATCATAACAACTTCAAAGAGGAACTCATATCAACCTTGAAAAGAGCATGGATCAACATCAAAAATGACTCTAAAATTGCTTCAGATATTTCCCTAAAGCAAAGACTCATTTTTCCTCAGAGGTATCTTAAAAACTAGCTCACACTTAACTTCAGGTAGCCTGAATTGAGCCTCAAAACCCTACCCTAAATAGAGGTTCGGGTATCTCAAAAATTGTTGTCACAAAGACTTAGGCCTGTGGTAGAAGAGGCCTCAAAATGGCCGAAACAAAGCCACAGATATTGGATGGAATTTTCTACAAAAAAACCTTGGAATAATTGTGAAAGGATAGAAATTTCTATCCACAAGAGAGCCTCGAATCCTAGCCTCAGAAATCCCTAGAATAGGGCCGAGATTATGCTTAGAACCCTACTTCAAATCACTTCAAACCAATGAAAACCAACCAATAAAAGCATAAAGTTCTAAGCCTAGAAATCCCTCTTGAAACTCGACCTTATTCTTCATATTTTCAATGAGCTCAAACCTCGTATTTTTCTTCAAATTAAATACTACATCAGACCTTTGAATCAATGCTCCAATAGTCCACGACTAAGGTATGTGTGTGTGTGTGTGTGCGCGTGTGTGTTTGTGTGTTTTGGGGGAGCCCTTAACTATGGCCGACCTGAGCAAAATAAAGATTTTTAATTTGACGAGCCATGACTATTTTTTGATTTGTGTGTAGCTTGCGAGGTACTCCAAGCCCCATTATTCGAGGGTTGGAGGGAAAAATGCCACAAGTAGGCTTGTGGTCTTAGAACTCAAGCATGGGGTTTTTCAACCATTGGGATTTGGGATAAAACCATGAATAATTTTAGCATGAGAAAATTTGAGGTGATATAGCTTGACATGTAGATTCCAACGCTTCAAAAATCACCCAAATCAGAGCTCTAGAACTTGAGATATGAATTTTTGAAGTTGACAATTAATTATGGACAGTCAAGTCATGTAGGCTTGGTCCAAGAGACATGTCTCTTCAAAAAATTTGTGGTGCCCCTATTTTTGGTATAAATATAAGGTGTGAGATCATTATTGATACATCTAACTCATCATGAAATACCTCTGAAATAGGGCAGCGGAATCTAAGGCCAGGAGGACGAGTTTTGGACTACATTTGGAGTGTAGATCTGAGGCAATGATAAGGAGACAGGAAGTTGATTTTAGGAGAGGTTCTTTTCTTTGTTTTGGTGTGGATTTCCATGTGGAGAAGGCCGCAGCCAGAAGGTGCTAAAGAACAGTCTTGTGGGAATTTTGTGGCATGTCACCTTTGCTGGACAGAACCACATTTCAGAGGTATGTATTAAGGGTTTTCTGTGCTAGTTTAAGGTGTTAGAAGTCTGTGTATGGGCCACTGGAAAGTGTTGTAGGTACAACACTGTAAGGAGGTGATTTTTGGGGCCATGAGGCCTTGTGAGAGCCTCCTCACTAATCCACATCCATTGAAAGGAGGTCGCAGCTTGAACATGGACATTCTCCAAGTGTTTAGGACCGATTCATCATGTTGTTATGAGTGGTGAGTTGTAGGGTGTGGCATGGAGTAACCTTGTGCACTAATTTAGCATGAAAGGACATCATAGGTGGCAGCCTAGTGGGAGAAGTTAACATTGGTATGGAATAAAGGATTAGGGTTGTTTGGATTCCCTAATTAGTCTTCTAGAAGCACATAAACCAAGGCAAGTGGGCAACAACAAGGAGAGTTGCAGATGTCACCTTGGATGCTAGTTGGATAGATGTCCTAGGTGAGGATATGATGGAGCCCAGATTTGTGCAATAGCTCCTCTATTGTAGAGCAAAGGGAAGAAGTGGAGAAGTTTGTGGGAAACCATGTGTAAGGGTCTCCTAGGTATGAGGATGCCCTAACTAGGTACAAATGCTACATCGTGAACTTGATCACTTGTGGACTGTTGGAGGGCAACATGAGAGTGGACCAAGTGTGAATGTGGATTGGGCACTTATGGTCTGCTGGAGGACAACATGATAGTGTTCAAGGTGGAGACTGGTGAGAGACACCTTGATGGACAAAGGTAGTTGCAAGAGAGGAAGTTATTGAGCTCAAGGGTTGACAAACCAGAGGAGAAGTTTGTGGAGCCTGAGACTTGTGTGTGGAGAAGGACTTCTACAATAGATGATGGGCAGTCATCCTGGCCCATGTTCATTGTGGGAGATGGAAATATTGCAGTGATATGTGGCAACCCTCTGTGCCCTATGTTGTTCTTCATCGGTGCATTGCAAGAAGACCATAGTGGGCTGAAGTCCCTCAGTAGTCGACGAGCAGCGGTGGGCAGATTGAGAGTTGTCACAAGTGGAGTTGTGAACAACTTGACATGGGTCTCAATGTGTTGATGCATTGATGATCAAATGATCAACTAGTCAGTAGATTGGATAGCCGAGATTCAGTGGCTAGATGGACTTGGAACACTGATAGAGGTAGGAGCTATAGATCAGGATTTGAAGCACCGAGTAGGTATAGGGTACGACCAAGGTAGCTGTGAGGATCTCTACATCAGCTAGACAATCAGAGTATCTTGTTGAGGGCAGTTTGGTTGTCGATGGACTGACACCAAGCCCCAATTTTGTATCCTGTATCAGTGGATGTGTGAGGGCCATTATCCCTGGTACAAGAACCCTAGACTGTTGTATTATATGTTTTTTAATATAACGAAGTTAGGTTGAAAAATGTAAAAAGTTGTCTATATTCTATGCATGTGTGATTTACTATTATTTATATTCCACTGTGCAAAGCAGTATTGTTGAGATTCTTGGTTTGGTAGCATCATATATTTTAAGATTCTATCCTAGACCCAAGATCATGGAAATTCAACATGGTATCAGAGCATGTTTGAGCTTCTTTGAGGGACAGTGAATCAGAGTGTGCACAACGAAGAAACTCAAAGGGAGTTGTCAGTATCTAGATCATGGAGCAGAGGGTTCAGCTGGAGACATGGATATGTGGTCTTTACTGGCTTGGAAGTGAGATTGGTTGGGAGTTTTGGTGGATTGGTGGTGAGCCTGTTGAATAACAGTTTGTTGTAGGGAAGATTGTTGATCATGGACTTCCGTTGATTTGTCATGGATGGTTGGGACAACTCAAGGGTTTATTTGGCTTGGACGAGATCAAGTTGATCGAGATGGCTTCATGTGATGGACTACAGGTTGGCAGGCTAGAGTCTTCATTAGATCGTGATGATGCATATCTGAGATTGGAGGGATTTTCACAAGTGGTATTCGATCCAAGAGGATGAGTGCTTACAGGACTGAGCCAATGGAGATAGTGTAGGCTCAGAGGGAGTCTAGCCTCAGAGGGAGAAGCCCTATGGAGGTTTGGGATCTTTAGGTTTGGATGTGATGAGGGAGAGGCACTACTGAGATTGTCGGGTTCATTCTACAGGGTATGCTATAATGATGAATGCCAGATGGGCTAGTGTCATCACTAGATGATGATGGTTACTTCCTAATCTTGGAAGTACCTCCCTCGCTAAGAGGGAGTGTTGATTTTTGTGTATATTGGGAGGTACCCCAAGCCCTAGTATTTGAGGGTTGGAGGGAAAAGCGCCACAAGTAGGCTTGTGGGCTTGGAACCCAAGCATGCGGTCTTGCACCCATCGAGATTTGGGCGAAAACAATGAAGAATTTGAGCATGATAAAATTTTAGGAAATAGAGATTCACGTGTTGATTCCAACGCTTTGAAAATCACCCAAATCGGTGCTCTAGAACTTGAAATATGAATTTTTGAGGTTGACAATTAATTATGGAGAGTCAAGTCATGTAGGCTTGGTCCAAGAGACATTTCTCTTCAACAATTTCGTGGAGCCCTTATTTTTGGTATAAATATAAGGATCATTATTGATACATCTATCTCATCATGAAACACCTCTGAAATAGGGAAACAAAATCCAAGGCCAGGAGGATGAGTTTTGGACTACATTTGGAGTCTGGTTCTGAGGCAGTGATAAGGAGACAAGCAACCGAGTTTAGGAGAGGTTATTTCCTATGTTTTGGTGTGGATTTCCATGGAGAAGGCCACAACTAGAAGGTGCTAAAGAACATTCTTGTGGGTAGTTTGTGGCGTGTTACCTTTGCTGGAAAAAATTGCATTTCCGAAGTAAGGGTTTTTTGTGCTGTTAGAATTTTGTGTATGGGCCGTAGAAAAGTGTTGTAGGTACAACATTGTAAGGAGGTGATTTGTGGGGCCGTGAGGCCTTGTGAGAGCCTCCTCACTAAGCTGCAACCATTGAAGGGATGCCCCAACCTGAACAGGGACATTCTCCAAGTGTTTAGGGCAGATTCATCATGTTGTTATGAGCAGTGAGTTGTAGGGTGTGACATGGAGTAACCTTGTGCACTAATTCAACATGAAAGGACAACATAGGTGGCAACCTAGTGGGAGAAGTTAACACTGGTTTGGAACAAAGGATTAGGGTTGTTTGGATGCCCTAATCAGTCTTCTAGAAGCACAAAAACCAAGGAAAGTGGGCAACAACAAGGAGAGTTGCAGATGTCCCCTTGGATGATAGTTGGATAGATGTCCTAGGTGAGGACATGATGGAGCCTAGATTTGTGCAATAGCTCCTCTATTGCAGAGCAAAGGGCAGAAGTGGAGAATTTTGTGGGCAGTCGTGTATAAGGGTCTCCTAGGTATGAGGATGCCCTAACTAGGTGTAGATGCTACAGCGTGGACCTGATCACTTGTGAACTATTGGAGGGCAGCGTGACAGTGGACCAAGTGTGAACGTGGATTGGGCACTTATGGTCTACTAGAGGAAATTGTGATAGTGTCCAAGGTGGAGCATGGTGAGCAACACCTTGATGAAAAAAGGTAGTTGCGAGAGAGGCAGTTGTTGAGCTCAAAGGTTGACGAACTAGAGGAGCGGTTTGTGGAGCCTAAGACTTGTGTGTGGAGAAGGACTTCTATAGTAGATGATGGGCAGTCCTCCTAGCCCATGTTCATTATGGGAGATGGACATCTTGTAGTGATAGGTGGCATCCCTCCGTGCCCTATGTTGGTCTTCATCAGTGCAGTGCAAGAAGACCATAGTGAGCTGAAGTCCCCGAGTAGCTGAGGAGGAGTAGTGGGCAGATTGAGAGTTGTTCACAAGTGAAGCTGTGAAAAAATAGACAGAAGTATCGATGTGTTGATGCATTGATGGATGAATGATCAACCAGTGAGCAGATTGGATAACCAAGATTCAGTGGCTAGATGGACTTGGAGCATTGATAGAGACATGAGATGCATATCGGGTGCCGAAGGACTGAGCAGGTACAGGGTATGACCAAGGTAGGTGCTAGGAGCTCTACATCAACTAAACGACCATAATATCTTGTTGAGGTCAGATTGGTCGTCGATGGACTGACACCAAGCCCCAATTTTGTATCTTGTATTAGTGGATGTATGAGGGCCATTATCCCTGGAACAAGAGCAATAAACTGTTGTATTATATGTTGTCTAATATAATGAATTTGGGTTGAAAAATGTAAAAAGTTGTATGTATTCTATGCATGTGTTATTTATATTCCATTGTGCGAAGTAGTATTGTTGAGATTATTGGTTTGGTAGCATCAGATATTTTAAGATTCTATCCTAGACCCAAGATCGTGGAAACTCAACACTATTTTCAAGTCAATTTGACAGAGGAAGGACAACTTGAACAAGGTGTATTAGACAAACACACAAAAAATTGTCTTCCATAATACCTTTGTTCAAGGATGACTTGGACAAATGGAACTAGGACAATTTGAATTTCAATTTGACCTCCTTTTAGGGGCAGATAAAATACTAAAGCCATGAATATAATGGGGCATGATCTGGTGCAAAACCTAGCCATTTGGGGCATACAACCTCAAATTTGAATATCTCTTCAACTAGGAGGACCCACAAGGCATGCCACCTATCAAACGAAATGCTTTGATAAGGGATATCAATCTAGTCCATTCACACTTTGACATGAATGAAATTTTTTCCAACATGGAAGGTTTAGAGATTAGTTATATTGGCATTTGTATGGTTTAAGAGTTGTGAGATGGATCTCTAAAGTTTTTCACCATTGGTTCATTGTTGTTTCTATAGTTTGCAGTATCGGGCATACATTCTCCCACAGGGTCATGCTAATTTGACTAGGGGGAATGATACATTCACATATGGGGCCATGTTGATTTTACTAAGCTTGAATGGCTCAGGGTAGTCTTTCTCTCTTTAGCTTTGGTGTATGGCTCAGGAAGATTGGCCCATGTTACTCACATTCCCTACTATAGGATGGAGTGATATATTTTTTTATAGGGCGGGTTTGATTTGTTTATTTAATGGGGTTTTCACCCACCAATGCAATAAAAAATTATACTCTGATGTTGAGTTGTAATGTAGCCTCAATAAGTGAAGGGGTTTCTTGTGATAACGAGATTCTTAATGGGTCTCTACTCAACATTAGAGCTCTATATAAATAGATGTGCTTGTGAGGAGACACTACATCAACAAAGCAAGCTCATTCATATATTTTCTAGTGGAGAAGAAATTTTCGCTAAGGACAAATCTATTCATCCTTCATTTTTTCTTCATCATTTCACTTCTACTCTTAGAGACCGCAGGTGTGACGATTTGACCAAGCTCGACCAATGGTTTGACCAATTCGTACAACTGCATGTGTGAGGTTTGACCACAAATTTGACCAATGCTTTGACTGATCTATGGCACCACACATGTAAAATATTGACCATAGTTGACTAGTGTTAACCACACATGTGACCGCAAATAGTTGACCAAATACCACACATGTGGCTACAAATCGATGTGTGATCGCAAACCACACATCTAACTACAAACTACACATTGACCAACTTTGACTACATATTTTTGAGTTGACCTTTGACAGGTTTGACCAGTGTTGACCAACAATAGTTTTGACCAAGTTGGACTTGAAATTTGACTTTTAATGCTGGCACAAATTTCTAGACAAATGATGATTTGTAAACCTTGCTAAAAAGATAATTTCTCCTTAAGAAACGATTGTTGGGTTTTATCTCGAAGTGGGTTTCCCAGGGTAAAAACATTGTCTATTGTGCATGCCTATCTTTCTATGATATTTATAGTTTCTACTGCATTTACAGTTGAGATTTTATGGGTGTAATTACTCAGTGATAACAGTGGCATGAAAAATACTATTTGAAAATTCTCTAGGAAGAAATTATCATATTATAGAATTGTATTCCACTGCACATGTTATATAATTTTGACATGGTATCATAGCTTTATTGAAGATCAACCATTGAGTTTAGCCTCAGATTTCAATATTCAACAACTTGTACATATTTCAGATCTCTTGTCAAGATGGTGCCCAGTCTCAGAGTAGAAGACACGTTAGATGGTGCTATAAATTTCACATATTGAAAAACCAGAATACTCCTTGTCTTGGATGAAAATGAGATTTATAATCAATGTTTCAGAACCAAAATGTGTTGAGTCGAAAGCCAAGCATACGAAGAATGAAGCAGAGGCTAAGAAGATCTTGATAGATTCCAAAAATGACCATTTAATTCTACATGTTGTTGAGTTGAAGACTTCCAAAGAAATGTATGATGACTTGGTGCAATTGTTCAAGGGTAAGAACACAAGTAAGAAATTAGCCTTGAGGCATCAACTATGTTGTATCATGATGTCTAGATCATGAGAGTCTCTTAGTTGAGATATCAACTTAAATCCATTGCAGATGTTATTAATGATGCAGAGCTTGTTATAGTGACTCTTAATGGATTTCCTTATTCATGGGATCCATTTGTGTAAGGTATTTGTGCACGATTTGAGTTTCCCAAGTTTGATCAATTATGGAATGGTTGTGTCTAAGAGGAGGCCAGATTGTTGACCAAGAATAGCTTGTAGAGGCCTCAAGATAAAGAAACTCATGCCCTTGCAACTCATGCAAGGAAAGGAAAAGGAAGAAGAAATTATAGTAAGAAAAATACAAGTGGGAGATCAGCTCCAGTTCAATATCATAAGAAAAAGGATCTTTCAAAGATCAGATGCTTCAAATGCGATACATTTGGTCACTATGCCTCCCAGTGTCCTCAAAAGAATAGGAAGGGAAAGAAGGATGCATCAACAATTGATGTTGTTGATGATGATGAGCATATGCCATAGAAGAAGACAAAGGAAACTAAACTTGACGAGATTGCAGGTGGACTTCAGAAATAATATTTCTTTGTCTTCGCTCTTTCAAGTACTATTACAGACCATAGTGATATTTAGTTGGTGGACAATGGTACTTCTAGGCACATGACAGGTTCACGAGATTCTCTCACATATTTAACAGAGGGGTATTCAACATTGCAAGTGTAACTTGGAGATAATGTCAATTATGCAGTAAAATGAGTTAGGAAAACATCGTTCTAGCTAGAGTCCAAAGATTCTCTACACATGAGAGATGAATTGTTTGTATCAGGATTAAAGAAGAACATGCTATCTATTTCAGCGTTAGAGGATAGAGGTTACAAAGTTTCATTTGTACATGGTCAGTTTCTTGTATGGCCAAAGGGTTCAAGCATACAATCAGTAGGAGTGATTGATGTTCGAAAGGGAGGATTGTACATATTGTTAGTACGTCCAACCCAGAATTTGGTACATTATAGTATCAATTTATGTGATATGTGGCATCGGATATTTTCTCACCTTCATTATAGGAATTTTCCAGCATTTAGGAAAATGGGTATAGGTATTCTAGAGCTCCAGGTAGAGCATGAGGGTGTTTGCATGGGTTGTGCACATGGCAAGAATGTCAAGGGATATTTTCTGGGCATTGATAGTAGGTCCAAGGGGATCTTGGATCTAGTGCATTAATATGTATGCAAACTGATGATAGTGTCATCTGTGGGTGCTTTCTTGTACTATGTGACATCCATTGATGATTTATCCTCAAAGACATGGATCTACTTCATGAAGACAAAGGATGAAATTTTTAACAGGTTCCAAGAGTTCAAGGCTCAGTTAGAGAGCTTACATTAGAGAAATTTTGAAGTATAAAATGGGCCTCCTACGGAAAATTATAAAATAATAGTGGAAATAATAAAATAATATTAGATTATCTCATCAAAGGTTGAAGCAAAGAAACAAAAAAAAAACTACCTTTTCAACTTGTATTTTCAACTTACCTTGGACTTATGCTTTTACTCAAATTTCGATCGGGAGCACTCATTGGATGAAATATTTAATTTCACATCCAAGGAGTACCCATGTTGAATACTTTCGATGGTTCTTATTAAACAAAAAAATGAAAAATACATAAAAAATAGAAAATGAAAATACTACTTTTTTAACTTGTATTTTCAACTTAGCTACCTACAATTTTACTCAAATTTCGAGTGAGAGCACTCATTGGATGCAAAATTTCAATTCAAATCCAAAGAGTACCCATGTTGAATACTTTTGATGGATCTCATTACACAAAAAATGAGAAATACATGAAAAAACATGATTGCAATCACATTTTTTTTTTAATGTATTTCTCATTTTTCATTTAGTGGGCTCCTTCAAAGGTGTTCAACATGAGTACTCTTTGGATGCAAAATTAAATTTTGTATTCAACGAGTGTTCCAACTCAAAATTTGAGTAATAACATAGGGAGATAAGTTGAAAATACAAGTTAAAAAAGTAATATTTTCATTTTTTTAATTTTTCTATCATTTTACCTTTTTACTCTAAAAATGGTGAACCATTTGAGCCCCATGGTTGACATCATCATCTTCAATTATATTGGTCCTTATAAATTTGGATTTGGTTGTACATTTTTATTTTGAGGCCCATTTTTTACCTCAATTTTTTTTTTAATGATAGGGAAGAAGATCAAGATTTTGAGGGCAATAATGGAGGAGTATACTTCCAAGGACATAAGTGATTTCTGCAAGGAGGCAGGGATCAAGAGGGAGTTGATATTTCCTTACAACCATCAACATAATGGAGTTACGGAAAGGAAGAACAGATCCATTGTGGAGGTTGTCAAGGCGATGATTCATGATCAAAATTTACCCATGTTCTTATGGGCATAGGAATTTATGTTCAGAACTTAAATCCTCACTTGATATTGGGAGACAAGACTCCTGAGGAAGCATTCACATGAGTTAATTCAAAGGTCAGTCATTTGAGGATCTTTGGTTGTTCAGTATACATCCACATTCCTAAAGAGAAGAGGAAGAAGTTAGAACCTTCTAGGAAGAAGGGTAATTTTGATGGATACAACGAGACTTCAAAGGCCTATAGGATCTACATTCCAAGACAACGTGAGATTGATGTTAGTTGGGATATTACTATTGATGAGGAGGTAGCCTTCAAGAGGTTTAGAGAGTCTCATATGGAGATTGATAGTGAGAGGAAGGAGGCTCCGACAAATGCGGGTACAAATCCCTCTAGTCTAGTTGTTCATCCTTCAGACAATCAAGAGGAGTCAGTAGAGCCATCAAAGCTAGTGGACCAGCCTAGAGATCTTGTAGAGACCAAGAAGAGGCTAGCATAGATTCGTGATACTTTTTAGGATGCAAAAAGGCATGCAGACCCGAGTGATACTTTCAAGGAAAGAATACGAACACGTAGGTTCTTGAGTTACATGGTATTGAGGAGCCACATCATTGTTATTAAACCTTTCAATTATGAGAAGGCAATATACCAATAGGTTTGGAAGGATGCCATGATGGAGGAGTATCAATCCATCATGAAGAATGATGCATGGGAGATAGTTTCAAGACCAAAAGGGAAGTCAATAGTGACTTCTAAGTGGATATATAAGATCAAGCATCCAACAAATGGCAGCATTGAGAAGTACAAAGCAAGGTTTATGGTGAGAGGATTCTCCCAAAAAGAGGGAGTGAACTATGAGGAGAATTTTTCTCTAGTCACTAGATACACTTCCATCAAAAATATTATTTCTCTTGCTTCATTTATGAGTTGGAGGTTACATCAGATGGATGTAAAGACCACATTCATCAATGATGTGATTGAATAGGAAGTGTACATAGAGCAACCTCGTGGATTTCATATACATGGGAAAGAGACCCATCTTTGTAGATTGAAGAAGGCTTTGTATGGACTTGAGCAGGCACCCACCAAGAGTGATGTTAACTCCAACCTTTACTACAAGGTTGCTGATAGTGATCCTATGATCATGGTGCTATATGTTGATGATATGTTCCTTATTGGGGTAGAAAGGCTCATTGACGGGTGCAAGAGGGAGTTGGCTTCAAATTTCAAGATGAAGGATCTTGGTTTGATGCATTATTTCTTGGTATTAGAGGTGTGGTAGACTACAGGTAAGATATCCCTTGGACAAGGGAAGTACATAGTTAATATCTTGAGGAGATTTAGTATGATGGACTGCAAGTCCATGGCTACACCTATGGTGACAAATCTAAAGAAGTTGAAATATTCCACTCCAGATTCATATTTGGTGGATACCACTATGTACAAACAATTGATTATATCCTTGATGTACCCTGTTAACACCAAGCCAGATATTTGCTTTGCATTGAGCACCCTAAGCCAGTGTATGGTTGAGCTGAGGCATGTACATTGGGTTGCATCAAAGCATGTGTTGAGGAACCTATGTGGTACAGTTGGATATGGTCTGAGATATGTCCCAAGTGGTGAAGTGAGGTTGCAGGGATATACCAATTCTGACTGGGTCGAGAGTGCAGTGGATAGAAAGAGCACCTCGAGTTGTTGCTTCAGCGTGGGATCAACTATGATATCCTTGTTTAGCAAGAAGAAGACTTATATTGCACTCAGTACAACAGAAGCAAAGTATATCGCAGCCAATGTTGCATGTCAAGAAGCAATGTGGCTTTAGAAGCTTCTTGTAGTACTATTTGATCATGCACTAGAGACAACCTTGATACATTGTGATAATCAAAGTTGTGTCAAGCTTTTGGAGAATTTAGTATTTCATGATAGGTCAAAGCACATTGAGTTTAAATGTCACTTCATTTGAGACATGGTGAAGAAGGGAGCAATGAAGCTCCAATACATATCCATATATGAGCATATTGTGGACATTCTCACCAAGCCTCTATCTAGGGGAGAGTTTGTATACTTCAGAGACAAGCTTGGTATGATGTAGAATGTCTCCCTTGTTGAGAGGGAGTGTTGATATTTTTGCAGTTTACAACATCAAGCAAACTTTCTCCCATGGCATCATGGTGATTTGACTAGAGGGGGATGATACGTTCACCCTTTGGCCCATGTTGATTTGGTTAGGGGTGAATGGCCTAGGGTAGTCTTTCTCCCATTAGCTCTAGTGTCTAGCTCAGGGAGATTGGCCCACGATACTCACATTCCCTGCTTCGGGATGGAGTGATCTATTTTTTATACGACAAAGTTTGATTTGTTTATTTAATGGGGGTTTCACCCACTAATGGAATAAATAATTCTAGTCTAATGTTGAGTTGTAATGTAGGTTCAATAAGTGAAGGGGTTTCTTGTGATGATGGGCTTCTTAATGGGTCTCTACTCAACATTAGAGCTCTATATAAATAGATGTGCATGTGAGGAGGCACTACATCAACATAAAAAACACATCCATATATTTTCTAGTGGAGCAAAAATTTCAACTAAAGAGAAATTTATTCATCCTTCATTTTTTTTTTCATGATTTCACTTATGCTCTTAGAGACCGCACGTGTGAAATTTTGACCAAGTTTGACCAACACTTTGACTAATCCATATAGATGCATGTGTGAGGGTTTGATAGCAAGTTTGACCAACACCTTAACTAATCCGTAGAGTTGTACGTGTTAAATTTTGACCACAGTTGACCAGCATTGATCGCACTTGTGACTGCATATCGTTGACCATAGACAACACGAGTGATTGTAGATCATGGACCTTTGACCACAGACCACACGTGTGACTGCAGACTGTTGATTTTTGTAACTATGGTCGGTCTTCATAATGTATGTTTGAGTCCTTATGAATTTGTAAGGCATATTTTAAATGCTAAGAGTCAAAAGAAAATTTATTTTGAGTCAAAGTCCCATTATGACTTTCAAAAAGAAGAAATTTGAAATTTTTAAATCAATGTTCCGGCTCCAAAATATAAGGCTGGTCTCCTCCTAGTCAAATTGGCATTCTCAAATGTTCTAGTCAGATCCATGAGTTCAAGTTGGCCCTCCAAATAGCTCATGTCGAATCCAATGTAGAGGCACCCATTCGACCTCACGAAATCCTATATAAAGATACCTCTTCATCCCTTCAAAACTTGAAGAACGCCATGCATCTTCAGAAGAAAAATTTAGATCATTTGAGGCAATGAATAGGATATCTGAGGACAGGATTTTCGCATATCTAAGGAAGAATTTTCTCACATATCTGAGGCAGCATATTGGCAAAGAAAGGAAGCTCGCATCTATGAGGATAAGGTCTAGCATAAGGCAACGAGTTTAGGAAAAAAGGCTCACATCTTCTGCGCTGATTTCAGATGGTCTAAGGTAGTGAGGTTAGGTATTCTGAGCTAGCGTATAGACTTCTTTTGAATCATCCTATGGCATAATTCTGAGGCATTGTATGTCATATATCTAAGGCTAGTGAAGCTCCTTTGAAGCTAGCGAGATTCATTTGAACCCAACGAAAATTATCTAAGGTATATCAAGGACAACAAAGAGGTGTGAATGAGGTAGTCCATCGAGAGTAAAGAAAGCATGTATGAGGTAGATCTTGATTATCATCTTGATGGGCAAACCATGAATTGATTAGGAGGAGGGACCATAGACCATATGTGACCTAGTTATTGACTTAGATGTATCTTTGTTGAATTAAAAAATTCTCTATTGAAAGGGTTGTTGGGTTTTCCCCTGTGAGGGTTTTCCTAGGGTAAATTTCTTATGTTCAAGTGTATTGGTCTCTTTATGTTCTTATCGCACTAATGTGTTATGTGGTTGATGTATTTTTGTGTAATTATTGAATGATGGAATGTATCTAAGAATTAAAAGGATCAAAGATAATTACCAATATGAAAGACCATATAAAAATCAACATGGTAACAAAGCTTGGTAAAGGATGAAAGTCGAAGTTGATTGGTCTGATCGATGAAGCACCCTTCTCTTCTCAAGAACTAAGTTCAGATTCAAGGATTCAAAGCAAAGGTTGAAGTATCAGTCCTTGTCCTATGAAATCATTAGGAGTACTTCTATGTTCTTGTTAGGAACAAGTGGAAGTATGATTAAGGTATTATTATGTATCTGCTCTACTCTTTCTAATATTCAGTGACCTCTAAGTACTACAACATTTGAGGCTTTCAACTTATATTTGGCATCCGAGTTTCCAATGATAATCAAGCCTTGATATCTAATGAAATCCATATTGTTGTGATTAAATCTCTTAGTATGGTTAAATTCAAGCATCTGATGGAAATCTGTGTTAGAGTTTAGTAACTCTAGAAGGATGATCTCAACTCTCTGAGGTATGGCTAGAATTAAAGTAAGAAGATGGAACCACGTTAAGAATCTCTCTACCTATGTTGATAATAGAAGTATGGGTTCTCTTAAAACCTTTTTGATCCAAATTTTGTGACAAGTTTGGATCCTCCTTAATGGCAACCAATCAAGTCATAATATTATCTCCAATTCAAAGCAAGTTTGATTTATGAAACATCCAAGGCATTTGTATCACATCTATGTGGAAAATCTATCCAAGTCCTTATAATACATGATTAAGCTTATTTTGTATTTGTGGCTGAGTTACATTGTAAAAGATTGAAGGATTGTCATAAATTACAAAAGAAATCTAGAGAATGTATTCATAAGTAGACTTTCCTCAGACGAAAGATAAATACTTGGAATGTATACAGGCTTGGATCTTGCATTAACAAAACCCTATTAAGGATTGTGGTGATCCTCAAAATAATGTGAATCCTCTCCCACTGCCTGGTACTTGGATGAAGGGAACTTGTATTCATACATGAAGGGTATATTTTTTTAGGTAAGATTTGATAATGGTTCCAAACCATTGAAGTCTTTGGTACTAAAAGAGAAAAACACTTGATGTAATGAATAAGGTACCAAGTTACCTTCAAAGAATCATTGAATATCAGTTGGTAAAGAGAATCTTAAATTCTTATTGATGGTAATGAAGAGTGACAGAACCATGTATCCTAGATTTTCACTGCTAACAAAGGTATCATTAACAACATGTTTACTTTTATGGAGTCAGGATGAAAATCTTGAATTGTTATAGCATAACTCAAAGTCCTTGCTTCAGAAAATGAAGGATGATAAGGTCTTTCATGGTGATAAGGATATTATTTAAAGATTTATGATGGCTAAGTAAAATGAAAAATCTTGATTTTAGTGTTGGCATAACACTGTTGCAATCTATTATGACTACAAGTTACCATGCCCCTCCATTTGAATTTGATAATATGTGTGCAGAGATCTAGGGTTTAGAAGCAAGTTCGAAGCCATCCCCAGGGTTGTGAGTGTCTAGGGTTTGTAAACTCTAGCAAGGGATTGTGCCTATAAGTTTGAAGGTTTGTACCCTAAGACTGATGATAAAGTTAAATAAGGATTCATGAATGAGGTTCTAGGGCTTGGACTCGAAATTATCTAAGGTTTGTAAACGCCAACTAGAAGGCCTTAGGTTTTGTAGACAAAACCCTAGTATCTAGGGTTTGGACTTAAGACCCTAATTGATCATTGACAAAAGGGTTGAAGTAAGTCTAGGGCTTGTGATCTAAAGCCTTGGGATGAGTTTCTCCTGCAACATAAAAAACCCTAGATAGGAATGGCCTCATGATGATGATGTAAATAAAGTCAATAAAATTGTTGACGAATGGTAAGATCAAGAGGGAGCTAGCAAGTCCTCAAAGATAAGTAATTTGCATCTCTCTTATTTGTTTATTACTATTGTTATTGATTTTATTAATAGTAGGTCTCTTGTCATCAAATTCTTTGCTTAGTTATGAATGTTCTTACATGATCTCCTAATGAGGAGTGTAGGTACATATTGAAGGCTACTAAGATTTTCGGTAGTAAAAGGAATAACAAAGCAAAGTTGTGTCAAAGAGACTTTGTATTGAGAGAGGTTGTAATGGACAAGATCTAGACTCAGAAGGAGCATACTACCTTATGATTGGATGGCATGAAATTCAAAACAAAATATTACCTTAGCAAGAGGAAAGGAGCCTATGGAGGGACATCTTATCATGTACACTTTTGTAGAGATCATATTTCTCGATGAAAGAAATGAAATACCTCAATCTGGTGAGGTGCATGAAGAATTCCTACACCTGTAATCAGAAAGAAGGCGTTAGATAAGCTCCTCGGATTTGATACACTTGGACCAATGGATCATGGTTGATCATATGCGATTTGTTCTCCAATGAATGCAAAAGAGCTCACGTGCCAAAAGAAAGTTACATTGTCTGGAAGATTTGCTCTAAAAGGAAAACTCAAGGAATCCTTGCTCAAGAGGGAGTTGACCTTAGAAGAAGGAACTTGCCTTGAAGTCTAATAGCACCAATAACAAAGAGAGCAAATCTGGATTGCAATAGCAGGATCTATTTAAGGAGGAATACTAGATAGAATGATGGACTAAGAAACTGGAAGCAAAGCATCTTATGATTAAGCCGAGAATCTAGCTCACCATGTGTTGTAGTACCAAGATGGTACGGTTGGTTAATGGCACAATCAGTTCAGTTGCAGGGCAAGGAGTGCTGAAAACAGAGAGTTTGTATATCAATTTTGTTTGGACTCTGATCTCATGGATGAGCAAGAAGCAGATATATGTTGCACTCGGAAGTCAAGTATGTTACAACATGAAAGGAAAGCAATATGATTGTAGCTTGTAGGATTGGTTGATTAGGTGCAAGTGACCGCAGAATGACAAGTCAGGGCACCTTGAAATCAGGTACCACTACATTCGTGACATGGTGCAGAGGAGAGCTCGAGTACATCTCCACCGATGAGAAGGTAGTTGATGTTTTTATTAAGTTGTTGCCCAAAGATAGGTTCATATACTTCAAATACAAGTTGGGGCTCATGGAGATTACCCCTCTCGTTGAGAGAGAGTGCTGACATAACTACAACACAAATGGACATTCCCCTGGTAGGGAGAATGGGTCCAAGATGCCTAGAGTGCTCAACAGGAAGGGTTGAGTGAGTGCCTCTTAGAAGAGGGCCCTCATCACACATCAGGAATGGTTGAGTGAGGTCCTTGAGCATCTTGTCCATGATCACACATCGGGAAGGGTGAAGTGAGGTCCTAGACCCTGATTACACACCGAGTAGGGTGGAGTGAAGTCCTTTCAACATCTAGACCTGATCACTGACCAAGAAGGGGTTGAGTGAAGTCTTGGCCCAGAGTGCTCACAAGGAAGGGTGAGTGAGTGCTTGTTAGTTGAGGGTCTCAACGTTTTGGCCTAGGAAGAGGCCATGGGATTTGAGGTCCAATCACTTTGGAGGAATGAGTCTTGATACGCTGGTGATATTGCCATGGATTTGGTACCGCCCCAGATATGGCCACTAGTGGATGTTGATGGTGATGATGATGCTAATGTCAGAGATGCCTACTAGTTGACAATGATAGTGTCAGAGATTCCAACTAATGATTGATAACAAGATGATGTTGATGATGTCAGAGATGCTAACAAGGCTAATGACGATTTGTTACAACCTTTTCATAGAGAAATTATGTCAACATGAGAACATCTAGATGGTCATTATGAATACCTCCCTAGTTAAGAGGGAGTGTTGATTTTTGTAACTATGGTTGGTCTTCATAATGTATGTTTGAGTCATTATGAATTTGTAAAGCATATTTTAAATGCCAAGAGAGAAAAGAAAAAAAAAATTGTTGAAGTCCCATTATGACTTTCAGAAAGAAGAAATTTTAAAATTTTAAATCAAAGTTTTGGCTCCAAAATATAAGGTCGGTCTCCTCCTAGTCAAGTTGACCTTCTCAAATGTTCTAGTTGGCTCCATGAGTTCAAGTCAGCCCTCCTAATAGCTCAGGTCGACTCCAATGTAGAGGCACCCATTTGGCCTCATGAAATGATATATAAAGACACCTCTTCATTCCTCCAAAATGCCAAGAAAGTCACACATCTTCTGAGGAAAAATTCGGATGGTCTGAGGCAACGAGTAGCATATTTGTGGCAGGGATTTTCGCATATCTAAAGCAGCAGGTTGGCCAACAAAGGAAGTTCTCGTATGTGAGGATAAGGTTTGGTTTAAGGCAACGATTTAGGAGAAAGGCTCCCATCTTCTGAGGTGATGATAAATGGTTTGAGGAAGCGAGGTTAGGTCTTCTAAGGCAGTGTATATACTTCTTCTGAAGCAACCTATGGCATAATTTATCTGAGGCACTGTATGTCATATATTTGAGGCTAGCAAAGCTCCTTTGAACCCTGTGAGATTCATTTGATCCCAGCAAAGATTATCTAAGGTATATCAAGGAAAACAACGAGGTGTGAATGAGGCAAACCAACAAGAGTAAAGAAAGCATATCTGAGGCACATATTGATGATCATCTTGATGGGAAATCTATGACTTGACTAGGAGGAGGGGCCATGGACCAAGTCTGACCTAGTCGTTGACTTAGATGTATCTCAATTGAATTAAATAATTCTCTATTGAAAGGGTTGCTGGTTTTTTCGCAGGGCAAATTTCTTATGTTCTTGTGTATTTTTGTCTCTTTATATTCTTATTGCACTAATGTGTTATGTGGTGGATGTCTTTCTATGTAATTATTGAATGATGGAATGTATCTAAGAATTAAAACGATCAAAGATAATTACCAGTATGAAAGACCATGTAAAAATCAACACAAAACACGTGTGACCACAGACCGCACGTTGACAAGCATTGACTGCAAATTTTTGAGTTGACTTTTGATAGGTTTGACCAGCGTTTACCAATAGCGTTTTTGACCAGGGTTTACTAAAAATTTGACTTGTAATGCTAGCACAGATTTCTAAACAAATTCTAATTTGTAAACCTTGGTGAAAAGACAATTTCTCCTTGAGAAAAGATCGTTGGGTTTTAACCCAGATTAGGTTTCCCAGGGTACAAATATTGTGTCTATTGTGCATGGCTATCTTTCTATGATCTTTATAGTTTCTGGTGCATTTACAGTTGACATCTTCTAGGTGTAATATTTCAATGATAACAATGACATGAAAATTTTGTTTGAAAATTCATTAGGAAGTAATTATCAGATCAGAAAATTGTATTCTACTGCACATGCTATAGAATTTTGACAATGACTAGGTAAAGGGGAGCATATCCCAGGGCTTAGATGTGCCCTTTTTCACAATAGAGATTTAGTCATTCAAAACTCTCCATTACATTGTTTCTTTTGGGCATGTTATTATGAAATATAATTTGTCGGGCACAATGAGTTTTTATCTCCCCTTAGGATGATCCCAGGTTAGGGATGGAAACATTGAGAAACAATAAATTAAACAGAGCTCTCTGTTCTATCTGATGATAATTTACTTGTGTGAAACAAAATGAATAATATAAAGAAACCCTAACATAATAGATGCAACAGCCTTCATGGTAACATACAATATATGAAACCACATAATATTAAACAGAGTATTGGATTGACTTATGAATACAAAATGAAATGCTAATCTAAGATTCTAAACTAGACTACAATCGAAAGATAAGAATATAAGAATATGGCTGCTTGGCAGTTTCCCTTTCTCTGGCAAACTGTTTAAATATCATTTTATATGGCTATCTACTCGCTTCTTTGTTTCCTTGTACATGTTCACATTTCACCATCCCCTTTGGTGCCAGTTGTCTATCTCCTTGCCATTCATCTTCCCTTCCCCAAGGACCTTTTCTATTTTAGAGTTTGGTTAGTTTCAAATTTTATTTTCGTTGTCTTGATTCATAGAGGGACAACGGAAAAATCTTTATGGTCGCCAATTCTTCATCTTAAAGTGCAGAGAATTGGTAGAGTTGTCAAATAAAAAAACCCATTCTTTATCAATTGTTTTAAGTGTCCGTAGAGCTTATCAGCTTATCAAAATGGCTTTGCTCAAGTAGCCTTATACCAGTATGCATTTCTAATGGGAACGTTTACTAATCATCCTCTTTATTAATTTTTTCCAACGAATAAATGAGAAGCTCGCATAAATAAAATACAGATTTCCACTAAACCTTTTGCGTAAGAAAAGTAACTATAACATATAGTCTGAATGCATTGCACAATGGCATGGATGCTCTTTCCATGAACAACACCTACTAATTTTTCAATAAGCATGATTATGGATTAATCCAAGTAGAAAAATATACATACAGGGTTCTCCTTCTAATAAATTAACAATAAAGAAAGAAAAATATACAATGCAATACATTTTGCAATGCATAAAACACACCAACATTTGAAAAGTTTACTGCAAGAGCTAGATTTTTCTAATCTTGCAAGAAAGGAAGCCTGGCAACAGTAGTGCCGGCTGTTATTTTACGGACATTAACATCTTTTACTGGTTTCTGTTGCACTTCTGTTGCATTTAAATCTGAAGTAGTGCTCTCTTTAATGCTTGCATGCAATGGAAGTATTCGCAATCTCTTATTTAACTCTGCTCCCACTTTTTCTGCAACTAATTTGTACCCTTCAACAACTGTCATCTGAAGAGCTAAAATTTCTGAAGACCTTGGAAGGAGCTCTACAGGCTGCCCCTTGGGAATTACAATTTGTTCAATTGCTAGTCTGGCCTCCTGAAGAAACAAAAGCAAGTTAGAAATCAACTTGAGAATAAGCTTGTTGAAGCCTAAATTTTGCTTTATAGCAGATGGAGCTTGACATTTAATCAGAGAGTATGCAGTCCTACTACATGTTGAAATATTTAAGCGCAAACATATATTAGTCCTCCATTTGCAATACCTAGGTGCACTCCAATGTTAGCATTGGGGACTGTATTGTGAATACATGATATATGGTAAAATGAGACATCAAGAAAAATAAGGCCTTTGTTAACCACGTGCATGTACAGTTCACTGTTGGCATTGGGGCCTGTAGGTGCTTGCATGTGGTGATTCCATGGGGCCCAAAAAGAAAATATTCCATTTGATAACATCATTATGGAAAACTGGTTTGTCCAGAAAACCATGATGCAACAATAACTTAACAATGGTCACAGTACAAGTCATATATGATAGAGCAAACAAGTGAGGCCAAAGCACATCTTAAAACACGCATTGGTAAACGCCAATATGCATGGCTCATAATATAATTTTTATTAAAACTTTCACTCTCTTTCTTATTATTGCACACGGTGGGAAAAGTAGATATATACAACAAATATTGGCGCACAACATATGCAACTTTTAAGTGTGAAAAGCAGAAGGAAATCTACCATTACAATGGTGATGGAAAAGTTTAATAAAACTCTCTATGCTGCAAAACAAGCATGAGAAATGATTAGTTGATCTGTCTTACAGATGATCTCTCTCACTATCTAAAAATAACTGAAATTTAATACAGCATATTTAATACATGATCATGAATAGCATCGACCTTTAAAATCAGTATCAAACATGTGTATGTACCAAACCTTTTCATGTGGATCATGGCTACTTGGTTTACTAGTGTACTAATAAAAAATGAGATATTCTGATTACCTCTGGCTCTTTTTTCTCTACCCTCCATTTATATTCACAAGCTCCTGGCTTCCAAAGATTGCATATACTGGGAAATGATTTTTATTCTTTTCATGTGAAACTTAAAAACCTTATATTTTCCTTAACCTGAAATTTTTCCTTCTCAAATATTGATAAAATAATCGTAGGTTTCCTTGAAAGAAGGAAAGGTTCACATTGGCATTCTGTACATGATTCATTCAATATATAAACAATCAACAAGTGTTAAACACTCCACCATGCTGATAAACTTCTAGTGAGCTGATACACCAAATTGGTCCAAGAGGAAACAAATTATTCATTCAATTGCTTGCCAAGCATCTTGCAATTCTAAGGTGACAAAATCACTGATCAAAAAATTAAAAAGCATCTCATGGAGTATTGCTTTTCTTCCCCTTGACTAATGCTATACCCAAGAACATCAAAGAATCCTCACTTGCACATGTCAAAGCCTTCTTAAACATATTCAGTAGACTGCAAGACAGCTTGCCTTGCATCTATATCGTAAAAGAAAAGTTTGACTAATTGATATACACTCATCTTTAATGATATATAATGTGATATTTAAAATCTCTGCCACTTAACTGCCTAAATCATATATCTCACAAATACTATGTACGGCAACATGCTACAAGCCAAGCCATTGATGCACTTCTTTACAGGAACACACACACACACAGATTATACACTCATCTTTAATGATATATATAGTGTGATATTTAAAATCTCTGCCACTTAACCGCTTAAATCATATTTCTCACAAATACTATGTACGACAACATGCTACAAGCCATTGATGCACTTCTTTACAGGAAAACACACACACACAGATTGTACACTCATCTTTAATGATATATAATGTGATATTTAAAATCTCTGCCACTTAACTGCCTAAATCATATTTCTCACAAATACTATGTATGGCACCATGCTACAAGTCATTGATGCACTTCTTTACAGGAAGACACACACACACACATATATAACCAGATCTTGAGGCAAGTAAAGAAGTAAACAAGCCAGTAAAAAGTTTTATGTGTACAACTCTAATGTTATATAATGTGATATTTAAAATATTGGCCACTTAACTGCCTAAATCATCTTTCTCACAAAGTCAACATCGAGGATTAACTCCAATTGTAAATTGACAGATATATCAATCACAAATAAGTACAAAATCACCGTTCAAGCCAACATTGCACAGAATGGGGACGTTTCTTGGAAGTGGGGACGCGGAAATTTCATTTCCCAAAAATCTAGGAAGCAAAGTGTCTTGAAAGCATCTACTATATATACATATATTATATATTTTTTTGCATTTATATTCAAAAATGTTGACTTTTGGGTAGCATCATATGTGCTTTAACTCTGAAATTTTGTGGAGGAGCTAGGACACATGAGATCTCCAAGACCCATAAATTGTTTGGAGAAATTCCACCTGGATTGTATTTTATTAAGATAATTAATATTTTTAATGGGGTTCCTAAGTCTAAACTTAGGAAAAAAATATTAATGGATATTAATGAAAATATGGGTCAGAAGTTTCTAAGAGGCGAGGATCAAGTCTAATTTAATCTTAGTCGTTGATTAGAGACTTAATCTCGGCCATTGATTTCTCAACAGGGAAAGTATAAATGGAGGCTTGGAGTCAGTTGGAGAGAACACACAGGGAGATTGAGGAAATCGATTTTCTGAGGTGAGAAGTTCTCAGGAAGAAAATCGATTGGGGAGATCTTGCAGCTGAGGGGCAGTGATAGTTCGGGAATACAGACAGAGAGGCAGATAGACACTTGTGGAGGCAGCGCATGTTAGGTCCCTATAATATTAGTGTATTCCCTTATTATTATTGTCATTGTAGCCCCTTATTGTTATTATTGTGCCCCATAAAAGCCCACTATTGTTATTGTTGTGCCCTTACATTATTATTGTTATGTCGGCTCTAATTATATTGTGACCCCTTAGACTCCTATATATAGAAAGGAGGTCTTGTCATTTGTATCATCCAAAAATTGTTCATTTGTGTAATGTAAAAGAGGTTGCCCCCTCGAAGAGGTTGATTTTGAAGTCGTTGATCTATCTTTTCTTCTATTTTGTGAGCTGGTTGCATAACAATTGGTATCAGAGCTTTGGATTCTAGGGTTTCGCTGCTTCAAATAGGTCATCGTGGAATTTTCGCTATAAATTTTTTTTTACAACGTTTTAGAAGCTAAAATTAAAACCCATTTGAGCCAAAATATTGATGAACCTTGGGTACGAATTTCAGATCTTGTCTCACTATATTTTCGGAGATATGATCCAAGGAAGTTAGGGTTTTTGCAGGCTCCCGAATTATATCTCAAATAGGTGACCTAGGGAAAATCGTCATAACTTTCTCTCTGAGCATCAGATTGAAATTTCGTAAAAAGGTACAGAAAGAGGACGGACTGTAGTTTTCTGTGTATCGTTTTCAGGTCTGAAGGTCGAAACAGTGACACGTGGCACTTCGTACAAGTTTGCTCTACTGAACTAGTCTATAATCATGTCATCGTGGGATATTTGGAATAACTCTTTCTTGGAGAATCCAATCTTGATCAGACTTGCGGGGTTGGAACGAGGACTCAGAGGGCTACCACAGAATGCAATTTCAGACCTTGGAGATCCAAAATTACAGAGATATAACAGATTCAATATCGAGCTCCTACAAAGCGAAAAAATGTGTGTAGTCTTTTTAAAATTTTGCATAAGCTTGGTTTGAAAAATTAGTTTGAAGGAATTCAAAGGACATAGTGAAGCATTATTATCATTAATTGATGCCCCGAAGACATAAAATGGAAAAACCTACTAAGCAACCTGAAAGTTCTACCATGACTCATGAAGAAGAGGAAGAAATGCAACATGATATATCAAAATTACGAGACCAAATGCAACAATTTTCACTGTCACAAAAAGTAACAAAAATTAAGATGGATGGTTTAAAGAAAGGCATAGAAGCTAAGATGAATGGGGTGGAAGCTAAGATGGATGGCATGGAAGCTAAGATGGATGGTATAGAAGCAAAACTTAAAGGCAACATGGAAGATTTGAAGATAGATTTGACAAAGTTGATGTTGATTTTGGGTAGCATCGGATGTGCTCTAGCCTTGAAAATTGGTGGAGAGGCTAAGGCACATGCGATCTCTAAGACCCAAAAATCGTTTGGAGAAATTCCACTCGGATGAAGAGTTATTAAAATAATTAATATTTTTAATGGGTTCCTAAGTCTAAACTTAGGAAAATAAAAACATTAATGTGTATTAATAAAATATGGGTGAGAAAGTTCTAAGTGACGAGGATCAAGCTAGTTCTAATCTTAGCCGTTGATTAGGGACTTAATCTCGGTTGTTGATTCATCAACAGGAAAAATATAAGAGGGGGCTTGAGGGTCAATTGTAGGCACACCAAGTGATCAAAGAATTCAATTTTCTGGGGCAAGGTTTGTTGAAGAAATCGAGTTAGTGATCAAAGTTGCAGTGAGGGGTAGTTCAGCAAGGGATTTTCATCCGAGGCTGAAGAATACATAGCAGAGAGGCAGCGCAGTGCCAGGAGAGACATCGTAGGCCCTAGAAGCGCTGACGCAGAAGCCATAGAGGCTAACGCTAGGCCTCAGAGGCAGCGCTAGGGAGATTTTGTCGGGCAGACTGGGAGAAGATCAGCAAATTCTGAACCGGGAAAGGGTGATGCAGCACCTGGAGGAGTCATGTAGTTCTAGAGCAGTGCTTGGAGCAGCTTTCATTGTCCAGCATAGGGAACAGTTGGAGTCGCTGTGGGGTTTGATAATCTAGTTGCTAATTTGTCGGAATATCTATGTCTGGGTGGAATTACTACTACTAAGGATATTCTCTGTTGGATGAGCCATTTTCGGCACCCTAGTTGTATTCACAAAATCTGCTTAATAATACAAACCCTCTATATGTTGCACCGATTTTCCCGAATTGGGTTTTTCTGGGGACAATTGTCCAAAAATAACGGTGTCCATTGTGTTATTGTCTCAGTTTATTTCAGTGCAGGGTTTGTATATTTGTGAAGGCTGCAATAGTGTTTACTTCGATTTTTATGCAATTAAATAACTTGTTAATGTAAATAACAAGGAGATTGTAAACCAATAATTGCAGTAGGGGTTTATGATGTCTTAGATTCAGGAATTTTCACATGGTATCAGAGCGATTGCAGATCATAGATGACTGAAGACACCAGTCGCGAAATCTGAGAATTTGCAGCAGAGAAGCAGCTGTCCCAAGAGGCAGCGTTGTTCCAGAGCTAAAGAGGCAAGAGGAGAAGTGACGCAGTGCAGAGAGTGTGATGCAAAGGCTCACGCAGTACCTACGTTAGCACTTTGAGCTAGGAGAAGGGCTAGCGCAAAGGCAAAGGAGGGCAGATCAGGCTCACGCAGAGCCACATCATCTTTCTGAGCCAGGAAAGGATTGACACAGTTGGCTGGGAGAAGCAGATTCAGCCCACGCAGAGATTGCATAGAGCCTGAAGGGCTCAGATTCTTCAAGTTGTCGAGGCTAACGGAGTTATGCAGATTTTAATTCGTGGAGCTAGTGGGACGTTTTTTTTGTCGGGGCAGATTAGTGTCTAAGGAGGATGAACCAAGGTAGAGGGAAGCACTACCTCGACATATTTCTAGCCAAGAAATCTAGATCCGGTTTGTAGCAGCAAAGGAGGATTGGAGAGGTGTTAAGTTATGGTATGTTCTATGCTTATAACAGTTTACTTCTTTTCCTTATTATATTCCAAAGATTAGCAATCACACGTACATAAAGTAAAGTGTAGATAGAACATTAAACGATCGACAAAAAACAAGCCAAGACATGAGACACAAGATGTGGCGGCTAGCCAGGGACAAACCCCACAATGTGTGGGGAAACCCTTTGATCAAATCTTCTTTTATCTTCAATAATTCACCAAAGAGAAATAGTACAATAAATCTGATTCATATCAGCAGTAGAAAACCCTAGATCAATAGCATCAGCATTAGCGGCTTCATTATCAAACTAGGGCAGACGATATCTTGCAAACCATTTGCCGGATTGACTTCATTCCACCACCAAAAGTTGCGGCTTTCAGAGGAGGTTCAGATGAACCTACAGTGCAGTTCCAAAGAGGAGATCTTCTAGGCCACGCAGGTCAATCTTTACTTCTGCAGTTGCAGCTTCAGTTTCAACGGTTTCCGGCTTCAAACTAGGGCAGTCGATATCTTGCAAACCGTTCATTGGATTGACTTCATTCCACCACCAAAAGTTGCAGCTTTCAGAGGAGGTTTAGATGAACCTACAACGCAGTTCCAAAGAGGAGATCTTCTAGGCCACGCAAGTCAATCTTTACTTCTGCAGTTGCAACTTCAAATTCAACAGTTTTCGGCTTCACATGTGTGAGAGAGAGACCCATTTCAGTGCAGTAGAGAAGAGACTCATTTCTGCGTAGTAGAGAGAGAGAGAGATGTGATGAGTGAGTCCAAATGAGGAAAAGTCCTCTTATATTTATACACAACGTTGGTGGGTGAATAGATGCGACTGTTGGGCTTCTGAGCCTACATGAGTTGTAGGTTGGCTTGATAATAATTCCATAATCAAAATAAATTCATATCTCCATGAATACTTATCGGAATTGGATGATCTTTATATCAATTCTACACCTCTCGACGAGAGGAATCTAATAAAAATATTATCAGCCATGAATAAGATGACCCACATGAAGTTTTTCCTTGGTTGCCAATTTTAACACTCCCTCTCAACCATGGAGAACTTCATCTGCAATCTGTCTATCGGTCGTTACTATTCATCCATCAAATGCACTGCCCTGTACAGCCTGACCCTTGCCCTACCCTGCTCTATTCTGCCTGTTCTGCTTTGTCTTGTTCTGCCCTGCACTGATCTGTACTGTTTTGCTCTGTTCTGCTCTGCTCTTGCATTGTTCTGTTCTGCTCTGCTTTTGTCCGAATTATGAAGAAGAAGAAATGATCGAGGATGTATCATACTGACTCAAAGTCAGTCTCCGAGTATGTACCACTGGGCCTAGACCAGTCTCAACCAACCCGAAGTCAGCGTCATAGTGAGTACAACTCCATTGGTCCTAGAACAGTATCATCCTCCACTGACTCAAAGTCAGTCTCAGAGTGCGTACCACTGGTCCCAGACCAGTCTCAGCCTACCCGAAGTCAGCTTCATAGTAAGTACCACTCCTACCACTGGTCCCAGACCAGTATCGCAGTCTCAGAGAGTGTACCACTGGTCCCAGACCAGTCTCAACCGACCCGAAGTCAGCGTCATAGTATGTACCACTCTCACTGGTCCCAGACCAGTACTGCACTGACACGAAGTCAGTCTCAGAGTATGTACCACTGGTCCCAGACCAGTCTCAACCAACCCGAAGTCAGCGTCATAGTATGGTACAACTCCTACCACTGGTCCCAGACCAGTATCGCAGTCTCAGAGAGTGTACCACTGGTCCCAGATCAGTCTCAACCGACCCGAAGTCAGCGTCATAGTATGTACCACTCTCACTGGTCCCAGACCAGTACTGCACTGACACGAAGTCAGTCTCGGAGTATGTACCACTGGTCCCAGACCAGTCTCAACCGACCCGAAGTCAGCGTCATAGTATGGTAAAACTCCTACCACTGGTGCCAGACCAGTATCATTGATCCCAGATCAATGAGGTCATCCTAGCGTAGGGAGTATGGTAGATACAACGATGCGTCCATCCGTACTACTATGGTCCCTAACTTCATTTCCCTGCTCATTGATCAGATGAGAGGTACTTCCCATGAGTCCCAAACTGCATGGGTAGGATGCCTCGACAAGAGAACTAATCAATCCTGTCCTCACAGGAGAACACATCAATCCTGCTACAATCGTCGTGGAGAACACATCAATCCAGGCTACCATGGAGAACACATCAATCCAGGCCTCACAGGAGAACTAATCATCCTGCTACACAGGAGAGCGAATCATCCTGTTCCACAAGAGAGCGAATCATCTTGTCCCACAAGAGAGCGAATCATCTTGTTCCAGTGTGCACCACCAGGGAAGGGTGAGTCACCCTGTGGTCATATGTTGCTCCAGTAGGAACCGCAAGCCCTCAGAGCTCCCAGAGCTCAATGTATGCAACATGCAGGACCCTTGTACAAGGGTTTCTTGCCGACTCCAAGTCTTTTGGGAAAATCACAGATTAGATCTTTCCTCGGGGCTTTGACAAGGTGTATCAACCTGTACATCATCTTAATGTGATGGAGCTTCCTTGCTCATCGACTTACCATATCCCAGATGATGTCTATCTGCTGGAGCAATTGACGAATACGGGATTCCTCAATAATCGAATCCCACCTCTGGTTGTTACAGAGAATCACAATGGTATCCAATGTAAATCCAAACAGCTCGCTAAAGAGCTTTCGCAACTAGACTGCCTCACACGAGGTTATGCTAGTAACAATATATCCTGCTTGGCGGTGCTCAAAGCCACCGACTTCTGCTTCCTGCTCATCCAGGATATCGAAGCAGATCCCAAGGTGAAACAGTACCCGGAAGTGCTCTTACGGTCCACCACTTTGCCTGCCCAATCAACATCAGTATATCCAAGTAGTCTCACATCTCCGGCAGTGTATCTTAATCCATGAGAGATTGTGTCCTGAAGACATCTCAGAAGATTCCTGGCATCAATCCAATGAGGCTCAACCAAATATGAGCTCACAATGCTAACTGCAAAACATATGTTCGGACGGAGGTTCACCAAGAACATCAATGTGAATGAGTTTTTGAAACTTAGAGGCATTTCCCAAGTCTAGTCCGACATCACTACCATATAACTTCTAAAAGTTAAGATCCTCGAGGTAGTCACAGGCTTGCAGTCCATCATACCGAATCTTTCCAATATATTTACCACATATTTTCCTTGAGATAGGAAAATTTCCCTTGGCTTTTGCCACACTTCAAGTCCTTGGTCCTTCATTTCAAATTCAGAAGCCATCTCCCTCTTACATTTGTGAATGAGAGGGTTTGCACCTGTTAGAAAGAGGTCATCCACATACAACACCAGTATGAGAGGCTTCTCATCTTCGACCTTAAAGTAAAGGTTAGGATCAGCTTCACTCCTAGTGAATCCCAGCTTCATCAAGTAGCTATCGATCCTCTCATACCATGCTCGGGGTGCTTGCTTCAGCCCATAGAGAGCCTTCTTCAACCTGCATACATGAGATTTTCAATCATAAATCTCAAATCCTTCAGGTTGCTCCACATAGACCTCTTCTTTGATAGAACCATGCAAGAACACGGTCTTAACATCCATCTGATGTAGGTTCCATCCTTGTGAAGCCACAAGGGCTATGATCAAGCGGATGGTCGTATATCTGGCAACAGGTGCAAATATCAGTCTATACCTCCCTTCTGGGATAAACCACGAGCAACAAAATGAACCTTATACTTTTCCATACTTCCATTTGCTGCATGCTTTATCTTGTAAAGCCATTTTGAAGTAACAATTGTCTTGTCCAGTGTCTGGGAACTACTTCCCAGACATCATTCTCCATAATAGACTCATATTCTATGGTCATAGCATCCTTCCATAGTTAATGCTTGATGACATCTGAGAATGATGAAGGTTCATTTTGTATGATCGTGCTCATGATGGTCAGGTATCCTTGATACCTGTTAAGTTTCTTACTTTGATGGAAGGTTCCTCAGGGTGCAGCATGTCCTTCAGCATCATCAAGTATCCCCTAAGCCATGAAGGCCTCTTCCTAGAAGAGGAAGGCTCATGTGGATGAGGATCAATCGGATCCATGGGTTCTTCTACATTAGGCATTAATTCATCATCCTTTTCTTTCGGTTCCTTGGTGTCGGCTTCTTGAGAGCTACTCAAAGTCAGTAGATTGTCCACCTTGCTGAGAGCCATATCTTTGTCAAAGGTGACATCATGACTAATCACGACTTCCCTTTGATCGGTGGTGAACATTTCTTCAGGAGTTTAGGAACCCAATGCTTGATGAGGGCATCGATTTTGTACATATACGGTGGTGATTGGTAAATATATTGGTGGTGATTGAACAAATAGGGGCTAACAGGGTGGTGCAAGTTATCACGGATAATGCACCAGTTTGCAAAGCTGCAGGTTTGATTATTGAGGGGAGGTATGACAACATATTTTGGACACCATGCATTGTCCATAATCTGAATCTGATCTTAGAGGAGATCGACAACAAAGTTTCCTGGATAAAGGAAGTCACAGGGGATGCAAGGGAGATTATCAAATTCATCACCAACCACCACCAGTCTCAGGCCATATTTCGAGAGTACTCCAAATTGGAGTTGTTAAAAGTTGTTGAGACAAGATATGCCTCAAACTTCGTGATGTTGCGCCGCCTTGTTGAGGTTAAGCATGCATTAGTTTCTATGGTGGTGAGTCAACTGTGGATTGAGTGGAGACAAGCAGATTCAGAGCAGGGATCTATGGTGCGTAGATTGTGCCTTGATGAGGATTGGTGGAGCAAGGTAGATTTCTTGCTAAAGTTCACAACCCCTGCATTTGAGCTTCTCCGGAGTGCTGACACTGACCAACCTTTCTTGGGAGAGGTATATGATGGCATGGATTCCATGGTTGAGAAAACTATGGAAATCATTTCGCAGGAGTCTCCACAACTTCTGTTTGTTGATGATCATTTTGCTGGTTTGATCAAGAAAACCATTGTTGACCGGTGGAACAATTTCAATACACCATTGCACACTTTAGCACATGCTTTGAACCCCAAATTTTATGATGACGAGCTTATTGCTAAAAGCAATGGGAAGAGGAAGGCACCCCATAAGGATAGAGAGGTGGCTACTGGGGTGAAAAAAGCACTAATGAGAATGTTTCCTTCTCACCTACATAGGGAGGTAAAGGAGGAATTTGCCAGTTTTGCTGCAGGAATAGATGATTATGCAGATATATCAGCTTTGGAGGAGAGAAGCACCATGAATCTAGTTAGGTGGTGGATTTGTCATGGAGCAAATGGTGTACATTTGCAAAGCCTTGCCATTCGTATTCTTTCACAAGTGGCAAGCTCTTCATCAGCAGAAAGGAATTGGAGCACTTATGGTTTTATTCATTCTGTGAAGCGCAATAGGTTGGGCTCACAGAAAGCAGAGGATCTTGTTTATGTGCACTCCAACCTTCGCCTTGCATCTCGTAGGGGTCCAGAATACAACAGTGGTCCTTCTAAAGAATGGGATGTGGATGCAGAAAATCCTGATTTGGATCTCTCTCTTGCTGCCCTGAATATTGAGGAGGATTCTGGAAGTGGAATTGGTGCATCATCTTCTTCAGCACCACCATCCACTGTTGAGCATTCTGCTGCTTCTATTTTTGATGAGGATTGTTATGATGAGGATTAGTCTTTTGTGACTTGTCTCTATAGTTCTTGCAGCCTTATAGTCTTTATTGTACTTGCAGCCTCATATACTAATATAAATAAAGGCTGATTTTGGATTTTCCAGTTCCTATATTTTTATTTTCATTATGTGATGACTCATGAGTAAATGTGATCATTGTGATGTAAATTTAATCTTAATGTTAAAATGTTTAAGTAAATGTATCATTAATGCTTTATGATTGCAGTCTTGCACATATATATATTAATAATTTTTAAATGTTTTTAATATATATATATATATATATATATATATATATTATTATATATATTCGCGTTTCCCCGTTTCCAAAATTCGGGGAGGTCGCGTTTCGTTTCGCTTCCGCGTTTCGTGTCGCTTCCCCGTTTCCCCGTTTCGTGCAACTTAGTTTCAACCCATAGAAACTTTGGAAGTCTTTGATCATGTAGCATGGCCCGGACAGCTTCCATCATCATGTGGTTCTTCCTTCCCACCACACCATTCTGCTCAGGAGTATGTGGTGTAGTAGTCTCCCTCTTAATGCCAACCTCAGGTATGCCTGAGTAAACCAATTGTAATATATTGGAGGTCTTGCTTTGGCTTGAGGGGAATGGTCCCCTTTTGAGCTTTCCTTTGGCACATCCCAGACATACACCTTCTTTCTCTACTTGGAATTCGGGCATCCTTGTTACCATCTGTCTTACATCGGGTAGAGCTTTGTAATGAAGGTGGGCAAACATCCGATGCCAAAGTTCGGACTAAAGAGTTGTGTCACAAGACATGACACCTAGCGCACTTCCATCGACCTGATATAATGAATCAACACTAAACCCAAGAGTAAAGGCATCTTTAACATTATTTTTCCATATACATACCTTGCCATTGCTGAAGGTTACCTTGTAGCCTCTGTCTTCCATTGCCAAGATAGACACTAGGTTCCTTTTGAGGTCAGGTGCATTTAATACATCCTAGAATTTCTAGCCTTCTTGAATGCTTGTCCTCTTCCTTGATTCCCAGCTCTCCTCTTACCTTTGCTGTTGAATTTGTCATTCCATTGATTGCCATCAGAAGGATTTCAAGTTGCACCACTGCATACTGTACCATGCTTCTCTGATCATGATTATCATCATGCTGCCCATGTCCATGATTTTATCCATCATAATGCTGCTCAAACTAGTGTGCATCATCATCATGCTATCCTATATGTCCATGATCTCATGTTGCCCTTTATGTCCATGATCTCATTCATCATGATGCTCATGATCTCATACATAGTGACTTGCTTTATCGCAAATGTAACATCGTCATTTTCTTCTAGCCTTAGGTCCAGCCTTTCCTTTTGATTTAGTCCTGGAATTATTTCTTTTCTTTGCATGAGAAGAAAAGGCAACAGGAGGACCTTTAGGCATGGGCATTTCTTGCACTTCTTCCCTTGTTTCTTCTTGAATGCATCTAGCCATTAATTCCTCGAAACCAGGAATTACATTATAGTTCAAAAGAGTAGTCCAGTCTATCGTAGATTTCCTTGGAAGTGTCCAGTTCAGAGATGTAGGCCACCAAGTGCTTGTCGATAGAGTCCCGGATGATCTTCTATTGTTTTGACTTCTCCATTTTTTCATTTGTTCCAGGCAGCAGTGGATGCATTTGATGGAGGCTCAACAATATTGCCTCTCACATGATCCAACACTCCTTGATTCTCAAGGGTTAGATCGATAGACATCTTCCATCCGTGATAGTCAGCGTTCTCACGGAGCTTGTCTTCAGCAGGAAAGAGTGTTGAGGACCCCATAGTTCTTTTAGGATAGCCTTGCCAATATTCTCTTCGATGATTGCTCTTGCTCTTGCTCGGTATTTGTCTTCACCTTAGCTCCGATACCATGTTAAGTTATGGTATGTTCTATGCTTATAACAGTTTACTTCTTTTCCTTATTATATTCCAAAGATTAGCAATCACACATACATAAAGTAAAGTGCAGATAGAACATTAAACGATCGACAGAAAACAAGCCAAGACAAGAGACACAAGATGTGGCGGCTAGCCAGGGACAAACCCCACAATGTGTGGGGAAACCCTTTGATCAAATCTTCTTTTATCTTCAATAATTCAGCAGAGAGAAATAGTACAATAAATCTGATTCATATCAACAGTAGCAAACCCTAGATCAATAGCATCAGCATTAGCGGCTTCATTATCAAACTAGGGCAGACGATATCTTGCAAACCGTTCGTCGAATTGACTTCATTCCACCACCAAAAGTTGCGGCTTTCAGAGGAGGTTCAGATGAACCTACAGTGCAGTTCCAAAGAGGAGATCTTCTAGGCCATGCAAGTCAATCTTTACTTCTGCAGTTGCAGCTTCAGTTTCAGCAGTTTCCGGCTTCAAACTAGGGCAGTCGATATCTTGCAAACCGTTCATTGGATTGACTTCATTCCACCACCAAAAGTTGCGGCTTTCAGAGGAGGCTCTGATGAACCTACAACGCAGTTCCAAAGAGGAGATCTTCTAGGCCACGCAAGTCAATCTTTACTTCTGCAGTTGCAGCTTCAAATTCAACAGCTTCCGGCTTCACATGTGTGAGAGAGACCCATTTCAGCGCAGTAGAGAAGAGACTCATTTCTGTGTAGTAGAGAGAAAGAGAGATGTGATGAGATGAGTGAGTCCAAATGAGGAAAAATCCTCTTATATTTATACATAACGTTGGTGGGTGAATAGATGCGATTGTTGGGCTTCTGAGCCTACATGAGTTGTAGGTCAGCTTGATAATAATTCCATAATCAAAATAAATTCATATCTCCATGAATACTTATCGGAATCGGATGATCTTTATATCAATCCTACACCTCTCGATGAGAGGAATCTAATAAAAATATTATCAACCATGAATAAGATGACCCACATGAAGTTTTGCCTTGGTTGCCAATTTTAACAAGAGGAGTGATTCGACAGTTGGCCGGAGGATTTCCGAGAGGGAAATTAGGACTTAGAGGGAGTCTAGAGAAGAGGAGCAGAGATGGCAGTGAATAGATTGAGGGATCAGGACAAATTGGATAGGGCTTCCAATTTTGTCATCTGGAAGGCCAAGATCATGGCAATCCTGGATAAACATCGCATCAAGGACTATGCCTTGAAAGTAGTAGTTGTCCCAGTTGATGCTAATGCAGTTGAGAAGTATGAGGAGGCACAGGTGAAGGCGAAATGCATGATCTTAGACGGAGTCAAGGAACATGTCATACCACATATTTACTGAGAATGAAACAACAAAAGAGATGTGGGACACCCTTACCACCTTATCCCAGGGATCTTCCGTGCAGCGGGAGATGTTATTGGAGAATCAGCGGAGGTCATATCAGATGCAAAAAGTAGACAAGATAGATCCCTTCCTTCTCAGATTGCAGGGGATTTGCGACCAGCTTACTTCCGTCGGGTCTACTCTAGATCCCGAATTCTTAGTGAGGACTGCCCTGAATACAATATTCGAGGAGTGTGAGATGTTTGTCCAAATCATTCTGGGCAGAGCAACTCTCCCCAGTTGGGAGGAGATGTGGGCAGCTCTTCGACAGGAAGAGCTCAGGAGATTGACCAAGGCGAGGAGTAGTGGTAAGGGAGTTCGAATCAAGAAAGAGGAGGAGGAGGATGCAGCTCTCTTGTCAGCAGGAAAAAAGGGGCTACAAAAGAGGAAGAAGAAAGACATCTCTAAGGTCAAGTGCTTCAACCGTGGGGAGCTGGGACATTATGCCTCTTAGTGCCCCAGGAAAAAAGGCAAGGGAGAAGCTTCCGACTCAAAGGTTGCTCTAGCAAAGGTAGAGAAGGATGTCGAGACTGTTGATGATTGTGCCATGAGTGCTCATGCGCCTCTAGAGAAGAGGTGGGGTGATCTGGAGTTGTAGTCGTGAGGACTACATACAGGGGCATGATCCTTGAGGTACCCAAACTCTTGGATCACATCCAGCTACGAGAGCCCTTAAAGATAGTAGCATGATAACAGGTGTCGAGTGGAGCAAGGTGTGATGGAGTGACAAGGCAGTGCTAGAGTGCAAAAGTCTGTGGCAGCGCAGTGGAGGTTGCAGCAGTGCGAGAGGCACAAAAGAGGTTGTAGCAACGCAGTGGTAGCAGAGGGAGCATAGGATAGCAGCAGAGGTGGCTTCAGCATCACGAGGCTTCCAGACTGACCAGGATGTCAGTGTTTGGGTGAAGTCAGTTACTTACTTCTCAGTAATTGAGTTGCAGTGTAGCAGTTAGCAGTGGCAGTGCTATGGGCAACATGATGCAACATGTTGAGAGGGAGCTGCAGTACAGATGTAGCAATGGCAATGGTAGTGTTATGGGCAGCAGTGCAGTGGATGTGGGGCAACAGGCCAAGCATCAGCACAAAGGATCGATGCAGAGGATTAGTGTGATGCTTCTATGGTGAAGCACTCCTAGAGCACATTCCTCGCTAAGAAGGAGTGTTGATTTTGGGTAGCATCGGATGTGCTCTAGCCTTGAAAATTGATGGAGAGGCTAAGACACATGAGATCTCCAAGACCCAGAAATCATTTGGAGAAATTCCACCCGGATAAAGAGTTATTAAAATAATTAATATTTTTAATAGGTTCCTAAGTCTAAACTTAGGAAAATAAAAATATGAATATGTATTAATAAAATATGGGTGAGAAAGTTCTAAGTGATGAGGAACTAAGATTTAATCTCGGTCGTTGACTCGTCAACAGGAAAAGTATAAGAGGAGGTTTGAAGATCAATTGAAGACACACCAAGTGATCAAAGAATTCGATTTTCCGGGGTGAGGTTTGCTGAGGAAATCGAGTTAGTGATCAGAGTTGCAGTGAGAGGCAGTTCAGCAAGGGATTTTCATTCGAGGCTGAAGAATACATAGCAGAGAGGCAGCGCAATGTTGGGAGATATAGCGCAGACCCTTAAAGGGCTAGGGCAGAGGTCGAAGAGCTGACGCAGAAGCCATAGAGGCTGATGTTGGGCCTCAGACGCAGCGCTGGGGAGATTCTGTCGGGCAGACTAGGAGAATATCAACAGATTCTGAGCCAGGAAAGGGTGACGCAACTCCTGCAGGAGTGATGTAGTTCCAGAGCAATGCTTGGAGCAATTTTTGTTGTCCAGCATAGGGAACAGTCGGAGTCATTGTGGGGTTTGATCATCCAGTTATTGATTTGCTAGAATATCTGTCTCTAGATAGAAGTACTACTGCCAAGGATATTCTCTGTTGCGTGACCAATTTTGGGCACCCTAGTTGTATTCACGAAATATGCTTAATAATACAAACCCTCTATATGTTGCACCGGTTTTCCCGAATTGGGTTTTTCCGGGGACAACTGTCCAAAAATAACGGTGTCCCATGTGTTATTGTCTCAGTTTATTTCAGTGCATGGTCTGTATAGTTGTGAAGGCTACAATAGTGTTTACTTTGATTTTTATGCAATTAAATAACTTGTAATGTAAATAACAAGTAGGATATTGTAAACCAATAATTGCAGTAAGCGTTTCTGATGTGTTAGATTCATGAATTTGTTGAAGTTTATAAGTTTACTAGTTAGAAACCCTTCATGCACTTTTTCTAATTTATTCCTACCTACTTGTTATTTTTCTTTAACAAGTTATTTAAAGAGTAAATAATGAAAATAAACACCAGTGCATGCTCAACATATTACAGATCCGCAACTAAAAGAAACAAGAACAAACACACCACATGACACCATTATTTTTGGACTAATGTCCCTGGAAAAACCCAATGTGGGAAAACCGGTGTAGCTATCTGAGGGTTTTCTTATTAAGCAATATCGGAGTACAATCTGGGTGCCGAAACTGGCCTACCCAATAGAGAATTTCCTTAGCAGTAATACCTCTCTATTTCAGACAAATCTACTGGCTGAAACCCTGGATGATCCTTTTGGTAGCTACTCAACACCAATCTGCCCTTGAAACCCTAGCTTCTGCCCAATCTGGACTACATCAGCCTCTCCTAGCCCAGCGCTAGCCTTGCATCAGCCCCAGGAGGCCCTGTGTCAGCTCTCTGAGCCTCTGCGTCAGCTACGCTGGCCCCTCTGGTGCTCTGCATAGCACTTAGCTGCCTCTGCGTGAGCACTAGCTGCTCCTGCGTCTCTCTCTTTGGCTGCTCTGCTGCTATCCTGGCACTATCTCTGCCTCTCTGTCTCTCTGTACTCAATGCCCCTCAGCTGCTCTCCCGATCACTGATTCTATCTCTCTTAGCAAACCCCGCTCTAGAGAATAGAATGACTGATCACTCTAGTGTGTTCTCCAAGTGACCCTCAAGCCTCCTCTTATACTTTTCCTGTTGACATCTCAATGGCCGAGATTAAGTCCCTAATCAACGGCTAAGATTAGATCTGGCTTGATCCATGTCTTTTGGACCATTCTAACACAGATTCATATTAATACCCATTAATATTTTATTTTCCCTAAGTTTAGACTTAGGGACTCCATTAAAAATATTAATTATTTTAATATCTCTTGATCTGTTTAGAATTTGCCCAAAGCCTTTCTAGGTATTGGAAATCTCATGTGCCCCAACCTCTCCACCAAATTTCGTGGCTAGAGCACATCCGATGCTACCCCAAATCAACACTCCCTCTTAGCGAGGACTGTGCTCTAGCAATACTCCTCACTGAATACTACTCTGATCATCCGACATCGGTACCTGTGTTGATGCTAGGGTTCCTGTCGAACATCCTCTGCACTATTGCCTCCTGCACTGCTGCCCATGGTTCTGCCACTACCACTGCTGCATCTGTACGACAGCTCCCTCTGCATCTGTGCTATTGCTGATCCTTTCTCCCAACACTGCATCCGCATTGCACCTCTTCTCATCAAGTTGCATCGTGTTGCTCACTGCTGCACTGCAACTCAGTTATTGAGAAGTAAGTAACTGATCTCCCAACTGACCTCCCTGTTGGGCTGGAGACACCCACTGATGCTGAAGCTCCCTCTACCGCTGACAAGTGCTCCTTCTCTGACCTCTACGCTGATGAGCCCCAAAAATGGATAATTATTTGGGCTCATTCAACCTCCTAATTCGACTTAATCCAACATTCTCATTAGTTTATTGCATGTTTTTTATTATATTTATGCTAATAGAGTGAATTTGGTTAGTCATTATGCCAACAAGTCTAATGGGTGCTTTGTGTAGCCTTTTTGGTCAATTTGGAGACAAAATTGAAGGTCTTAATGAGCACTTGGCAGCCAAATTCGTGGGAGAACAAGGGAGAGGATTTGTAGGAAGGTGTCCCCTTCATTTATGGGCCCTTACCTCGAATTCTCCACCATCAGCTCGGAGTTCAAAGGCCACCAAATCAATTAGCACAAGGGCAGCCAAGCAAGTCAAGTAGGACTGCTGTTAACTACAAGTTTTGGGCAGCCGAGTCCCTAAAGTTTAGGAGGACTGTTGGGTCCTCAATTTGTATAAATAAGAAGGCTTAGGGCCTCATTTTGGTTAGCTGGTAGTTAGTCATTTCATAGTCTTGTTGTAGTCATTTTGTAGTTCGATTTTTAGGCAATAGATTAGTTTTGCTGTCAGCTCATTTTCAAGTTCTCCTTGTGGACAGTTTTGATGTAACTCTTCATTTCTTGATCAATAAAGATGAATCCAGCTTTGCACCAGCTCTAAATCTCTCTTAGGAGGCTGTAGCTCTTGGGGTTGGGCCCATCTCAAGCGCCTAGTACCTCCTTTGTTTACTTTCATGTGTCTTTGCTGCATTCTTAGAATAAAATCTACTATTTAGATCTAAATCTTGTTTTGTTATTTAGTTTGTTTTTCGATGAGTAAAATGGCTTTTCATGCTCAGATTTAGTTGATAGGTTGTTAACAGAAAAAGCTTCAAGAAAAGGGCCAACAAACATCTGTGGTTTCACCTCTCCCTCAGTGGGATCAGGAGCTGTGACTAGGATGACTTTGCTGCCCACAAAAACACTGACTTTGCTTTGCCATGCAATCATTAGTGTTTGGTTTTCATTTGCAGAAGTTGGTTACATGTTCAGATCTTTGAATGCTTCATTGCATAGTTAATATACATGGTTTCCTTGCAAATAAAGCTGCTTTCCATTCTTGTTACTGTTAGCTAGATCATATTAGGGTAGCATAACTAGATCTTTGTTTTCTTGCATGTCTTTGTTGGTTCAGTTGGAAACACAAATTGCAGAGCACCTGTACCACTTCTTTGTCTACCCAGAATCCCTCAAACCCATCTTCTCCATCTCCTAACTTGGTTTCTTGCCTCACGTTTCCATACTGCCCTCATAACCCTACCTTTTGTGCAGCATTACTTCAGTCTTCTTGGAACAAGTCCAGCCATCCCCACCTTCTCCTCAACTCCATCCATCAGTCCTTGGGTCATTTCAGGCCCCTACCCTACCTCCCTATCCATTCATGCACCTTACCTCACTCACCCATCCTCCAAAATCCAATTTTTAAACATCCTGTAGAAAAATTACAGAACATCCTGTAGAAATCCTAAACATCCTGTAGAACCCCTGCAGACTTCCTGTAGAAGCTCACGAATGAGGTTTCTTGATAGCCAAACTCTGTAAAACTCTCTGGAAGGGTGTTAGGGACTCCTTAGACCCTCTCTGAACCTTCCCGACTTCTTCCAAGCATTTCTCCTCCTTGATCCACCTCTGCACAGTCAAAAATAGTTAAAAGCACATGCATGATAACTCCAACAACTTAATCAAAAATACAAAAAGATGTTTTCTTTAGATAGAGGTAGTCTAGACACATGTATTTTACCTTCATAGAAGTAATGGCATCTCTTCAGTAGTTTGCATGCTCTCCTTTCCGTCAGTAGGACTAGCTGGTAGAATTAGGGTTTGCTAGGGTTTGCATTTCTTTTTGGCTTTCAGTTTCTTTTTGCAATTAGATTAGCTTCCTTCGAGTTAGCTTTCATCCATCAATTAAAAAGCTTGTTCTACGAGCTCATAGAAGTTGGCTTAAGCCCCTAGCGGACTTGTGCCAGCGGACGAAGTGACAGCTGCGGCAAGAGCTAGTACTTGTGCATACAGCACTGTCGCTTCCAAGTTTGTTACGAACTACCGGGTTGATAAAATTAAAGAAGGGAGTTCCAGGAGTTGTAGCATTATTGCTACAATACTAGAGCCCACCAACGCCGCTGCAACAACTCCCTGCATCTCGCACCGTTGCACACCTCTCTATGCCTTCCTGCATTGGTGCAACACTCCTGTGTCTCTCGCACTATTGCAACCTGCTAGCTCTGCGCTATCTCGGGGCTCCTGCACTGTAGCTTTCTCTGCCGTTTCATCCGCATCCATCTCTACCCACTCAGCCAGTCCTGCTACTCCTCGTCGGGGCTCCTGTAGCAAAGTCTAATCCAAGAGGCTGGGTACCTCGAGGATCCTACCCCTCATCGCCTATAGTCCACCTGACTACAACTCGATGTCTCCCCACTTCCGCTCAAAACTTCCTTCTCTGCCCGTGCTAGCACTACCTTAGTCTCGAAAGACTCTCCCTTACTCTTCTTCCTTGGACACTGAGTCGCACAATGACCCAGCTCCCCACAGTGGAAGCACTTGATCTTGGAGAGATCTTTCGTCTTCCGCTTCTCCTGCTTTCCCTCAGATGCTAGGGCCACATCTTCCTCCTCCTCCTTGACTTTGATCCCCTTGCTGTTGCTACCCATCTTCAACTGCCGTCTGATCTCTTCCTGGTGAAGAGCTACCCACATCTCGTCCCAAGGTGGAAGTGTCCCTCTGCCCAATATACTCTGGACAAATACTTCCCATTCTTTTGAGAAAGCATTCAGGGTTGTCCTCACCATCAGCTCCTAATCCAGCATGGTTTTTATAGCAGTCAACTGATCTCGGATATCATTCAGTCCTCCGAGGAAGGTATCAATTGGTTCTCCCTTCTTCATCTGATACAACCTCAACTGATTCTCAAGTAGCATTCTTCTTTGCACAGAAGTATGTTGGTACAATTTCTTGAGGGCCTCCCACATCTCATATGTTGTTTCCTTCTCGGCAATGTGTGGAACTACATGGTCCTTGACCCCATCAAGGATGATGCTCTTGGCCCTCGCCATTGCCTCCTCGTACTTATCGTTATTATTGGGGTCGACTGGGATAGCTATAACCTTCAAGGCGAAGTTCTTGACACGATTCCTGTCAAGCACTGATAAGATTTTGGCCTTCCAGACTGCGAAGTTCGATGCTCCATACAGTCTATCCTGGTCTCTTACCCCGTGTAGTGCCATGATGCTGCTCTACTTCCCTCCTCGAAGTTCTCTGTTTGACTCCTCTGAGTCTCTACTTCCCGTCTGGAAGTTTTCTTCTAAACTCCCTCCGAGTCCTGATTTCCCTCCTGGAAATCCTTCTGTCGCTTGTCGAGATGTTCCCTACTCTGATCAACTTGTGCAGCTGCACTTTTGATCTGGGTTCCTCAGCTAGAAACCCTCGGTAACAACTCCTTTGGCCTCACTATGTTAGGTACTGTTCTGACTACAGTACCTCACCAACTCCACTTTGCAATATTCCTACAGCCTTCTAGACCCCAACAACTGCCTCTTTGTGACCTGGGTCAGTCCCTCTCTGCCTCACGTTGTCTCTGCGTCAGCAACGCTGGCCTCTCTAAGGCTCTGCACAACTCCCGACTTCTTCTGCGTGGCTCTGGATGGCTCTACGTCACACTTCTTAGCTTCTGCGCTGCTAGAAACAACTTTTGTCACCTCGGGACAGCTATTTTCTTCTGCTATCGCTCCGCTCGGTTGATGTCTCTTAGTCCTCCTGTGATCTGCAATCACCCTCTGATACCATGTTGAAGTTTCTAAGTTTACTACTTAGAAACCCTTCATGCACTTTTTCTGATTTATTCCTACCTACTTGTTATTTTTTTTTAACAAGTTATTTACAAAGTAAATACTAAAAATAAACACCAGTGCATGCTCAACATATTACAGATTCGCATCTAAAAGAAACAAGAACAAACACACCACATGACACCATTATTTTTGGACTAATGTCCCTGGAAAAACCCAATGTGGGAAAAATGGTGCAGCTATCTGAGGGTTTTCTTATTAAGCAATATCAGAGTACAATCTGGGCGCCGAAACTGGCCTACCCAACAAAGAATTTCCTTAGCAGTAATACCTTTCTGTTTTAGACAAATCTACTGGCTAAAACCTCGGATAACCCTTTTGGCAGCTACTCAGCACCAATCTGCCCCTAAAACCCCAGCGTCTGCCCAATCTAGACTACGTTAGCCTCTCCTAGCCCAACGCTGGCCTTACGTCAGCCTATCTTGGCCTGTGTCAGCCCTGGAGGCCCTGCGTCAGTTCTTTGAGCCTCTACGTCAACTACACTGGCCCCTCCGGTGCTCTACGCAACACTTGGCTACCTCTGCGTGGCCCTGCGTGAGAACTGGTTGCTCCTGCGTCTCTCTCTCTAGCTACTCTGCTGCTTTCCCAGCACTATCTCTGCCTCTCTGTCTCTCTATACTCAATGCCCCTTAGCTGCTCTCCCGATCACTAATTCTATCTCTCTTAGCAAACCCCGCTCTAGATAATAGAATGATTAATCACTCTGGTGTGTTCTCCAAGTGACCCTCAAGACTTCTCTTATACTTTTCCTGGCGACATCTCAACAGTCGAGATTAAGTCCCTAATCAATGGCTAAGATTAGATCTGGCTTGATCCACATCTTTTGGACCATTGTAACACAGATTCATATTAATACCCATTAATATTTTATTTTCCCTAAGCTTAGACTTAGAGACTCCATTAAAAATATTAATTATTTTAATATCCCCTTATCTGTTTAGAATCTGCCTAAGCCCTTTTTGGCTATTGGAGATCTCATGTGCCCCAACCTCTCCACCAAATTTCGTGGCTAGAGCACATCCAATGCTACCCCAAATCAACAAAATTTTCACATGGTATCAGAGCAATTACAAATCATTGATCACTGAAGACACCAATCGAGAAATCTGAGAATTTGCAGCAGAGAAGTAGCTGTCTCGAGAGGCAGCGCTGTTCCAAAGCTGAAGAAGCAAGAGGAGAAGTGACACAGTGCAAAGAGTGTGATGCAGAGGCTCACGCAGTACCTGCGTCAACACTATGAACCAGGAGAAGGGCCAGCGTAGAGGCATAGGAGGGCAGATCAGGCTCACGCAGAGCCATATCATCTTTGTGAGCCAGGAAAGGATTGACGCAGTTGGCTGGAAGATGCAGATACAGCCCATGCAGATATTGCGCAGAGCTTGAAGGGCTCAGATTCTTCGAGTTACCGGGACTAAGGGAGCTGCGTAGATTTTGATTTGTGGAGCTGGTGGAACACTGTTTCTGTCGGAGTAGATCAGTGTCTAAGGAAGCTGAACCAAGGTTGAGGGAAGCACTACCTTGACAGATTTCTAGCCAATAAATCTAGATCCGAGTTGCAGCGGCAAAGGAGAATTGGAGAGGAGTGATTTGACAGTTGGCCGGAGGATTTCCGAGAGGGAAATCAGGACTCAGAGGGAGTCTAGAGAAGAGGAGCAGAGATGGCAGTGAATGGATTGAGGGATCAGGACAAATTGGACGGGGCTTCCAATTTTGTCATTTGGAAGGCCAGGATCCTGGCAATCCTGGATAAACATCGCATCAAGGACTATGCCTTGAAAGTAGTAGGTGCCCCAGTTGACACTAATGCAGTTGAGAAGTATGAGGAGGCCCAAGTGAAGGTGAAATGCATGATCCTAGACGGGGTCAAGAATCATGTCATGCCACATATTGCTGAGAAGAAAACAACAAATGAGATGTGGGACACCCTAACCACCTTATGCCAGGGATCTTCCATGTAGCAGAAGATGTTATTGGAGAATCAACAGAGGTCATATCAGATGCAGAAAGGAGAGGAGATAGATACCTTCCTTCTCAGATTACAGGGGATTCGCGACCAGCTTACTTTTGTGGTGTCTACTCTAGATCCCAAGTTCTTAGTCAGGACTGTCCTGAATGCAATATCCGAGGAGTGGGAGACGTTTGTCCAAAGCATTCTGGGCAGAGCAACTCTCCCCAATTGGGAGGAGATGTGGGCAGCTCTTCGACAGGAAGAGCTCAGGAGATTGACCAAGGCAGGGAGTAGTGGTAAGGGAGTTCGAATCAAGGAGGAGGAGGAGGAGGATGCAGCTCTCGCATCAGCGGGACAAAAGGGGCTACAAAAGAGGTAGAAGAAAGACATCTCCAGGGTCAAGTGCTTCAAACGTGGGGAGCTGGGACATTATGCCTCTCAATGCCCCGGGAAGAAAGGCAAGGGAGAAGCTTCCGACTCAAACGCTGCTCCAGCAAAGGCTAAGAAGGATGTCGAGACTGATAAGGATTGTGGCATGACTGCTCATGCGCCTCTAAAGAAGAGGTGGGGTGATCTGGAGTTGTAATCGAGAGGACTACATACAGGGGTAGGATCCTTGAGGTACCCAAACTCTTGGATCAGATCCAGCTACGAGAGCCCTTAAAGACAGTGGCATGATAACAGGTGTCGGGTGGAGCAAGGTGTAATGGAGCGACAAGGCAGTGCTAGAGTGCAGAAGTCTATGGCAGTGCAGTGCAGGTTGCAGAAGTGCGAGAGGCACAAAAGAGGTTGTAGCAGCGTAGTGATAGCAGAGGGAGCATAGGATAGTAGTAGAGGTGGCTTTAGCATCACGAGGCTTCCAGACTGACCAAGATGTTAGTCTTTGGATGAAGTCAGTTACTTACTTCTCAGTTATTGAGTTACCATGCAGCAGTTAGCAGTGGCAGTGCTATGGGCAACATGATGCAACATGTTGAGAGGGAGCTGCAGTACAGATGTAGTAGTGGCAATGGCAGTGTCATGGGCAGCAGTGCAGTGGATGTGGAGTAGCAGGCCAAGCATCAGCACAGAGGACCGATGCGGAGGATCAGTGTGATGCTTCTATGGTGAAGCACTCCTAGAGCACATTCCTCGCTAAGGAGTGTTGATTTTGGGTAGCATCGGATGTGCTCTAGCCTTGAAAATTGGTAGAGAGGCTAAGACACATGAGATCTCCAAGACCCAGAAATCGTTCAGAGAAATTCCACCTGAATGAAGAGTTATTAAAATAATTAATATTTTTAATGCATTCCTAAGTCTAAACTTAGGAAAATAAAAATATTAATGTGTATTAATAAAATATGGGTGAGAAAGTTCTAGGTGACGAAGATCAAGCTACTTCTAATCTTAGCCGTTGATTAGAGACTTAATATCGGTCATTGATTCGTCAACTGGAAAAGTATAAGAGGAGGCTTGAGGGTTAATTGAAGACACACCAAGTGATCAAAGAATTCGATTTTCTGGGGTGAGGTTTGCTGAGGAAATCGAGTTAGTGATCAGAGTTGCAGTGAGGGGCAGTTCAACATTGGATTTTCATCCGAGGCTGAAGAATACATAGCAGAGAGGCAGCGCAGTGCCAGGAGAGATAGCGCAGACCCTAGAAGGGTTGATGCAGAGGCCGAAGAGTTGACGTAGAGGACGCAGAAGGCTAACGCAGAAGTCGTAGAGGCTGACGCTAGGCCTAAAAGGTAGCATTGGGGAGATTCTGTGGGACAGACTCGGAGCAGATTAGTAGATTTTGAGCCAGGAAAGGGTGACACAATTCCAAAGCAGTGCTTGGAGAAGATTTCGTTGTCCAGCATAGGGAACAATCGGAGTCGCTATGGGGTTTGATCATCCGGTTGCTAATTTGCCAGAATCTCTGTCCCCTGATAGAGGTACTATTGCCAATGATATTCTCTGTTGGGTGAGCCATTTCTGGCACCCTAGTTGTATTCACGAAATCAACTTAATAATACAAACCCTCTATATGTTGCACCGGTTTTCTTGTATTGGGTTTTTTCAGGGGCAATTGTCCAAAAATAACAGTGTCCGTTGTGTTATTGTCTCAATTTATTTCAGTGTATGATCTGTATATTTGTGAAGTCTGCAATAGTGTTTACTTCGATGTCTATGCAATCAAATAACTTTTTAATGTAAAGAACAAGTAGGAGATTGTAAACCAGTGATTGCAGTGGGGGTTTCTGATATGTTAGATTCAGGAATTTTCATAGTGGCTACAAGCAATGCTTACTAATGGCGAAAGGGTAGTAAAGGAAACTCATGATGAGAACAAAATAAATGTTAATCATGATTTCATAGACTCTAACGTTGGATTGAAGACCCACCATATTCCAAAGATCGATATGAGGAAGTTTGATGGCAAGGATCCCGTAACATGGATATTACAGATGAAGCAATATTTCGATCTCCATAATGTGCAAAACACACAAAAGGTACGTATTGCGACTTTATATTTGGAACCCAATCAGTTTGTATGGTATCGATGGCTTTGCTCTTGTAAACAAATTGTCACTTGGGCAATTCTTACGGAAGAAATGATAGCACATTATGAGGATACAAAAAGCAACACTTTTGTTAGCCAATTGATAAATCTCGAACAAAAGGGTTAAATGGTGGAGCACATTGAGGACTTCCAAAAATTGAATATAAGGGTAAAATATATTCCAGAGGAACATAGGATTGACATGTTCTTAGGGACATTAAAGGATAACATCCAACATGAGGTTTACCTTTGGGAACTTGATTCATTGGAGAAGGCATTCAGGTTGGCAAGAAAAATTGAAAGCAAAATTATGGCAACAAGGAAGCCTACCATTCACAACTATAAAGATGGAAGTGGTGTTGTTGCCCCTAGCCTTCCACAACCTACAAGGTTGACACCACAACAATTGGAAGAAAAGAGAGTAAAAGGGCTTTGTTACAGTTGTGATAGCAAATACACTAAAGGTCAGTGTGCTAAGAAGAAATTATTTTACATAGATTGTGAAGAGCAGGAAAAAAAAGGAACAAGAAACGTCAAAAGAAGAGGATATACACCAAGAATAAGCCCTAGAGAAAGAAGAAATGAATCCAACCATATCTTGTAACACATTGGCCGGAATTACCACTCCTTAAACTCTCAAGATAGAAGGAAATAACAAGAAGAAAAAGGTAATAGTGTTGATTGATTCGAGCAATTCCCATAATTTTATTCATTGTAAGATAGCCAAGGAATTGAATTGCTTCCTATATCTAGCACCAGAGTGTCAAGTGATGGTTGCAAATGGAGGAACCATAAATTTGCTCTGGAAAGTGTCATAATATCAAGCTATCCATGGGAGAATATGTATTGAATAGTCCAATGCTTTCCATTCCAATGGGTGGTGTTGATGTTGTATTAAGGGGTATCACAATGGCTACAATCTTTGGGTACGATAGTTTTTAATTTTCAAGAACTTTTCTTGATTTTTTTTTGGAAGGAAATGAAGTTGAATTAAGGGTTATCACAAGGAAATCGGGAAAGATAATCAACTCTAACAGCATGACAAAGCTTCTAAAGAAAGAACAAAGAAGCATAATTGCATAATTATATTTGCTAGAGGTTCCCACATCGAAATCATCTATTTCTCCAGATATTCAAAAAGTCTTGGACAATCTTTCCAAGGTATTTGAGACTCCCAAAGGCCTCCCACCTATTTGTGATCATGATCATGCTATTCATTTGATTCCAAGAAGTGTTCCTCCAAACATCAGGCCTTACATATATCCCTATGCCCAAAAGAGTGAAATTGAATGTATGGTTGCAGAAATGCTAGAGGCTGGTATAATTCAACCTTGTCAAAGTTCTTTCTCTGCTCCAGTGTTATTGGTGCACAAGAAGGATAGATCATGGCGCATGTGTCCGGATTATGTGAAAATTTCTAAACAGAAATTATATTACTGCAACAACTGATTTATTTTACCTACTTATTTTCCAATAAGTTATTTACAAAATCCCTTCAGTAAATATTAAAATAAATTCTACTGCAAATATCACACCATTATACAGAAACAAATACATGCACAAGAATCAAACACATCAACACAATTATTTTTGGACAATTGTCCCCGGAAAAACCCAATGCGGGAAAACCGGTGCTTCCCCTAGGCTCAGCGTCAGCCTAGCTAGCCTCTACACAGCTTCCAAACCCTCTACGTCAGCACTTGGCCTCTCTGCGTCACCCACGTAGGCTCTCTAGTCACTGCGCAATCTGGCTTCCTGCGTCTTTCTAACTAGCTCTACGTCTGCCTCTCTAATCTCTGCACTGGTTCTCAAGCACTATCCCTGCTTCTCCGCTATGTACTCGCTGCCCTTTGCTGCAATCCAGACCACTAGTTCGAATTTCTCAGCAAACCGCGCTCCAGAAATCAAACTGACTGGTCTCTCTTGGTGTCTCTCCAACTGACCTCAAGCCTCCTCTTATACTTTTCCTTTTGATGAACCAACGGCCGAGATTAAATCCCTAATCAACTGCTAAGATTAAAATAAACTATATCCTCATCTCTTAGAAGCTTCTCATCCTTATCTTTATTAATATCCATTAATATTTTTATTTTCCTAAGTTTAGACTTAGGAACTCATTAAAAATATTAATTATTTTAATAACTCCTCATCCAGATGGAATTTTCCAAAAGATTTCTAGGTCTTGGAGATCTTATGTGCTTTAGCCTCTCCACCAATTTTCATGGCTAAAACACATTCAGTGATACCCCAAATCTACATTCCCTTTTAGCAAGGAATGTGCTCTAGTAATGCTTCACCACTGAACATCACACCGATCATCCAACACTAGTACCTGGGCTGATGCTTGGCCTACTGCCAACATCCTCTGCACTGTTGCTTCCTGTACTGCTGCCCATGGCTCTGTCATTGCCATTGCTACATCTATACAACAGCTCCCTCTGCATCCTTGTTGTTGTTGGTCCTTCCTCCCTGTTGTCGCACAAATTGTCACGACAACGCTCAGAACGGGGGCTGTCACCTTGATCCCCGATCTCTCCGTTTAAGCCTGTCTCCCATGGCTTAGGGGGGTAGACCCTATAGGAAAAAGGACGACCAACTGTGAATCAGTTGGTTTGGGAGACACGAAAGGAAACCAACACTAAATTGATTTTATTAAGTTAACAGACCAGTGCTTTGTGGAGTTAATGTTTAAACGATTACTTACTAGATGTTGCAGAAATGTAAACCATGTACAGCAATCATTTATCATCAAATAACTTGAACGATGCAAGATATCCAGTAAATTCACAATGTTTTAACGATGATCTAGCAATTTTAAAACTTCGAAAGATAAAGCTCGATACACAACCACGTAATTTTAAACATTAACCAGATATCATATTCATGTAGCTAATCTTCAAAATGATCATTCATGCATGCTAAATCACATAAAAATGATAAACATCAATTCCACATCAAAAATCTAGCCTTAGCGTGATAAATCCCTGAGCCAAGACCGAAAAAATATTTCCAAAATATTTTTATGTTTTTCAGATAAAGCAAGATTTTAAAACTAAATGAAACTTAAAAAAAAAATAAAAAAATCAAAATGATATTGAATCAGAATCTAAACTATAAGAAAACAAATTCTTTATGATTTTTTGCAATTTTATAATTTTTTATGATTTTTAGAAATAGAACTAAGCTATAAAATTAAAATCTAAAACTTTAATAAAGTTTAAATCTAGTTTGAATTAAAGGAAACGGATCTTCGAACCAAAATTTATACAGCTCTAAAAAATAAAATAAAATCAATGCTAAATCTAATTAAAACCTAAATGAAATTATATCTTATGTCTTTTTATAATTTTTAGGATTTTAAAATTTTAGAATTTTAAAGCTAAGATTTTAAATACAATTAAATCTAAGCTAAACTAAAGCTAAACCCCAAAAAAAAACAAAAAAAATAAAATTTACGCATTACCCTAACTATTAAAAAGGACCTATCAAAGAAAATCAAAAAATTAACCTACGCCTGCAGATCAAATGGAGACGCACAGTAAAGAAGTCGACGAGCTTGCAGGTCTAGGGGAGCTTGACGGTGGAATTCTGCTCGACGGCGGAAGGGAAGGTTGCAGACGGGCCTGAAGCTTTCAGCAAAATCTTAATGTCGGAATGCTCTTTAATGCAGCACACAGGCAAAAACTCAGCGTATCATACAAGTTCTTGTCTGACGTGAATCCTTGGCCCGTGTATGTAAAAAACCCGATTTGATTTTTCTTTGTAGCTGGCGTAAGGTGCGTGAGAATAAAGGTGAGGGTAGCAGCAAGGAGAGCTTCGATTTAACGCTAGTGGATAAACGAAAAAGCTGTGACGGAGGGGATGAAAGGTTTTATCGTGCTTTGCAGGCGAACAACCGAAAAATGTGAAAATTTTGCAGGTTATAGCAGCGTTAAAAATTTGAATGACTGCCAGCAGAGGATTGATACAAATTTGAGGACGTTTGACGGCGGCAGAAGGGAATGTTGCTTGTAGGCAAGTCAATGGAGAATGACGTAGTGATTGCAGGCTTTAGGAGCAGCGTACGAGTGATAAATGCGTATGTCAGTGAGGGTGGAATCGATGGGAAAATAAAAATGCCCAGAGAATGAGGGTTTGGACAGCGGTGAATGGAGAAGCACAAGTTCAGGACCAAACTTCGAAATTTTACCCAAAAAAATTTGAAGACTCCAGGAAACAGTAGACAGATTTGCCTAGAGAAACCACTGCAGCTCTCCACAAAATTTATATTTGAATTTCCCTGCTCCAAATTTGCTTGATAAAACCCCAAAAATTTCTCAATTACCAGCGCCTGTAACCTACAAAAGAAAGGAAAACCCTAATATAATCTGTGTATAAAACAAAATTGAAACCCTAGATCAGCTAAATAATTTACAGCTTTTGACTCTTAAACAGCCAGATTGATCAATAATCAGCAGTAATATTATCGAAAATTCCAGATTTACTATGAAAAAACTTCAGAAAATCTCTCATGCAATTCAGCAAAATAAACTAAATGATAAACCCGGGATCAAAACTAGCTGGGTTCTGCAAGAAAATGCTTGCGGGAGTTGGCTGGTTCAGCCGAGAACTTCCCCAAACGCCCGCTGGTTTTCTTTGATAAGGGTTTCCTGCACAGCTCACTTCAACCATCAATAAAGAGAGAAAAAGCAATACTAGATCTCAAAGGCAATGGAGATACCTGCCATTACTTTAGAAAATCTAATACCATCCAAACCCTAGCAAGTGAACAAGATACCTATGCTCAACAATACTCTTCAAAAAGCTGTTACTAATGGCTGAAAATTAAAATATGCAGAAAATAAATTAACTCACAGCACTTCCAGAGAGTAACACCAGCAAGATTCCAACCCCAAAGTCTTTCTTTATTAGCACCAGAAAAAGATTACAAGAGAGCTTCTTCAGCACAAGACTCACAGATCCAATGATCTCAAATGACCCCTAGCACCCTATTTAAAGGAAAAATTCCCAATAGCTAGTTCGAGTGATCCACGTCAAAATGATCTCGACCGTCGATGAGGATCAAGATATCTCTTAATCTCATTCGTCGAATTTTTAATGTATTAAAAAATTGAAATTCTGCATTTATTTACTCAAAATATTATTATTTTATTATTTTTAGGTTTTTTACTTTATTTTTTATTTTTTATTCTTTTTTTAATTTATTTTTATTTTTTAATTTTTAATTTTCAGTTATTTTTTAATTTATTTTTAATTTTTTAATTTATTTTTAAATGGATCCTCGAACTTAGCCTTTGGAAAAATCACCTAAGACCTAGGACTTAGGACTTATGAGGGATTGAAACATTTTCTAACCCTCAAGACACTTTACATCATGATTTTTGCAACTTTACATCTCAATGGGGAAAACCCATTTGACATAGACCCTCATAAACCACTCAGTTCTGCGACACAACTATAATCTAGCATATTAACACACTAGGATTCTCCTAAGATTCTAATGACAAAATCCATTCCAGCTTTGGGGTTAGGCTGAAGGAAAACTCTGCCGATCATGGATTGGTGAGACGAAAAACCTTCCGGAACGTAGATTATCACTTAGAAAATTAGGTCCACCTAGGCAATTTACATACATGACTCATATCTGCTAAGATTATTTACAATTTATACATGCAGACTAGGTTTACAACATAAATTGATCAAGCTGTCGAATGGCACGGACATGTCGATCAAGCGCTACCCTTTTTGCAAAGAAAAGGGGGCGTACTGCTATGGGTAGTTGACCCGTAGTGGTCAACATCTGGCTCTACTTGGGGACACGTTGCTGCACTGTAGGAATGTGAGAATCCAGAATCTGCATCCACGCAACACACAACAGAAATAAGTAGCGTCCATTCAAACATCATCATATAACATCTAAGCACATAAAAGATAGAAGCTCTTCATTTATTAACAAGGAAAGTAAATCTAATCCTAAATCAGAAATAAAATGCTGAAACAAGGAGTAGGGATAGAAATACAATACAAAGGATGCCCTATGGCATCAGATATCATCTTTGAAGAACAACTTGAGCATTTGGCCATTTGCAGGTAGATCAAGTGGTTCGCCATCCAATCTGCTCAAATGGAATGAGTTTGGTCCAGCTATGTCTCGAATGATATACGGTCCCAACCACAAACTGTCGAACTTCTTATGTTTTCCTAGTTTTTCATTCTTGCGGTCCCAAAGTAGTACCATATCTCCCACCTGCAAAGATCTAGATCGAGAGAATTTATCAAAGCTTTTCTTAATGTTAGATTGATTTTTACATATAGCATCAAAAGCTGTCCTACGAGCTTCATCTAACTCCACAATCTAATCTATTCTATTTTGAACATCATCTTTATTAGTAGAAAAATTCTGGCGCTGATAAGCTGGCAATTTGAGGTGCACAGGTAAAGTTACATCCAAGCCATAAACTAATTCAAAGGGAGATTTACCAGTAGCTTTCTTCTTAGTGATTCTATCTGCCCATAAAGCATACTTGATTTTGCTGTCCCATGATCTCTTATTATCTCTTACTATCTTCTTGATAATGGTTATGAGATTCTTGTTACTTGATTCAGCCAGACCATTACCCTGAGGATAGTAATTTGACGAATGAGATAAGACAATGCCATACTTGAAACAAAAAGATGAAAACTCTAAGGAACTAAAAGCTTTGGCATTGTCAGTAGTGATCTTAGTGGGGACACCAAATTTAGTAATGATGTTTTTTTCAATGAAATCCATAATAACCTTTTCAGTGGCATTCTTAGCAGGAATGGCTTCAACCCATTTAGTGAAATAATCCGTAGCAGTCAAAATCCATGAGTAGCCATTGCTAGAATTTTCATGGAACTTCCCTATGAAGTCCAGACCCCAATGCTGAAAAGGTGCCTCTACAATGACAGGTTGTAGGGGCAAGGCAGCAAGCTTTTGTTTCCCAGTGAATAGTTGACAGGCTTGACAAGCTCTAACAAACTTGTGCACATCAGAAAAGATTGAAGGCCAATAATAGCCAGCTCTCAAGATTTTGTGGGCGGTAGTTCTAGCAGCATAATGACCACCACAAAATCCTGAATGAAACTCAGAGATTAATTTCTTGGACTCAACGTCATCAACACACCTAAGCACTATGCCCTCAGGATTTCTCCACCCAAGGCCATCCTTCATAAGGCAATACTTAGTGGCTTTTAGTCTAAGAGCCCTTCTCTTATGAGCAACTAAATGGTTAGGACATGCAAGATTCATCAAGTAATAAACTATGTCCTTGTACCACTCATGCTCTGCTAATCTTTGCAGTTCCGGCGAAGATAGATCGCTAAGACAGAACAAACCAAGAGTCTTTTCGTTACCTTTAGTTAACATCTGAGCTAAACCTTGGCCTTTGACCAGCTTGGTGGGTCTGATTTCTAAATCATACTCTTGTATTTTAGTAACCCACCTAGTGCAAGTCCCTAAGCAATCGGTTTGAGTTAATATATCCTTAACAACAGAATGTGGGACGAAAGCAATGATTTTAGAATAACCCACATAAGTTTTAAAGTGCTTAAGAGACTTGACCAGGGCATAAGCCTGCTTTTCCATGGTATTGTACTTCAATTCGGAATTTTGAAGTGCTCTACTCATGAAAGCAATAGGCTGCTCGTGACCATCTTTATTCTTTTGAAGCAGGACACCAGCAATGGTATCTTCGGAAGCGAAAGAAAAAATCATGAAATCCTTGGAATAATCGGGACTAACTAAGACAGGAGCTCTTGCGATAACACATTTGATTTCTTGGAAAGCCTTTTTGCCGTCTTCTTGCCAAACAAATTTTGCATCTTTCTTTAGAAGATTTTGAATAGGCTTAGCTATTTCTGCGTAATTTGGAATAAACCTTCTAATAAAATTTATCTTTCCGAGGAAAGACTGAAGGGATTTAAGATTATGAGGGAGAGGAATCTTTTGGATTGCTTCAATTCTTTCAGGATCAATCTTGATTCCTTCCTTAGAAATGATATGGCCGAGTAATTTCCCTTCCGTTACTCCAAAAACAGACTTAGCTGGATTCAAAGAAATCCCGTATTCTCTACATCTATCGAAAACCTGCCTAAGATGATTTACATGACTGATACCATCTTTAGAAAAAGCTGTAAGATCATCTTGGTAAATTTCAATAAATTTCCCGATTAACCCCTTGAAGGCATAATCCATAGCCCTTTGGAATGTAGCCCCAGCGTTTGTTAATCCAAACGGCATTCTGATGTATTCAAAAGTACCCCATGGCATTGTGAATGTGGTTTTATGACGATCTTCCTTCTTAACCCAAACCTGATTGTACCCAGAAAAACCATCTAACAGCGACATCATTCCAGAAACGGTTACTCTTTGCAACAAACTCTCCATGTTTGGCAAAGGGTAATTATCTTTCTTGCATGCTAGATTAAGGTTTCGAAAATCAACACACAGCCTTATCGTACCATTCTTTTTCCTAACAATCACCAGATTTGAACACCATGTTGAATGCCTTGTTTGGGCGATAATCCCTGCTGCAAGCATTTTCGCAAGTTCTTTCTGAACCAAGGGGGCTAATTTAGGATTAATTTGCCTAAGTTTCTGACGAAAGGGTTTAGCATTTTCATCTTTTAAGGGGATAGTATGTTCCATGACATCTTCCCTATAGCCCTTTAATTCGTCATAAGAAAAAGCTAAAACATCTCGATATTCGTGAAGTAAATCAGTTAACCTTTTTCTTTCCTCCACACTAGTACCTCTACCAATTTTAACAATCTTTGGGTTTTCAGAAGTACCAATGTTTATCTCAAGATATTCGCCTGGGTCCATCTTATTTTCTTCTCTCAGCTTCGTGGCATCATGCCGATCAAAATGTTGCTCTAAGGCAACCACATTCCTAGGAGTAGGATTTATGATATGCTCATGATTTAAAGATCCATCCTCCTCAAAAACTATCCGGAAATCCTCAAACTCATCCAAACTATTAAGAAAACGAATGACTTGCTTTTCATCATTGAAGACCTGCCAATGCTCTGAGTTATCTGGAACAGATGGCCTGAATATTACTTCCATTTTGATCTTATATTTAATTAGCTCATCAGATAAACGGAAAGTAGTAGCAGCTACGGCAAGTTCATCTGCCAAACTATTTTGCTCTCTTGGAATTGCTTCGAGGTCAAGGGCATCAAAATGCTCCATAGTATCCCACACAGCATTTCGATAATTTCTTAATCTTTGATTTCTGCATGTGAATTTATTTTTAAGCTGCATGATAACTAAATCAGAATCCCCCTTAATGCTAAGCAATTTAACCTTCAAAGACTTGGCCAATTCAAGCCCCAACAATATAGCCTCATATTCAGCGACATTGTTGGTTGCTTCAAATTCTAATCGATAGGCAAACTTGAAAATGTGACCAAGGGGAGATTTAAGCACTATTCCAGCACCTTTACCATGCCTAGACGATGCACCATCGAAGTACATATACCAAACTTTACCCTTGAGATCCCTAATCTTATCATCGGGAGGAATTATAAAATTAGACATGATGGCATAGTTCCCAATGTCAGATTGCTCTTTGATTATTTCGTTGTGAAGTCTCTTACGATCTTCAACATGAAATTTTCTTTCGGGCTCTCTATTTAGTCTTACAAAACCATCACCCCTAGGAGAAGGAATCATAGCATATGACCAATTCATTTGAATACTTCCTCCTAGATCAGAGGCCCACTGTCTAGATAATAGCATATCCTAGGCATCAGGCACATCCACAACAACAATATCCATGACAACCATGATGTCTAGGTAAACTGAAAGATGAACTTGCAAATCTTTGATTAAACCATGTACTTCGATTTTCTTAGAATCCATGGCGCATATGTTATAGTAGGGTCTAGAAACTCTTAAGTTAAGCTGTTCCATGACCCTTTCAGTCATTACACAAGCTAATGCACCAGAATCCAACATGCAATTATTCAATTTATATCCATTAACTAATAAGGTGATAAAGAAAGGCTGGAGATCTTTGTTATCAGCATCTAAGCTTTGCAGATATATGGGAGCATCGTGATAGTCAACTTCCCGAGTCTTCTGTTGAGAAATATTTACTTGAGGACCTTGAATAGCTTTTAGTAACTTGTCTCTTTGGGAAGGGATTTTAGCAATCTCGGAGACAGGAACCCAGATTTTTGCATTGTTAAACCAACTTCCCAAATCGACATCTAATCCAGAGTTTACACGAGGGTTAAAAGTTCGAGGGGGAATTTGATTCCCACTTTGATCTTTATCCCTTCTCTGATAGGTCAAACCCTTATCTCTAGCAATTTCCAAGAATTGCTCGGGAGAGGGTTTTTCACCATATAACCTAGCCAAAATGTCATCTTCATTTTCAAGGTTATTTATACTAAAATCTGATGAAGGATTCATAACATCACGACTCTTTTCCTTGACCTCTATCCAATCATCCATAGACAAAGGAAACTTGTTGCCTACTACATTTATTTGATCACCTGTTCCAAACATTCCATTATCTAAAATTCTTCTAACGATGGGACAAGTGGCCTCTTCATGAAGAGCATCACAAACCCGACAGTAAGGAGGAGCATTATCAACCAAATTAGTTAGCGGATTAGGAGGTCTCTGCTCACTAGATTGACCCTTCCTTTGCCAATTGTTATTTCTATTATTATTATTTCGAGGTCGAAAATTCTGTGTTTGCGCTCTTTCCATTTGGATCAACCTATTCTACAAAGTGGTTATCTCCTTATTATGATTAATTTCCATGGTTTCAATTTTTTGAAGCAATTTGAGAACAAGCTCACTTTCAGGTTCTTGAACTGCTTTTCCTTTAGGTTCCTTTAGTTTCGTAGCAGCCCTATTGAAACCTGGGATCTCAGACTTCCCAGATGCGGCCTTGTCCTTTTCAAGCTCTATAGCTAAGGCTTGGCAATCTCTATAATCATTAAGTTTAGCACGCCTTAATTCATAAGATGGCTCAGGACTAAAGGCATCAATGTAAAAATCTTGGAGAGTTTTGTCTGTAGGTTTATAGTCTTGAGGTAATTCTCTAACAATACCATTAAACCTTTTATTAAATTCTTCAACGGTTTCATCCTCTCTCTTTTTTATTAGGCTAATAGCTTTTACAAGGTGTCTTCCTTCTCTCTTATCTCTATATTTTTCTTTAAATGCATTAATGATCGATTCTAAGGAATCAAATGAATTCCGAGGCTTTTCAATAAACCATTCATGAGCATCACCTCCCAAGGTTAAAATGAAGAGAGTCATTCTAACATCTTCATGATCGAAATCAGGAGACCTTGCGTATTTAGCCATCCATATAATACTAAAGTCTCTTAGATGCGAATTTGCACTAATAGCATTATCTCCCTGAAAGCTAGGCAACTTATCTATCCCAACTGATGGAAGAGCATTGGGATACCCTGGAATGTTAGAAAAATTGCAAGGGGCATACATATCCATGATGTTGTGCCTAACTTGACCTTTAAAAAGCAAATGAATGTCAGAGAGGGCTTCTTGTCCAAGGTTAACAAGAAGTGTACGAGAAGAAAGTTTGTGTAATCGTACTGTGAGGACCTTTTCAGGATCAGGAGTAGGATTGCACAGACTGCTTGGATGTCTTCTAGTATACACTCTAGAAGATAATATATGAAGTGGAGTCGCCACCTGAACAAGAAGTGAAACACGAAAAAGCTCGAAATGAAAGCACCAAGGACAGAAAAACTCTATCCCCGGCAACGGCGCCAAAAAATGTTGTCGCACAGATTGTCACGACAATGCTCAGACCGGGGGTTGTCACCTTGATCCCCGATCTCTCCGTTTAAGCCTGTCTCCCACGGCTAAGGTGGGTAGACCCTATAGGAAAAAGGACGACCAACTGTGAATCAGTTGGTTTGGGAGACACGAAAGGAAACCAGCACTAAATTGATTTTATTAAATTAACAGACCAGTGCTTTGTGGAGTTAATGTTTAAACGATTACGTACTAGATGTTGCAGAAATGTAAACCATGTACAGCAATCATTTATCATCAAATAACTTGAACGATGCAAGATATCCAGTAAAATCACAATGTTTTAACAATGATCTAGCAATTTTAAAACTTCGAAAGATAAAGCTCGATACTCAACCACGTAATTTTAAATATTAACCAGATATCATATTCATGTAGCTAATGATCATTCATGCATGCTAAATCACATAAAAATGATAAACATCAATTCCACATCAAAAATCTAGCCTTAGCGTGATAAATCCCTGAGCCAAGACTGAAAAAATATTTCCAAAATATTTTTATGTTTTTCAGATAAAGCAAGATTTTAAAACTAAATGAAACTTTTTTTTTTTTTTTTTAAATCAAAATGATATTGAATCAGAATCTAAACTATAAGAAAACAAATTCTTTATGATTTTTTGAAATTTTATAATTTCTTATGATTTTTAGAAATAGAACTAAACTATAAAATTAAAATCTAAAACTTTAATAAAGTTTCAATCTAGTTTGAATTAAAGGAAACGGATCTTCGAACCAAAATTTATACAGCTCTAAAAAATAAAATAAAATCAATGCTAAATCTAATTAAAACCTAAATGAAATTATATCTTATGTCTTTTTATAATTTTTAGGATTTTAAAATTTTAGAATTTTAAAGCTAAGATTTTAAATACAATTAAATCTAAGCTAAACTAAAGCTAAACCCCAAAAAAAAACAAACCAAAAAAAAATTTACGCATTACCCTAACTATTAAAAAGGACCTATCAAAGAAAATAAAAAAATTAACCTACGCCTGCAGATCAAATGGAGACGCACAGTAAAGAAGTCGACGAGCTTGCAGGTCGATGGGAGCTTGACAGCGGAATTCTGCTCGACGGCGGAAGGGAAGGTTGCAGACGGGCCTGAAGCTTTCAGCAAAATCTTAATGGCGGAATGCTCTTTAACGCAGCACGCAGGCAAAAAACTCAGCGTATCATACAAGTTCTTGTCCGACGTGAATCCCTGGCCCGTGTATGTAAAAAACGCGATTTGATTTTTCTTTGTAGCTGGCGTAAGGTGCGTATGAGGGAGTAAAGTCGAGGATAGCAGCGAGGAAAGCTTCGATTTAACGCTGGTGGATAAACGAAAAAGCTGTGACGGCGGGGATGAAAGGTTTTATCGTGTTTTGCAGGTGGACGGCCAAAGGATGTGAAAATTTTGCAGGTATAGCAGCGTTTAAAAAAAAAATTTGAATGACTGCCAGCAGAGAATTGATACAGATTTGAGGGCGTTTGACGGCGGCAGAAGGGAATGCTGCTTGCAGGCAAGTCAATGGAGAATGCCGCAGTGATTGCAAGCTTTAGGAGCAGCGTACAAGTGATAAATGCGTATGACAGTGAGGGTGGAATCGATGGGAAAATAAAAATGCGCAGAGAATGAGGGTTTGGACAGCGGTGAATGGAGAAGCACAAGTCCAGGACCAAACTTCGAAATTTTACCCAAAAAAAATTTGAAGACTCCAGGAAACAGTAGACAGATTTTCCTAGAGAAACCACTGCAGCTCTCCACGAAATTTATATTTGAATTTCCCTGCTCCAAATTTGCTTGATAAAACCCCAAAAATTTCTCAATCACCAGCACCTGTAACCTGCAGAAGAAAGGAAAACCCTAATATAATCTGTGTATAAAACAAAATTGAAACCCTAGATCAGCTAAACAATTTACAGCTTTTGACTCTTAAACAGCCAGATTGATCAATAATCAGCAGTAATATTATCGAAAATTCCAGACTTACTATGAAAAAAACTTCAGAAAATCTCTCATGCAATTCAGCAAAATAAACTAAATGATAAACCCAAGATCAAAACTAGCTGGGCTCTGCAAGAAAATGCTTGCGAGAGTTGGCTGGTTCAGCCGAGAACTTCTCCAAACACCCACTGGTTTTCTTTGATAAGGGTTTCCTGCACAACTCACTTCAACCATCAATAAAGAGAGAAAAAGCAGTACTAGATCTCAAAAGCAATGGAGATACCTGTCATTACTTCAAAAAATCTAATACCATTCAAACCCTAGCAAGTGAACAAGATACCTATGCTCAACAATACTCTTCAAAAAGCCGTTACTAATGGCTGAAAATTAAAATATGCAGAAAATAAAATAGCTCACAGCACTTCCAGAGAGTAACACCAGCAAGATTTCAACCCCAAAGTCTTTCTTGATTAGCACCAGAAAAAGATTACAAGAGAGCTTCTTCAGCACAAGACTCACAGATCCAATGATCTCAAATGACCCCTAGCACCCTATTTAAAGAAAAAATTCCCAACAGCTAGTTCGAGTGATCCACGTCAAAATGATCTCGACCGTCGATGAGGATCAAGATATCTCTTGATCTCATCTGTCGAATTTTTAATGTATTAAAAAATTGAAATTCTGCATTTATTTACTCAAAATATTATTATTTTATTATTTTTAGGTTTTTTACTTTATTTTTTAATTTTTATTCCTTTTTTAATTAATTAATTAATTTTTTTATTTTTTTATTTTTTTAATTTTTTTTTTCAGTTATTTTTTTTTTTTTTTAATTTTTTAATTTATTTTTAAATGGATCCTCGAACTTAGCCTTTGGAAAAATCACCTAAGACCTAGGACTTAGGACTTATGAGGGGATTAAAACATTTTCTAACCCTCAAGACACTTTATATCATGACTTTTACAATTTTACATCTCAAGGGGGAAAACCCATTTGACATAGACCCTCATAAACCACCCAATTCTACGACACAACTATACTCTAGCAGATTAACACACTAGGATTCTCCTAAGATTCTAATGACAAAATCCATTCCAGCTTTGGGGTTAGGCTGAAGGAAAACTCTGCCGATCATGGATCGGTGAGACGAAAAACCTTCCCGAACGTAGATTATCACTTAGAAAATTAGGTCCACCTAGGCAATTTACATACATGACTCATATCTGCTAAGATTATTTACAATTTATACATGCAGACTGGGTTTACAACATAAATTGATCAAGCTGTCGAATGGCACGGACATGTCGATCAAGCGCTACCCTTTTTGCAAAGAAAAGGGGGTGTACTGCTATGGGTAGTTGACCCGTAGTGGTCAACACTCCCAACATTGCATCTGTACTGCAAATCTCTCTCAATCGCTACATCATGCTGCCCATAGCACTGCTAAGTGTTGCATTGCAACAACTGACCCTTATCCATTTCTGCTACTGAAATGGATTCTTTACCATCCCCATCTTCTCCCTGAAATAACCGAACTTTGTTCTTCCAAGGGCCTTGGTAAGGATGTCCACCACCTGTTCTCCTGTAGGAGTGTAGCTCAACTGTACAACTCCTCATTGGACACAGTCTCTGACAAAGTGACACCAAATATCAATGTGCTTTGACCGATCATGAAATATTGGATTCTCAGAGAGCTTGATGCAACTCTGATTATCACACATGATTCTGGTCGCCTCCATCCTTCTTCTGAATAGGTTTACAAGCAATTTTCTAAGCCATATGGCTTCGCGCGAAGTTGTCCTAGCGGCCATATATTCGGCTTTGGCTGAGCTCAAAGCTACGGATTTCTGTTTCCTACTGCACCAGGAGGTCATCCTTGATCCAATGCTGAAACAATACCCAAAGGTACTTTTCCGATCTACTGAACTTCCAGCCCAATCTGCATCAATAAACCAACTCAATATGATATCATTACTTCTAGTGTACAAGATTCCATACTCGACTATTCCCTATATATATCTGAGAACATGTTTGGTTGCTACCCAATGAGCCCTCTTTGGTTCCACCATGAACTGACTGAGGGTGTTGACAGTGTAACAAATGTCTGGTTTGGTATTGACCAGATACATTAGGGACCCTATGAGCTACCTGTATAAGGTGGGATCAACATCTTTGTCTTCTGATGCATCAATTTTCTTCCAATTGGTGATCATTGGAGTAGCCATTGACCTACATTCCTGCATCTTGAATCTCTTCAAGATCTTTGTAGCATATTTCCCTTGTCCAAAGAAGATCTCACCCTTCTGTTGCCAAACTTCCAACCCCAAGAAATAATGTATCTGTCCCAAACCCTTCATGTCAAATTTTGTGGCTAGATTCTTCTTGCAGTCTTCGATGAGCCTGGATGATCCTGTCAGGAAGAGATCATCCACATATAATACTAGGACTAGAGGTTCATTCTCTACAACCAGATAGTAGAGATTGGGATATGCATCACTCTTGATGAACCCCATCTTCTGCAAGTAGCCATCAATTCGACCATACCATGCTCTAGCTACCTGTTTGAGCCCATACAAGGCTTTCTTCAATCTGCATACATGAGACTTCTTCTCATGTGTCTCAAAGCCTTCTAACTGTTCAATGTATACTTCCTCTTCTATCACCCCATTCAAGAATGTCGTTTTGACATCCATCTGATGAATTTCCCATCCCATCTGTGTTGTAACAGATATCATGGTTCTAATGTATACCTGGCTACTGGGGCGAAGGTCTCTTCGTAGTTTATTCCTTCCTTCTGAGCATACCCCTTAGCCAGAAACTTGGCTTTGTATTTTTCTACACTGCTATCTGCAGTGTATTTAATCTTGTAGATCCGTCTCGAACCTACCACTGATCTGTCCTGAGGCCTAGGCTCTACTTCCCAGACATCATTCACCATTATAGAGTTCTATTCCTCTACCATCGCATCCATCCAATCTTGATGTTAAGCGCAATGTTGCACGAAGCGGGGACGTTTTTTGGAAGCAGGGACGCGGAAGCGTCATTTTCCAAAAATCTAAGAAGCGAAGCGTCTGCTATATATATATATATATATATATATATATATATATATATCTAAGAAGCGAAGCGTCTGCTATATATATATATATATATAATTTTATTTTTTTGCATTTATACTCTAAACAAACATCCCAAACAGGCGGAAGCGTCCAGAAAGCGTCCAAAACAGGTGGAAGTGTTCGGAAGCGTCCAAAACAAGCGGAAGCGCACTTCCGAATTTTGGAAGTGCGTTTCTGGGGACGCTTCCTGGACGCATCCGTACGGGACGCGCTTCGGGCCTTAGAACCAAGGGGAGGGGGACGCTTCCTGCAACTATGGTTAAGTGGCCTCCTGAAAACGGGAAGGTTCCCCATCCTGAGCTACTAAGCCCTGATATCTATTTGGCTGTCTTCGCTCCCTTTTATTTTTCTTGGGTGCACTGATGAAATCTTCTCCATCCCGCAGAATCTGTCAGAGTTTCCGACTCGTTCTTCCCCTGGTAGTAGGTGCATCTGTTAGCTCCTCCTCTTCCTGTGATTCCTCCTATTCTGAAGGAGAATTTCTGGTATTGTCTTCCGCTAGTTGAAGTGGTTTGACCAACGTCTCATCTTTTGACTGCTCCTCGGAAGGCATTTCTCGAGATTTTATAAAGACCCTATCTTCCATGAACTTCACATCTTGCCGAACTACTGCCTTCCTGCTCCCTGGAGATAGATTCTATATGCCTTAACGTTCTCGCTATATCCCACTAGATACCCTTTCTTTGTAGTTTGATCTAACTTCTTCGTCTTCTCCTCGGGTATACAGCAATATGCTAAACTCCCAAATATCTTGAAATGACTAACTTCAGGTGTCTTCCCAGTGAAGACTTTCTCTAGAGTAATCTTGCCCAATGCCCTCTGAGGAGTTCTACTTTGGACACAGACTGTTGTGTTGCATGCTTCTACCCACAGGAATTTTGGCATATCTTGATCATACATCATAGCCCTAGCTGCTTCCACGATAGTCATGTTCTTCCTTTCTGCTACTCCATTCTGCTCCGGATTGTAAGGAGTTGTCCACTCTCTTCTGATGCCCTCCCTAGCGCAAAAATCGGTGAAGTCCTTGTCGACATATTCTCCACCATTGTCTGAGCACAATACTTTTATTTTCTTTCCTGTCAGATTCTCCACTAGAGCCTTGAACTCTTTGAATCGACAGAAAACCTCGTCCTTGGTTTTCAGAAAATAAATCCAAGTTTTCCTGGAATGGTCATCGATGAAGGTGACGAAGTATTCGGCACCACTAAGAGCTTTTGTGGACATCGGTCCGCAGATATCTGAGTGTATCAATCCTAGTACACTCTTGGCCCTATTTTTACTTCTAGGAAATGTTGCTTTGGCATACTTGCCCAGAGCACATCCTCTGCATACATCATCTCGTTCTGTACTAAGATCTGGAACTCCTGTTACAGTTTTCTTGAGAATTCTCAGAGCCCCATGGTGCAAATGTCCCATCCTTCTGTGCCATAGTTCATTCAAATCCTTGTCTCCATTACTACCTATCAATGCCATTGGTGATTCTAGTTGCAACCTGTACAACCTGTTACTTCTAATTTCGATCTGTACTTTCTTTTTCCAACTCAGGTGTTTGACGTATACTTTCTCCTTAATGAAGAAAACGTCATAGCCCTTGCTTTGAAGTTGTGATACGGAAAGTAAGTTCATCCCTAGTCCTAGCACATGCAACACATTGGTAGATCAGAACCACTCTCATGTTTCTGTTTGAAAAACTATGGTACCCTTCCCTACTGGAGTACACTTTGTCTTATTCCCCATGGTGATCTGAAAATTCATTCTTTCCTCCTACTAATCTGAGAAACATTCCCGGATTCCTGTCATATGCAAGGAGGCTCCACTATCTATATACAATACCCCTGATGATGCAGATCTAGCTAGGCAAGCAACTTCTTCTTCCAATATGTAAGCCAACATAGAGAAATCAAAATTTCTATCTCTTGTGCAATTTTCTGAAAATTTGCACGACTCTCCTAACGTCGATGCCTCTACATCATGATCTTGACCCATAACTGATTTTCCCTTCCTATCTCTAATTCTTTCCTCTAATACCATGTGAAAATTTCTCAACAGAAATTCTATTACTGCAACAACTGATTTATTTTGCCTACTTATTTTCCAATAAGTTATTTACGAAATCCCTTTAGCAAATATTAAAATAAATTCTACTGCAGATATCACACCATTATACAGAAACAAATACATGCACATGAATCAAACACATCAACACAGTTAATTTTGGACAACTGTCCCCGAAAAAACCCAATGCGGGAAAACCGGTGCAGCAGAGGAGAGTTTTATTAATTAGCTTTCTTGAGTACAACTAGGGTGCCAAACTAGCTTACCCAACAAAGATGGCCACACGGCAGTAATACCACGAAAATCCTCTGGCGCTTCCCCTAGGCTCAGCGTAAGCCCAACTAGCCTCTGCGCAGCTTCCAGAACCTATGCGTCAGCACTCTGCCTCACTGCGTCAGCACTTGGCTTCTCTGCATCACCCACATAGGCCCTCCAGTCACTGCGCAATCCGGTTGCCTCTGCATCTTTCAACTACCTCTGTGTTTGCCTCTCTGATCTATGTGCTGGTCCTTAGGCACTATCCCTGCCTCTCTACTATGTACTCCCTGCCCCTCGCTGCAATCCAGACCACTAGTTTGAATTTCTCAGCAAACCCCGCTCTAGAAATCGAATTGACTGGTCTCTCTTGGTGTCTCTCCAACTAACCCTCAAGCCTCCTCTTATACTTTTCCTGTTGATGAATCAATGGCCGAGATTAAGTCCCTAATCAATGGCTAAGATTAAAATAGACTTGCTCCTAGTCTCTTAGAATCTTATCATCCTTATCTTTATCAATACCCATTAATATTTTTATTTTCCTAAGTTTAAACTTAGGAACTCATTAAAAATATTAATTATTTTAATAACTCCTCATCTGGATGGAATTTTCCAAAATGATTTCTGGGTCTTGGAGATCTTACGTGCTTTAGCCCCTCCACCAATTTTCATGGCTAGAGCACATCCTATGCTACCCCAAATCAACAGATTATAGGGAGCTCAACAACCACACTATTAAAGATAAATTTCCCATTCTTGTCATTGATGAATTATTGGATGAATTGCATGGATCAATTTACTTCACCAAGTTGGATCTTCGTTCAGGATATCATCAAATCACAATGAAGACTAAAGACATTCTGAAAACAACATTTAGAACTCATGAGAGTCATTATGAATTTTTGGTCATGCCTTTTGGCCTTACTAATGCACCTTCTACTTTTCAAGGTTGATGAATTCCAATTTCAAACCCTTCCTTAGAAAATACATGTTAGTATTTTTTGATGATATACTAATCTACAACGAGTCTTGGAAGGATCATGTTCAACATGTTGACAGGGTGCTCCAACTACTGGAGGAGAAACAATTATATGCAAAAACCTTCAAATGTTTATTTGGAGTACAAGAAATGGAATATCTGGGTCATATTGTATCTCATGAAGGTGTTAAGGTAGACCCTAGCAAAATTAAAGCCATTAAGGAATGGAAAATCTCCACATCCATAAAGCATCTGTGAGGATTTCTTGGGTTGACAAGGTATTATCGCAAGTTTGTTAAAAACTATGGGAGAATAGCAGCACCTCTAACAACATTATTGAAGAAAGATGCATTTTCTTGGACTCCAGAAGTAACGAAAGCCTTTGAACATCTTAAAGAGGCAATGTGCCAAACATCAGTCTTAGCTATGCCAAACTTCGCAAAAACCTTTATTGTAGAATGTGATGCCTTGGGAAATGGAATTGGTGTTGTTTTAATGCAAGAAGAAACTAACCAAAGGAAAGTATTTACACAAAGCTATTTATGAGAAGGAAATGTTGGCAATACTACAGGGACTTAAGAAATGGCGACTTTACCTAATGGGAAGACACTTCAAGGTAAAAACGAATCATGATAGTCTTTATTACTTTTTGGAACAAAGATCATCTTCAAAAGAGCAGCAAAAATGGGTCACAAAGATGTTGGGTTATGACTTTGAAATCATCTACCAAAAAAGGAAGCACTCTCAAGAAACGATGAGCATGTGGAAGCATTGCTTTGCACCATTTCTATTATCCAACCAAATTGGATAAATAAAGCAAGGGATGAATGGAAGAATGATAAAGAAGTGTGGGCACTCATTCAAAAGTTACAACAAGATCCGAGTACATCTGATACATTTAGCTGGAAAAATGATTTGTTATGGTACAAAGATCGCTTACACCTCTGCAAGAATTCCCAACTCAAACAAAAGAATCTTATGGAATTGCACACCTCTCCTTTAGGATGGCCTTAAATTTCATATTCAAAAGTTTGTGGCGGAATGTTTGGTTTGCCAACAAAATAAAGTTGAAACAATTAAGACCCCATCTATTACAACCTTTAGCCATTCCAAGTCAACATTGGGAGGAGGTTCCAATGGATTTTATCACAAGTTTACCCAAGTTCGAAGGAAAAAGTTTCATCATGGTGGTAGTTGATAGACTTACCAAGTATGCACACTTTTGTGCATTATCTCATCCCTTTAAAGCCAGTACAATTGCTACTGCATTTATGGAAACAATTCAAAAGCTACATGGAAACCCAAAGATTATTGTAAGTGACAAAGATCCCATTTTCACTGGAAATTTTTGGATAGAATTATTTTATTGTCTGGGTACTCAATTAGCTCATAGCTCATCTTATCATCCTCAATCTGATGGGCAAACTGAGGTAGTGAACAAATGTTTGGAAGGATATCTTCGTTGCTTTGTATCTGATAAACAGACACAATGAGTCAAATGGTTGCCTCTGGCTGAATGGTGGTATAACACTTCCTTCGATACTGTAGTAAAAATGACCCCATTTATGGCACTTTGTGGATATCATCCACCATCCATCACATGATGTCTAAGAGAAAATTCTAAGGTTCAAGCAGTGGAAGATCACATCGAGCATCAACAAGAAGTTCTCCAACTCTTGAAGGATAACCTCACTTTGGCGCAAAATAGAATGAAACAACAAGTAGATCAACATCGCAGCGAAAGAAGTTTTGATGTAGGTGACTGGGTATTTCTACGGCTACAACCATACAAACAAATGTCCCTCAAGCAAGCTAAGAATGATAATAAATTATCACCAAAGTATTATGGTTCGTACAAGGTGTTGCAAAAGATTGGTACTATGGCATACAAATTGGAGCTTCCTGCAGCTCCCCAAGTGCACCCAGTTTTCCATGTTTCAAGCTTAAAGAACGTTATAGGTGACAAGTTCTCAGTTCAAACAATATTGCCAAACCTTGACAAGGAAGGAAAAATCATATTGGAATCTAAAGCAGTCACAAAAACAAGAACTTGACAGCTAGGAAATCGATCGATTTCAGAGTATCTCATCAAGTGGAAAAACTTACCCGCTGAAGATTTCACATGGGAGGATGAGAATTTTATATAGAAGCATCCAAAACTACTCAAGCATTGAGGACAACACTTTTTTGAAGGAGAGGGGCATGTTAGGTCCCTATCATACTAGTGCATTCCCTTATTCTTATTGTCATTGTAGCCCCTTGTTGTTATTGTTGTGCCCATGTTGTTCCCATATTGTTATTATTGTGCCCCATAGAAGCCCACTATTGTTATTGTTGTGCCCTTACATTATTATTGTTATGTTGCCTTTGATTATATTGTGACCCCTTAGACTCCTATATATCGAAAGGAGGTCTTGTCATTTGTATCATCCAAGAATTGTTCATTTGTGTAACGTAAAGGAGGTTGCCCCCTCGAAGAGGCTGATTTTGAAATCATTGATCTATCTTTTCTTCTATTTTGTGAGCCGGTTGCATAACAGCGTAGTAGTCGGGAGAGCTAACGCTGGGCCGGTCTAGGCCCACGCAGCCTTGATGCAGAGCCAGGAGGGTCAGCGCAGAGGAAGAGTTGCCTTCCACGTAGAAAGTTGGGGAGCAGCCAGAAACTGTCGGAACAGCCGGAAAAGCTGATGCGGTGGGCAGAAGTGCTGACGCAGAGCCTCAGAGAGTTCCACGTAGGCCCATGCAATTATTACAAAGTGACAACGCAGTTGAAGCTGGGGCTAGCCAATTTTGTTGTGGGATCCGGATTCTGCCGGGTGTAGTGAGGTAAAACTCACTCAGGTTCTCCGCCATTGTATTTCTCTATCACTGGTCTATCGGGAGGGAAACCAGCATTTGTATTCAAAACTTCTGCTTAATAATAGAAAACCCTTAGAGTTGCTGCATTGGTTTTCCCACATTGGGTTTTTCCGAGGACGTTTAGTCCAAAAATAAGTGTGTCCTTTGCGTGGTTGTCTCATTTATTTTTCAGTACTTGGTCTGTATAGTGGTGTAGGTTGCAACATATTTACATTAACATTTTCTGAATATTTTCTGAAAATAACTTGTTAAATGAAGAATACAAGTAGATAATGTAAATCAGTTTACTGCAGTAGGATTTTTGACTTGTTCGATTCAAAAATTTTCACATGGTATCAGAGCAATTGCAGATCAAGGAGGACTGAAGCCATCAACGAAAGGACAGAGGAGAATATGTGCTAAAGACAACTGTCCTAAAAGACTGCGCAGTTTTTTAGTCGAGAGAGCAAAGGAAGGGTAACACAGTCACCAAGGGAGGCTCACGCAGAGCCTGCGTCAACTTGTTTGTGTGACACTATAGCTACAGAGGGCAGCGTAGTGATTGCTGGGCTTCCGGTTGGCAGGGCTAGAGGTGCAACACAAATTTCATCTGGAATTGTTGGTGGGGTGTTGATTCTGTTGGTGCAGAACAGTATCTAGTGGGGCAAAAGAAAAGTAGATGGAATCAGTTCCTTAAAAGATTTATTGCCAATAAATCTAGATCCAGTGCTAAGCAGCAGCGAAGAGAGATCAGAGAGGGGTGGTTCGACAATGGTTGGCAGAAGGATTTCCGGGAAGGAAATCGAAATTCAGAGGGAGCTTGTTCCTTAGCGGATTTCTAGCACCAAAGAAATCCAGATCCGAGTTTTGTTGAGGCAACATCAAAAGAGGGAGAAGAGAACCAGTTTGACATACATTTGAGCAGAGATGGCAGTTAGTGGACTGAGGGATCAGGACAGGTTGGATGGAGCATCCAAATTTTTCATCTGGAAGGCCAGGATCCTAGCAGTTTTGGACAAAATCGCATCAAGGATTATGCCTTGAAAACGGTTGTTGTTCCGATTGATGCTAATCCTCTCAAAAAGCACAAGGAGGCTAAGGCTAAAGCGAAGTGCATGATCTTAAACGGGTTAAAGGATCATGTGATCCCACATATTTCTGAGAAGGACACATAAAGGGAAATGTGAGAGGCCTTGACCACTTTGTACGAGGGAACTTCCATTCAGCGAAAGATGTTGCTTGGGAGTCAATTGAGACAGTTTCCGATGTAGAAGGGAGAAGAAATCGATCCCTTCCTTCTCAGGTTGCAAAGGATCCGAGACCAGCTAACTTCCGTAGGGTCTACACCAAATCCTGAATTCATGGTCAAGATTGCCCTGAATGCAGTCACTGGAGATTGGGAAACCTTTGTCCAGAGCATCTTAGGCAGGGCTTCTCTCCCCAGCTAGGAAGAAATGTGGGCAGCTCTTTGACAGGAAGAGATCAGACAATTGACCAATGCAGGAAGCAGCAGCAAAGGGATCAGAGCCAAGAAGGAGGAAGAGGAGGATGCAGCTCTCGCATCAGCGGGACAGCAAGGGCAACAGAAGAGGAAAAAGAAAGACATATCCAAAGTCAAATGTGGAGAAATGGGACATTTCGCCACTTAGTGTCCTCGAAAGAAGGGCAAAGAAGAGAAGTTTGACTCAAAGGTTGCTCCAGCGCAACCTAACAAAGAGGGTGATGATGATGATTGCGCCATGAGTGCTCATGCACCTCTAGAGAAGAGGTGGGGCGATATTGAGCTGTAGTTGGGATGACTACACAAAAAAGGGCAAGATCCTTGAGGTGCCTAAACTCTTGGATCACATACAAGTACGGGAGCCCTTAATGACAGTAGCATCATGATGGGATTCAGTTGGTGCGATGGATGATGGAGCAACAGTGGCAGAGCTAGAGCGCCAAAGTCTGAAGCAGCACAGTGGAGTGTTGCAGCAGTGCGGAAGGCACAGAGTAGAGACAACAGCAACATAGTAGCATCAGAGGGTCAGCACAGATTAGTAGCAGAGGTAGCTTCAGCGTCAAGGGGCATCTAGACTGACCAACATGTCAGCTTTTGGGTTGCTTTTCAGTTGCTCACTTCTCAACAACTGAGTTGTAGTGCAGTAGTTAGCAGTGGCAGTGCTATGGGCAGCATGATGCAACATATTGATATTGAGAGGGATGCAGCAGTGACAGTGGCAATGTCATGGGCAGCAGTACAAATTGCAGCAGTGCAGTGGATGAGAGGCAGCAGGCCAAGCATCAGTAGCGCAGAGGACCGATGTCGTGGATGAGTGTGATACTTCTGCTGGGAAGTATTGTTAAAGCACATTCCTCGCTAAGAGGGAGTGTTGATTTTTGGGTAGCATCGGATGTGCTCTAGCTCTGAAATTTTGTGGAGGGGCTAGAACACATGAGATCTCCAAGACCCAGAAATCGTTTCGACAAATTCCACCCGGATTGTATTTTATTAAAATAATTAATATTTTTAATGGGATTCTAAGTCTAAACTTGGGAAAATAAAAATATTAATGGGTATTAATGGAAATATGGGTTAGAAGCTTCTAAGAGACGAGGATCAAGTCTAATTTAATCTTAGCCGTTGATTAGAGACTTAATCTCGACCATTGATTTCTCAATAGGAAAAGTATAAATGGAGGCTTGGGGTCAGTTGGAGAGAGCACACAGGGAGATTGATGAAATCGATTTTCTGGGGTGAGAAGTTGTCAGGAGGGAAATCGATTGGGGAGATCTTACAACTGAGGGGCAGTGATAGTTTGGGAATACAAGTAGAGAGGCAAAGAGACACTTGTGGAGGTAGCACAGTAGCCAAGAGAGTTGACATTGGGCCCACGCAGCCTTGACATAGAGCTAGGAGGGCCAGCACAGAGGAAGCGTTGCCTTCCATGCAGAAAGACAGGGAGCTGTCGAAAACTGTTGAAACAGTCGGGAAAGCTGACACAAAGCCTCAGAGAGCTCCACGTAGGCCCACACAATTACTACGAAGGGGCAACGTAGTTGTAGCTGGGGCTAGCCAGTTTTGTTGTCAGATCAACCCGATTCTGCTGGGTGAAGTGAGGTAAAACTCACTTCGGTTCTCCGCCATTGAATTTCTCTGTCATTGGTCTAGAAAACCCTTAGAGTTGTTGTAGCATTTCCCGCATTGGGTTTTTCTGGGGACGTTAGTCCAAAAATAAGTGTGTCCTTTGCATGGTTGTCTCATTTATTTTTCAATACTTGATCTGTATAGTGGTGTAGGTTGCAGTGCATTTACATTAACATTTTTTGAATATTTTTTGAAAATAACTTGTTAAATGAAGAATACAAGTAGATAATGTAAATCAATTTACTGCAGTAGGATTTCTGACTTGTTCAATTCGGAAATTTTCACAAAAAAAACATCCAAAATACCAAATTAGTTGTAGAAGACATGAAAACATGCATTTTTTACATAAATCAAGATAGATATGGCATCCATTGTGCATCAATGGTTAATTATTCTAGCATCAACCATCTAGAATCTAGATTTCTCTTCTCTTGTCTAGCCTTTGCCTCTACTTCGTGTTAGTTTTTGTAGCATCGGATGTGTTCTAACCTTGAAAGTTTGTGGAGAGGGTAGAATACATGAGATCTCCAAAACCCAGAAATTGTTTCTAGAAATTTCATCTAGAGATGGCTTAATTAGATTATTAGCCGATTTTTAAATATTTCTTAAGTCTAAACTTAGGGAATATGGCTAATTAATCAGAATTAATTAAGTCAATGTGTGAATGTTCCGGAAACTCACACAGATCGACTTCAAGTTAATCCTAGCCATCGATTAAGATCTAATCTTGGTTGTTGCAGTCCCAACAGAGAATTATGAAAGGAAGTTGATGTGGTGATGGAGAAATCATCCAGAGCAGATACTCAGTCGCCCAGGTAGTTCGATTTTCTCAGAAGCAGCATCTCAGCAAAGAAGATAGAGTCAGAGGGTGAGTAGCAGGTGGAAGAGGAGAGCAGTAGCATTCCAAAAGGAAGATTTCCAGTTCTCGAAAAAGGCAAAGGAAGGAAGGCCAAAATCTCTAGAGGGCCAGTGTAAGCTCTACACAAAGGGTGAGGCAGTGAGCTCAACACAGTGGCTGGGAAAGTGATTTCGGAGGTATAAAATAGCTGTGAGGTGAGAGAAAATTCTCATGATATTTTTACCAGTATTTTCCTCAGATTATATTACCAGCTGGGCATCTAAATTATTGTACTCAGAATTGTTGTTGAATATTAATAATAAAACCCTCATCTGCTGCACCGATTTTCCCAAGTTGGGTTTTTCCAGGGACAATTGTCCAAAAATAACTGTGAAAATTATTGTGTGTGCTAAAATTTCTCTATTTCCTGTATTTTATTTTCCGCATTATTTTGATGGTGAAAATTGCAACTGTGATTTTATTTGTTATTTGTCGTAGCAAATAAACTACATAAATAATTTTTGAGTTAGAAGAATAATTTCCAATAGTTGCAATAGATAAAATTTCACATGGTAGCAGAGCTTCATTGATCAACCGGAGAGCTCAGAAGAGAAAAAAAGGAATTTTGCTGCTCAATGTGGGCAGCAGTTCGAAATTCTCAAGGAACAACACAGTCCTCTTGTCAGAAGGCTGAATTACTTGAGGAACACTGATTTTTCTGTTCCTGGATAAGTGATCTAGAGGCAGAGGGAGCAGCTCAAATTTTCTTGAGCAGAGCTCTAGCTGGACGCAAAGGTTTTTTTTTTTTGCAACAGTTCGCTAAAGCAGAGCGAGCGTTAGGGTGGAAAAGAGGAATAGCACACTATAGCCATGGATAGAAGTAACATTTAGGAGACTTCAAATTTGTCTTCGAAACTAGAGGACAAATTTGTTTGCTTAGCAAGATCAGCTTCACAAGGAGTCTAGCGTATAGAAAGTGGAGCATCAGCTCACATGACAGGAGTTAGAGAATATTTCTCTAGCTATTAAGAGGAACAAATGGACATTCAGATTACTATGGGAAGCAGAACGAAATGTACTCCAGTAGGGAGAGGTACCATAGATTTTTAGGGGGAGTCAGGAGCAAGCACCACCCTACAAATGTACTGCATGTGCCAGGGTTGGGTATGAACCTGATTTCGGTATCCTAGTTACAGGATAAGGGGTATAATATTCACTTCATAGGGAATAAAGTGTATGTCAAACACCCGAGCTGGAAAAAGGTAAGATAGATTGGAGTTTGAAGTAACAGATTGTACTGGTTATAAATCGATTCTCCAATGGCACTAATTGGCAATAACAGTAGCAGTGGGAAGGAGTTGAATGAGTTATGGCATAGGAAAATGGGACATCTACACCATGGAGCACTTAGGATGCTCAAAGAAACGGTAACAGGAGTTCCAGAACTTGGCAGCGAGAACGATGATGTGTGCACAGGATGCGTGCTTGGGAAGTATGCTAAGGTAGCGTTTTCAAGAAGTGACAATAGAGTTGATGGCGTGTTAGGACTTATACACTAAGATACGTTGATTTGGGGTAGCATCGGATGTGCTCTAACCTCGAAATTTGGTGGAGAGGTTGGGGCACATGAGATCTCCAATACCCAAAAGGGTTTGGGCAGATTCTAAACAGATCAGGAGATATTAAAATAATTAATATTTTTAATGGAGTCCCTAAGTCTAAACTTAGGGAAAATAAAATATTAATGTGTATTAATATGAATCTGTGTTAGAATGGTCCAAAAGACATGGATCAAGCCAGATCTAATCTTAGCCATTGATTAGGGACTTAATCTCGACCGTTGAGATGTCAACAGAAAAAGTATAAGAGGAGGCTTGAAGGGCACTTGGAGAACACACTGAGGGAGACCAGTCAGTTCAATTTCTAGAGCGGGGTTTGCTGAGAAATTGAACCAGTGGTTTGGAGAGCAGTTAGCAGGCAACAACTAGGAACAGAGAGACGCGAGATCAGCGCAGAAGAGGCAGACACAAAACCAAAGAAAGCCATGCAGAGGCAGTAGAGACTGCGCAGAGTCAAAAGGGCCTGCGTCATCCACGCAAAGGCTACAGGAGTGACGCAGAAGCCCAAAGAGGCTGCGCAGAGTCAGAAGGGCCTACGTCATCCACGCAAAGGCTACAGGAGTGACGCAGAAGCCCAAAGAGGCTGCGCAGAGCCTCAGTAGGCTGACGCAGAGAATTTCAGGCTATAGCAGAGGTCAATAGGGCCTACGCTGGGGTTTAGGAAAGTGTTGGAAGTTTGTCTATATGTGGGTAAGCCAGTTTGGCACCCTGTTGTACAAGAAAATTGTTGAATAATAAAATCTTCCCTTGCTGCACCGGTTTTCCCACATTGGGTTTTTCCGGGGACATAAGTCCAAAATCATTGTGTCAATGTGTGCATATTTTTGTTGTTTCTATATTACAATGTGATATCTGCAGCAGTATTTATTTTAATGTTTGTTGAAGTAATTCCATGAATAACTTATGATGAAATAAATAGGAAAAGTAAATAAGTTGTTGCAGCGATAGAATTTTCACATGGTATGAGAGCAAGTAATCAGAGACAGAAAGGGAAAATCAGTTATGGGTCGAGACCACGATGCAGAGGCATCCACCTCAAGGGACTCACACAAATTTTCAGAAGATTGCACAAGAGAGAGAGATTTCGATTTCTCTATGTTGGCTTCCAGGTTGGAAGAAGAAGTGGCGTGCATGACTAGTACTGCATCATCAAAAGTATGGTATATAGACAGTGGAGCCTCATGGCATATGGTGGGAATCAAGGAGTGTTTCTCAGAATATCGAGAACAGAAAATGAACTTTTAGATCACCATGGGGAACAAGGCAAAGTGTACTCTAGTAGGAAAGGGTACCATAGTTTTCCAGACAAAATCGGGAGAGCGGTTCCGTGCCACATATGTGCTACATGTGCCAGGATTGGGGATGAACTTACTTTCTGTGTCACAACTACAAGGCAAGGACTATGACGTCTACTTCATCAAGGAAAAGGTATACGTCGAACACCCAAGCTGGAAAAAGAAAGTACAGATTGGGATCAAAAGTAATCGACTGTACAAATTACAATTAGAATCTCCAATGGCACTAATAAGTAATCATGGGGACAAAGACTTGAACGAACTATGGCACAGAAGGATGGGTCACTTGCACAATGGAGCTCTAAGAACTCTTAGGAGCATTGTAACAGGAGTTCCGGATCCGAGTACGGAACGAGATGATGTATGCACGAGATGCGCTCTAGGAAAGTATGCCAAGGCGACATTTCCTAGGAGCAACCACAGGGCCAAGAGTGTACTAGGATTGATACACTCAGATATCTGTGGACCTATGTCCGTCAAAGTTCTCATTGGTGCCAAGTATTTCCTTACCTTCTGTTGTAACATGCATTTTTGTTGCTTGTAGTATTCATTTTTCATTCAAGAACTTGAAAATATTTCAAAAAAGATAAAATCAAGAGGAAGAAGTGATAATGACATAGCAGAATCGCTAAAGGAACAGGTATAAAAGAATCTGTCCCAGTGTACCCATGCGATCAAGTTAAACCATAATATAAATGGTTATACGAAGCCATAACCAAAATATATATATACTATTTTGTAAAGCCCAAGAATAACAACGAAGTGAGAATTCGTAGAAGTCAAGCTCAGAGAGAGTTGAGCAACGGAAAAATGAAAGGCCAAAACCCTGAAGAAAACCTCAGAACCACAAAATATTGAAGAAATGGCGCAAAGTCAAAGTGAGTGGACAGATGAAGAATGAACGCACAGGAACCGTCAGATCATTTAGATCGACAGACAGTAACGGCGGAAGGTGAGGAATCACCGGAAGTTGATCTAGATCGTCAGATTAACAGATCCGCTAGATCGACGGTCATCGCGAAGCTTAGATGCGTGAGCGTTAGCGCGCGAGGAAAGTAGTTTCGCCACAGGAAATGGTATTTCGGGCGAGGTAGAAGTGGTAAGTGGTATTGAAGGGTGAGCACCCGATTCCACTTATCGAGCGACACGTAGCACGAGGGTGGAGAGAGAAAACCACTTTATTGGGCGGTTAATCCCGGGCTTGTTGTCTACCCGAAATCGTTGTGAGCCGTCAGATCCTGGGGTTGAAATCTACGGTGGAGAATGGACCCGATAGCCAGACCTGAAAATATATGCATTGTGTTTTAAACTCTCGGCGCATCCGTTATATCGCATATCATTAAGTTTTGTATTGATATGTCATTTGAAAGGGTCGATTGCGATTTGTGATACGAAGTCAATGGAGCGTTGAATGGGCGGATCCGATGGATTTATGCAGCCGATTTAATTCTTTTTGAGTTCCGCGGTAAACCAAATATTAGCATTAATTTCATTGTATAAAGGGAAAATCAGTGTTAAAACCAAATCCAAAGAAAAGGCAGTTGGGCATGTTTTCTTTGTATTTTGGCCAATCAAAACGCCCGATATATACATAAGCCCAGTTTTCGCACAAGTCAAAGTCTAACGCAGTTAATTACAGTTAAAGCGGATTAAGGATTATTATAGCATCCAAAGAGGAACTCAAGGGACGATTAACAGAGCCGAAAAGTTAGTAGTTATCCTCACCTTCTAGTTCAGTGATTTCTTGTTATTGTATGTTCTTTGAGGTGTCTTTTACCCTCTGTAAAATTCTGTAATAATTTTTACTTCAGATAGTTAGAGAAGCAGTTAAGTAGTTTGATAGTTTCAAAGATCAGTAACTATTCCCAATGTATAAAAGAGAAAGAATTACAAAGAAAAGGGTTGTTGATGAAATTTTGAAGAACCCGGAGACTAGGCAATCGTATTCCTAATATAATTGTTGATTTATAAAAGAATCAGAAGTTTCCATGAATTGTTGGGTATAATTTTGTAATTTCTCTGTCATGTGTCATCTTATGTTTTCTTTTTTCAAGTATAGTAATGAAGCTACAGGTCTTTATTTTCTTATGTAGAGAAAGTTAAAATTCCTTAAAAGTGCGCTCCTATACTTGAAGTTTTCACCTTCCTTTCTAAGTTATAGATAATAGTTTCTGTGTAAAGCAGCATATTATCCTTATTTTCTCCAAGGGTCACAAATAGTAGTTTTTGTGCTATGCAGCATATTGTCTATGATTCAGTTCTCATTTTCATAATTCTTCTAAGTTACAGATAGTAGTTTCTGTGAAAGACCAGCATATTATCTTTAACTTTTCCAAGTGTCACAGATAATAGATTCTGTGAAAAGCAGCATATTGTCTCTGACTTCTTCCTTCTTCATTTATCATTTATATCCAACAAGTAAATGGCATTCTGAGATTTTCAGGTCACATATGTATTAATAGTTAAAAACCAAGTTTTCCAGGTCCTTCATTTGAGAACACAACATATAATCAAGTGACAGTAATTACAATCATTAATGTCTTAAGCACAATTTTTACACAGCCAGGAAATTGGTTTCTTAAGGAACAACACCTTCATTGATGACCACTCAAGGAAAACTTGGATCTACTTTTTTGAAAACCAAGGATGAGGTTTTATGTCGATTCAAGGAGTTCAAGGCTCTGGTGGAGAATCTGACAGGTAAGAAAATCAAAGTCTTGCGCTTAGATAATGGTGGAGAATATGTCGATAAGGACTTCACTGATTATTGCGCTAAGGAGGGCATCAGAAGAGAGTGGACAGCTCTCTATAATTTGGAGCAGAATGGGGTGGCAGAAGGAAAAAATAGGACTATTGTAGAAGCAGATAGGGCCACGCTGTATGATCAGGATATGCCAAAATTCATGTGGGCAGAAGCATGCAACACAGCTGTCTACGTTCAGAATAGGACTCCTCATTGGGCATTGGGCAAGATTACTCCAGAAAAAGTCTTCACTGGGAAGACACCTGAAGTTAGTCATTTCAGGATATTTGGGAGTTTGGCATATTGTCGCATACCCGAAGAAAAGAGGAAGAAGCTGGATCAGACTGCAGAAAAGGGGTATCTGGCAGGATATAGTGAGAACACTAAGGCATACAGGATCTATCTTCCAGGGAGCAGGAAGGTAGTAGTACGACAAGATGTAAAGTTCATGGAGGACAGAGCTTTCAGAAGATCTCGCGAAATGCCTTCCAAGGAGCAGTCGAAAGAGGATCCGTTGGTCATGCCTCTTCAACCAACGGAAGTGAAGAATCCTTCCTCAAATCAGGAAGATTCTCAGGATGAGGAAGAGGAGCAAACAGAAGCACCTGTTGGCAGAGGAAGAACCAGCAGGGAACTTTGTCAGATTCTGCGTGATGCAGAGAACTTCATCGAAGAGCCAAGGAACAGTAAAAGGGAGTGAAAACAGCCAAATAGGTATTAGGCATTAGTAGATCAGGATGGAGAGCCTGCTAGCTTCAAAGAGGCAGCTCAGCATCAAGATTGGCTAGATGCGATGGTGGAGGAGTATAACTCCATAATGGTAAATGATGTCTGGGAGGTGGTGTCAAGGCCTCAAGACAAATCTGTGGTAGGTTCAAGATGGATCTACAAGATCAAATATGCTACAGATGGCAGTATTGAAAAATACAAGGCCAGGTTTGTGGTTAAGGGGTATGCTCAAAAGGAAGGGATTGACTATGAGGAAACCTTCGCCTCGGTAGCCAGGTATACATCTATTAGGACCATGATATCTCTTGCAGCCCAAATGGGATAGGAGATCCATCAAATGGATGTCAAGACGACATTTCTGAATGGGGTAATAGAAGAAGAAGTATACATTGAACAACCAGAGGGCTTTGAAACTCATGAGAAGAAGTCTCATGTATGTAAACTGAAGAAAGCCTTGTATGGGCTGAAGCAGGCACCAAGAGTGTGGTATGGTCAAATAGATGGCTACTTGTAGAAGATGGGGTTTGTCAAGAGTGACGCGGATCCGAATCTCTACTATTTGGTCGTAGAGAGCGAGCCACTTATCTTAGTATTATATGTGGATGATCTCTTCCTGACAGGATCATCCAGACTCATTGAAGACTGCAAGAAGAATCTAGCCACAGAGTTCGATATGAAGGATCTGAGACGAATGCACTATTTTCTAGGGTTGGAAGTTTGGCAGCAAAAAGGAGAAATCTTCCTTGGGCAAGGAAGGTATGCTACAAAAATTCTGAAAAGGTTCGGGATGGGAGACTGTAGACCTATGGCTACGCCAATGATCACCAACTGGAAGAAGATTGATGCATCAGAAGACAAGGATGTCGATCCCACCCTATATCGACAACTCATAGGGTCCCTGATGTATCTAGTCAATACTAGGCCAGATATTTGCTACGCTGTCAACACCCTCAGTCAGTTCATGGTGGAACCAAAGAGGGCTCATAGGGCAGCAGCCAAGCACGTTCTTAGGTATTTATAGGGAACAGTTGATTATAGGCTCTTGTACAACAAGGGGAAGGATATCAGGTTGAGTGGATTTTCTGAGGCAGATTGCGCAGGAAGTTCAGTGGATTGGAAAAGTACCTCTGGGTATTGTTTCAACATTGGATCAGGAATAACCTCCTAGTGCAGTAGGAAACAGAAGTCCATGACTCTGAGCTTGTCTGAGGCAGAATATATGGCAGCAAGCACAGCTTCGTGTGAAGCCATATGGCTTAGAAAACTACTGGTAAACCTATTCAAAAGAAATATGGAGGCGACCATGATCATGTGTGATAATCAGAGTTGCATCAAACTCTCTGAGAATCTAGTATTTCATGATAGGTCAAAGAATATTGATATCCGGTATCAGTTTGTCAGAGACCGTGTCCAATGTGGAGTTGTACAGTTGAGCTACACTCCTACAGGGGAACAAGTGGCAGATATCCTCACCAAGGCCCTTGGAAAGTCAAAATTTGACTACTTCAAGGAAAAGATGGGGATGGTAAAGAACCCCTTTCAGAAGTAGTGTGTTAGCAGCACGAATGAAGAGGGAGTTGCAGTGCAGATGCAGTGCTGGGAGAAAGGATCAATAGCAGCACAAATGCAGAGGAAGGTGCAGTGCGGATGCAATGCTGGGAGAAAGGACCAGCAGCATTACAGATGCAGAGGGAGCTGTCGTACAGATGCAACAGTGGTAGTGGCAGAGCAATGGGCAGCAGTACACGATGCAGCAATGCAAAGGATGTTGGGCAGGGAGGCCTAGCATCATCACAGGTACCGATGCCGGATGATCAGAGTAATACTCAGTGAGGAGTATTACTAGAGCACAGTCCTCGCTAAGAGGAAGTGTTGATTTGGGGTAGCATCGGATGTACTCTAGCAACAAAATTTGGTGGAGAGGTTGGCTGAGATCTCAAATACCCAGAAAGGGTTTGGGCAGATTCTAAGCAGATCAAGAGACATTAAAATAAATAATATTTTTAATGGAGTCCCTAAGTCTAAACTTAGGGAAAATAAAATATTAATGTGTATTAATATGAATCTGTGTTAGAATGGTCCAAAAAACATGGATCAAGCCAGATCTAATCTTAGCCATTGATTAGGGACTTAATCTCGGCCGTTGAGATGTCAATAGAAAAAGTATAAGAGGAGGCTTGAGGGGCACTTGGAAAACACACTGAGGGAGACCAGTCAGTTCAATTTCTGGAGCGGGGTTTGCTGAGAAATTAAACCAGTGGTCTGGAGAGCAGTCAAGAGGCAACAAGTACAGAATAGAGAGACGAGAGATCAACGTAGAAGAGGCAGACGCAAAACCAAAGGAAGCCACGCAGAGGCAACAAAGACTGCGCAGAGCCAGAAGGGCCTGTGTCATCCACACAGAGGCTGCAGGAGTGACGCAGAAGCCCATAGAGGTTGCACAGAGCCTCAGTAGGCTGATGCAGAGGGTTTCAAGCTGTAGCAGAGGTCAGTAGGGCCTACGTTGGGTTTAGGAAAGTGCTGGAAGTTTGTCTATCTGTGGGTAAGCCAGTTTGGCACTCTGTTGTACAATAAAATTGTTGAATAATAAAATCCTCCCTTGCTGCATCGATTTTCCCACATTAGGTTTTTCCAGGGACATTAGTCCAAAATCACTGTGTCAATGTGTGCATATTTTTGTTTTTTCTATATTACGATGTGATATCTGCAACAGTATTTATTTTAATGTTTGTTGAAGTAATTTCATGAATAACTTATGATGAAATAAGTAGGAAAAGCAAATCAATTGCTGCAGTGATAGAATTTTCACAAGATATTTGTGGCCCGATGTCCACTAGAGCTCTCAGCAGTGCCGAATATTTCGTCACCTTTATTGATGATCATTCCAGGAAAACTTGGATTTACTTCTTGAAGACCAAGAATGAGGTCTTTGATCGTTTCAGATAGTTTAAAGCTCTCATAGAGAATGTGACAGGGAAGAAGATCAAGGTGCTTTGCTCAGATAATGGTGGAGAATACATTGATAAAGACTTCACAGATTTATGTGCGAAGGAAGGCATCAAGAGAGAATGGACAACTCCATATAATCCTCAGCAGAATGGTGTAGCGGAGCAGAAAAACAGAACCATTGTTGGGGTTGCAAAGACCATGATATATGGTCGGGATCTACCCAGATTTCTATGGGCAGAAACATGTAACACGGAAATGTATATTCAGAATAGGACTCCTCATAGAGCATTGGGGAAGAAAACGCTAGGAGTCTTCACAGGGAAGAAGCCAGAAGTTAGCCACTTCAGAATTTTTGGCAGCGTTGCTTATTGCCATGTGTCGGATGATAAACGGACCAAATTGGATCAAACTGCAGAGAAGGGGTTCTTCGTTGGATACAGCGAAACCTCAAAGGCATTCAGAATCTACATTCTTAATAGTAGGAAGATAGTAGTAAGGCGAGAAGTGAAGTTCATGGAGGACCGAGCTTTCAGGAGATCTTGTGAGATGCCTACAGATGATCAGAATCAATCAGCAAAAGCTCCTTTAGTCCAACAGCAGGGGCAACCAATAGGACAAGCGGGAGGGCAGTCGCAAGGGTCAAGTACTGTGACCAGCACCAGTATTTCCTCAAGTGCAGAAAATCCGGGGAGTTCTCAGCAGATGGAGCAATAGAGACAAGATGAGGAAGAGCTGGAAGAACCTCCCATGACTAGTGGTCAAGCCAGCAAAGTGATTCGACAGAGATTAAGAGATGCATAGGAGTTTATTGGAACTCCTAGGATGAGCAAGAGACAACGCAGACAACCTGACAGGTACCAAGCATTGGTGGCTCAGGTTGCAAAACCTTCTAGCTTTTAGGAGGCTCCACAGCATCAAGTGTGGGTAGATGCCATGGTAGAAGAATATAGCTTTATCACAAGGAATGATGTTTGGGAGGTAGTGCCAAGGTCGGAAGATAGATTAGTTGTAGGTTCGAGATGGATCTATAAGATCAAATATGCGGCAGACGACAGTGTGGAAAAGTACAAGGCTACAGAAAGAAGGATAGATTGGGAGGAGACCTTCGCCCCAATTGCTAGATACACTTCTATCCGATCAGTTATATCTCTAGCGGCTCAGATGAGATGGCAGATTCACCAGATGGACATCAAGACAACCTTCTTGAACAGGGTGATAGAGGAAGAAGTGTACATAGAATAGCCAGAGGCACACTCATGTGTGCAAATTGAAGAAAGCTCTATACGTGCTCAAGCAGGCTCCCAAGGCATGGTATGGTAGAATTGACAACTACTTGTAGCAGATGGGATTCATCAAGAGTGACGCAGATCCCAATATTTACTATTTGATGGTAGAGGGTGAGCCACTTATTCTAGTTTCGTGTGTGGATGATCCCTTTTTGACAGGATCGGCAAGGCTCATAGAGGTTTGCAAGAGGAACGGGCAACAGAATTTGACATGAAGGATTTGGGGTTGATGCACTATTTCCTATGATTGGAAGTGTGGCAGAAGGATGGGGATATCTTCTTTGGGCAAGGAAGATACGTTACAAATATTCTGAAGAGGTCCAAAATGCAGGATTGCAGACCCATGTCCACGCCCATGATCACCAATTGGAAGAAGATAGATGTATCAGATGAAACGGATGTCGACCCCACCTTGTATAGACAGCTTATTGGGTCTCTCATGTATTTGGTCAACACTAGGCCAGATATCTGCTTCGCAGTCAATACCCTTAGTCAGTTCACAGTAGAGCTAAAGAAGGTACATTGGGTAGCAGCGAGGCATATTCTGAGGTATGTTCATGGCATAGTTAGGTATGCATTAAGACATACTTGAGGGGATGACATCAGACTTTGTGGGTACACAGATGCAAACTAGGCAGGCAGTTCAGTGGACAAGAAAAGTACCTTTGGGTACTGCTTAAGTGTTGGATCATGGATGATTTCTTGGTGTAGCAGGAAGCAGAAGTCAGTAGCACTGAGCTCTGTAGAAACAGAGTATATGGCAGCCAACATAGCTACGTGCGAAGCTATATGGCTTTGGAAGTTGCTAGTAAGCTTGTTCAGGCAAAGGATGGAGGTGACAAGTGTCTATTGTCATAATCAGAGTTGCATAAAGCTATCTGAAAATCCAGTGTTTCATGACAGGTCGAAGCACATTGATATTCAATGTCACTTCATCAGAAATTGTGTACAACGTGGAGCAGTCCAGCTACAATATGTTCCCACAGAAGATCAGGTTGCAAATATACTCACGAAATCTAGGGAGAGCTAAGTTCATCTATTTTAGAGAACAGATGGGTATGGTGGAGAACCCGTTTCAGTAGCAGGGACAAGCTATTTTGCATGATCTTCAGTTGCAGGTGTTGTAATTGCAACAACAACAGATGGAGAGGGAGTTCTAGTGCAGATGCAGTGATGGTAGCAGTATGGTAGTGTCAATAGCAGCACAAATGCAACATATATCAGAGTTGTGTAGTGGTTGGTGGGTAGTATGACCAAACATCAGCAGCATGACAAAAGGTGATGCAGAGACAGGGTGTGCAGTAGCACTATAACACATTCCTCGCTCAGAGGGAGTGTTAGTTTTTGTAGCATCGGATCTGTTCTAGCCTTGAAATTTTGTGGAGAGGGTAGAATACGTGAGATCTCCAAAACCCAAAAATCGTTTCTGGAAATTTCACCTAGAGATGGCTTAATTAGATTATTAGTCGATCTTTAAATATTTCCTAAGTATAAACTTAGGGAATATGGCTAATCAATCAGAATTAATTAAGTCAAGGTATGAATGTTCTAGAAACTCACACGGATGGACTTCAAGTTAAACCTAGCCATCGACTAAGATCTAATCTTGGTCGTTGGAGTGCCAACAGAGGATTATAAAAGGAAGTCGATGTGGTGATGGATAAATCAAGTGCGGATACTCAGTTGCCCAGGCAGTTCGATTTTCTCAGAAGCAACAGCTTAGCAGAGAATATAGAGCCAGAGGGTGAGTCGCAGGTGGAAGATGTTGATTTGGGGTAGCATCGGATGTGCTCTAGCCACGAAAATTGGTGGAGAGGCTAAAGCACATGAGATCTCCAATACCCATAAATGGTTTGGGCAGATTCTAAACAGCTTGGGAGATATTAAAATAATTAATATTTTTAATGGAGTCCCTAAGTCTAAACTTAGGGAAAATAAAATATTAATGTGAATTAATATAAAACTGTGTTAGAAGGGTCCAAAAGTCATGGATCAAACCAGAGTTAATCTTAGCCATTGATTAGGGACTTAATCTCGGCCATTGATTTGTCAATGAAAAAAGTATAAGAGGAGGCTTGAGGGTCATTTGGAGAATACACTAAGAGATCAAGATTTCGACTTTCTGGGGCTGGGTTTGCTGAGAAAGTCGAGAGAGTGATCAAAATTGCAGCTGAGGGGCAGTGAATACAGAAGAAGAGAGGCAGAGAGATAGTACCGAGAGGATCAACGCAAAAGCCAGGAGAGAGGGACGCAAAGCCAGCTAGAGGCCACACAGAGCTAGCTAGGGCCCACGTAGAGCCAGTGAGGAGTTGCGCAGTGCCTCAAAGAGCCAGCATGGGTGACGCAAAGGGCTAGAGGGCTGACGCAGTGCCTCCAGAGGCTGACACAGGGGTTGTTGGGCTAAAGCTAGGTTGACGCAGCCCCTAGAGGCTGACACTAGGGTTTCGTGGGGCAGGTTGGAGCTGTGGAGCTGCCGGAGTTTCAGCCGAAATATCTGTTGGGTATGCCGGATTTGGAAACCAGATTGTATTTTGAAACTACTTAATAAATCAAACCCTCAGATAGTTGCATCGGTTTTCCCGCATTGGGTTTTTCCGAGGACATTAGTCCAAAAATAACAGTGTCACTTTTGTGCTTGTTTCTATTTCCTTCAGTTGATGATCTGTAATGTGTTGAGCATGTACTTGTATTTATTTCCAATATTTACATGGTAAATAACTTGTTAATTAACAGAACAAGTAGGTATGAATAAATCAGTAAAATGCATGAAGGGTTTCTAACGTGTCAGACTTAGAAATTCCAACATGGTATTAGAGCGTGGTTATAGATCACAGGATAACTGAGGGCATCATTCGAGTAGAGCAGCAGCAACATAAACAGTTGTCCCGAGTGACAGAAGTTGTTCCTAGTGGAAAAGCAGCAAGGAATGGGTGACGCAGTCCATGCGTCATTAGTTCGAGCTGGGAAGAGAATCAGCGTAGTGGCAGAGAGGAGCTAACCTAACCTACACAATGCCCGACCATCTTTCTTAGTCAAAAAGGATTGACGCCCATGGCCAGGAGGTGTAGATTTTGCTGGTGTCGAGATTGCGCAGAGCCTAGAAGCTCTAACCTTCATTTTGTTGAGGCATAGGAGGTTGTGGGTAAGTTGCAGAGTAAAGCTAGTGGGGTACTGTTGTCAGAACAATACCTAACAGGGCAAGACCAAGGAGGAGGGAGTTGCTGCCGAGGATTTCTAGCCAAAAAATCTGGATCATTGGTGCAGCTACATTAATGATTGGAGTGGGGGCATCTCAACATTGGCAAAAGGATTTCCGTGAAGGAAATTAGGACTCAAAGGGAGTCTAGAGGAGCTCGTTCCTTAGAGGATTTCTAGCGCCAAAGAAATCCACATCCGAGTTTTTGTTGGGACAGCAACAAAAGAGGGAGAAGAGAACCAGTTCGACATTCATTCAGCAGAGATGGTAGCCACATCTCCAAGAGGGAGGTCGGGTGACTTAGAGTTGTAGTTCGAAAGGGCTACAGAGAAGGGCAGGATCCTCAAGGTACCCAACCTCTTGGATTATACCTTGCTACGGGAGCCCCGAAGAGGAGTAGTAATATTGGTGGATGTCAGTAGAGACGGATGCGGCTGAAGCGACAGAGGGAGCTACAGTGCATGAGTCTCAGGACAGCATGAGGCAGCAGTGCGAGATGCATGGAGTTGTCGCAGCAGCGCAGAGGTCAGATAGGGAGCACTTATCAGCGACAGAGGGAGTTTTAGCTTCATGGGTGTCTCTACCTTGACAGAGATGTCATATTTGGGAGATTAGTTACTTACTTCTCGGTAACTGAGATGCAGTGCAGCAGTTAGCAGTGGCAGTGCTATGGGCAGCACGATGCAGCAGGATGAGAGGGAGTTGCCGTATGGATGCAGCAGTGGCAGTGGCAGGGCCATGGGTACTAGTACATGATGCAATAGTGCATATGGTGGGCAGTAGGCCTAGCATCGGCATAGGGACCAATGCCCGATGATCAAGGTGATGCTCATTGAGGAGTATTAGTGGAGCACAGTCCTTGCTAAGAGGGAGTGTTGATTTGGGGTAGCATTGGATGTGCTCTAGCCACGAAAATTGGTGGAGAGGCTAAAACACATGAGATCTCTAATACCCATAAATGGTTTGGGCAAATTCTAAACAGTTTGGGAGATATTAAAATAGTTAATATTTTTAATGGAGTCCCTAAGTCTAAACTTAGGGAAAATAAAATATTAATGTGAATTAATATAAACTTGTGTTAGAAGGGTCCAAAAGTCATGGATCAAGCCAGAGTTAATCTTAGCTGTTGATTAGGGACGTAATCTCGGTCGTTGATTTGTCAACGAAAAAAGTATAAGAGGCTTGAGGGTCACTTGGCGAATACACCAAGAGATAAAGATTTCGACTTTCTGGGGCTGGGTTTGCTGAGAAAGTTGAGAGAGTGATTAGAGTTGCAGCTGAGGGGCAGTGAATACAAACAGAGAGGCAGAGAGACAGTACCGAGAGGATCAGCGCAGAAGCCGGGAGAGAGGGATGCAGAGCCAGCTTGAGGCCCTGCAGAGCTAGCTAGACGCCACAGAGAACCATCTAGGGCCCACGCAGAGGCAACCAGGAGCTACGCAATGCCTCAAAGAGCCAGCGTGGGTGACGCAGAGGGCTAGAGGGCTGACACAGTGCCTCCAAAGGCTGACACAAGGGTTATTGGGCTGACGCAAGGCCAGAGAGATGCTAATGCAGTCCCTAGAGGCTGACGTTGGGGTTTCGTGGGGCAGATTGAAGCTGTGGAGCTGGCAGAGTGTTTATCCGGGGTTTCAGCTGGAATATCTGCTTTCGAGTAGAGAGGTACTACTGCCAAGAGTTTTCTCTGTTGGGTATGCCGGATTTGGCACCCAGATTGTATTTTGAAACTGCTTAATAAATCAAACCCTCAGATAGCTGCATTGGTTTTCCCGCATTGGGTTTTTCCGGGGACATTAGTCCAAAAATAACGGTGTCACTTGTGTGCTTGTTTCTATTTCCTTCAATTGATGATCAGTAATGTGTTGAGCATGTACTTGTATTTATTTCTAGTATTTACATGGTAAATAACTTATTAATTAACAGAACAAGGAGGTAGGAATAAATCAGTAAAGTGCATGAAGGGTTTCTAACGTGTCAGACTTAGAAATTCCAACAAAATAGGAGGGTAGTAGCATTCCAGGAGGAAGATTTCCAATTCCCGGAAGAGGCAAAGGAAGGAAGGTTGAAATCTCTAGAGGGCCAACGTAAGCTCTGCGCAAAGGGTGATGCATCGAACTCAATGCAGTGGCTAGGGATGCAATTTTGGAGGCAGAAAATAACTGTGGGGTGAGAGAAAATTCTCACGATATTTTTGCCAGTATTTTCCTCAGATTAGATTACCAGCTGGGCATCTAAATTATTGTACTCAGAATCACTGTTGAATATTAATAATAAAACCCTCATCTGTTGTACCAGTTTTCCCAAGTTGGGTTTTTCCGAGGACAATTATCCAAAAATAACTATCAAAATTATTGTGTATGTGCTAAAATTTCTCAGTTAACTGTATTTATTTTCCGCATTATTTTGATGGTGAAAATTGCAGCTGTGATTTTATTCGTTATTTGTTGTAGCAAATAAACTGCATAATTAATTTTTGAGTTAGAAGAATAATTTCCAGTAGTTGCAATAGATAAAATTTCACACTTCGATTCTCTAAGGATATTAGTCAACATTTCCCAATTTTTATCAAACAACCTAATCCAAGCCTTATAATATGGTAGAGAAAGCTTAACATGTCTAATCAATGATTTTGACTTGAGTGAAGGGTACATTTTTGCTAAGGCCATGACAAAGGAATTCAACAATCAACAACACCAACACTCGGGTACATATAGGGCTCGGTGCTTTCGATTAAATGCCAATCATATGCCCTCATACATAATATAATCCAATGAAACACCATAATCCCATTGATCCTAATCCTGAAAACTTTAAGTCTGCTGAATTTTGAATGGGATATGAAATTCTATTTTCTCCATATGAAGTCTGATGAGGTTGGAACCACTCTCAAACATCCTGAGTCATTTCATGGTAATGTTAAAAAATTAAGTAAAAGGATGGAAAACTTTAAGAATTTAACATTACCATTAGGGAGCATCTAGGAAGCGTCTAGGGAGTATCAAGGGGCACCTTGGGAGTATTCGGAAAGTGTAGTTCCTCACATAACAGTTCGAAATTTCAAAAAAAAAGGCCTTGTGGAACCGTGTGAACCGTCCACCTTCTCTTAGATCCGCTCGCGATCCGTGGTGGATACATGCCCGCACCTCCACGGATTTGCACCCGATCCTTTTTGGATCCACGGATCAGGCAGCTGGAACCACGGATCGGGCCCCACAGATCCAATTTTCCAGGAATCGCCAAAAAAAGGTGAACCATGGATCCAATTTTTGGATCCGCGGTTCTGCTGAAGGATTGGTGGCAGATCCATATGGGACGCGATCCCGCCTTTGGACCCTTGGGGGGGAGGACAAATCCTGCAACATTGGTTCAAGCTAAGAACCCCAATAGGCCTTCTTATTGTCCAAGGACTCCAAATACTATGTACCACAACATGCTACAAGCCATTGATGCACTTCTTTACAGAAAAAACATATATATAACCAAACCATGAGGCAAGTAAAGAAATATGTAAACAAGCCAATCTGTCATTATAAAATGTTTTGTGTGTGCACCTCTAATGATAGATAATGATAAATAATGGGATATTTAAAATATTGGCCACTTAACTGCCTAAATCATCTTTCTCACAAAGTCAACTTCGAAGATAGCTTCAATTGTAAATTGACAGATATATCAATCACAAATATCTACAAAATCACATTGTTCAAGCTAAGAACCCAGTATGCCTTCTTGTTGTCCAAGGACTCCAAATACTATGTACCACAACATGCTACAAGCCATTGATGCACCTTTTTACAGAAAAAAACATATATATAACCAGATCTTGAGGCAAGTAAAGAAATAAGTAAACAAGCTGATCTGTCATTATAAGAAGTTTTAGATGTGCACCTCTAAAGCATCAGTCTCCTCTGATGAATTTCTTCTATCTGCAGCTTTCCCTGCAATCTCATTTGCAGTCTTAAATCGGTTAGAGGAACTCATAGAAGCAGTTCCAAAACTTTCCATTCCTACAATGACCCGCATTGCTCTCACCATTTGTGCTGTTGTATTTGCCTGCAAACATAATGTGAATCCCATTTCTACTTCTTGGTAAGAATATTACAAATATCAAGAAGCAACATTTCCTAATCTACATTCACTCTGTTTCTCTTGTTTTTCATCAGTGAAACTTGCCCAGATCAACCAAATAATTTATAAAAAAGATCAAGCTGAATTACCTTTATTACGAAAACAGGTAGCTGGCGAAACTTAGCCATTTCCCTAATCCAAGAATTCTGTTTGATTTTTGAATGTAAAGCAAGAATTGCATCAGCTGCTCCTATGTCATCAGCTATGTCAACTGCATCTTCCAGACCCATTACCTCCAAAACTTGTTCCAGATTAGCATCCATAATCTGAAGTATGTTCATAGTATCAGTCTTGTTATAAAAGAAGGAAAATATGTATATGTTCTTCAGGTAGAGCTCAAGCCTTGTTTTAAACATTTGTTCAAGTGAAAGTGTCATTTTAGAGATGTCTTATTGGTCGATAATTGAATTGAGAAAATGATTAGCAATTCTAAATTTTAATCGCAACACTAAACTGCAAAGGACTGATACTATCAATCCCATTCTGTGTTGTGGTTCTTACAAACATGATGTTTGTGATCACAATTTATCTTACCATATATTGGCATATAATTATGATGGGATTCCATTCCACATCATACTCATCAAATTCTGTGCGCTGAATAATCCCACATGGATAACATTTTATGATTTTTGGGAAGACGTGGTTTATGAGGTAGTAAAATCAAAAGCTTTCCAATACAGAAGCTGGCTTTGGGGTGTGTTACTCCTCAAAATGCATTTGCATTTTGAAAATTTAGAGACTTCATTTCCAGCAAGGTAGATGATGTAGCCTTGTTTGCATTTTTAGAGTTCTGCTGGAAAAAAAATTATATGACAGGCAGAATCTGCAATCTTAGCCACATCAAGATAGCCACTGCTGATGATCTAAAGGGGCCTGTACAGACATACATATGATGATCAAGACTTCATTTTTGCTGGAAGATGTTCAGCGGCCAGCCCCATATCACAAGAAAAGGCAGGGAGAAAGGTACAGGGGTTGTAAATGGTGAGTAACGGTGCTGTAATGTTGGCATTTTTCCCAATATCAGAGAACTTTGATATAGAACTGTTAAGAAGCCACACAGCCCTGTACATTTTTTGCTCATGTACAGCACATCCATTCTAGCATGTATTTTTCATTTCAATGTTTAGTATGTTCTAGGGGAGGCAAGTACTTTCACACATTGGAAAGGTGCTGGAGTTTTCAAGGATTTCTGTAGCCTGTGCATTGATTATACAGTGTAGCTATGATGTGATACTGAAGAGATCTATAGACTGTTTTCCATGAGCAGTTCCAGAATGTCGAGCCTGCTCCACCAGTATCACCTGTTGAAATTTGATGACTAAAAAAAGTTTCCAACAATCCCAACCCGGTTTTAATTTCACTTTATCACTCTCATTCAGTTAAATGTCCTTTCCCATAAACATACATTCAACATATAGAATTATGAAAATGAAATTTTCAGATTAAAACACATGGGACTGTCAACACATGCTGAAAATAAATATGGACATAACCAGACCAGCAACACACATAAAAATACAAACAGATTTTTGGTCAACTTAGACCTAGGGAAAACCCCTTCAATCTTCTCTAGGGAAAACCTGTTAGAGAGCTCTTCAAATTTATTTATCTTTCAAGTTCAGAAAAAATACATCTGCAGAGAAAACAAAACGGCAAAATACAACTCATCTCTTCAGCCCAAAACTCCTTGAAAACCGTGCCCACTTTGCCTCGATTTCTGTGTCCACTTGAACTGAAAATATGTATTGTACGGATACGATTGTATGGACTACATGGATTTTTTTCATTTTTTTCAAAAACTTCTCTCGAACGACGTGCAGCTCACAACATTCAATGTTGTTCAAACTTCATACTGTACCTTATGTTGTCTTCTAAGCCTTGATTTCCATGCCTAGCTTTGCCCAGAAATCACTCCTTTAGCTTGTTGCAACAAATTTCTCCTTCAAAATTTTTCTTCAGCTCTCAGCCTCCTTTCTCCAATCTGCTCATAAAGACTTAATGCAGTCTCTCTTTTCTTTTCCCCCTTTTGTTTCTCTAAATGACTTTTGGGCAACCCTAAGATCTAATGGCTCAGATTCATTTAGATCAAGGGATGAGAATAAATGTGCATTTAATTATCACTTTCTACTTTTTAACTCACCCATTAAATAAAGTACCCACATTGTACTTTATGTCTCAAGTCAATTTTCACTTTATAATTTAACATTGACTTTACCACTTATAAAGTCCCTTTCACTTTATAAAGTCACACTTAGGAAAAGAATTATTTTGTACACTTTTCTCTAGGTAGAGACTAATCCATGGGAAACCACTTGTCCAAGGTACATTAAAAATCGATATTCCCTCGTACCGAGGAAAGTGTTTCTCACCACACCCATTTTGTCCCTGAAATAGACATGCTTGCCTCTTGACAAGGACTTCATGAGAACATCGACCACTTGCTCATTTGTTGATATATACTCCAACTTCACTGCCCCCTTCTGAACATAGCCCCTGATGAAATGATATCTGATATCAATGTGTTTTGCCCTGTCATGAAACACTGGATTCTTCGTGAGTTTAATGCAACTCTGATTATCACAGTGAATAACCGTCAGTCTCAACTCCTGATCAAATAGGCCATACAACAACTTGCGAAGCCAAATGGCCTCACAACTAGCCTGGTTTGCAGCCATATACTCAACCTCAGAAGAGCTCAAAGCAACTGACTTTTGCTTTCGACTGAACCACGACATAACTATCGAACCCAATCTGAAGCAAACCCTGAAGTGCTTTTCTTATCAGAAGCACAGCCTGCCCAATCTGAATCTGTGTAACATGCAACCTCACTCCATCTCTCCGCCTATAGTCCAAACCATAATCAACAGTCCACTGCAAGTAGTGAAGAATGTGCTTTGCAGCTACCTAGTGCACCTTACTGGGCTCAACCATGAACTGGCTAAGTGTGTTCACTGTAAAGCATATATCTGCCCTAGTGTTGACCAGATACATCAAGGACCCAATAAGCTGCCTATACAATGTGGGATCCACCAAACTAGAATATGAAGCATGAAGCTTCTTCCAGTTGGTGATCATAGGTGTAGACATGGGTATACAGTCTGCCATGTGAAATTTACTCAACGCATTCACAACATACTTCCCCTACCCCAAAAAGATATGCCCCTCCTCTTGCGACACCTCAAGCCCCAAAAAGTAATGCATCAACCCAATGTCCTTCATCTCGAACTCCATAGCAAGATCCTCCTTGCAACCACTAATCAGTCTCTTTGCCCCAGTAATGAACAAGTCATCAACATACAACACAAGAATGAGCGAATCATCCCCTACAACAATGTAGTATAGGTTCGGATTTGCATCACTCTTCATGAAACCCATCTACTGCAAGTAAGTATCAATCCTCGAATACCAAGCTCTCAGAGCTTGCTTAAGTCCATAGAGTGCTCGCCTCAACCAACATACATGGGTCTCCCGCCCAAGTACCTCAAAGCCTTGTGGTTGCTCAACATACACCTCCTCCTCTATAACTTCGTTCAGAAATGCGATCTTCACACCCATATGATGGATCTGCCAACCCATTTCCGTAGCAATAGAAATAAGGGACCGGATAGAAGTGTATCAAGCTACAGGAGCGAAGGTCTCATCATAGTCAACTCCCTGTATTTGTGAGAACCCTCTAGCCACAAACCTCTCCATGAACTTCTCAATGCTGCCATCCACAGCATGCTTGATCTTGTAGAGCCACCTGGAAGTCACAACTGACTTGCCCTCAAGCCTAGGCACCACTTCCCAGACATTGTTCTTAATGATAGAGGCATACTCCTCCACCATAGCCTCTCTCCATACCTCCTAGCTGGCAGCCTCCTCATAGCTAGTAGGCTCAGAGTCAACAATGTTGGTAGCCTTGGCTACATAACAGCAAAACCGCTCAGGTGGCATACTCTCCCTGTTCACCCACTCCGGAGGACCAACGGACTCTGCTTCCTTCAAGGTGTCTTGAATCCACTTGGGCCTCCTCTTCCCTGATGAAGCTTCTCCGTAGGGAACCTCATCCTCTGCCCCCCTGTCTAGTGAACCTGAAGGTCTGCCAACCAATGTTTTAAAACTCTGACTCCGGTTCGAAAATGGTCGAGGGTCGGCTCCGACTCTGACTCCGACTCAATATCGACTTGGCCGTTTTGATTTCAATGAATCGGTCATTGTAAAAAATGCATTAAATATTTTTCTTTTATAAAAAACATAATTTTAAAGGTTTTCATTCATGTTTCCAAACACAAAGCTTTAGAATATAGAGAGAAGACAACATATGATCAAAGTAGGCTCATGAATATATCCATTATATCAAAATGGCACCCAGTGCACTGTCCAACACAAAGTTCATACTTAGCCACCAATGCTAGGATTCTTTTTTGCCTCAGCCTAAGGACAATCACTAGACTACAACAACAATAATACCAATTCTCTGCCCCTAATGAAGTCTCAAAACCCTTGATTTAATTCTGGTCAAGCTCCAAAACAATCAGAGGTAAATATGTATTTATTAGTCCATTGCCAAAACATTTGCCTTTTTAAAAACATTGGATGGCTCAATGCATTGTTTCAGTTTTCTAATTCATGCCACTAGGATAACCATACGTCGGCCTTGTAATTTTCAAAACTTTCTCATAGTGATAGATTACTTTAGGGCTATAAATATGCAATAAACAACAACCCAACCATTGATATGTAGGAGGCAGAACAACTTCTGACAAATGTGCTTCAAGATTTTTGTCAAAGAGCCAAGCAGGCCGAGTTGTTATCGAGCCAACTGAGTCATTACCGAGTCGGCCGATTTGTTACTGAGTCAACCGAGTCAATGACTGGCTCGGTAACAACCCGGCCAACCATTCCGTTTTAGCCACCTAGTCGACTCGACCAAGCATTGGCTCGGTCTGACTCGGCTGAGTCGGAGTCGACTCAGCCGTTTTTTAAAACAATGCTGCCAACTGACCCTGGTGTGCCTATACCAACACCTGTCCTCGAAGAACCTGTATTGGCACCTGTGCCTGTGTCAGCTGAAGTGCCATGTGAACTCTGTACCAGTGGACTCCCTAAAGAAGTGCTCGGTGAACTCGCCATTGGTGCCCTAGATGTCACTGACACTGAAGTACCTCCTGTACCAGTCGATCTAGAACCCTGAGGTCCTGCTCCTTGTACCTAACCTCCCTGTTGAGGAGAAGTCTGTGACTCTCTCTCATCATACTCCCGTGATCTTCGATAGGCCCTCTCCTCCTCAAACTTCACATCCCTCCTAATCACCACTCTTCATTTAGAAGGAATGAAGATCCGATAGGCCTTCGAAGTCTTAATGTAACCCATAAAGATACCCTTCTCTGCCATGGGTTCCAACTTCGTCCTATGCTCCTTGGAGATATAATAATATGTGAGACATCCAAAGATACGAAGATGTGCCACATGAGGCTTCTCTCCAGTGAAAGCCTCCTCCGGAGTCATATTCCCCAATACTTCGTGAGGATTCCTACTCTGAAGATAAACAGTAGTATTGCAAGCCTCAGCGCATAAAAGCAAAGGCAACCCTTGATCATGAATCATCGCTCTAGCAACCCCAACAATAGCTCTGTTCTTCCTTTCAGACACCCCATTCTGTTGGGGGTTGTAAGGAACCGTGAACTCTCTCCTAATTCCCTCCTGTGCACAGAAGTCCGAAAACCCACCATCAGTGTACTCACCACCATTATCTAACCTCAAGACCCAAATCTTCCTACCTATCTACTTTTCCACAAGAGCTTTGAACTCTTTAAAGAAACTAAAGACCTCACCCTTGATCTTCAGGAAATATATCCAAGTCCTCCTAGCGTGGTCATCAATGAATATAACATAATATTCATAACCACCCAAAGACACATGAGACATACGACCACTAACATCAGTATGAATCAAGTCTAGCATACTTGTAGATCTGTTGTCGCTCACTGGGAATGGTAACTTGGTATACTTGCCCAAAGCACACCTTCTGCAGACCTCATAATGCTCGACACTGAAATCAGGAACTCCAGTAGTGATCTCCCTCAGTACTGTCAAAGCTCCATGATGCATATGCGCCATCCTCTGGTGCCATAACTCGCACAAGTGTCTATTGTTGGTGGTACTAGTGTGAGTGCTACTAGATGTGCTACTCACCAATGCTCTTGCCAACTGAAAACTAAACCTGTATAGTTTCCCAGAGCGAACTCCAATCACTTTGGTCAAAGTGATGGAATCCCCCTTGGGATGCATCAATACCTGCCCTCCTGAGAAGGTGACGTCAAACCCCTTCTCCTCCATAGTAGACACTGAAATCAAGTTCTTCTTCATCCCCGAAACATACAAAACATCCATGACCTTCAAAGGAGGCAAAGACTCCCTCTCAAAGGTCACAGTCCCCACACCAACAGCTCTCACAGTGCGGTCATCTCCTAGTACAATCTCAATATCAAGTGCCCTCTCTACAAGCTCTGAAAAGAACTCTCGCGCACCTGTCATATGGAATGAAGCCCCACTGTCTATGTATCACACATCGGATGATGTACTCCTACTAGATGTAGAAGTACTAAATGCAAAGTCCTGGTCAAACTATGAAGCAAACTGCTCCATCTCTGTTGAAGCTGCAGTACCTTTCCTCCCCTTGTTATTCCTCTCAAGACACGTAGCAGCATAGTGTCCCATCTTCTAACATGCCCAACATTTGACTTTGGACATATCCGTATCTTTCTACTTCTTCTTCTCCTTTCCCTTAGCCCCATCCGATGAGGCCCTTTTCTTGGCCTTCCCTTTGTTCTTCCCCCTGGCTGTCAAGGATACATCCTCCTCATCTGCTATCTTCACCCCACCACTGCTAGTCTTCCGTATCTCATGTTGCACACAATCATCTCAGAATTTGTTCCAATTGGGAACATTCTCCATAGAGGAAACAACATCTCCAAAGACCTCCCAAGACTTTGTAAGTCCTACTACAACTATCCTGACTAACTTTGTGGGTGCAACTGTCTCACGAATAACAGTCAAATCATCACGTACCTGTTTGACCTTGCCAAGATAATGAACTACACTTTCAGCCTTTGTCATCCTGATGTTCTTCAATTGTTCTTTGAGTACCATCTTCCTGCTCTCATTGGTACTCTGATAGAGAGTGGTTAGAGTTGTCCACATCTTATATGCATATGTGTTTCCTCTCACTTGAGGAACCACATGATCCTTCATACTGTCCATCAAAATCCTTTTTGCCTTTGCATTATTTTTTGTGAATTTAGCAAGTTCATCTGCAGCAGTAGGAGGTACAACCACTTGCCGCACTATGTCCCAAACTACTGCCTCCTCAAACACTCTGAATTTTGTCCTTCCAAACGGCATAGTTGGATATCCCATCCAGTCTGTCCTCTATCCTTAAGAACATGGCCATGATTACTGTCCAAAATTTACAAAACCAAGAAAATGGAGAAATTAACTTTCCAGCACACCTTGTTGTCCCAAAATTTCAATCTGTGTGAAATTTCACCTTTCTATCCCAAAATATTAGTTTGCTATCCAAAAATTCAGTTTGTTGTCCAAACCATTGTTTGTTGTCCCAAACTATTGTCTGATGTTCAAACTGTAATTTTCAGCCTGTAGCTTTGATACCATGTTGAAATTTGATGACTAAAAAAGGTTTCCAACAATTCCAACCCGATTTTAATTTCACCTTATCACTCCCATTAAGTTAAATGCCATTTCCCATAAACATACATTCAACATATAGAATTTTGGAACTGAAATTTTTAGATTAAAACACATGGGACTATCAACACATGTTGAAAATAAATATGGACATAACCAAACCAGCGACACACATAAAAATACACACAAATTTTTGGTCAACTTAGACCCAAGCAAAACCCCTTCAATCTTCTTGGGGAAAACCTGTTAGAGAGCTCTTCCAATTTATTTATCTTTCAAGTTCATGAAAAATACATTTGCGGACAAAACAAAACAACAAAATACAACTTATCTCTTTAGAGCAAAACTCCTTGAAAACTGTGCCCACTTGAAGCTGAAAATATGTACTGTACGGATACGACTATATGAACTATACAGCTCACAACATTCAATGTTGTTCATACTGTACCTTATGTTGTTTCCTAGACCTTGATTTCCATGCCCAGCTTTGCCCAGAAATCACTCCTTCAGCTTGCTGCAACAAATTTCTCCTTCAGAACTTTTCTCCAACTCTCAGCCTCCTTTCTCCAATCTGCTCATAAAGAATTAATGCAGTCTCTCTTTTCTTTTCCCTTTTTCATTTCCCTAAATGACTTTTGGGCAACCGTAAGATCTAATGGCTCAGACTCATTTAAATCAAGGGATGAGAATAAATGTGCATTTAATTCTCACTTTCTATTTTTTTACTCACCCATTAAATAAAGTACCCACATTGTACTTTATGTCTAAAGTCCCTTTTCACTTTATAATTTAACATTGACTTTACCACTTATAAAGTCCCTTTCACTTTATAAAGTCACACTTAGAAAAAGAATTATTTTGAACACTTTTCCCTAGGTAGAGACTAACCCATGGGAAACCACCTGTCCAAAGTACATTAAAAATCAACATCACCACTACCAAAGCATGAATGTGGTGTGATGCAGATTCAAGCAATTCAAATTCCATGCCAAATGAAGGTGGTTGTTTTGTATTATGGCTGCAATGATCCAAGCTGTTAGAATTAGGTTTACACCTTCGTTTCAAGTCAATGATATCGGTCTATCTTTTTCCAAGGTCATAATTATGTAAAGGAGGTATTGTATTTGTTGTAAGGTTTTCTAAGCCTAGGGAAATGTGTCATTAAAACTCTTTCACCTAACCCTAAGTTTATGCAAAATTTTGCTTAGCATTTTGACCTATAGTAAAATTTCGGCTGGCGTTACGAATTGTTTTCGTAGTGCGGCGCTACGAAGTATTTTCGTAGTGTGGCACTATGAAGTATTTTCATAGCGCTTTTCGAAAAAATTGAATATTTATTTTCCAACCCGTTAATCCCTCTTTTTTGAGCGCTCAAGGGGAGATTTATACAATATCGGTCCTCCTTCTGCATGATATGACAATTGCCAGCATTTTTTAGTCCAATAGACCCGTTTAAGATCAAACCCTAGTTTGCTCTGTTTTCCTTAAAACAGGGTTTTCTAGCAAACCCAGATTTGCAGTTTTCTAGTGCAAAAACGTTGTTGATTGTCTCGTAGTCTTCTGTTACGGTATTTCAAGGTCAATAACAATGTTTGCAGGTCCTAGAGCTTTGCAAAATGGGTCGGTTTGGCCACGTGAAGAAGTTTGAACTCGATGGCATGTACTTTGAAGTGTACCCCGAAATGTTGGATGTTTTCAGAGATGAAAGTTGGGAGCTAGTGATTCAGTGTTTTAATGGGTATAACCTCAGTTGGTGCCATGATTTTATCTTCTCCTTCGATGGTAACACAGCTAGAGTCAGGACATTGCAGTTCCCTGTCACAGAGGAGTCTATTGTTGAAGCAACGGGTTTGCCAACAGAGGGTGAAAGATGGTTCAAGAAACAGAGGTTGTTGAATGTCGATTTGAATTTCTTCCTAAAAGAGGACTGTCAAAATCAAGATTGGGATGCAGGGGTCCTCCAAAGTAGGCGGAAACCTAAATGGGCTACTGCATCTAGACCTATTCAACTCTTTTTCCCTTGTGAAGGCAGGTATTCCAAAGCTTACCTATATCACATGAGGTTCCTTTGTCACTTAGCAGGTTTTAGGAAAATGAATTTGCCATATTTCCTACATCAAAATTTGTTGAAAATGTGCACTAAGGCAAGGAAAAGACCTAAGCTACAAGCTCATGATATTTGTCATCACGGTCTGATTAAGATTTTATATACTCATGAATTGAATAAGCAAGTAGAACAATTGAGGCAAATGAGACAAAGGAACCCAAACCCACCTGTACCTAGAAGGTCAAAGAGAAGCCAAAACAGAGTTCCTTCTCAAGTTGTAGCTCATGAAACCAAAGAAGAATCTAGCCACCACTAGGTTGAAAAACATGAGGAGGTCCCTGTGAAAGTGCCAGAGGTTGAAGTTTATGAAGGGAAGACTAGAAGCCAACAGAGAATTATAGTAGAGGAGGAAGAAACAAAACAAAAAACCTCAAAAAGCAAAATGGGCAAACAAAAAGTTGAAATAGAGGATGAGGAAGCGGAGATACAGGTTAGGATTTAGGGCAATAGACCTCACACTCGCCCTACTAACAAACTGAGGTTAAATTCAAAGCTAGGATGAACCCTAAGATCAAAGAAGCAATTATCATCATTGATGCAGAAGAAAAAGCAGGGCAGATTTCAAAGAGCAAAAAAAGACAGAGGAAAATAGAGTGTGTTGAGAAGAAAAAAGGCAAAACCCTAAAAGTTGATAAAAGTCCACAAAAACTTACCAGAAGGGTGACAAGGAGTCAAAGCAAGTTGGACATCCTTGCTCAAGTTATAGAAGACATAGAAAAGTGATTAGTTGACTTCAGGGGAAGAGTATGATATAAACCCTAATTTTGTTATAGAAAACCCTAATTTTGTTGCACCAAACCCTAATGGATATTCAACATTTTGGCTTATTAATGGTTAATCATCAAGCAATAATTATTTTTCAGTATACTATGGTCAAATATCAGTTATTTTTGTGGCTAAAGGAGTATGATTCAACATGAGGAAAGCAAGCAGCGAAGGCAGTAGACAATTACACAGTTTTGGCATTGTTACCACTCAAACCATCAGGGGACCTAAAGGGGTTCCTAAGAGGGCAACTATCGAGGCTTAGTCCACTGTCACCACAGCTAAGTCTCCCTGCTCTTTACAAACTTTCACTGATGGGAGGAGTCCCGGTAGAGTAGGAAGTCACTTGTAAAGTATATGTCAATGGATAGGTGAGAAGTGACCCTGAAAATGCTTTCCCGAGGATGGAGTGAAGAATGGAGCTTGCTTGCTCTTTAAGCAAGGGACTTGGTCCACCAGGGATAAGGGGTTAGGATTGGAGGGTTGAGGGAGAAAGGATAGGCTTATGAACAAGTTTCTCAATCCCTATAATCCTTGGGAAACTTGGATTCCCAAATGGTCCTTGACAAATAGTCTTTATTGAGAAGTAGGACCACATGGGACCAAGTGGAGCCAGCCCAGGTTCGGAGATGGAATGTAGCAACCAATGATGTTCCTATCCTGAACAAGGTGAGGGGAAAGGACCAAATAAGAATACTTTCTTCAAAAGGTTGAATTGATCCTATTGAGGTCTAGCCTTGGGGATGCCTAGGCACAATTCAATCCTAGATCTAGGGCTTGAGTCTCCTAGAGATTCCACCGTTAGAATTGCCTCAAATTTGGAAGAGAGGGAGGGGACCCACCAGCGCAATAGCCTATAGGAGATCGAATCTTTTCCTTCAGTCAATTCCCAGGAAATTGATGCCCTAGGTGACCTAATAGGGCTACACTTGGGGAAAAAGGGGAAAATGGTTAAAAGAGGGTTGAAATGATCACCCTTTTTGAAGGATCAATGCCTAGTTCACATGGGGATATGGAGTCAAGGATAATGATGAGTAAGAATTTGGTTGCTTGATCAAGGAGGACTAGAAAGTCAACTTCATCCAATGTTCAGAGAAAGAAAAGAAAAGTGACCTTCAAGCATTTATACTTCAAAGAAAATGATGCAAGCTTCTCGAGATAAATAAATCTCTAGGATATTTCATTCATATAACATTGGCCCATACATTAAAATAGCTAAAACATGCTCAATTCCACATTTCGATAATGCAACAACTAGCCCTAATTTTAGCAGTATGCAGCGACAAGAATAATAGTATCAAAATTTACTTACAACGTTATAGAGTATATCCAAGCAGCATTTCGTTTGCTCAATAAAACTCCAAAACAAGAGAAATAGCCCAAATCCATACATCAAAATTCATCCATCTCCAAAAATATCCACCAAGGAAAAAGTACGAAAATTCTCTATGATTAGAGAGATCCCAAGTCCAATGATAATACAAATGAATGTATCTAACATCAATATATAGCCTCCTAAGGAGTTCGAATTAGCCTATGGGCCCCTAATGATAAAATAATGTGCAAATAATAACCCCTAATGGTGACAAGCCCACCATACTAGCTCATAATGTAAAAAAAGCCTCACAAGGGGCCAAATAATGATGTATGCATGTCGTAGGGACCTCCAAAGGCTCAATAACATCCTGAAGTTCGATATTGAGGAATAAATTCCTCGGAATATGATGGACAAGGGAGTGGCCCCTTATTTTCCAAGTAGTAGATCTGTGTTGCTCTTTGTGGGTCTAAGGGCACATCAATGACCCCATGGGTCTCCATATGAATCAGAGATGTCTGTAGATCCCAACGTTCCACCAAAGTTCCGGGACGAGGGCGCGAGGGAGCGAGGGGGGCACAGGAGCGACCTATGCAAAAGCTCCCCACCATTTTTTACGAAACGTGGGGGAGCGTCAGGGTCTTAAAAACTTATACATATAAAATATAATTTATTAATTGAGTCCACTATGACAATTTGGTTTGAATTGAAAAGCTGCAAAGCATGATCATTGATATGAATATCATTATCTAAATTTCTAATATCATATAAAATAATAAATTTAAAATTCTAATTTATAATCATACATCAATGATCATACATTATAACAAAATACAAAGACAGCAATACCACCATCTTCAACATTCTGATAATACACAGCAAACCTCAACAATGTCGTTGTAGAAGATCACTGTAGATCTATTCTTCTTGCATCTCTGTTATCAATAAAATATATTAACCTCAGAATCTTAACACTTCTATCCTCTGCAACTTCAACAATATGTTATCAAGGCAACTCTGTTCAGTTCTAGGCCAAACTGCTATAATCATTGGTGAGTTTTGCCCATCTGTACATAGTATCAATTACAAGGATATACAAAACAACAGTGTTGTGTTATGCTCGTGTGAATTCTATGGTCAATTGTATCCTTCTTGAAGAGTAACTGTTGTGTAGACTCCTGATGGCATAACAAGATGCTAATGCCTCTGTCCACTGATGCACATTTGTGTCTAGAACATTACTCATACTTCTATCATAACTCCAAAAATCTGCAATGTAAACCTGTAGCTTCCATATCTGACAATTTGGCTATATGTATTATAGCTTTTGTTCCTTTACTTGGAAACTCTTGTTTAAATTCAAATTACAATGACCTCAAGGATTACTGTAACTTGATTATACAGATACTTGTAAGACACCAGTTAGGGTTACTTAGAGAAATAAAAAATACTTCAACGTGATCGGTGTGTCTTTTAGAAAGCAAGCACTGCCACACAAAAGTTAAGTTAATTTGATGTTGAACTTCTTTGCCTTCTAATATTTCTTATCATCACAAACTTAATTCTTCACAAGAGGGAGCCTCTGATGTTGATCATCCATAGTGAATCTTGAAGAGTTGAGCTTTGAGAGAAGCAGAGAAGCATTGATGAGTAACCACTTCAGGGATGATCTCCTCACAGAATGTGTAGGGTAATATTGAGCAGCAACCACCGATAAATGAATTTGTTTGGATCAAACTCATAATTTGTCTAATCAAAGGGCCGATGGTTCATAGTGATAGAAATCCTCAAGGTCTGTCTTCAATTCTGTCTAATATGTGCACTCCAGAATTCCTGCAAATAACCAAATCACATTACCAATGTGATAGCCATATCAAGGGTCCATTCTGCAATCTGCAATGTTCCAACAGATGCCATCGAGGTTCCATGCATGGGAGTGATCAGATCTAGTAATAACAACACACACAGCGCGCGAAGGCTGTGTATGTTGTTATGTGTTCACCTTGCCGTTTTTATAACATGAAACGGCTAAATTCCAAAACCCTACGCTTAGTTTAAATGTTAATTAAAGATTAGTTTTAGGGTTAAGTTAATTAAAATCGTTTTTTTTGCATAAATGTGTGCCACGTCCCCCCACTCCCCCCTCGCCCTCTCTCGCCCCCCCACATCCCCCCACGTCCCCTCACTTCCCCTTTTTTGAAAACGCCCCCTCAGGAAAGAGAAACGACTCCCTGGCACGTCCCCCTAAGTTTCCTCATTTTTGGGGGCGTGGGGAAACGTCCCCTACTCGTCCCCAAGTCCCCGAAGTGCAGGGGAGCGAGGAAACTAGACCCCTAGGGGGGGGTGGCCGAGTCCCCGTGGAACACTGGTAGATCCTCTGCAATGGTCCAGGTGGTGGAATGAATGCTGCCATGACATCGTACAAGTGTTGAGACAACTGCCAAGAGTGCGGAGCTCCTGTGGGGGCCTGCTAAGCATAGTGTCCCAATCATGTCACCATCGTCCCAAAAGTGGATTGCTAGTAATCTCTAAACATCCATGAAGATTTGTGGAGTGCTGCCTACTGCTGTGGAGGCCCATGGCTCTCTATGCACACCCTACATGTGCCAATGTGGACCTCTAGGGGTCAGGATCCCATATAGGGTAGCCAAACCCAAATGGAAACCACTTGCAATCTTGCATAAGATCCAATGTGTCCCCTAGGCTTCCAGTACAATCAATCATTAGAATAATCGAGTAAAGGAGCTTACAAACCATGGATAACAAAGTGGGCACTTCATAATGGCATGCCCTTCCGTAGTGGGCTTTGGCATGTGCTAGTGTCTCCAAACTCCAAAGGGGGTTAGCCAAGTACCTTATTAGGTGGTTTCAGCCCTTAGAGGGGATAGTATGTCCAAGGTACACCCTTCTAATGGGGTGGCAAGTGACAAATAGGTGAGATGGAATAGGGAATGAGAGGGGCAGCCCTGGGCCACATAATGGGGCATAGGGGTAGCTAGATAAGGGGAAGCCCACACCTGGGTATATAATGTATAGGAGGGAGTGGTCGTGGTACATGAGGTGCCCCGAATTTGATTTTTCCACCCTTCTTTATATGTCTTTTGTCTTTTACGAATTTTCTTTAATTAACTACTCGGGGCTCGAAGGACAAGAGCATGATGTGTATAATATAGCAGTGATTACACCTTTTGAGGTAGGGCGGTTCATTGCCCTCTAGGGGTTGGGACAATCATGGGTTCTTGAATGATATGTTGATTTGTGGTAGCATCAGATGTGCTCTAGCCATGAAAATTGGAAGAGAGGCTAAGGCACATAAGATCTCCAAGACCCATAAATGGTTTGGGGAAATTCCACCCAATTGGAGAGATATTAAAATAATTAATATTTTTAATGGGGTTCCTAAGTCTAAACTTAGGAAAATTAAAATATTAATGGGTATTAATATAAAACTGGGTGAGAATGTTCTAAATGACATGGATTAAGCCAAATCTAAACTTAGCTGTTGATTAGGGAATTAATCTCGGTTGTTGAAGACTCAACCGGAAAAATATAAGAGGAGGCTTGAGGGTCAGTTGGAGACACATCAAATTGATCAGTCAGTTCGATTTTCTAGAGCGAGGTTTTGCTGAGAGAATCAAGCTTATGATCTGTTGCAGTGAGGGACAGTTCAGCACGAGGCTGAGAATACATAGCAGAGAGGCAGAGATAGTGCCAGAGAAACAGTGCAGAGCCTGGAGAGGCTTACGCAAAGGCATCTGGGTGCTACATAGAGGCAACTGGGAGCTACACAGAGGCTGAAGAGGCCAGCGTGGGTGATGCAGAGGGTCTGAGAGCTGACACAGAGGCTTTAGTAGCTGCGCAGAGGCTAGCAAAGTTGACGCAGGGCCAAGAGGCAGCGCCAGAAGAATTTTCGTGGGGCAGACTGAGTGTTGGTGAGCCAGGAAGGGTGACACAGTCCCTGCAGAGTGACACAGAGCAGTGGAAGCTGCCATAGTTGCTGTGGGATTGTTCATCCGGTGATTGATCAACTGGAATATCTGTCTCCAAAGGGAGGTACTACTGCCGAGGGCATTCTCTCTCGGGTGAGCCATTTCTAGCACCCTAGTTGTATTCAAAAACTGCGTAATAATAAAACCCTCATATCTGCTGCACCAGTTTTCCTGCATTGGGTTTTTCCGGGGACGATTGTCCAAAAATAATGGTGTCCCTTGTGTGTTTGTCTCAGTTATTTCACTTGTTGATTTGTATATGAGTTAAGGTTGCATTTGTGTTTATTTCAGTGTTTATATTTATAAATAACTTGTTAATGGAATAAACAAGTAGGAGAAATTAAATCAAATAATGTAGTAGGGATTTATAACTAGTCAGACTTAGAAATTTCAACATGGTATCAAACCATTGTAGATCACAGGAGAACTGAAGGCACCAGCAGTAATCTAAAGAATCCACAGCAGTAGCAGCTGTCCTGAGAGACAGTGTTGTTCCAGAGCAAAAGCAGCAGAGAATAAATGATACAGAGGGCTTGCGTCACCATTTCGAGCCAGGAGGAGGGTCAGCGCAGAGGCAGAGGGGCAGAGCAGACCTACGCAGTACCCGGTCATCTTTCTCAGCGAGGAAGGATTGACGTTATGGCCAGGAAGAGCAGATTCTGCCATTGTCGGGATTGCGCAAAGCCTGAAAGGCTCAGTTTCTTCAGTTGTCGGGGCTCGGGGAGCTGTGGGAAGATTGTGATTAAGAAGCTGGTGGGGTGTTGTTTATGTCAATGCAGAACAATACCTAAGGGGACAGAACCAAGGTAGAGGGGGTCGCTACCTTGATAGATTTCTAGCCAAGAAATCCAGAACCGAGTTGCAGTTGCAAGGAGGATTGGAGAGGAGTGGTTCGACATTTGGCGGGAAGATTTCCAGCAGGGAAATCAAGACTTAGAGGGAGTTTTCCAGGAGGGGAGTCGAAACTCAGAGGGAGTCCAAAAGAGGCGTTGAAATGGAAATGAACGGACAAAGGGATCAGGACAGGTTGGACAGGGCTTCCAACTTTGTCATTTAGAAGGCCAAGATCCTGGTAGTCCTAGATCAACATCACATCAAGAACTTTGCCTTGAGAGCTGTGGTTATCCCGGTCGACCCAACTAAGAATGAGAAGTATGAGGATGCAATGGCCAGGGCGAAGTGCATGATCCTAGACGAGGTCAAAGATCATGTCATACCACATTGTTGAAAAGAACACAGCAAAGGAGATGTGGGATAGTTTGACGACCTTGTATCAGGGCACTTCCATGCAGCGGAAGATGCTATTGGAGAAACAGTTGCGGTCATATCAGATGCAGAAGGGAGAGCGGATAGATCCGTTCCTCCCGAGATTGCAGGAGATTCGTGACCAACTTACTTCCTTGGGGTCTACACCAGATCCAGAATTCATGGTGAGGACTGCGATGAATGCAGTTTCCAAGGATTGGGAGACATTTGTCCAAAGTATTTTGGGCAGGGCTACTCTTCCAGGTTGGGAGGAGATGTGGACAGCTCTTCCCCAAGAAGAGGTCAGGAGGTTGACCAAGGCGGGGAGTAATGGCAAGGGAAGTCGAATCAAAAAAGAGGAGGAGGATGCAACTCTAGCATCTACAGGACAGCAAGGAAGAGCAAGAAGAAGGACATCTCCAAGGTGAAGTGCTTCCATTGTGGGGAGTTGGGACATTATGCATCCCAGTGTCCCAGGAAGAAAAACAAGGGAGAAGCTTTTGATTCTAAGGCAGCTCCAGCGAAGGCGGAGAAAGAAGTCGAGACTGATGACAATTGTGCCATGAGTGCTCATGCACCTCTAGAGAAGAGGTGGGGAGGCATCGAGTTGTATTCAGGAGAACTATAATCTAGGGGCAGGATCCTTGAGGTGTCCAAACTCATGGATCATATCCGGCTGCGAGAGCCCTTAACGACAGTAGCAGAATGACAAATGTTGGGTGGAGCAAAGTGTAGAGGAGCAGCAAGGTAGTGCTTGGGTGCAGAATTCTAAGGCAGTGGAGGTTGCAGCAGTGCGAGAGGCACAAAGGTGTATGCAGCAGCGCAATAGCAGCAGAGGGAGCACAGGATAGCAACAGAGGCAGCTTCAGCATCACGAGGCTTCCAGACTGACTGGTACTAACTCAACCCTCTCTCAGATTTTGCGCTGATGCTCCTAGTACTAACTCTGCCTCTCTGCTATGTATTCACTGCCCCTCAGCTACAACTCTGATCACTCACTCAATTTCCTCAGCAAACCCTGCCCCAGAAAATCGAGTTCTTGATCTCTCTCAGTGTGTTCTCCAACTGACCCTCAAGCCTCCTCTTATACTTTTCTCATTGGTCCATCAACGGCCGAGATTAAATCTCTAATCAACAGCTAAGATTAGATTTGGCTTGATCCATGACCTTTGGACCATTCTAATTCAGTTTTATATTAATTCACATTAATGTTTTATTTTTCCTAAGTTTAGACTTAGGAACTCCATTAAAACTATTAATTATTTTAATATCTCCCAAACTGGTTAGATTCTGCCGAAACCATTTATGGGTCTTGGATATCTCTTGTGTTATAGCCTCTCCACCAGTTTTCGTGGCGAGAGCACATCCAATGCCACCCCAAATCAACATTTTACTAGCGTTGACTTGGGGTATTTGACCAGCGTTGACTTCGATTTTGTGGGCAGAATTCTGATTTCTGCAAGCCGAATTTATTGGCACGAATTTCGAGGTGTTTGGGCATTGTTTGACTGTGTTGACTGCAATGTTGACTTTTTGGTTTGACCGCAAAATTACAGTAGACTTTGACTGGGTTGACTGAGCTGATTTTGGGTTGACTTTGACTCCCTTGGCAAGGCGAATTCTTCTGCTATTGACTGAGCTACTTGGAGGAACTTTTGGGGCAGCTTTAACCACTGTTGACTTTCTAGTTAGCGCTACATTGACTGTTGTTTTAGCAGGACTGTTTTGGGCATGTATTTCTAATATTTGTACTTTCTCTCTTTGCTGAACTATTGAAGAATAATAAGAAGATTTGATCAAAAGGTTTCCCCACATTGGGCTTTGTCCTTGGGATCCGCCACATCTTGTGTCCTCTTGTCTTGGCTTGTCTTCTACACTTGTTTTTATGTTCTATCTGCATTTACTATCAATGTGTTTAAGTTAATGTGATTTCTACTAGATATAATTGGAAATTTTTATTGGGTTGCTAAAGGAACATTGAAGTAAATTGTCCTAAAGCATAGAACATACCATTGTTATCTAAAATTAACAGATACGCTAGCATATTACCATTGTCTCTACGTAGTTCAAGGATCAGTCTCCAGCACTCATGCAAAGATGGATTTAGGTGGCTGATTTTTTGAATATATTTTACAGATATCGTGGGAGTCATCTATCCCTCCACTCCGCTCATCTATACACTTGGCTAGTAGTTCAAGGGGCACGCAGATCTCACAGGAATATGCACCAGCCAATGAAGATGATACACTACCACCTGTTAAAAAATGTGTAACTAGGTTCGGTCTTCATAAAGATGAAATGTACTTTTGATGAAAGAAAATTATTATTATTGTTTTTGGAGCATGGGTTTCATGTTCAAGGTCTTTTATTTTATAGGTCAAGCACCCATTGAGTGCTTCTAGGGTTTGTCCTAGGTCAAGAAGTTAACAGAGTCATTGTCGTAAGTTGAAGACCCCATCGGGCACATTGTAACTTGTAAAGAAAATTATTTTTGTCTTAAAAAATGTCCAAATATCCTCCAAGACCAAGTCGGCCTGGCAGTTGACAAGTCGACCTAAAAGGAAGAGTAACATCCACCTTGAACAGCCTATATATAGAAGAAAACTCGTCCGCCTTGAGACACATTCACTCACATCTCATTCTAGCAAAGAAGAAGGAAGAAGAAGGCAGCGAAGAAGGAAGAGGACGTAGATCTTTTGTTTGGGCTATTTCTCTCTCACACGTGCTAAGGAGGACTAGGGTTTCTGCAACAGATCTAGGGTTTCTATCTACAAGTTCAATCTTGGAGAAAAGAAGGCAAGTAGGTCAAGCGAAGGTCACCAAGGGTCATCCTCAAGCTCCAGAAGTGAGGGAAAGGCAAGCAAAGGTCAAAGGAAGGCTCAGAAGGCAGATCAAAGCTCACACATGTGGCAACAACAACTGCTGGGGGGGGCGAAATTTCAGATTTGCAGTGGAGGCCGAAATTCTGCAGCTGGAGGTCGAAGAAGTGCTACTAGAAGAGATTTGACTGGGTTTGACTGGATCAATGTTAGCACATCATTCGGAGAGGTTGGTCTTGGTCTTAGAGGGTTTTGAAGTCAATCTTAAGGTCTTGGAATTCGTCAATTGAAGAATCTATGAGGACGAGAAGAGATTTGCGGGTTTTCCTCTCAAGTGGAGAGGTTTTGGCCCTAGCTTGCAACCTATATTTTTTGTTATTGTTCTTCATGTTTTTGGTAGCTGTTTGATGATACACACATATAATAATAAGTAACAAAGCTAATAAGTAAAAAGACATCACAAGCAGTGATCAAGTAAAGAGAAATCACTATAATCATTGCCGTATAGATTTCATCAACATGGTATCTGTTAACACACACATGGCAGCAACATAATCTGAAAGATAAGACATGAGAGTACAATTTTATTAACAAATCATATATATTTATACTACATGGTTTCACTGTTGGGTTTCACATCCCAAGGTCTCTTGGACTTCCTTTTGTCTATTCGGCTTTCACACTAACCCATTGAGGATTAGGTGTCCAACATTCCCCCCTTTAATCCGAAGGGTTATGTATGAGGCCAAGAAGAGAGCTGTAATAAAAAATGTGCAACAAGGCATGGCAGCACTAGGCTGAATGTGCTCTCTGAAATGTTGGTATAAAGGGCGGTAGTTTAAGGATGACCACCAACGCTGGAACGCTTAGTGCAGTTCCCGGAACTCTTCCAAAACTGGCAAGAAACTGAAGTCTTCTGCTAGAGGAAGTGCTCCTATTGTTTTGAAGAGCGAAACCTTCAACCATGAAAGGGAGGTCTCACCCCGCATAAAAGGGAGAACTTCAACCTGAAAAGGGAAGTCTCAACCTATGATGGTTTAAGGATTACCACCAACTCTGGAATGCTTAATGCAATTCCTGGAACTCTTCCAAAACTGGCGAGAAGATGAAGTCTTTTGCTAGAGGAAGTGTTCTCAATTTTGTTCCTGGAATTCTTCCGAAACTGGCAAGAAGCTGAAGTCTTTTGCTAGAGGAAATGTCCCAGATTACCAACTGAAGGCATGTTCAGGGGCATCTTTGTTTCTGGCTACAACTCTGAAACTAGTGTGGTAGGTTGTGGCTCACGCTCGCTTGATGTGGCTTTGAAGCTTGTAGATGACCATCATTTCCCCCACTGTCAGATACAAGGTGAGATGATGGAGAAAAATCAACTGCAAGACTGTTCAATACACTAGAACAAGTTCTGACATGTGATTGGAATATCTTCTTGGCTGTTGATGCCCATTGCCAAGAAGTGATCCATCCAAGATGAATCTTTGTTCTTGCAAGACATTTGTTTCTGAAGCATCTGTGTGAAGAATGGGTGGTTTTATGACAGTGCTTACATGGATGAAGATCAAAACAGTGATCTTTCAAATGGCCAACTCGGTCACAGTGTTGGCATTTCACAATCTGTTGTTGTTGCTGTTGCTGTGGAAGAGGGGCAGAATCTGGAACAACTGAAGGTGAATTGTCATGAAGAACAGGTGAAGATGAATCATCCTCAAGAAATCCAGCACTTTGAAATTGAATTGGCTTTGAGTAGTTTGGAATATGAAAGGACAAGTCCTTGTCATATCCAAGACTAGTTCTGTGCTTGTTGTGGACACGCTGTTCCCAAGGTCGATGATGGGCTTTGGAAGTGTAGACTGAGTTTCTGCATCTGCATGTACAACTGCTGCTTTATTGGGCACTGGATCTAAATGAACTTCAACAATATTGTCTTGTTGTTTATGGGAGTTTGTTTCATTGCTCTGAACAAAAACAAGTTCAGAATGACTCCTCTGTTTTAATTCTTCTTTCTATAGCTGAGATTCGAGCTATAAAAAATCATTTTTTTCTTGTGCATTTTGTAGACAGACCTGAATGTCTATGAGAGAAACTTTGCTGACTTTTAATGTATCATGAGTAGTAGACAATATCAGAGTTTTGAGGAACTCTAATACTTCATTGATTCTGGCCATTTTTTCTTCAATGTCAGAATTACACCTTAAAAATTGATCACAACTACTACTCAATGCAGAAAAGTAATACCCACTCACAGTACAGCAATATCCTTTATAAATGTGCAGCAAATGATCAGTGTGCAACTAGCAAGCACCAATTACAATCCATTACATAAAAATAAGAGTTTACTCATGACCAGCACTATGTTCTGACAATACAACCAACTAAACTTTTCTCCACAAAAGATTACTTTTATTTGTCAAAACAATCATTGCCTTTATACAGCCCACCAAACTCTTATGCAGCAGTCGAATCAAGGAATCAATGCATATATATGTAGACAAAAACTATAATGAGTTTTAAATACAATGCCACACTGGGGTAGTAGCAACTACAAACTTGCTTGGATCCTTCAAATACTCCTTCACTTTCTTGACCAGTGGAAAAGAATAGTCAAGTTCAATAGCGACTGCTAATACATTCTTGTAACCATTGATGATAGCATGTGGAACAGCTGCAATTGTGGGATTACAGATCGCCAGAGAAAGAGTTGTACATAATCTCATAAACTGCAAATTGCTTGTTGTGGTGTGCCAAAGATGGTCTTCCAGAACTATTCGGACACACGCATATGCCCAGTAGTTAATTCATGCATCATATGATACTCAGTCTTCAAAATACAAATACCAAATATAGCCCTTCAAAAATTTCAACGCAACATACTAGGAGTTATGCATGGACTTGGCTCCATTCCAACACACTGCCTTTTAAAAAAGTCTATTCAACACATGCCATCTACAACCCAATAAATTTCAACGCATGTATGAACTACGGCTATTCAAAACTTTAATGCATGTATGAACACAGGAGCATCGTTTTTAAGGGAAATCAATGCACGGTTAATGGAACCATACCAAAACAACCAACGCACAATATATGGAGCCACACCAAAATGACCAATGCACAGTATATCAATTCACATGGAAATAACTTGAATAGTGCCAAAACTAACTCGCATATATCACCAAGTTGTATTCTCGGCATATCTTCAATGTTCTATCATGAATGGTTCAATGCACCTTCTTCACCAATACACAGTCATGCGCGGGAGTCTTCAACGAACATCGTTCCAGCACCACTTTTTTTTTATGGGAACTCAACGCATACCATATATTGAATATGTATCACTGCTGGTCATATATACCATAGCATTTTACCATGACCACAGAACCAAATACAGCGCTCACAAACAACTTCTAGGGATTTGAATTGAAATAATATTGCAACACACTGCCTTCAAAATCTCAACGTACAGAAGTGCTCGGCATGCACAATGATGTTGGAGATTCTTCAACGCAGAAACACAAATCACGCTCCAGTATTCAATCGCAGAGAGTTGTAGTGTTGTAACGTTCAATTCAGCGTTGTTTCTGGAGTCGAGCAAGAGGATGAGGGATCGATACTCGCAAAAAGGCCTAAATTCATGAAGTCACCGAGACATCAGAAGTGGACAATGGAAAGCGTGACAGTGGACAACTTTAATGTAATCAGGCAATGTTAATATATGGGTGAATTTACGTAATACAAGAACTGTGTAATATGGGAGCAGCGTTAAAGATAAGCCAACACATTAATACGGAGCAGCGTTAAACACTTTCCAATGTGGATCTCCTTGCAGCTTTTCAGAGTTTTAATGGAGCAGCGTTAAACACTTTCCAATGTGGATCTCCTTGCAGCTTTTCATATAGATAAGCAATGGCGGTCATGAAGACATTCAATGATTAAACACTCAATGCAACAACGATGACAACGTATATCAAGAGCCTCCAAACACTCTTTCCTCCAGCGTTCAAAAGACTTCGATGGCAGCGTTAAACAAAATATGGGACAGCGTTAATACCAGGAGACACATGCTTGCGTTAATACCAGGCTCGCCGACGATGGCATTCTCCCAGAGAAACCATTACCAGAGAGATTCAAGTACCTCAAGCTCTCCATACCAATCAAGACTGGTATTTCACCCCGCAACAAATTATCTGCGACTGGATAGTGATAAAACCTCCAGATCGGAGAGATTGCCAACAAACTCCGGTATGGAATCCGTGATTATGTTGCTCTGGAGATACAGTATCTTCAATCTCAAGCTCGAAGTGCCGGCACTGGCAGGTAAAGCAGAATCGATTGAAACCCAGTTAAAGTACGCGCAGGGAGGAACTGTTGAAGATGGAAAATGGAACCAGACCCGATAAGTTATTCCCACTTAAAGATAGTCTCTCCAGTTTCGGAAGCGCCCCGATTGCAGCAGGAGACAACGTTTTCAGTGGAGTATAGGAGAATATAAAACATCTATGACACTGACGCAGTGAGATAGCATTTGCAGCAGGTCTCTTGACAGAGGGCGCAGTCTTGACAAAGGGCGTTCACTTAAAAACACATATGACAGAGGGCGTTCACTTAAAAAATGCATATGACAGAGGAACGCATATATGACACTGCCTGGAGCAGGCTTCAGGCAACCAGGCAGAATATAGGACAGTTCTGACAAGCTGGAAAATGGCAGACCAACAGATATGTAAAATTAGGCTCGCAGTAATTATGCAGGGCAGGAATACGCCTGTAGCTCTGATACCATGTTAAACACACACATGGCAGCAACATAATCTGAAAGATAAAACATGAGAATACAATTTTATTAACAAATCATATACATTTATAGTACATGGTTTGACTGTTGGGTTTCACATCCCAAGGTCCCTTGGACTTCCTTTTGTCTATTCGGCTTCCACACTAACCCATTGAGGATTAGGTGTCCAACAGTATCAAAGCTAAGGTTGTCTAAAGGCATTATGAAGATCTATACTACATTGAGGAAGCTCTTCAAGAAATGTTCAAAGGTAGCAAGCCATCTCAAGAAAGGCATCAAGGAAGCATGGAATCTTCTATTCACTACAAAGAAGGAAGTAACCAAGATAAAGGATGAAGGACTCTTCTCAACACTCACTGGCACATTCCAAGACAAGAACATTTGGGTAATCGATAGTGGTGCATCTAGACACATGACTGGTCATCACAAACAACGGAATACATTATCAAAGGGAAAATCTTCTTACTTAGTGGAACTTGGAGGTAATAAGAGTTATCCTATAAGAGGAATTGGATCTACCTCTATAGAGTTGGAAAAAGGAAGCAACTTTCATCTCAACAACATCCTATTTGTTCCAGGTTTGCATAAGAACTTGCTTTCTATTTCAAGTTTAGAAGGGTGATAAGAGTAGCTCTCATTGATGGAAGAGTTGTAATATGGAGTAAGAACTCAAGCATAGAGAATGCTAGAGTAATTGGTATTCATGAAGTAAGACTTTACAAGTTGATATCTCCTCTTGCACAAGCTTTGGTTCATAGTAAAATCAGCCCATGTGATCTCTGGCTTAGAAGATTTGGCCATCTTCATTTCAAAATCCTTCCAAATTAAGCTCTATAGTAGAAGGAATCCCCGAATTGAAAGAAGATTACAAACGAGTACGCAAAGGATGTGCATTGGGTAAGAATACCAAGAGACCATTTGGACGCAGTGCTTCACAGTCAAAAGAAATCTTGGGTCTTATTCATTCTGATGTTTGTGGTCCTATGACTCCTAAATCACTTGGAGGTCATCTATATTATGTCACATTTATAGATGATCATTCAAGGAAAACTTGGGTTTAACTGATGAAATCCAAGGATGAATTATTTACAAAATTTCAAGAATTCAAAGCTGAAATTGAGAACCTTATAGAAAGGAAAATCAAGATACTAAGATCCGATAATGTAGGAGAGTATACATCCAAGGAAATTATAGCTTTCTGTAAAGAGTCTGGGATTAAGAGGGAGTTGATAGTCCCATATAATCCTGAACAAAATGGAGTTGCAAAAAAAATGAACCAATCCATTGAAGAAAGTGTAAAAGCAATGTTGCATGAACAAGATCTACTGAAATTTATGTGGAGAGAAGTTGTTGATTTCTGGTAGCATCAGATGTGTTCTAAGTCTCAAACTTTGCAGGGAGGGTTGGGTACATGTATTCCAAGGAACCTAGAAAGCGTTTTGGGAAATTCCACCTGGAGATAGTTTTATTAAAATAATTAATTATTTTTAATGGGACCCTAACTCTAAACTTAGGAAAATAAAATAATTAATGGGTATTAATCTAACTATGGGTGTAATTTCTAGAAGAAGACGAGGATTAAGCAGAAATGATCTTAGCCATTGATTAGCTTTTAATTTAAGTCGTTGAATGTCAACGAGAAGATTATTTAAGGAAGCTTGAGGGTCATTTGGAAAACACACAGAGAATTGATCAGTGAAATCGAATCGCTGAAGCTAGAGGCGGTGCAATGATTTGTAGTGATCACGCAGTGAGGGGCAGAGGAAGTTTTGGTTGGAGGATCTTCTTTGGAGCTAAGAATAATCAGAGAGAAGCAGAGAGACACTAGAAGGAGGCAGTGCAGTACCTAGGAGGGGTTGACACTGAGCCAGAAGGGCTCACGCAGAGGTGGTGCAATCCTCCAAGCAGAAGTCCAAAAATTTGTTGGGGTTTGACGTTCTGAGCTGGGAGGGTTGACGCCAGAGCTCCGGGAGAGAAAATCGATCCAGCGCTGGGGTGATGCAGTGCCTTAGAGGCTGACGCAAGGCCCACGTAGGGGCAGGGGCAGCACAGAAGTAGCCAAGGAACTCGCAGTTCAGCTGTCGGATCAGCCGGGACTTGCTGGGTAGAGTGAGGTAATCTCACAAATTTCTCCTGCCAATTGTATTTCTCTGTAACTGGATTTCCGAGAGGGCATCCAGCAGTTGTATTCAGAAAACCACTGCATAATACTAAAAACCCTCGGATCTGTTGCACCGGTTTTCCCGCATTTTGTTTTTCCAGGGACATTTGTCCAAAAATAACTGTCATTTGTGTGCATCTTTCTCTATTGTTCAGTTTCTTGTTTCGGCATATAATTTAATTGGTGTAGGCTGCAATGTATGTATTTCAATGTTTGTCGTAGGAAACTCCAAATAACTTGTTCATGTAAATCTAACAAGTAGAAGAAATATCATCAGTGTTGAAGTAGGAATTCTTGGGTTTAAGGAATTTTCACATGGTATCAGAGCAGTGCAGGTGAAGCAAGAAGAACAGTGCCAAAGAACCCAACGTTGAGCAGAAAAGGATGTTGAAATAGCTGTTGGAGGTGGCAATTCGAATCCCAAGAGGGGTTTGCGCAATCCAAGCTGGGAGGGCAAAATTTTCGAGGAAGTCTCTCTCTGAGTGAGTCGATAGAGAGGAAAGGCTTCCAGATCGAAATTTTGCGTGGTAGAGGGAGTAGCGCTGAGCCTCATCGTGAGGAAGCCCTAGTGGGACGCAATTTTTCTGCAAGCCGTTTTTGCTGGGCAGAAAAACTTCAGAAGAGAGGAGAAGCATAGTGAGGGAATTTTTTGGAATTTTTTCCTCAGTAGACTTCCTGCTAAGAAGTATGTTTTCCTATTGGCTGAGCAACAACAGTAGGAAGCAAAGAGGAGCAGTTCGACATTTTTGAGGCAGAGATGATAACCAATGGTTTGAGGGATCAGGATAGATTGGACGAAGCATCCAACTATGTCATCTGGAAGGCAAGGATGTCATTCGTTTTAGATGAGCATTCTCTCAAGTCCTATGTCGAAAGCGTGGTGGTTGTGGCTGCAAATCAAGATCCGTTGAAGAAGTACCGAGTAGAAATGGCAAAGGCAAAGAGTGTCCTCGACGGAGTGAAGGATCATGTAGTTTGTCACATCGCTAGCAAAGGGACTACTAAGGAGATGTGGGATGCGTTGTCTACATTGTATCAAGGATCTTCCGAGCAGCAGAAGATGTGCTTAGAGCAACAAATGAGATCTACACAGATGCAGAAGGGGGAGCGCATAGATCCGTTCTTCACGAAGCTTCAGGGGACCCATGATGAGTTAGCAGTTGTGGGGTCTACGTCTCAAAGGTCTGAGTTGGTTAGACTGTCCCTCAATTCAATCTCAGATGAGTGGCAAGTCTTTGTCCAGAGTATCCTAGGCAGAGCGACTTTGCCAAATTGGGATGAGATGTTGGCAGCTCTTAAGCAAGAAGAGCTGAGACATCTAGTCAAGTGTAAGGTTGATGGAAGCAACAGCAGTGGGTCGAAGCCCAAGAAGGAGGAAGAGAATGCAGCCCTTACATCCAAGGGACAACAGCAGCAGCGGAGGCGAAAGAAGGACGTCTTGAAGATCAAATGCTTCAAGTGTGGTGAAATGGGTCACTACGCAACACAGTGTCCTCTCAGGAAGAAGGGCAAAGATGAGAAGCACGATCCGAAGGATGCACCCGCGAAGATCGAAGACAAGGAGTTTTCCATGGCAGTCGAGATACCTCCAAGAGGGAGGTGGGATGATTTGGAGTTGTAGTTCGAAAGAGCTACAGATGGGCAGGATCCTTGAGGATCCCACCTCTCGGATCAATTCCTTGCTAAGGGAGCCCAGATCAAAAGTAGCAGGATGGACCACTATCAGTTGGTGAAAAGGAGTGTTGGAGCGACAGATAAAATGGCTAGAGCGCCAAGTCTGAGCAACGTAGTGCAAAGCTGCAACAGTGCAGGGAGGCACAATGCAGTAGCACCAGCAGTGCAGTGGCTTCAGAGGGATAGCATTGGACTAGCAGCTGTCAGATCTTCAGCATCGATATGGATCTATGTTGAACACTCGTTCAGTAACTTGGGATGTTTTTTTGTTGCTGATACAGTAGCAGCAGCAGTTTGCAGTGCAGGGGCAGTTGGCAGTGCCAGTACCAGTAGCAGCATAGTGCAGAATTTCTGAGGGAGTTGCAGTACAGATGCAGTGTTGATAGCGGCAGGATCAGCAACAGTACAGATGCAGCATTTGTGCAGTAGTTGGTGGGCAGCATGTCAGAGATCAGCAGTGTAGAGAACGATGTTATGAAGTCAGGGTGATGCTTCAGTGGGAGGCATTACTAGAGCACATTCCTCGCGAAAAGGGAGTGTTAATTTTTGGTAGCATCAAATGTGCTCTAAGTCTCAAACTTTGCAGGGAGGCTTGGGCACGTGTATTCCAAGGAACCCAGAAAGCGTTTTGGGAAATTCCACCTAGAGACAGTTTTATTAAAATAATTAATTATTTCTAATGGGAACCTAACTCTAAACTTAGGAAAATAAAATAATTAATGGTATTAATCTAACTGTGGGTGTAACTTCTAGAAGAAGATGAGGATAAAGCATAAACGATCTTAGCCGTTGATTAGCTTCTAATCTGGGTCGTTGAATGTCAACGAGAAGATTATTTAAGGAAGCTTGAGGGTCATTTGGAAAACACATAGAGAGTTGATCAGTCAGATCGAATTGCTGAAGCTAGAGGTAGCGTACCAATTTGTAGTGATCACGCAGTGAGGGGCAGAGGGAGTTTTCGCTGGAGGATCTTCTTCGGAGCCAAGAATACTCAGCAAAGAGGCAGAAAGATACCAGAAGGAGTCAACGCAATACCCAGGAGGGGTTGACGCTGAGCCAAAAGGGCTCACACAGAGGCAACGCAGTCCTCCAAGTAGAAATCTGAAAATTTGTTGGGGTTTGACGTTCTGAGCCGGGAGGGTTGACATCAGAGCTCCGAGAGAGCAAATCGATCCAACCATGGGGTGACGCAGTGCCTTAGAGGCTGACACAGGACCCACGCAGGGGCGGCGCAGAGGTAGTCGGGGAACTCGCAATTCAACTACCAGATCAACCAGGATTTGCCGAGTAGAGTGAAGTAATCTCACAAATTTCTTCTGCCAGTCATATTTCTCTCTAACTGGATTGTTGGGAGGGCATCCATTCTGCGTAGGGACTACGCAGTCCTAGCGTTAATCCCAATGTCACAACCCCAGCATTGTCCCTCCTCTGCTCTACGTCTTCTTCTGCTCCTGCACCCCTTACTGATGTTGATATCCTCTCTCCTTTTCACCTGCAACTCTCCCTCTGATTCGATTTCTTCTTGCCGAACTTCGACCAGTGAGAAAATCGATCATACTTGGGTCACTGAGTATCTGCCCTGTGTGTTTTCCAAATGTCCATCGAAGTCCTTCTTATAACAAATTGAGTAATCAACGACCCAAATTAGATTCTAATCAATGGCTCAAATCATATTGACTTGATCCTCGTCTTCTTCTAGAAGTTTTACCCATAGTTAGATTAATACCCTTTAATTATTTTAATTCCCTAAGTTTAGACTTAGGCACTTGTCGACCACTGCAGTGACACCTGATGATTATATGAAGACTCCATGCCCAAGGATGATCCAGAGGGCACTTGTACCATCATATATCATTAGTCAACAGAGTTTTTTAACTCTACTTCTATCTTCCAACATCTTTCTTGTACCCAGATTCCACACACTACAAGGAATTGTAATAAGTGATACCAATAATGATGAGTTTGAGTCTGTAACAGGCCTAGGATGTTGGGACTCGAACAGCAAACGAGTACACCTTGGAGTGTTTTTTTATCTAGTTAATTATGCCTTCTTTTTTGGAGGCGGATAATTTTCTGGGTTTTTTCACTCACATTTTACCCCAAAGTCGAGGTGACAATTTGAAGGTTGAGCCCCTAACACATCTTAGGGTCTAGAGTTGATGCATATTACCATACTAGATCACACAAAAAAAATTGTGGAATTTGGTTAGGTCTAAGTAGTCATTTTTTAATTTTTTAGATTTTCCACATTGCGGAAAGTGCTAATAAAATTGTATTTGTAATGTAATAAGTGATGTCTAGAGAAGTTGTATGGGGTATGAGTAATGAAATTTTCACCTCTCACCCTCAACTTTCTACGATGACACACTTTGATGGGTTAAAAATGTGTTTTGAACCTGTTGACCCTGCCGCCTACAACTACCTACAAGTTGGATGGCAGTTAATGGACTAAGGGATCATGACAGTTTGGATGGAGCATCCAACTTTGTCATCTGGAAAGCCAGGATCCTTGCAGTTTTGGACAATAATCGCATCAAGGATTATGCCTTGAAGACGGTTGTTGTTCTCGTTGATGTTGATCCTCTCAAGAAGTACGAGGAGGCTTAGGCCAAAGCAAAGTGCATGATCTTGGACAAGGTCAAGGATCATGTGATCCCACATATTGCTGAGAAGGACACAGCAAGGGAAATGTGGGAGGCCTTGACCACTTTGTACGAGAGAACTTCCGTTCAACGGAAGATGTTACTTGAGTGTCAGCTGAGGCAGTATCAGATGCAGAAGTGAGAAGAAATCGATCCCTTCCTTATCAGGTTGCAAGGGATCCGAGACCAGTTAACTTCCATAGGGTCTATACCAGATCCTGAATTTATGGTCAAGACTGCCTTGAATGCAGTCACTGAAGACTAGGAAAACCTTTGTCGAGAGCATCTTGGGCAGGGCTTCTCTCCCCAATTGGGACAAGATGTGGGCAGCTCTTCGACAGGAAGAGATCAGACGGTTGACCAAGGCGAGAAGCAGCGACAAAGGGATCAGAGCCAAGGAGGAAGATGAGGATGTAGCTCTCACATCAGCGGGACAGCAAGGGCAGCAGAAGAGGAAAAAGAAAGATAAATCCAAAGTCAGATGCTTCAGATGTGGAGAACTGGGTCATTTCGCCACTCAGTGCCCTAGGAAGAAGGGCAAGGAAGAGAATTTTGACTCAAAGGTTGCTCCAGCGCAAGATGACAAAGAGGGCAATGATGATGATTGTGCCATGAGTGCTCATGCACCTCTAGAGAAGAGGTGGGGCGATATTGAGCTGTAGTCGGGAGGACTACACAGGGGCAGGATCCTTGAGGTGCCCAAACTCTTGGATCACATACGGCTACAGGAGCCCTTAATGACAGTAGCAGAATGACGGGAGTTAGTTGGTGTGAGGGATGATGGAGCAACAGTGGCAGAGCTAGAGTGCCAAAGTCTGAAGCAGCGCAGTGGAGTGTTGCAGCAATGCGGAAGGCACAAAGCAGATACAACAGTAGCGCAGTAGCATTAGAGGGTCAGCAGAGGTAGCTTCAGCGTCAATGGGCATCCAAATTGACCAGCATGTCAGCCCTTTTGGTGACTTTTCAGTTGCTTACTTCTCAGCAACTAAGTTGCAGTGCAGCAGTTAGCAGTGGCAGTGTTATGGGCAGCATGATGCAGAATATTGAGAGGGAGTTGCAGTACAGATGCAGCAGTGACAGTGGCAATGCCATGGACAGCAGTACAGATTGCAGTGACGCAGTGGATGAAAGGCAACAGGCCGAGCATCAGCAGCACAGAGGACCGATGTCGTGGACCAGTGCGATATTTCTGTTGGGAATAATTGCTATAGCACATTCCTCGCTAAGAGGGAGTGTTGATTTTTGGGTAGCATGCTCTAGCTCCGAAATTTTGTGGTGGAGCTAGAACACATGAGATATCCAAGACCCAGAAATCGTTTGGTGAAATTCCATCCGGATTGTATTTTATTAAAATAATTAATATTTTTAATGCGGTTCCTAAGTCTAAACTTAGAAAAATTAAAATATTAATGGGTATTAATGAAAATATGGGTGAGAAGCTTCTAAGAGACGAGGATCAAGTCTAATTTAATCTCAGTCATTGGTTAGAGACTTAATCTCGGCCGTTGATTTCTCAATAGGAAAAGTATAAATGGAGGCTTGGGGTCAGTTGGAGAACACACACAGGGAGATTGAGGTAATCGATTTTCTGAGGTGAGAAGTTCTCAGGAGGAAAATCAATTAGGGAGATCTTGCAGCTGCGGGGCAGTGATAGTTCGGGAATATAGAGAGAGAGGCTGAGAGAGACTTGTGGAGGTAGCACAGTAGCCGAGAGAGCTAACGTTAGGCCAGTGTGGGCCCACGCAACCTTTATGCAGAGCCAGGAGGGCCAACACAACGGAAGAACTGCCTTCCACACAGAAAGTCGGGCAACTACCAGAAATTACCGAAATAGCCGGGAAAGCTAACGCAATGGGCAGAAGGGCTAACGGACAGTCTCAGAGAGCTCCACGCAGGCCCATGCAGTTACTGCAAAGGGGCAACGAAGTTGTAGCCAGGGCCAGCCACTTTTGCTTCCGGATCAACCGAATTCTGTCGGGTAAAGTGAGGTAAAACTCACTCAGGTTCTCCGCTATTGTATTTCTCTGTCACTGGTTTGCCAGGAGGGCAACCAACATATGTATTCAAAACTTCTTCTTAATAATAGAAAACCCTCAGAGTTGCTGCATCGGTTTTCTCGCATTGGTTTTTTCCGAGTATGTTTAGTCCAAAAATATGTGTGTCCTTTGCATGGTTTTCTTATTTATTTTTCAGTACTTGATCTATATAGTGGTGTAGTTTATAGTGTATTTACATTAATATTTTCTGAAAATAACTTGTTAAATGAAGTACACAAGTAGGTAATGTAAATTAGTTTTCTGCAGTCGGATTTCTAGTTGTTAGATTCAGAAATTTTCACACCCTTGACATAGTCCATGGCATCATTATCTTCCAAAGTCAAATCCAAAATCATCTTCCATGCCTGATAGTCGGATTTGTCCTTGAGCTTTTCCTCGGATTTGAAGAAAGATGTAGTCGTCATTGGGACTAGTTCCAAGTCCTTGTCTAACAGCTTCCTTTAGTGATTCCTTTGCTTCGCTCTTGCTTGGGCTTTGTCTTCACCTTAGCTCTGATTCCATGTTAATTTTAGATAAAAATGGTACGTTCTATGCTTAAGACAATTTACTTCAATGTTTCTTTCTTCCTAGACGCATCTAGTTTGTTTCTTTTCTCTTTTGGTACATGAAATTATACAGGACATCCAAAATTTCTAAAATGAGAAACATCAAGTTTCTTACTGGTGAATACTTCTTCGGGTGTCTTGAAGTCCAAAGCTTGATGTGGGCATCAGTTTAGATCTACAGTGGAGGCCGAAATTTTAGATCTACAGTGGAGGCCGAAATTCTACAGCTAGAGGTCGAAGAAGTGCTTCTGGAAGAGATTTGATTGGGTTTGACTGGATCAAAGTTAGCACATCATTCGGAGAGGTTGGTCTTGGTCTTGGAGGGTTTTGAAGTCAGTCTTGAGGTCTTTGAATTCGTCAATTGAAGAATCTATAAGGAAGAGAAGAGATTTGCAAGTTTTCCTCTTAAGTGGAGAGGTTGTAGCCCTGGCTTGCAACCTATATTTTGTGTTCTTGTTCTTCTTGTTTCTAGTAACTGTTTGATGATACACGCATATAATAATAAGTAAAAAGACATCACAAGCAGTTATCAAGTGAAGAGAAATAACTATAATAATTGCCCTATAGATTTCGTCAACACCACCTATAGGATTTATGAAGGAATTCACATCATCCAGCAAAGACACCTACAACAGTCCTCTAGCCACTTGTAATGCGACTTGCTCATTGGGATCATCACCTCTTCTCCAATTGTCATGGGTTATTTGCATTGGGATTTTATCCTAATTGTGTATAAAGAGACCCATTGGGCTCTATTGTTCCCATGGTTGGAAGATGGAAGTTTGTTGCAACTCTATCAAATTTTTTATTCAAGTAATAAGAAGTTAAGTTCCAAGTTGGGTTTTATGTTGTTTTTCCTTGTAGCATGAGGTAACATGGTATTTTTTCATTGAGTTCTTCTTTGCATTGCACCTATTTTTCTGTTATAGACTAAGGCATTCTTGTCTAGGGAAGGAAAGCTACAACTACTAGTAGTTTTCCTTGGCTTGCATATATCCTAAACTAAGTTGAGATTTGTAAGTTCTCAGCTAAACAACAAATCCAACTTTGCCATCATATGGCAAGTTCCTATTGAGACTAATATTTGGCTTTACAAGATTGTGGTTGTATTGAAACAGGTTACCAATTGCAATGTAGTTAGGGATGTCCTTTGTTAGACAAGCCATCTCCATTGATTTCACAGAACACATAATTCAAAGAGCCAAAGAGTCTCCAAAGTAATTCAAAGAAGAAAGATCAAGAGGGGGTTTCTAGGTTAATTCGAGAGCATTTCAAGGGGGTCAAATTGCTAGAGATTGTAAGGCCAAATTGCTAAAGCGAGAAGAAGGTTGATTTTTTGGAGAGGCTGAATTTTCTGAGGTGCCAAGGTTGTTCGAGAGGAAAACGCAGGGCCAAGTAGCTGGTGAAGAGGTGGGTTGAATTTATTCAAAGGAAATTTTTTAGTGGGCCAAATTCTTCCAGTGGGGCCGACTTACAGGTTCTTGTCAATGCATACTTTCTTGTAATTTCTCCATGGTTCGAAACCCTTATTTTCCTTAGATTAAATTAATGAAGGAGAATTGTTTGTTAGTTTCTGTAGCATCGAATGTGTTCTAGCCACGAAATTCGGTGGAGAGGCTAGAATACATGAGATCTCCAAACCCAGAAATCGTTTCTGGAAATTCCACCTAGAAATGGATTAATTAGATTATTAACCAGTTTTTAAATATTTCCCAAGTCTGAACTTAGGGAATATGGTTAATTAATCATAATTAATTAATTCAAGGTGTGAATCATCTAGAAACTCACACGGATCAACTCCAAGATGATCCTAGCCATTGATTGAGTTTAAATCTTGGTTGTTAGTGCTCCAACAGTGGATTATAAGAGGAAGTTGATGGGCACTTGGAGAAGACACTTCTGTAGTTTGATTTTCTTGGCAGATCGATTTCCAGAGAGTAGCAGTGGTTGTCGGAAAGCCAGAGATCAAAGCGGAGCTAGTGAGGTGAAGAGACTGATTCGGAGTAAGTTTTCCAGATTTGAAGAGGCAGCAGCAAGTGACAGAATTAATCCATGCAGAAGTAGCACAAGGACTGCATATTAGCTGAAGCAAAGTAGTTTGATTTAGCTGAGGAGGAGGCCGATTCAGTTTCCAGAGTGTGAAAATTCCAGAACTAGAATCATATTGCAGCAACTGGTATTATTTCTTTTAACTAATAAATTAATTATTCAATTTATTGCAATGGCAACATCGAAATAAACACACTGCAACCTTCACAAATGAAAACTGCGGAAATAAATAACATTGGAACTAAGGAAATACTAGCACACACACATAAAAATTAACATCGTTGTTTTTTAACAAAAAGCCCCGGAAAACCCCAATGCGGGAAAACCGGTGTAGCAAATGAGGGTTTTATTTTATTATGTAGTAGTGAAATTTGAGTATAATCTATGGATGCCCAACCAACAATCCAATCAACAAGTATCTGACAGTAATAATTAGAGAGAAAATTCTCTCAATCCCAGCACTATCTTCTACAGAAAATCGGTCGTCCAAACCCCAACGTTAGCCCTTTTGCGCTGCCTCTACGTTGTCCCTCACATGTGTGGCTCAATTTTGCCTCTGAGCAAGTCGTCTAGCCTATCTCTGCTGCTGGAAGTGACTCTCCCCCTCTAGAAGACTTTCCTGGCCTCTGGAAACTGAATCGACCTCCTCCTCAGCTAAATCGAACTACTTTGCGTCAGCGTCTACGAAGCTTCTGCGTGGATCACTTTTGTCACTTGTTGTTGTCTCTCCAGATCTGGAAAACTTCCTCCGGATCATTGTCCCTGCCCCTCACTAACCCTGCTTCGATCGCTGGCTTTCCTATAACTGTTGCATCTTGTTGCCCCTTGATACTTCATCTCTCCCTATCTACTAAATCTATGATGTCTACTAGTCCAAGCATGCTTCTGAAATATTCAAATTTCTTATTTGGAAGAGATTTCATCAACACATCAGCTACTTGTTCATTAGTCAGAATGTATTGTAGCTTCACAACCCCATCCTGCACCAAACTTCTAATATAGTGGTACTTGTTATTAATATGCTTCGTCTTGGCATGGAACACAGGGTCTTCAGACATCTTGATGTTGCTTTGATTATCACAATTTATAATTGTAGGATCTAATGGCCCTCCAAACAAATCTGATAGAAGCTTTCTTAACCAAACTGCTTCTTTTCCTACTTCACATGCAGCAATATATTCGGCTTCAACACTACTCAAAGCAACTGTATCTTGTTTTCTACTCATCCAAGAAATCATTGTGGATCCCAAACTGAAACAACCACTGGTAGTGCTTCTTCCATCTATCTCACTGCCACCCCAATCAGAATCGGTAAAACCTGTTAATCGAATCTCCTTCCCATCATATTTTAGGCAGTGATGAATAGTTCCATGTAGGTATCTCAAAATGTGCTTTGCAGCTATCCAATGATCATGACGAGGCTCCAACTGAAATTGACTTAAAACATTTACAACAAAGCATATATCAGGTCTAGTGTTCACCAAGTACATCAAGGAGCCAACCAACTTTCAGTAACTTGTGGGATCAACAGGACTAGAATCGAAACTTCTTAACTTTTTTAGATTTGTGATCATGGGAGTTGTCATAGGCTTGGAATCCATCATATCGAACTTTTGTAACATCTTGATTATGTACTTTCCTTGACCAAGATATATCTCACTGAGTTTTTACCAAACTTCCAAGCCCAAGTAGTAATGCATAAGTCCTAGAGCTTTCATTTCAAATTCAGCTGCCAGTATCTTCTTACATTCTAAAATTATGCACTCCACACCTATAACAAATAAATCATCCACATATAAAAGTATGATGACTAGTTCATTCTTCACTATCTTGACATAGAGTTTTGCATCTGCAAATCTTTTGACAAAGCCAATCCTTATAAGATAGACATCCATTCTTGCGTACCAACCCCTAGGAGCTTGTTTCAAGCCATATAGTGTTGAGAAATCTAGGGACAGCTAGATTAGGTGATTTCTCTTACTTTGATAACTTCTTGTGATGTATTTTTACTTAACTTGATTAGCTTCTTCTTTCACTTGATTATTATTAGTGTTCTTAACATCAAATAGCTACCAAACAATAAAGATCGAAGAGACAAGAGGAAACAAAATATAGGCTGCTAGCCAGGGCCAAAACCTCTCTTCTTGAGAGGAAAACCCACAAGAATTCTTCTCTTCTTATATAATTTTCAGAAGACGAATTCCAAGACCTATGACACTTGACAAAGACCCCTCCGAGACCAAGTCAACCCTCCTTCTTGATGAGCTTTCCTTACACAATTTACAGCAACAAACTTTGACATTCCAGCAACTTCTCTAGTAGTTTCGACCCCAACAACTGTTCCAGGAACTTCGACCCCAACAACTTTTCCAGCAACTTCAGAATTTCGTTTCAATGATGTTATTTTATTTCCTTCACTATATTAGTTATTGCATTTTTATCTTAATTAGATACTCTTATTTTGATTTATTTCCATCTCCAAGAAAGAATAAGACTTCATGTATTACTCCTTCCCTAGCATTTTGCACAAATTTTGTGAGATCTTTTTAGGAGTTATAAGTGGAAGATTGTGGGGTTCCCACATCTTCCTGAGTGGAAATGTGACTTGCAAAGGAGCTTCCTAAACACTAAAAATCTTGTGGAACTTGGATTCCCATGTAGCTTTTGAAGAGTTGACTTTGATAAGATATGGGACACACGAGACCAAGTGGACCCAAGTTAGGTCAAGAGGATGGAAGTTAGCAACCAATGATGATTTTGACCTAACCTAGGAAAAGGAGGGGATCAAAGAAAGAATCTTTACTTAAAGGTGCAAAATGATCCCTATGAGGTACTAGCCTAGGGAAACCTAGAGAAAAATTCGGTCTCAAGGCTAGGGCTTGGGATATCTCACAATCCCACCGTTAAAATCTCCTCAAATTTGGAGGGGACCTAGGAGACACACCAGCATAGAAGAGGCCAAGAGATTGAAGTTTTTCTATGGGTGGTTTATCGGGAAAGTGATGCCCTAGGAGGCCTAATGTGGCTAGACCTAGAATAAAGAAGAAGAGGTGAAGAAAAATGGTTCTTTAAAATGATCACCTTATGGTAGACCAGTGCCTAATCCTTTGGGAGATTGGAGTCAGGAAGAATATGAGCATGGACTTTGTTTCTAGGTTAAGGAGGCTTCAAGGACAACTTCGCTTGTCATTAGGCCAAAGGAGAGTGACCTTAAAAGCTTTTACACTTCATTTTGCAAGGTAAGATGGCTTGTCAAGATAAATTCAATCATAGAATTATCCCACAGAGAATTCCTTCAACATACATGGCCCATACATAGAGAGATGCTACATAGAAACATAATTCCACAATTTCGTAGTAAATGCATGCAGCAAATAGCCCTAGTAAAGCGAAAATCCCATCATCAATTCATGTGACAAAGTAAAAGAAGAAAGAGCATTAAATTTGTACTTACATGTAAGAGGATATATCCAACCATCAATAAACTTGCCAATCGAGGAGCTCTAAGATAAGATAATCCATACATCAAAATTCATCCATGCTCCAAAATTTCGTCCACCAAGAAGGAATAGTGAAAATCTCTAAAGAGATACAAGTCAAAACCAAATGATGATGCTAGAATGAATCATCATCACTTCTATTTATACACTTCTAATGAATTTGATTTAGCTACTTTGGCCTACATTAGCCCCTAAAATATAATAATGTGCAAAATAAATAAGTTTTGGTGACAAGCCCACCAAACTAGCTCATAAACAAAAGAATAAGCCTCTTAAGAGGTTGAATGATCAATAATACATGTCATTGGGCCTTCTAAGAAACTTGATGAAGTCCACAAATGCCACAGTGATGAATAGGACTCCCAAAAGTAGTGGACAAGGGGTTGGCCCCTTGTTCTCCAAATAATAAACTTGTGGTGCTCCCAATGGATGCGAGGGAACACGAGTAACCTCATGGGCCTCCAAGTAGGTCGAAGATGCATGTAGACCATCTGTAAGGGCTCATATGATGGTGTAAGTGATGCCACATCAGCATAAAAGTCTTGGGTCATCTACCAAGTGTATAGTACAATTGTAAGGTCGTCTAGGCATGGTGAACTAGGTGCATCTTCCTCGTCCAATCGGTGAATCTCAGGCAATTTCTGAACATTTATGGGGATCCATGGAGTGTTGTCTACTGCTTTGAAGGTCCATGGCTCTCAACACACACCCTACATGTGCCAATGTAGCCCTCGGGAGGGTTAGGACCTCGTATAGGGAGACCTAACTCAAAATGGAGACCATCTGCAATCCTGCCTAAGATCTAATGCGTCCCCTAGCCTTTTAGTACAAGTCATCAAAGGAAATCGAGTTAAAGAACTTACAAACAATGGACAACATGTGGGCACTTCATAATGACATGCCCTTCCATAGTGGGCTCTGGCATGTGTTAATGTCTCCAAGCTCCAAATGGGGTTAACCAAGTATCTTAGTAGGTGGTTTCTACCTTTAAAGGGGATAGTATGTCCAAGGTACATCCTTCAAAGGGTGGTGGCATGTGATAAAGAGATGAATGGAGTAGGGAATGAAGAGGGGCAGCCCTGGGCCACATGCTTGGGTACCAGGGTAGCTAGTAAAAGGGAATCCCATACTTGGTTATATAATGTATAGGAGGGAGTAATCGTGGTAAATCCCCTCATGAGTCCTAGGTCCTAGGTCCTAGGTGATGTTTCCAACGGCTTAGTTTGATGATCCATCTTAAAATGAATTAAAAAAATTAAAAATGAATAAAAATAATAAAATAATAAAAAATTAAAAAAGAAAAATGAAGCAAAAACCCTAACTAATAAAATAATAATATTTTAAGTTAATAAATCGACGGATGAGATCAAGAGATGTCTTGATCCTCATCAACGGTCGAGATCAGTTCTACATGGATCACCCAAAACTAGCCGTTGGGATCATTTCCTTTATATAGGGTCTTAGGGGGTCATTTCAGATGATCTGATCTGTGAGTCTGTACTGAAAGCTCTCTTGTAATCTGATTTCTGATTAATAAAGAAGACTTTGGGGTTCAAACTGGCTGGTGTTACTCTCTGGGATTGCTGTGAGATCTTTAATTTTCTGCATATTTCAGTTTTCAGCCATTAATCATAGCTTGTTTTTTTTAGAGTAGTGTGAGCACAGGTATCTTGTTCACCTGCTAGGGTTTGAGGGCTGCTAGGGTTTCTGAAATAATGGCAGGTATCTCCATTATTTCCTGAGATCTAGCAGCTTTCTCTCTCTCTTTGCTGATGGTTGCTTGAGATGTGCAGGAAAACATTTTTTGAAGGAAATTGTGTGGGCGTTCGGGGAAGTTCTCGGCTGAACCAGCCAACTCCCGCAGGCTCTTCTGTGCAGAGCCCAGCTGATTGTGCCCTGGGTTAATCATTAGGAGTTTCTTTTCTGTTTTACATTGAGAGATTTTCTTTCTGTTCACAGTGAAGCTCAAAATTGTTGATATATTGAAAACATTACTGTTGTTATTGCTGAATCTGGCATTTCAGGGGCCACATATCTGTAAATTTATTAGCTGTCTTAGGGTTTAATTTTTTTCTGTTCTAGGGTTTTAGATTTTGCTTTATGCAGTTTTGATTTGGGTTTTGTCGTTTTTTGCAGCACTGCCGTCAAGGTTTATACGCTGTCACACTGTGCATAAGCAACAGATTCTAACGAAAGGCATTTTTTGGTTTGCTGGTTTATACATGCACAAACACACAGAGATCCGCCAGCAGCTCCAACATTTCATAATCCACGTCAATCTTCTGCAATCGTTAAAAGCCCAGAGGTTATATGTTAGCAGGCCGCATGCCCCTTCTGTCCATCGAAAATCTGCATAAGTTTCATTTGTCGGCCGACTGGAACTGGAAAACGCATCTTCGATTCATGCACAGCACCTTTAATATCCGGTGGCCAGCGTGAAATAAGCTCCAGAAATCCTGTGGCTTCATTCTTCCAGCCTGCAGCAAGATCTGTCGTCCTATCTCCATCCACAGTATACCTGCATTCTTTCCCACTCAGTTTCTGCCATACGCATGACCCCTCTGCCTGCTATCGATTTGTCATTTGTTATTCCGCAGCTGCTCTCACCGCCTCACATCGACCTCTTCCTCCCTTTCATGCTGTCGGCAGACTTACATTCCCACGCCGTCACCTGCAGAAGTCCCGATTCATCTTTTATGAGCCCAGGTTTATTCAACAAAATTTTTAGCGAGATTGTGTAAGTCAAGTGGTGTTCTGCATCTTCATCATCGAACTCTTGATCTTTACAGGCATCGTTTTCTTTGAAGGCACTTGCGTGGGCAACAAATCCTACTCACACCGGCAACTGGTATGGATTTGATCTGCGGTTCAGGTAAATCGCCCAGATACGTTAATCCTCATTCACGCTGACGGTAATCTGGTAAGGTCGCAGGCCATCACGTCTTGAAACCGTCATCGTTTTCATAACAGATAAATCGAGCTTGTTTGTGGTCATTGTATGAGTGAGACTGTTGCGTCGATCTTTGGCATTCATGAATTCTCCTAAATCCGTGGCTTGGCTTGTTGTTGCAGTCCGCATCCATTTTTCCTGAGCCTGTCTCATTGCATTCCGCCGTTTTCTCATTCCTTCGTTGTTTATTTTTCATACATTTTACGGTAGGCTTTGCATGTTAGGGTTTTGGGTTAGTTTAGATTTAAAGTTTTAAATCTTAATACTTTAATTTAAGTTTTATTTCTTTTAAATCATATAAAAAAAAAAAGAAATGCGATTTCCCCTTTTGAATTAGGATTTAGATTTTAGATCTTTTAATTATAGGTTAGCGTAGATTATAGGTTAAATTTTAATTTAGTTTTCTTTATTTTTTTTTTTTTTGGGTTCAGCTTAGTTACGTATCTTAGATTTCAATTAGATTTTTAATGAGATTTTACTTTTGGTGTGAGTTTGGTTATAAAAAATAAAAATTAAAAATTAAAAAGTGGCATTCAGTTTTTTAATTGTTATTTTTAGGATTTTGATTTTTTAATTTTAGATTAACTTTAGACTTTAGATTTAGGATTTTAATATAATTTTAATTAGTTTTCATTTTGTTTTTATATTCTTAGATTTTTGTTAGATTTTTTTTCTTTTTTTTAATAAAATAAAAAAAAAAAAAGGATTTAAAAAATTGCGGAAATATTATTTTGCCAGATTCAGTGGTTTTCACGATATATCTTTCATGTTGAGATCTGAAATCTTCAAGTCGGGATACGAATAGGATATCTGGTTAATGGTTTATAACTCGTGGTGGTTTGAAACATTCATCTTTTTTAATTTTCAGTTGCTGGATATCGTTTTCATCATTCTAAGAGCATTGTGATTTAGCTGATTGCTGTTCATGGTCCATATTTTTATATCATTTAACAAGTAATCGTTTTAACCACAATCTCTTAAGGCACTGGTCTGCTAAGTTAATCAAATCCATCGAGTGCTTTTCATATCGTGTCTCGTGTCTCCCAACCAACTGGTCGACAGTTGGTCTCATCATCTCACAGGGACTACCCCCCTTAGCCGCGGGAGACAGGCTTAAACGGAGGGATCGGGGATCAGAGTGACAGCCCCCGGTCTGAGCGTTGTCGTGCCAATCTGCGCGACAACATTTTTTGGCGCCGTTGCCGGGGACACTTTGTTCTCGGTGTTTCAAACGACAATCATTCATCTCCTCATCTTTCTCATCTCTCATTTGAGCTGGCGGATTCGACCTTTAAGGTTATCATTTGGATCTTTTATTGCCTTATTTTTCGCCATATCAGCAGCATCTCTTCGGTGTGTTTCTTGTTTGGGTGGCGACTCCATTTTTTATTTTTTCCCAGACAAGAAGCCTCCCGCATATCTGTTTGTTGGTTACTTCTTGGATCTTAGAATCAGTTTTATTGTTCAAGTGGCGACTCCACTTCTTTCATCTTTTGATTTTCTTGAGCAAAGAGCTAGTTCTATCATCCATCTGATCCCTTATTGTTCATCATGGAGTATTCATTTAAGCCATGTCGTTTTACTGAACGTCTCCATGATTTTCCGGAAGATGCCCTTCCTGAATTGCCTATTTTTTCAGATGGTGATCCAATCGCTGCTAAAAGGCATATTGACTTGTTTATTCGCTTCATGATCATATATTGCAGACCCCCTCAGTTTCATCATGGTGATATCAAAATGCGTCTATTTGTTCTTTCTTTAGAAGATGATGCTTTGAATTGGTTTAACAATTTTCCTAAGGATTCTTTCTCTTCTTTGGCTGATATTATCAATGCTTTTGAAGATAGATATGGTTATCCAAACAGCTTGCCTTCTTCCTCCAAAATTGTGCAACAGAATGTAAGTAATTTGATAGGAGGTCCAGCTGAAAGATCCCAGGACGATTCTTCATGTCAAAATGTGTCATCCACCGAAAATATTGCAGATCAAGTTCATGATAGTGAAAAATCAGGGACAAATGACAATGAAAAAGAAGAGCAAAAGCAAATTATACGAGATCTAATGATGCTGGTAAGAAATATGGAAATCAATCAAACTAATTATGTCAATGATGTGAAAACTTTATGCACTCACCTGGAGAAACGTAATAGAGAGATTGAGGTCACGCAAAACCAGCATGCTAAGGAAATTGAGGCCATAAAAACTAATTATGAAACAGAAATTAGAATCATGCAAAGCAGGTTGTCGATCTTAGAGGAAAATATGGTGACCATGAAAGCTGATCATGATAGGGAAATTGACTCTATGCAAAACAAGCTATTAACCATAGATGAGGAAATGACCATCATGACGTTCAACCATAATAATCAAGTGGCTGACATACAAGCGAACCATAAAGAAGAAATAAATTTTATACAGCATTGCTTGATGGACATAAAGGAAAAGAATGTTAGAGTAATAAAAGACATGCAAGAACACCATGCCAGACAAATCAGTGATATAAAGGTTCAACATTCTAGTCAGATGGATGCCATTAGAATACAAGTTCAAAGGTTTCAGCAATTGGAAGATGAGAGAAACCAACAAACATCAACAGATCAGGAGCCTTCTCATTTGCTGCAACAAGATTCATCTTATTATTGGGAGGTTGTTGATTCGATTGAAAGACGGTTGATTGAGGGTGATCCAGACAGACTTAAGAATGATAGAGATCAGATGCAAGATGAAGAAAGACATAGCATGCATATCTTACATACTTCATCTGATAGCTTTGAAACAGAAAGTACCAGGTCATCAGTAATTCAACCTGCCAGAAAGAAAAAGCGTAAGAGAAAGAAGATGAGACGAAGATTTGATACATCAGACGGCCGTGAGCAGCTTGATTTTCGGATAGGAAAAAGTCCTACCATATGCAAAATTGGACATGGCACATCCGACAAGCAGCCCACAGATTTGCCTGAAAGCAGGCAAATGCTCAGTATGCACTATATTGAACACATCTGATGCCGTAGGGCATCCTTTGTATCGTATTTCTAACCCTACTCCTTGTTTTTTTCCGCATTTTCGTTTCTGTTTTAGATAGTTAATAAATGAAGAGCTTTTATCTTTATTGTGCTTAACGTATATGCTGATTTTTGGATGGACGCTACTTATTTTTGTGTTGTATGGATGCAGATTCTGGATTCTCACATTCCTGCAAGCAGCAACGTGTCCCCAAGTAGAGCCAGATGTTGACCCCTACTGGTCAACTACCCATGCAGTGTACCCCGTCTTTTCTTGACAGAAAGAAGCAGCCCCTGATCAACATGTCCGTGCCATCCTGCCATCATCAGCAGTTTGATCTTTTTTGTAAACCTAGTCTGCATGTATTAACTATAAATAATCTTAGCAGACATGAAGTCATGTATGTAATTTGCCTAGGTGGACCTAACTTTCTCTGATGATAATCTACGTCCCGGAAGGTTTTTTGTCTCACCGATCCACGGATCGGCAGAGTTTTCCTTCAAACCTGACCCCAAAGCCGGGATTGATTTTGCCATTAGAACTTTAGGAGAATCCTAGTGTGTTGATCTGCTAGATTATCGTTGTGTCGCAGAGCTGGGTGTTTTGTGAGGGTCTGTATTAAATGGGTTTGTCCCTTAAGATGTAATTTTGTAAAAGTCATGATGTAATGTGTCCTGAGGGTCGAGAAATGTTGTAAATCCCCTCATGAGTCCTAGGTCCTAGGTCCTAGGTGATGTTTCCAACGGCTTAGTTTGATGATCCATCTTAAAATGAATTAAAAAAATTAAAAATGAATAAAAATAATAAAATAATAAAAAATTAAAAAAAAAAATGAAGCAAAAACCCTAACTAATAAAATAATAATATTTTAAGTTAATAAATCGACGGATGAGATCAAGAGATGTCTTGATCCTCATCAACGGTCGAGATCAGTTCTACATGGATCACCCAAAACTAGCCGTTGGGATCATTTCCTTTATATAGGGTCTTAGGGGGTCATTTCAGATCATCTGATCTGTGAGTCTGTACTGAAAGCTCTCTTGTAATCTGATTTCTGATTAATAAAGAAGACTTTGGGGTTCAAACTGGCTGGTGTTACTCTCTGGGATTGCTGTGAGATCTTTAATTTTCTGCATATTTCAGTTTTCAGCCATTAATCATAGCTTGTTTTTTTTAGAGTAGTGTGAGCACAGGTATCTTGTTCACCTGCTAGGGTTTGAGGGCTGCTAGGGTTTCTGAAATAATGGCAGGTATCTCCATTATTTCCTGAGATCTAGCAGCTTTCTCTCTCTCTTTGCTGATGGTTGCTTGAGATGTGCAGGAAAACATTTTTTGAAGGAAATTTTATGGGCGTTCGGGGAAGTTCTCGGCTGAACCAGCCAACTCCCGCAGGCTCTTCTGTGCAGAGCCCAGCTGATTGTGCCCTGGGTTAATCATTAGGAGTTTCTTTTCTGTTTTACATTGAGAGATTTTCTTTCTGTTCACAGTGAAGCTCAAAATTGTTGATATATTGAAAACATTACTGTTGTTATTGCTGAATCTGGCATTTCAGGGGCCACATATCTGTAAATTTATTAGCTGTCTTAGGGTTTAATTTTTTTCTGTTCTAGGGTTTTAGATTTTGCTTTATGCAGTTTTGATTAGGGTTTTGTCGTTTTTTGCAGCACTGCCGTCAAGGTTTATACGCTGTCACACTGTGCATAAGCAACAGATTCTAACGAAAGGCATTTTTTGGTTTGCTGGTTTATACATGCACAAACACACAGAGATCCGCCAGCAGCTCCAACATTTCATAATCCACGTCAATCTTCTGCAATCGTTAAAAGCCCAGAGGTTATATGTTAGCAGGCCGCATGCCCCTTCTGTCCATCGAAAATCTGCATAAGTTTCATTTGTCGGCTGACTGGAACTGGAAAACGCATCTTCGATTCATGCACAGCACCTTTAGTATCCGGTGGCCAGCGTGAAATAAGCCCCAGAAATCCTGTGGCTTCATTCTTCCAGCCTGCAGCAAGATCTATCGTCCTATCTCCATCCACAGTATACCTGCATTCTTTCCCACTCAGTTTCTGCCATACGCATGACCCCTCTGCCTGCTATCGATTTGTCATTTGTTATTCCGCAACTGCTCTCACCGCCTCACATCGACCTCTTCCTCCCTTTCATGCTGTCGGCAGACTTACATTCCCACGCCGTCACCTGCAGAAGTCCCGATTCATCTTTTATGAGCCCAGGTTTATTCAACAAAATTTTTAGCGAGATTGTGTAAGTCAAGTGGTGTTCTGCGTCTTCATCATCGAACTCTTGATCTTTACAGGCATCGTTTTCTTTGAAGGCACTTGCGTGGGCAACAAATCCTACTCACACCGGCAACTGGTATGGATTTGATCTGCGGTTCAGGTAAATCGCCCAGATACGTTAATCCTCATTCACGCTGACGGTAATCTGGTAAGGTCGCAGGCCATCACGTCTTGAAACCGTCATCGTTTTCATAACAGATAAATCGAGCTTGTTTGTGGTCATTGTATGAGTGAGACTGTTGCGTCGATCTTTGGCATTCATGAATTCTCCTAAATCCGTGGCTTGGCTTGTTGTTGCAGTCCGCATCCATTTTTCCTGAGCCTGTCTCATTGCATTCCGCCGTTTTCTCATTCCTTCGTTGTTTTATTTTTCATACATTTTACGGTAGGCTTTGCATGTTAGGGTTTTGGGTTAGTTTAGATTTAAAGTTTTAAATCTTAATACTTTAATTTAAGTTTTATTTCTTTTAAATCATATAAAAAAAAAAAAAATGCGATTTCCCCTTTTGAATTAGGATTTAGATTTTAGATCTTTTAATTATAGGTTAGCATAGATTATAGGTTAAATTTTAATTTAGTTTTCTTTATTTTTTTTGGGTTCAGGTTAGTTACGTATCTTAGATTTCAATTAGATTTTTAATGATATTTTACTTTTGGTTTGAGTTTGGTTATAAAAAATAAAAATTAAAAATTAAAAAGTGGCATTCAGTTTTTTTAATTGTTATTTTTAGGATTTTGATTTTTTAATTTTAGATTAACTTTACACTTTAGATTTAGGATTTTAATATAATTTTAATTAGTTTTCATTTTGTTTTTATATTCTTAGATTTTTGTTAGATTTTTTTTCTTTTTTTTAATAAAATAAAAAAAAAAAAAAGGATTTAAAAAATTGCGGAAATATTATTTTGCCAGATTCAGTGGTTTTCACGATATATCTTTCATGTTGAGATCTGAAATCTTCAAGTCGGGATACGAATAGGATATCTGGTTAATGGTTTATAACTCGTGGTGGTTTGAAACATTCATTTTTTTTTTAATTTTCAGTTGCTGGATATCGTTTTCATCATTCTAAGAGCATTGTGATTTAGCTGATTGTTGTTCATGGTCCATATTTTTATATCATTTAACAAGTAATCGTTTTAACCACAATCTCTTAAAGCACTGGTCTGCTAAGTTAATCAAATCCATCGAGTGCTTTTCATATCGTGTCTCGTGTCTCCCAACCAACTGGTCGACAGTTGGTCTCATCATCTCACAGGGACTACCCCCCTTAGCCGCGGGAGACAGGCTTAAACGGAGGGATCGGGGATCAGAGTGACAGCCCCCGGTCTGAGCGTTGTCGTGCCAATCTGCGCGACAACAGGTGGTTTATCGGGAAAGTGATTCCCTAAGAGGAATAATGTGGCTGGACCTAGAATAAAGAAAAGGTAAATAAAAATGGTTCTTTAAAATGATCACCTTATGGTAGACCAGTGCCTAATCCTTTGGGGATATTGGAGTCAGGAAGAATATGACAATCGACTTCGTTTCTAGGTCAAGGTGGCTTCAAGGACAACTTCGCTTGTCATTAGGCCAAAGGAGAGTGACCTTAAAAGCTTTTACACTTCGTTTTGCAAGGTAAGATGGCTTGTCAAGATAAATTCAATCATAGAATTATCCCTAGGAGAATTCGTTCAACATACATGGCCCATACATAGAGAGATGCTACATAGAAACATAATTCCACAATTTCGCAGTAAATGCATGCAACAATTAGCCCTAGTATAGCGAAAATCTCATCATCAATGCATGTGACAAAGTAAAAGAAGAAATAGCATTAAATTTGTACTTACATGTAAGAGAATATATCCAACCATCAATAAACTTGCCAATCAAGAAGCTCCAAGATAAGAAAAGATAATCCAAACATCAAAATTCATCCATGCTCCAAAATTTCGTCCACCAAGAAGGAATAGCAAAAATCTCTAGAGAGATACAAGTCAAAACCAAGTGATGATGCTAAAATGAATCCTCATCACTTCTATTTATACACTTCTAATGAGTTCAATTTAGCTACTTGGGCCTACATTAGCCCCTAAAATACAATAATGTGCAAAATAACTAACTTTTAGTGACAAGCCCACCAAACTAGCTCATAAACAAAATAGTAAGTGGTCGAATGATAAATAATACATGTCGTTGGACCTTCTAAGAAGCCTGATTAAATCCATAAGTGCCATAATGATGAATAGTACTCCCAAAAGTAGTGGACAAGGGATTAGCCCCTTGTTCTCCAAATAATAAACCTGTGGTGCTCCCAATGGGTGTGAGGGCACACAAGTAACCTCATGGGCCTCCAAGTAGATCGAAGATGCCTGTAGACCATCTGTAAGGGCTCAAATGATGGTGTAAGTGATGCCACATCAGCATACAAGTCCTGGGTCATCTGCCAAGTGTATGGTACAACTGTGGGGCCGATTGGGCATGGTGAACTAGGTGCATCTTCCTCGTCCAATAGGTGAATCTCGAGCACTTTCTGAACATCTCTAGGTATCCATGGAGTGTTGTCTACTACTATGGAGGTCCATGGCTCTCAACACACACCCTACATGTGCCAATGTATCCCTCGGGACAGTTAGGACCCCATATAGGGAGACCAAACCCAAAATGGAGACCATTTGCAATCCTGCATAAGATCCAATCCGTCTCCTAGCCTTCCAGTACAATAAGTCAGCAAAGGCAATCGAGCTAAAGAGCTTACAAACCGTGGATAACAGGTGGGCACTTCATAATAGCATGCCCTTCCATAGTGGGCTTTGGCATGTACTAATGTCTCCAAGCTCCAAATGGGGTTAACCAAGTATCCTATTAAGTGGATTCTACCTTTAAAGGGGATAGAATGTCCAAGGTACATCCTTCAAAGAGTGGTGGCATGTGATAAAGAGATGAATGGAGTAGGGAATGAAAAGGGGCAGCCCTCAACCACATGCTGGGGTCAAGGTTACTTGGGAACGGGAGCAAGAGTGGGAGAGGGAGCGACATTTTCAAAAGCTTCCAATTCGGGAGATAATCGAGGAGCGAATTTTTATATAATATATTTTTTTTTATATTTTGATGCATATAATGATATATGTCAACAAAAGCATGTAGAATAATGAATTAGATATAAAAAGCATAAAAACATAGATTAAACCATATAACATCAGTCATCTAGAAGTTATAATCTTCATCAACCACATCCACAAATTAGTAACATACAACATATTGAGTCTCATGATTCATCAATCTTAAAGCTTCAAGCTTTCAAAATTCAATATATAACATTTATCATCATTGATCACCAAAGTTGTACTTGTAAGCTAAGTGTAACCATTACAACAAAAAATATCTAACATGAAATGAAATGTTATAAAATGAAACAAAACAACTTTCAACTTTCACGAAGCATCATATTCATAATTCATTACCAATGAGTTATAATTGCCAACTTCAAACTTAAATTTTCATATATAGTTTACAAAAAATATCATAATAAATATGAAAGAGTCAACAGTGATAAAAACTACTAGAAACTAGAAAAGAAAAGTAAATCTATTATCTATTGCTAATGCTTGGGCCTCTTGCCGCCACGAGAAATGTCTAATTTTTTAGTCTTGTTGGAAAATCAAGATCTTTGTCATTAATATCACCCTATAAGCATTAATATCTAGAGGTATATTTTCCATTACCTCTAGATTTGTATAGGAATCTTTGTCATTAATATCACCCTCTAAGCATTAACATAAGATAGAAAAAACATAGCATGTCAAGTCAAGATTTTGTTTGAGTGATGGGAACATTTTTAGGAGGGTCATGATAGAGGAGTTCGACAACCAATGTCACTGACATCAAGGTACATAGAGGGATTGGTACTCTTGATTAAATACGAGTTCCATACCCTAATACACGACAAAATCCAATGGAGACATTGCAATCCCCCCAATCATGAAATCCTAAAAAACTGATAAGTCTATTGGATTTTGAATGAGATCTAAAATTCTACTTTCTCCATATGAAATCCAATGAGATCGAAACCACTCTCAAGCATCCTAAGTCATTTCATGGTAATGTTAAAAATTTAAGTAAAAGGACGAAAATGAAGATTAAGGAGAATGTCACTTTTACTTTAAGAATTTAACATTCTTAACATTACCAATTTACCATGAATCGCATATTAATACTAGGGCCATAAGCTTGATCATTAGGCTACTCCACTCAAAAATTATTTGTTTCTTTCAAAAAGAATTGCATTTGGAATGTTACTTCAACAAAAAAAATGCAAAAAAGGCTAGGGAGCGAAATTTTCGCTTTCGAAATTCGCTCCTTGAGGGAGCAATTTCAGGAGCGCACTCCTGAGGTCGCTCCCAAGTCACTCCCAAGGGGAGCGCGCTCCGAGAGCGAGTTCGAGGGGGGGGGGAGCCACTCCCCCGCAACCCTAGAGCCTGGGTACTAAGGTGGCTAACAAAAGAGAAGCCCATACTTGGGTATATAATGTATAGGAGGGAGTAATCATGGTATATGAGGTGCCCCGACCTTGATTTTTCCACCCTTCTTTATATACCTTTTGCCTTTTATGATTTTTCTTTGATTAACTGCTCGGGGCTCAAGGAATAAGAGCACAATGTGTAAGGTATAGCAGTGGATACCCCCTTTAGGGTAGGGTGGTTCATTGCCCACCACTTAGTGTTAATCGAATCTGGGCTAGTCTTAGTTATTGCTTTTTTACTTATTAGTATGCAGTATTTTGTAAATTTTTAGAAGCAGATGCTTCTAGTTCTATGTAGTCACTGGTTAGGAGTTAGGACCCAATGCTTTGGATCGTGTTTGGACTCATAACATATATGAGATACTGATTCATTCATGATATTTTGGACATATATTGATATTATGCATTGTTCAGACATGGCTTTATTGAATATCAATGAAAAATGTTTTTTTTTTTTTTAATTCAATATATGTGTATATCTTTATTTATTGTATTCACCGATTTTTTCCTAATCCGATTAAAACTATTCGTTGTTTTGCCTCGCTGACTTATTGTCGATTCCGAGTCTAGTAACATTGTTCAAGAGAGATGGCACAAAGGTTAAACTAGCCACTGGGGCTAGTGGAATGTTGAAGATGGTCAAAGATCCCAAGAATAATCAAGCGAACAAGTCAAAGGAAGCCAAGGTGTTGAATATCTAGCCTCATGGGCCAAGTTGAGGCCCTTCTATTAGCCTTTGGAGGTCGATAAACTGAAGTTTTGAGTTAGTTGTGAGTCAAAGTGGAACGTTGGACTTCTTGTAGAACAAAAGTACCCATTGCAAAGCCCAGTATCCTCCTTTCCACCAAAGCAAACTTCCTTGGACCAAGTGGAGTTCTCATGGACCAAATCAAACCAAGCAAAGCAGGTTAAACCACCTTATCTAGACGTTGGGTCGTCATTTGAGTTGGACGTTGAGCATTGTTGGGAAACTATTCTTCATTTATTGCCTCTATAAGGTCAACTCCTTGCAGTAGAGTTGAGTTTCTTCCATTTTCCAACTGTTATAACTGTTAAATAAATTCTGGAAATTTTTTAGGCAAACAAATACAACCTGGAAATCTGAAAATCAATTTCCAGTTAGCTGGAAATTGCATTTTAAGTCAGATTTTAGCAGAGGAAAGGCTTCCAAAGCCTCATTAATCACCTTTTAGCCATCCCACACTTTAGGGTAACTCCCTAGAGGTGTTTTGACACAGTGGGTTGGCTGATAAAAACAAAATAGATTGTTGTCGTTGTACTTTTACACGAACTTTATAGTTTGTCCTATTGTACAGCAAGTTGTTTTCAGCTGTAACTCCTTAACCAGTCATCTAAACTGCTAAATAACTTCATATTTGGTTAGGATAAATTTAGTAGACAAAAATCCATAGGTCATACACCATATCTTTGATTTATTTTGGCTACTAATATCTGATGTTAGAAATATGCATTGTTTAGGCACTATTTTACAACAGGACAACAAACATATTGAAAACACCTCCACCCCATTGACGCCACATAAGGCATTGGACACATACTGAAGTTGTTGCGGAATTTAGGGGCGGCTCCTCCATAGGATTTTTTGGGGGTGTTGGGCCTAAATAGCGAGGGCTTGGGCCGTGGTGACAGTGGGTCCTTGCCCTATATGTGTCCATCCTAACAAGACTATTGGGACCTTAGTTGTCGTGCTAAAAAGATTGGTAACAAGAATTTCAAGGGTTCTTTTCTTTAGATGAAGCATTAAATGTTTTAGGAACTGCCTAATGGCTAATTAGGGGGTAGAACTCATTCTAGGCTTTTGCCCATGCACTAAATAATGTCCCAACCATTTTTTCATTTTACATTTTCTTTCATTGTGGCTTTATGTGCTTTTAATTTTCTTTCAGTTGCATCAAACCTCAGGGCCAAGTTTTCGGGCCCCAACTCAAGGATGTTGATGAAGGGTGCCGATTTCAATGACTAATGACTACCAACCCAAAGAATCGAGATGGATAACCAGAAGAGATTGAAATTGGTAAGTGTGGATTACCTTGGACACACCAATTAGTGCTTCCCCAGTAGTGTCCTTCCTAAACCATAAGGCCTCATAGGAGGTCCCACTGGACTAGAGTCAAAGACTAATCTTCCAAGTGAAATGTGGGAACAGGAAGTTAGACCACCAATATGCCTTGTGATCCACATTAATATGCCCGTAACATTAAATGAAAGCACATGATTGCAAGAATGGTTGAAGTACCTACTGATAGATGTCACACCTTCCTTCAAGAAGAAATATCAGATGGGAGAGAGATCCTACAAGAGTAATAGATGCAAAATCCTGGCATAGTACCATCCTGGGGTTGTATTGAAAATTTATGAATCTAACAAACCAGAAATCCTATTGCAGTAAACTGATTTGCATTACCTACTTGTGTTCTTCATTTTAACAAGTTATTTTTAAAATTATTCAAAAAATATTAATGCAAATACATTGCAGCCTACACCAATATACAGATCAAGTACTGAAAAATAAATGAGACAACCACACAAAGGACACACTTATTTTTGGACTAAACGTCCCCGGAAAAACCCAATGCGGGAAAATTGGTGCAGCAGATATGAGGGTTTTATTATTAAGCATATTTTTTAATACAACTAGGGTGCCAAATCCGGCTCACCGAACAGAGAATAAACCCGGCAGAAGTACCTCTATCCGGAGACATATTTTGGCGAATCCAAGAACTAGATGAACAAACCTCACAGGTGACTACATTGTCCCCAATGCTTGTGCAATGATGGCTACTCCAAGCTCTATGCTAGAACTGCGTCACCTCCTCTAGAAGCTACGTCAACCTCCCAGTGAGCCTTCTCGGCTCAGAAAATGATCTGCTTAACTGTTGCTTGATCTGTCGCAAAGAAACCCCAGCACTGCCTCTAAGTGATTGCGTCGGCTCCTCTAGCCTCTGCGTCACCCTTCTGGAGCTGCGTTGTCTCTCCCTGGTGTTATGCTGCCTCTCTACTATGTATTCTCGGCCTTGGACTGAAGTCCCTTTGTCGAACTACCCTTCTTTGCACTAGAAACTCACTCCAAAATTTTCAGCAAGCCACGCCCCAGAATTTCGAATTAGCTCAAGTGTTGCTCTCCCTGTGTGTGTTCTCCAACTGACCCCAAGCCTTCCTTTATACTTTTCATGTTGAGAAATCAACGACCATGATCTAATCCCTAATCAACAGCTAAGATTAAATTAGACTTGATCCTCGTCTCTTAGAAGCTTCTCACCCATATTTTCATTAATACCATTAATATTTTAATTTTCCTAAGTTTAGACTTAGGAACCCCATTAAAAATATTAATTATTTTAATAAAATACAATCCGGGTGGAATTTCACCAAAGAATTTTTGGGTCTTGGATATCTCATGTGTTCTAGCCCCTCCACAAAATTTCGGAGCTAGAGCACATCCGATGCTACCCAAAAATCAACACTCCCTCTTAGCGAGGAATGTGCTCTAGTAATACTTCCCAGCAGAAGTATCACACTGATCTACGGCATCGGTCCTCTGCGCTACTGATGCTCGACTTGCTGCCCTTCATCCACTGCGCTACTGCAACCTGTACTGTTGCCCATGACACTGCCACTGTCACTGTTGCATCTGTACTGCAGCTCCCTCTCAATATGTTGCATCATGCTGCCCATAGCACTGCCACTGCTAACTACTGCACTGCAACTCAGTTGCTGAGAAGTAAGCAACTGAAAAGCCACCCAAAAGCTGACATGTTGGTCAATCTGGATGCCCCTTGATGTTGAAGCTACCTCTGCTGCTAATCTGTGTTGACCCTCTGATGCTACTGTGTTGTTGTTGTATTTGCTTTGTGCCTTCCGCACTGCTGCAACACTCCACTGCGTTGCTTCAGACTTTGGCACTCTAGCTCTGCCACTGTTGCTCCATCATCCCTCACACCAACTGACTCCCATCATTCTGCTATTGTCATTAAGGGCTCCTGTAGCCGTATGTGATCCAAGAGTTTGGGCACCTCAAGGATCCTGCCCCCTTATGTAGTCCTCCCGACTACAGCTCAATATCACCCCACCTCTTCTCTAGAGGTGCATGAGCACTCATGGCGCAATCCTCATCGTCCTCCTTGTCAACTTGCGCTAGAGCAACCTTTGAGTCAGACTTCTCTTCTTTGCCCTTCTTCTGAGGACACTGCGTGGCGAAATGACCCATTTCTCCACATCTGAAGCATCTGACTTTGGATATGTCCTTCTTCTTTCGTTTATGTTGCCCTTGTTGTCCTGTTAATGCGAGAGCCGCATCCTCCTCTTCCTCCTTCTTGATTCTGACCCCTTTGTTGCTACTTCCCGCCTTGGTCAACCATCTAATCTCTTCCTGTCGAAGAGCTACCCACATCTCCTCCCAACTAGGAAGAGAAGCCCTGCCCAAGATGCTTTGGACAGAGGTTTCCCAGTCTTCGTGACTGCATTCAAGGTAGTCCTCACCATAAATTCAGGATCTGTTGTAACCCCTACAGAAGTTAACTAATCACGAATCCTTTGCAACCTGAGAAGGAAGGGATCGATTTCTTCTCCCTTCTGCATTTGAAACTGTCTCAACTAACTCTCAAGCAACATCTTCCGCTGAACGGAAGTTCTCTCGTACAATGTGGTCAAGGCCTCCCACATTTCCCTTGTTGTGTCCTTCTCAACGATATGCAGTCACATGATCCTTGACCCCGTCCAAGATCATGCACTTCGCTTTCGCTTGAGCCTCCTCGTACTTCTTGAAAGGATCAACATCAACCGGATCAGCAATCGTCCTCAAGGCATAATCCTTGATGTGATTTTTATCCAAAACTACCAGGATCCTGGCCTTCTAGATGATGAAGTTAGATGCTCGATCCAACCTGTCCTAATCCCTCTATCCGTTAACGGCCATCTTTGCTCAAATCAATATCGAACTGGTTCTCTTCTCCCTCTTTCGCTGCTACCCCAGCAAAACTCGGATCTGGATTTCTTTGGCGCTAGAAATCCTCTAAGGAACAAGCTCCCTCTGAATTTCGATTTCCTTCACAGAAATCCTTCTGCCAACCACTGTTGAACCGTTCCTCTTTAATCTCTCTTTGCTGCTACTCAGCACTGGACCTAGATTTCTTGGCAAGAAATCTTCTGAGGAACTGATTCCCTCTACTTTGCTTCTGCCCCACTAGGTATAGTTTTGCACCATCAGAATCAGCACCCCACCAACAACTCCAGATGAAATTTGCGTTGTACCTCCAACCACGGCGACCGGAAAAATGAGACTCAACAGTCACTGCGTTGGCCCAGTAACCACTACGCTGCCCTTTGCAGCAACGGTGTCACCTAATCAAGCTGACGCAGGCTTTGCGTGAGCCTTCCTTGGTGACTGCGTCACCCCTCCTCTGCTCTCTTGCCTAGAAACTGTGTTGTCTCTTGGGACAGTTGTATTCACACATAGATTTTCCTTTGTCCTTTCGTCGATGGCTTCAGTCCTCCTTGATCTGCAATCGCTCCGATACCATGTGAAAATTTATGAATCTAACAAACCAGAAATCCTACTGTAGTAAACCGATTTGCATTACCTACTTGTGTTCTTCATTTTAACAAGTTATTTTCATAATTATTCAGAAAATATTAATGCAAATACATTGAAACCTACACCAATATACAGATCAAGTAATGAAAAATAAATGAGACAACCACACAAAAGACACACTTATTTTTGGACTAGACGTCCCCAGAAAAATCCAATGCGGGAAAACCAGTGCAGCAGATATGAGGGTTTTATTATTAAGCAGATTTTTAAATACAACTAGAGTACCAAATCCGGCTCACTCAATAGAGAATAACCCCGGCAGAAGTACCTCTATCCGGAGACAGATATTTTGGCGAATCCAACAACTGGATGAACAAACCTCACAAGTGACTGCGTTGTCCGCAGTGCTTGTGCAGCGATGGCTGCTCCAAGCTCTGCACTAGAACTGCGTCACCTCCTCTAGAAGTTGTGTCACCCTCCCAGTGAGCCTTCCCGGATCAGAAATCAATCTGCTGAACTATTGCTTGATCTGCCCCACAAAAACACCAGCATTGCCTCTAAGTGACTGCGTCAGCTCCTTTAGCCTCTGCATCATGCTTCTGGAACCATGTTGTCTCTCCCTGGTGTTGCGCTGCCTCTCTGCTATGTATTCTCGGCCTTGGACTGAAGTCCCTTTGTAGAACTACCCCTCTCTGCACTAGAAACTCACTCCAAAATTCTTAGCAAACCATGCCCCAGAATTTTGAATTAGCTCAAGTGTTGCTCTCCCTGTGTGTGTTCTCCAACTGACCCCAAGCCTTCTTTTATACTTTTCCTGTTGAGAAATCAACTGTCATGATCTAATCCCTAATCAACGGCTAAGAATAAATTAGACTTGATCCTCGTCTCTTAAAATCTTTTCATCCATATTTTCATTAATACCCACTAATATTTTAATTTTCCTAAGTTTAGACTTAGGAACCCCATTAAAAATATTAATTATTTTAATAAAATACAATCCAGGAGGAATTTCACCAAATATTTCTGGGTCTTGGAGATCTCATGTGTTCTAGCCCCTACACAAAATTTCGGAGCTAGAGCACATCCAATGCTACCCAAAAATCAATAGTTGTTGGCTGGTTGGTTGTCCTAAGTGTTACCCACTTCTGGTGGTTAACAAGACCCTCAAGGTGGAAGGGTGCAATCTATAGAGATAGCATTGCAGTTGAAAAACATTGAAAATATTTGTGGAACACTGTTTGAGAGGTCTTTCGTTACTTTAGAGGAGGACAAGTAAACCTACCTTTAGTGGAGGGGCTTCTAAGCACAATGTTAGATAAATTTTAAAGTGGTGTGTTATCTAGCTTTGTTGTTTTTGTACACATTGATTCATTAAAGTTTGGGTATAAGGCTAAGACACCCATCCTACTTATGTTGGAAGGAGCAACGCAAGGACTTAGGTGTGCTTTTTTATTGTATATTTTCTACTACAATGGAAGATGCAATTTTTCAAAGAAAAAAAATGTGAGGAAAAACTCCGCTTCAAACGTCCTCCTACAGAATGTGTAACTAGAGAATGTGAACAAACATGACTAACATCAGAGTGCTTTTACAATCTTGCAAATTGCAACTACATACCTTTTCTAAAGCAGATAGATGCTTCATGTTTGTATGTAAATTTAATGGCCATCATAAATTCATAAATCAAACGAGTCTCTCAACTAAGCTTACCCAATTAGAAAAAAACATCAATAATGTGACCATATTTAATATTATCATAAAACGTGAGATGCCTAATGTCATGTAATATTAGGAGAGGAGGCAAGTATCCTGTTTTAGTTGTTGTCTCATTCAAGTCTTCATACCTCATATGTATACAAACGAATGGGTGTATCGTCATCCCTTCTGAACTGTTTAACACTGCTTCTAAATGTAGAAACATAATCATTATCATCATTATTTTCACTCTGGGCATCTGACTCATGGCTGACATCCTCCTTACGCTTCTCATTGGTGTTGCAAGAGGTGCTTTGAAGATTTGCATCTGTGGTAATACTAGAATTTTCAACTATAACCCCAGAACTACCCATCTTACGAACTTCAAACAAAGGAGATCGTCCTGTTTACGTTTACAAGGCATCATAGTCACAACAGTTTAATTCAGTATCATAAAAAGAAAGCATTGTAGCAAGCATGATATTTAACTATATCTTGTTTGATGTTTCTTCAAAGCATGAAGCACGTTATGAATCATGCAGAATGTGATATAAAATAGAATTTCTGAAGGAGCGCACATGATAAAACAGAATACCTGCAAGAATAGCATCCACAGTTGCTTCTAAGCTATGATGAACTCGCCATTCAGTCAGTGATATCATCTCCACAGCACAAGTAAAAGCAGGTGGCCCTTTTCTCTCAAGTATTGTTTTTTGAACTCCCCTTCTAAACGCCTCATCATCCCCCAGTGTAACACTCTTTTAGGCATACATCAAAGCACTCAATAATGGTTAGAACAAGATGATTTGAATCGGATGAAAAACATGCAACTCAAAATGAAATCATTCTTTGGTTCACCATTTGCAATTTTTTGTTAGAATATTAATGTCCATTTTGTATTAATACTTATTTTGCAATAAATTTGAAATAAAATGGATAAATATCAAAAAATATAAGGTACATAAAATAAATGTCAAGAAGATGAGGATTTAGGAATGAATGGATGGTTAAATTGTTTGGAGGATGTATATGTAATGTCATTCGCTTGGCAGGCACATCTATCTTATGGAAAAGGTGGTTTCATGCAACTTTTAAAGGGGATGATGCAACCACATTTCATTTGGGCCAGATCGCAACTTTAAACTCAATGTTGGCAGCAAACGTTTCAGATGGAATTGGCATTTCTTAAAAACAATGTAGACTCTTGAAGCCAATGCTGATGTGCTAGCTCTCCTTGCCCGTTTAGGGAGGGGTACTCTGCATAATGATTAATCAGAGCTTGGATCGAAGATGTATGATTTTTTATATATTCTTTATTTTTCAACAATGAAATATATGATGCATTTTCTAAAAAGGAGAATGAAGGTTTAAGCAGTATAAAATTTGTGAGAGCTTAGTTTTAGCAAACCTTGTAATCTAAATATATGGTTTATTATGAAAAAAAAATGTTTCTTATCCTGCATATTCCTTCCATTGTTATTTTGCTTTCCTATGCTTTGCTTATATTTTAACTTGGTAGCAAAGCTGAAAAATAATTGGTACTTACAAAGAGGAAAGGTTACATGTTAGTGAGGTGAGGGCAAACTGCAAGTTGTATGGATGCCTGCCTTATTCAGTTTTCAATTTTTTGTGAGAGGCACCAAACAATAGGAAATGTGTCCTAGCAACAAAGTTGTCATTCCTTGCTATTAAGGAGATCATTGCTAGTGAGAACTGTAGAAGAACGAAATGCAGCTTAGAAAAATTGCATGAATCTGAGAAGTGTGGCATGTTGGTTGACAACCACTGCCTCAAATTGAAGTGTTGCATGTTCACTGGAAAAAATTGGTATTGCATGTTCCTTGTGAATCATTGCATGAGGTTGAGAAGTGTTACATGATTCTTAAAACAGTGGAGATTGTAAGAGGTTGACCATTGGAAGTGTAATGAGATATTCCTCTGAAGAGATCTGGAAAGCTACATTTTGAAAAGATATGTTGATTCCTGATTCATTATTTGTCCACACTTCATATAGCAGCACTTGATACGAGCACAAAACAATGATTTGCATACTCACATACAAGATTTGAAAACTCCAAGGAAAGAAAGCATGCAAGTGAAAAGGAGATTGACATAAGCTATACTTTTGTATACTCTTCATTGTATTATCTCATTTATAGAAGTATGGAATTCTGGGAGAGTAATCAAAATTGATCAAATTTCCAATAAAATATAAATTTAATAAAGTGGGTGAGAGATCAATTTGGATGAACTCAACCAAAAGAGAAAGGTAAACTACAAAATGGATAAATTTTATTTAATGATACATGTTCCACTGAACTAAGTCTCATCATGGCTAGTCTCATGGCCTTACAATTCCCCTTGATCGACAAAGAGTGCACTCGCACCAATTACTATTAGACACATATCCTTTGGGATTTTGTGTAATTATAAATATTTTGTAAATAAGCTAAATTAGGAATCTGAAGAGTTGGGTGAATAAGAAATACCATCCAGAAGATAAAACCAAGAGTCATCTCCCTGATGTATTTAAGTATGATTCATGTTAATGAAATCAATCAAAGTGTGGAGTTATTCCTCAGTCATCATGGTATTAGAACAAGCCCTAACTCCACGATTCCCACTCATAAATGCCTCATTGTCTCTCTTCCCATCAAGTCTACCTCTCTTCCGTTCGAAGGCAATCAAATCTAACATTCTAAGTCCATCTGGCCTTCCCTTTGCCAAATCCACACATTTTTTTTTCCTGACACTCCCCTAATCTCTCTGTAGATCCATTTCTCTATCTATACATGAGAAACCCCAAAAAATTCACTCTTCTCCACGCTCATTTGTCTACTAAGGACCATTCATCTTCATCCTCATTCATGATTGTTCATTCTACTCCTCAAGCAACTGTGTCCTTTACTAATCTGCTCTATTTTTATTAGTATGTGTTCATTTTGCTCCACAATTGACTTGTTTGTATATTCCTCAAGCTTGTCCACGGCTTCTCAATGCGTGTTGAAGGTTTGACAAGTACAACTCTCTTCTCACATGACCATCACTTCAATTCTATCTCTCTATGCACTACGTCATGCCCATTGCTCAGCTAAGGTCAAAGCGTTAGCAACTATAATAAGTATTATGGTAGTATGAAAAAGAGCAACCTTTGAAAGAGTTGCGTCACTACTGTGGGAGGAATAGTGTGTGTGGTAGGAGTAAGATCAATAGAGACAACCATAAAGTCATCCTCATACCTAGTGATCCAATTCCCAATAGAAGTATAAAGTGGCTAATCTTGTCCCCTATAGCTGAAATTATCATAGTTTTAGTTTTTGTAGCGTGTGTCCTTCTTGGGGTATATTCTACTATGTGAGACCTCCCTATGTTTCAATCATACAACGTTGGCTTACAAGAAGATTATAATACCTCATAAACATGTGTGAGATAGATGTGATCCTCACTCTTCTTTTTCTCTATCCTCATCATCCAAATAATTTGACCCATCCTCACTCTTCCTTTTCTATATGCTTTTCATAAATGGGAGCATAGTTAAATTGAGGCCCAACAATCTCCCATTCTCCTTTTCAATGAAGAAATAATCTCCAATGTCATCCTCCAAGGAGCTCATGGGATTACCTTCCTCAAGGTTCTCAAAAGGAGAGTCATCAGGAGTGATACCCTTGAGAGAGGTAAGGTCAGTCTTGGCCTCATTTTCCATAGCGTCATTCTCCTCAACGCATGTCATCTCAAAATCATCTTGGCTGCCTTGCGGCCCCAATGAGGACTCATCTTCCTGCTCATCGTCGAGATCCTCAAGGTCATCTTCATCTTAGTTGGTTGACAAGCGGGACTTCTCTTCTTCTCTCTTCTCTTGAAGAATAATGGCTAAGGTATTTGTTACATGATTTTGGTAATATGCTTCTAGGAGGAGAGCATTAGTAGGGTTCTCTTTATATTCACATTTCATCTTATGAAGCTTCACCTCTTCATCATATAAACGGGAGAATACTTCATTAGAATTACATTCCCTTACTAACCCCCTACATGACCTACTATATTCATCCATTCTTTCTTGTGTGATTTGGAGGCTTTCAGGATCCAACTCTTTGTCATCCTTAGAGGAGATATCTTTCACTTCACTGTTATTAGCCCTCAATTCCATAACTAATGTTTGCTCCTCATTTTCTTGGTCATCTTCGTCATCCAAATCCTCATCTGGTAATGAGCAATATTTTTCTTTGATCTTGTGAGACAAGGAATTAAATGCACCAGTATGATACGCAAGCTCCAAGAAGAGATAATTTGTGGGCCCTTCTTCATACTCCTACCTTATGTTGTCAAGGTTTGACCTACTCCTATCATAAAAATTGAGTATGAAGTCCTCGTTCTCATGCTCTATCAAACGATCACAAAGCTCAGACCACAAGTCCAATCTTCCTCTTAGGTCTTGTTCTTATTCAGGGCTAATGTTGTGGATACTTTCTTTAGCCATTTTTCATGATCTTGCATATAATGCCAAAATGGAGTCGCCAGGGTGAATTAAAATGCCTTCACAAATGCTTGCTTCACCCTACAAGCATTGACATTGAAGTTCAATGAGGAACTAGGACTTTGTTCCTCCAATGGAGTCGCCAAATGATATATCAATAATATCATATGGGAAAAAAACACACGTTTCGTGTCCTCTGCAACGATGCCAAAATGTTATCGCTCAAACTAGCAGGTGGCATAAAAGGGACAACTACTATATCAAGGACAACAATGGAGGTTTAGCCCACTATCACCTTAGCTAAGACTCCCTACTCTTTATGGACTTTCACCGATGAGAGGAGACCCGGTATATAGAAAGTCACTTGTGAAGGATGAATCAAGCAATGGATGTGAAGAGACCTTAATGATCCTTTTCCTAGAAGGGGGGTTAATAATAGAGCTTACTTGCTTTTTAAGCAAGGTACAAAGATTTCTAGGATAAGAGGTGAGGATTTAAGGGTTAGGTTAGAGGAATATGCCTTGTAAAGGAGTTTCCCAATCCTAAAATCCTTATTGAACTTGACTTCTCGAATGGTTCTTGAAGAATTGACTTTTCAAAGGTGTGGGACCACATGGGACCAAGTGGACCCAGCCTAGGTTAAGGGGAGAGAATCTAGCAACCAATGATGTTCTTAACCCAGACAAGGAAGGGGAAAGGATCAAAGCAAGAATTTCCAATTAGACATATCAAATTGATCTTATGAGGTGCTAGCCTAGGGAATACCAAGGCAAAATTTGATTTCAGAGCTAGGGCTTGGATTATTTCACAACTCCACCAGCAGAATGGCTTCAAAATTGGAGGAGGCCTTGACAACACACTAGCGCAATAGAGGCTAGGAGATCGAACTTTTTCTTGGCTATTTTGTCAAGAAATTGATGCCCTAGGTGACCCAACTTGGCTAGACCTAGAAGAGAGGGAAAGCTGGAGAAAAATGTTCTTTGAGTGATCACCTATTGGAGGACCAATGCCTTAATCCCTTGGGAAGAATGGAGTCTAGGAGAATGATGAGAAGGACCTCGTATCTCAGGAAAGGAGGCCTTAACGACTACTTCGCTTGGCCTTTAGGGCAAGAGGAAGTGACCTCAAAGCTTTTATACTTCGCTTTGCAAAAAGAGATGGCTTATCAAAATAAATTTGTTGAGAATTCAATAGGGCAATGTATATGTTATTTCTCCTAACTTGATAAATGTTTTTGTTAACTTTTTACTTATTAGCTTTGATATTTATTATTCCAATGTGCAATACATCAAACAGCTACCAAAACAGTAAGAACAGTGACACAATATATAGGCTGCAAGCCAAGGCCAAAACCCCTCCTCTTGAGGGGAAAACACAAAAATCTCTTCTTATCTTTCAAATCTTTCAATTGACGAATACCATGACCTAGACTCAGACAAATACCCTCCAAGATCAAGTCTTCCTTTGCCTCCAGCTGCAAGATCTTCGACCTCCCAGTAAATCCGAAATTTTGTTGCCCAACAATTGTTGCTTCTTCACTAGGAGACTTCGATCTCCCTCTAACTGCTCTTCCCTTGACTTCGCTTGCCTTGATATGGATTCTAGGGCTAGTAGGAAGCCCTAAGAGACCTTCGCTTGCCTTCTTGATCTTCTTGCTTCCAAAATCGAACTTCAAACTTCCCCAACACAGAAACCCTAACTTCGCATTCCCAGAAGAATGTAGAGAGACCCAAACACTTTGACTTTCTTCGTCCTTCTCTTCTTCGCACTTCCTTCTTTGTCCTTTTGTTGCTTCCTTCTTTGCATGAGAGATGAGTGAATGAATGATCCAAATGGAGGACGAATTCCTCTTATATATAGGCTTCTTCAAGGGTGGACGTTGCTCTTCATGTAGGCCGACTTGACAGCTCTTAGGCCGACTTGATCTTGGAGGTATTTTTGACATTTTCAAGACAAAATAAATTTTCTTTTACAATTTACAATGTGCCCATAGGGTCTTTCATATATGACAATGACTCCTATACCTAGGACAAACCCTAGAAGCACTTTAATGAGTGCTTGACCTATAAAATAAATTCCTTGGGCAAGAAACCCAAGCTTGATAATAATAAAAATAATTTATTTTTCATTTTATATATACAAGAGTACATTTCATAATAATGAAGACCGAACCTAGTTACACATTCTTCAACACTTCCTCTTAACTAGGGAAGTATTCGTAAGAGGTAAATGGTTATTCTCAATCTGAAGAGATCTCATAAGAAGAGTCGGATTGGTAACCCATCATAATAACCAACATTGTCACATAACAAGGCCTTGACTAATAGCTTTATCTCTCCACAATATCAGAGCACAACGTTGGCGAGACCAATGATGTATAGACACCATCATCATCGTCTCTCCAAGGTACATACTCCACCTGGGTGTTCACAGAGTATGCCTTCCTATTGGACTATTCTTCTCTTGGGTAGCTAATCCTCAAAGAATATCGGTCCACGACTACTCTTATCTTGAATGCCCTACCACATTCTCAAAGAGTACCGAATGCCAGATGGTTACCCAATCCTCCATTCTTTCTTCACAAGTGAAGACAAGAATGTTGTGTCTATCTCTCCCTCTCAATAAGGGAGTACAAATCCACCAAACCAAGCTTTTCCCTTAAGTATACAAGCTTCTTGTTTGGAAGTGCTTTCGTCAATACGTCAATAACCTGCTCATCAGTGGAGATATACCGTAGCTGTTGTTGAAGAATCTAGGGAAAATGTAGTTAATGTGATTCTTCATAGCATGATAACTATTTGTGAGGTGTTTTCAATTTTTCTTCTTATTCCAATCTTCACTTATTATTATTAGAGTGTGTCTTCTTTAGTTCATCAAATAGCTACCAAAACAAAGAGACAAGAACACAAGATGTTTGGCTTTCTACTAGGGCCAAAACCTCTCCCTCTTGGAGAGGAAAACCCACACAAAATTCTTCTTATAGAGATTCCCATTGACGAATACCAAGACCATGACCCTTGACCTACTAGGCCACTCCAAGACCAAGACACCAATCCTCTTCTTGATGTTGAGATCATCATCATCATTACTGCTTCACCAAGATCTTTATCATAGTACCACAGAGATCCTTACAGTTGCATCTTGCTTTATCACCATGTCAACGAGGTCTTGTTACTACTGCACTATAAAGGTAATCACTGAAATTATTGTTGTTGCAACATTGTTGTACCGAGACTTATGACAGCATCCTCCTTGCATTGAGATCAGAGTTATGCCGAGAAGTTGTGCCACTGTAATGCCTATCCGAAGATCACAGTGATCCATCTGAAGCGTTGGTCTGCTGCCTTCATTCGAGCTTCCTGTACCATTGTTCCTTATCCGCAATCTCAGAGAGGAGTCTGAAGATATCACTGTAATTGTGACCGAGACTGTGATCATGAGGAGACCGAGATATTTATCACTGTAATTTCCACCGAAGTTGCAGAGGTATCCTTACTCCTGTAATGCGGATATCTGACCTATACCCATACGAAAATTACCTTGTGATAGACCTCCGAAAATCTCAGACAAGTTCAAGTTCTTCACTGCTCTTTTGGGGATACCCTAGCTGGGTATTTATAGTAGTTTGTCCTCCATAATTAGCCGACGTGTCCATTGAAAGGATGTGTCTATTATTTGAGCCGACTTGTCATTTATACATATATTTGCAGGCCGACATGATTGTGTTTTACATCGTTTTGTTAGCTGATGTCTTCAAGAGGTTATGCTTGGAGGGTCTTTTAGACTAGTACACATTTACACATAGGCTCAAGAAGAGCTCCTTATACATGACTTTGACTCTTTAACTTTCCTAGACCTATGAAATGAGCAAGAAACTCATTCTTATAATTTACAAAAATAATATTTCTTTTTCTTGACAAGTACAAAGATCAAAATTACATTTGTAAATACCGAACCTAGTTACACTTTCTTCAACACTCCCTCTTAACTAGGGAGGTATTTATAATGGTATTTTGTCATTCTCAATCAGAAGAATTTCTCATAAGAAGAATAGGATTAGTAAACCATTTGTATAGCATCATAGTAACCAACATTGTTTCCACGGTGTTGTCGCACAGATTGTCTGGGCAGCACGACAACGCTCAGACCGGAGGCTGTCACCCTGATCCCCGATCTCTCCGTTTAAGCCGTCTCCCGAGACTAAGGGGGGTAGACCCTGTGAGATAAAGGAAGACCAACTGTGGACCAGTTGGGTTGGAAGATAGAGCAAGGCAATTTAGCACCTGATTGATTTTAGAAATTAATGTACCAGTGCCTTATGGAGTTAATGATTAAATGATTATTTATTAAATGTTGCAGAAATATGAACCTTGTAGAACAATCATTTACAATCAAATAACCCAAGCAAAGATTAATTTTACCAAATGCGAGATAATCAATAAATGCACAATGCCTAACGATAATCCAGCAATTAAAATTCAAAAGATTAAATGATTTAAATGATCATAAAATTTAAATACTGACCAGTTATCACTTTCATATAGCCAACTTTAAATAAACTTTTAAGTGCATTTAACTATAGAAAAGAGGACATGTGTACGAAAGCGGGAACGAACAGCGGGAGCGAACAGCGAGGGTTGTAAGGAGTTGCAGTCGGTGATTCTTATGGAGGGCTACAGAGGAGGGAGCTCCACTCCCTCCTACAAGGAGGTCGTAGCCAGTTAAGGCAAGATACCTCTAGAAAAGGCTAGAGGTACTGGGGAGGAAGGGAGAAGAAACATGGAAAAGGAGACAGGAGAGGCCATAAACAAGGAAAATAATGGCACAAAAGACAAGGAGGTAGAAGACAAAATCTGGGAACTAAAGACAAAAAACAAAAGGGACCCTGCAAACCCAAAGCAGAAATCACACCCAGAGTTATTTTAAATGATCCAGCTCTGCAGGCGCACAGGGATCACATGCGGACGTATGCTATCATCTGTAAATTCATGGGATTATGGCCCACTGAAAAAGCTTTACAGTCATGGATCAAATACCACTGGAAACCTAAAGGTAGCATTGACCTACATTTAGGGTCAAAGGGTTTCTTTACTGTGGTGTTCACTAATATTGAAGACAAGGACAGAGTATTTGAAGAAGGACCTTACTTCTATGCAACAGCTGAACTCTACATGCAGCCATGGATGATGAATTTTGTTCCAGAGCGCGAAACGTTTACTTCAGTACCGGTTTGGGTAAGGCTCTATTCTCTACCTCTTGATTATTGGCAAAATGAATCATTGGCCGCCATAGGCAACAAATTAGGTCGTTTTGTTAAAGCTTCTGAAGCCACAAGAAGGGGTAAATATACTTCCTTTGCCAGAATATGTGTGGAAATGGATCTATCAAGAGCTCGACCGGATGAAGTGATCTTGGAAGTATTAGATGAACAATGGGTGCAAACAGTAGACTATGAGCACATTCCGTTCAGATGTCGCAGATGTCATGAACATGGACACCTTTTCAGAGATTGTCCGCTAAGTAAAGTAGTAAACAAGAGCAAAACCAACACAATGAAGGAATCAGACAGCTTTTAGAAAGTGGTGAATCGAGGAAAAGGCGGCAAAAAAGGACAAAAACAACATCAAGATGAAGGACAAAAGACCAGTCAAAACAAATTCCAAGTACTTGAGGAGGATGAAGAGATCTCAAAAGAAGATCAAGCAAGGGAAGGAAGTCCAGTGAATAATGAGAAAGAGGAACACCAGGAACAAACACAGGATATTGATTACCAGAAAGAAGCTATAATGAGCGATGTTGAACTGGAGATGGATCAGGAAATGACCCAGAATGAGATGGACCTGGAGGACCATGAACTACAGGAAATTCTTGAGAAAGAAAACCTAGATCTGGAAGGGTTCTTGATTCAGGGAACCACGGGAGGAGTAGATTCGTTACCTCAAGAAGAGCTCAATAGAATACAACAGTTGTTTTTATGGAAAACGCAGGCTAATGCGTTGGAAAAAGGAAAATTCATAGACAGGCAGGACAACAGAGGAGTGAAAACAATAAAAACGACTCTGGGATTAGCTACTAGAAACCCAGGCAAGAAAAGAGGCCGGAAAAAGCAGAATGAACTCTTGATGGAGTGTGGAAAGCTAATGATAGATTCAGGTAAGATGAAAGATCTAGCCAGTTATTCCTTCACAAACCTTTAACTATGAAGTTTACATCATGGAATATTAGAGGTATAGGGAGTAAGAGAAAGCAAAGAATGCTCAGTAATAGAATGAAACAAGATATGCCGGATATTATCTTCATCCAAGAAACCAAATGTTCCATTCAAAAAGTAAGACAAATTCATAGCAAGTGGCTCAGTAGATTCGAGTTTCTAGAGGTCAAAGCAGAGAACACAGCGGGGGGCATTCTCACTATTTGGAATCCCAAAAAAATTGACATTTTAGACGTTGAGGCCTCTAGGAATTATTTATCAGTAGTGATTCAACCAGTAGGAGACAGGGATACCTTTCTAGTCACAAATGTTTATGGACCTCAGAGAACAGATGACAAAATTAGGTTTCTAAACTCTCTTGTGGATCTCAGGGACAGACATTCAGAGATACCCTAGATCATGGGAGGTGATTTCAACATGATCAAATCTCTTTCAGAGAAAAAAGGGGGAACCAGAGCTCTAAGTAAAGACTCTTTAGCATTTCAAACCTTTTCAGACGATATGAATCTGGTTGACACAAACAGGAACACTGGCCTCTACACTTGGAATAATAAAAGAGGTGGAGAGTCCCATGTGGCCTCAAAGTTAGACAGATTTCTAATCTCAGAAGATCTTATGATAGCAGATAAGGAAGTAACAGCGAGAGTTCTCCCCTTTGGAGGTTCAGATCACTAGCCGGTTCAATTGGAAATTAAGGGCATTGGAACTCCTAGGAACAAACCTTTCAGATTTGAGAATATATGGCTGTCCCACCTAGACTTCTTCAGCAACATTGAGAAATGGTGGTCAGAAGATTTGCAGATACAGGGGACAAGAATGTTCCTACTTCACAAAAGACTAAAGCACATCAAACTTCGACTTAAAGATTGGAACAAGAAGGACTTTGGCAATATTTTTGTGGAAAAAAAATCTGTAGAAAACAAAATGCAGGTTCTCAACCAAGCTCTGATCACGAAAGGCTTTGATAAAGCCATAAATGATCAAGTGGATAAACATCAGCAAGAGTGGGAGAATCTATGTAAACAAGAGGAAATATTTTGGAGACAAAAGTCCAGAGTTCAATGGCTCAAAGAGGGAGAGCGTAATACCAAATTTTTTCACAGATCCACCATTGCCAATAGAGCTCACAACAGAATATCTTCGATCAAGAATGAGGAGGGGGAGCTTCATATTTCCCATGAAGCGATAGAAGCTGTACTAGTCCAGCACTTCCAAGGTATAACTCAGGAGAACAATTCAAATAGAGAGCACTTCATCAGGGAGGTAACTAGTAACATACCGAAACTGGTTTCTAGAGAGGATAATTTCAACCTTAACAGGCCAGTAACGGAAGAGGAGGTTAGTGAAGTCCTCAAAGATATGCAGAATGGCAAAGCACTAGGCCCGGATGGTTTCAATGTGGATTTTTTCAAAGCTTGTTGGAATATTGTTAAACAAGACATTTTGCAGGTAGTGGAGGACTCCAGGTTGAACAGAACTATTCTGAAAGCGCTTAATACCTCCTTCATCTCCTTAATCCCCAAACAGGATATTGCACAAACACCGGATAAATACAGACCCATAGCCCTATGCAATGTGGTCTACAAGATAATATCCAAGGTAGTGGCTAACAGACTTAAACCTTTACTTCCTGTTCTGGTTTCAGGGGAACAATCAGGATATGTGGAAGGCAGACAAATTCTGGACAACATCATTCAAGCTCAAGAGGTGGTTCACTCATTAACTAGCAAGAGGCAGGCAGGTATGATCATGCAATTGGATATTGCCAAAGCTTATGACAAGGTGAACTGGTCCTATATCAAAAAAGTTCTTATTGCTTTTGGATTTGATCACAACTGGGTCAGATGGGTCATGGCACTGGTGACTTCATCCAGTTTTTCTATTTTGGTTAATGGCTCTCCCTCAGAGATTTTCAGTCCTTCAAGAGGCCTCAAACAGGGAGATCCGCTCTCCCCCTTTCTTTTCATCCTTATGATGGAAGGACTGGGTCAGTCAATAAAGCATGCAAAAGTAACAGGAAAGATTAAGGGTCTCCTACTAACTGAGAATGGTCAGTTGCTGACTCACCAACAATTTGTAGATGACACCATGCTGCAAGGAGTCCCCACAGTCAAAGAAGCTGCAGCCTACAAAAGAAATCTGAATCTCTTTGCCTTAGCTTCAGGTATGGAAGTTAATCTCTCCAAATCAAAAATCTTTTTCTTCAATACAAATATTGTTATTCAGAAAAATATCTCCAGAATTCTTGGCTTCCAAAGGGATTCCATTCCCTCCAAATATTTGGGAGTTCCTCTTACTGCTAAACCATTGCTCAAAAGTATTTGGGCACCCTTGATCAATAAGTTGCAGAATAAAGTCAATAAATGGACCATCAGATCTTTAAATCTTGCTAGCAGGTTGGTTCTTACAAAAGTTGTTCTTCAAGCTATCCCTATTTTCATGTTATCGGCCCTCCCAACTCCAAAAGGAATCCTACAGCAATTCAAAAATATCCAAAGGAACTTCCTTTGGGGTAGGGAGGAAACAAGGAGAAAATGGGCCTTAGTGTCTTGGGAAAAAATTTGTAAACCTAAAAACCATGGAGGGCTAGGATTGGATGATCAGGAGATACTCAACAAAGTTTTAGGAGCCAAACTATGGTGGCGTTGGGTTCAAAATCCTGAGACGCAATGGGCAAATATCTGGAAAGAAAAATATGCAAGCTCCTGGCAAACCAGGGATCTCATAAGAATGTCAGGAAATATTAAGGGCTCACACATCTGGAACAAAGCATGGGAGAATAGAAGCCTAGTGCAAGAAAATAGTTTCTAGGAAATCAGAGAAGGAGATCTAGCTCTTTTTTGGGAAGATAAGTGGCAACAAGGGCCAATTCTGTTAAAAGCTGACTTCTTAGACCTTAAACAGGAAACAGATTCCCAAGGATTAATTAAGGTAAAAGACTTCTGGGACCATACTCAGCACACAAATAGGTGGAGAATCTGGAGAAATATTGATTGTAGGAATAACAATCCCTTGAAAACAAAAGCAAAGGCACTCAGGAAAATGGTAGAACAGAGGAAGATCTTAGTTTCAGAGGGGCAAGACCAACTAAGATGGGGCAATAACAAAGAGGGCACCTTTAATCTTAAGGAGGCAAAAATCATTCTCCTTGAGCTAGATTCCCAAGTTCCTAACAAGATCTGGCAAAACCTTTGGAGGCACCAAGGGTGGATGAAAATCAAACTCCTTATGTGGTTGGTATACCACAAGAAAATCTTGACTTGGGATAAAATTAGGAAGAGGGGTGTTCTGGGGCCTTCAAGATGCCAGCTCTGTGAGGCTCAAGAGGAAACAATGGAGCATTTACTCAACAGCTGCATTTTCACCTCCTGGTTATGGGACACTTTTGCCACCATCTTTCAACAATGTGACAGGGACAGAGGTAGCATCATTAATACCCTCAATAATTGGAGGAAAAAATTTTCGGATTATGAACTACTCAACTCAGCTTGGGCCCTTGCTCCAAGTTTCATTATCTGGAATGTTTGGAAGGAGAGGAATAAAAGAATATTTAAGGATGAAAAGAATCCCCCACACCGCCTGCTTGAGTTAATCCTGAAACAGCTTAAGGAGACTGTAAGAATCATTGTTTGCTACTACCCTAAAAACCCTCCCTCAAATAGGGATTCCAATATTCTCAGGCAGCTGGGGATGCAGGGGCTCACTCCTCAAGGCCTAGATAGGAAGGTCATTTCAATGGACATGGAGAAGGATTTCTGGCATCCTCCCCCGGAAGGATTTTTGAAATACAACATTGATGGGGCTTCAAAAGGAAACTCGGGAACTGCTGGGTATGGAGGAGTCCTTAGGGATGCTGAGGGAAATATTATCTTCATATTCCATTGTCACCTAGGGAAAGCCACCAACAACATGGCGGAACTAATGGCCATGGAGCAATGTCTGGATCTTCTGAGTCAAAATAACTGTTGCAATGTGATAATAGAAGCGGACTCTGAGTTAATCATTAACTCAGTGAAAAGAATAAATAGTGGAACAGCACCGGAAAAAGTCTCCAATCACTGGAAATTAATCCGGGTTTTCCAAAGAATTCAGGGTTATCTACAAAACCTCCATACTGTCAGTTTCCATCATGTTCGCAGAAAGGCCAATAAGCTGGCGGATCTTCTTGCAAACTAGGGGGTCAGCTATACAGAGGATAAGGTTTCGATGGAGTGGCAGGAGTTGAGCCAAAGCAGACTGAGGACTCTTTGCTTTGAACAGGCAGAAGAGGATAGGAGAGTGTTCAGACACAAAGCTAATGAGGCAAGCTATTAAGTTTTATCCTCGGTATGCATTATCAGTATCGGGCAATCTGGTCTTCGGCGAGGGGCAGAATACGAATGGCCACTAAAATTCCCGGAGTCAGTGAGAAGGATATCACTATTCACGGTCATCACAGTTCCCTCATTAATGGAGTATCTCTCTTCCTTTCTGGGTTCCAGGTTCAGGCGAGAAGGAAAAGTAGGCGCGGGAGGAATCCTGGTTCTTCCGGCAGCCAGATTAATCCGATTTTTGGGATTCGGAGAGCAAAACCGCTTCCCAAGCGGTTTTCGGCTGATCGCACCGCTCTAAGTCAGGAAGCGGTATTTGCAATTTTGTAGCGATCACAATCAGCTTCTGACGCGTGGCAGGGAGACGGTTTGGGAAACCGCCCTTCATCGCACACTATCGTGGGTTCAACTTGTTCGGTGCGATATAATTCTCCACCGTAGGATCTAGCAGATTAGATCAACGGCCAAGTTTAATCGTGCAGCTTGAAGGGTTGGTTCGTTAAACTTCGATCGTCTTGTCGGAGCGATGTCAACCTCGGCCGTTGGTTTGTTTGCGGAATTGAACAGCGCAGATCATTGGGGCACTTCTGAGGGTTGGGCGGGAGTCTTCGTGGGATTTCCGATGATCAATTGGCATTTGTGGTGAACTTTTCCTGTGCTAAATGTTTTCATTTGGAAAAGCTAAGATGTTTTGCCCTTGGGGCTTTTCACTAATTTTTTCTGTCTCCTAGGCATCGGGGAGACACTTGTATTTATTGTAAACTATTTTTCTGATTAATGCAATAGAAGGAACGACACTTGCTTCAGCTAAAAAAAAAACTATAAAAAAGCGGAACATAGATACCACGAAAGACGTCAAAAAATGAATTTTCAATTTTTTGTTAAGCTTTTTTTCAATTTTTTTTTTCAATAAAACAAAACTAAACTAAGCAGAAACTAAACTAAATGAAACTTAAAACTATTCAAAACTAAACTAAACTAAACTACACTAAATGAAACTCAAAATTATTAAAATTAAATCCTAAAATCAGATAAATCTAAAAAAAATCAAAACAAAATATGAACCCATTAAAATCTAAAATTTAAAACTTTTTTATGATTTTTTTATATTATTTTTTATTTTTAAGTTTTTATGATTTTAAAATTTTTAATTTAAAATGAAACAAAACATAAAATCTATATAAAATCTAATCTAACACAAATGAAAATCGATTTTTATATTTTTTATAAAGATCAAAATTTAAAATAAAAATAAAACAAAACTAAAGCCTAAATAAATAAAATTTAATCTAAATAAATCTTAAAGACTAACCCTTAACTTTTTTATTTTATGAAATTTTTTTATTTTTTATGAATGAAATAAAAAAGATAAAACAAAACTATCCTAATTTAAAACAAATCAAAATTGAATAAAACTAAAAATAGCACCTTTATTTTTATTTTTTATTGTTTATGGCTTCTTTATATTTTATATTTTATAGATTTTTTAATATTACTTTTAAAAGGTCAAAATAAACAAAATTTAAATCTAACTTAAAACTGCAAAGAAATAAATCTAAATTATTTTAAAAAAATCTAATTCTAAAAGAACTAACCTATATACATCATAATAAAAAAATGAAAATTTGAAATCTATCTAAATCCTAAACTAGACATCATAGGCAAACAAACTAATAAAAATGAAATCGATCATGAGTTGCTGTTGTACGTATGTGCAGGTTGGAGAACAAATACGACAGCAGAGGAGATCCGCAACTCACGTGGAGAAACCGACGGCAAATAGGAAGGGTCTCACGCAGGTTTGAGAAAGGATGTCGAGCAAGGGGAGGATGGATTGCAGGAGAGCGATGGATGGAGCTGAGGGAGACTGCGTGAGGAAAGCAGGTTGAAAAGCAACGAGGAAAGGTAACGCGTGAGGGTTTTGCAGGTGGCTGAGCTTGTTGCTGCATAGATCTAGAGATGGCATGAGGCAGAGAGGACGGTGCTCATGCGTGGAATGAGGGCTTTAATGGCAGCAAAGAAAGACTGCAAATGACGACTTCGGCGATACAACAGCGGGTTTGAGGAACAACGCAGATGGGTAGCAGCACCAAGGCTGATGGCAACGATTTTTCGAAAGGGTGAGGAAAAGACAGGTTGTGTGTAGGCAGTGTATGGAGCAGCAAAGATGCAAGTTTGATGTGAGTGTGGAGAATGGATTAAATGGGTGCGGGATGGTAGGCGATGAAGAAGCTGGAGCAGGAATGAGAATGCACGCTGGAGGAGAAGAAGAACGCAGAGGGAAAAATGCTGCCAATGTGCTGCCAGTGGGAGAAAACTGCTTGGAGGTGAAGCAGCAATCCCACAACCTGCTCTAAAAAGAAAATTCAAAAATTTTCTACGAAATGAGAACCACAGTCAGTAGCAAACAAAAGGTTTTGAAAAACCTCAAATTTCTTCAGAAAAAACCCTGCAAATTCTCCAGTAAATTTTAAATTGCCCTGCATTCAGATTTGTCTAATGAAAACCCCGAAAAAATTTCAAGATCTGTACCTGCAACCTGCAATGGCAAAAACAGAACACCTAGAAGTAAAATGTGCAAGAAACAAAACCTAAAAACCCTAAATCTAGCTAAATAATTATAGTATTTACAGATTAACGACTCTAAGCAGCCAGATTTATCAATAATCCACAGAAATATTTTCAGAATTTTAAACTTAATGTGAGATGCTTCAAAAAACCCTTCATGCATTCATAAAAAAAAATTCAAATGATAAGCCCGAGATCAAGAACTGGCTGGGCTCTTTCAGAAAACGCAATCTAGGAGTTGGCTAGTTCAGCCGAGAACTTCCCCTAACGCCCGGTAAACTCAAAACTAAGATTTCCTGCACAGCTTAAAATCAACCATTAACATAGAGGGAGAAAACAATAGTGAAATCCAGATCAAATGGAGATACCTGCCATTATATTTCAGAATCTAAACTATCATTCAAACCCTAGAGATCAGACAAGATACATGTGCCTAAATCAATCTTCATCAAGCTATTATCAATCGCTGAAAATAAAATTATGCAGAAAAATAAATCATCTTACAGCGCTTCCAGAAGATTAACACCAGCGAGATTTTTAACCCCAAAGTCTTTCTTTATTGCACAAAAAATGACTACAAGAGAGAGCTTTCTTTAGCACCAGACTCTCAGATCAAATCTCAACTCAAATGACCTTGACACCCTATCTAAAGGAAAATTTCCCAACGGCTAGTTCGAGTGATCCATGTCAAAATGATCTCGACCGTCGATGAGGATCAAAATCCCTTTTAATCTCAACCGTAGAAATTTTAAATGTATTTTAATATATTAAAAATTTAAGTTTTGCATTTATTTCCTCAAAACTTTTGACTAATTATTATTTTTTTATTTTATTTTATTTTTTTAGTTATTTTTAATTTTTTAATTTTTTTAATTTTATTTTTTATTTTTTATTGTTTTTTCATTATTTTTTATTTTTGGATCCTCGAGCTTAGCCCTTTGGAAAAATCACTTAGGACCTAAGACTTAGGACTTAGGACTTATGAGAGGATTAAAACATTTTCTAACCCTCAAGACACTTTACATCATGACTTTTAAAATTTTACATCTCAAGGGGGAAAACCCATTTGACATAGACCCTCATAGACCACCCAATTTTGCGACACAACTATAATCTAGCAGATCAAGCAATTTGTAATAACCTAACCAAATAGTTAGAGTTATTTCCAAATTACTTTTACATAGACTCAAAGCACACTAGGATTCCCCTAAGATTCTAATGACAAAATTCATTCCGACTTTGGGGTTAAGCTGAAGGAAAACTCTACCGATCATGGATCAGTGAGACAAAAAACCTTCCGGAACGTAGATTATCACTAGAAAATTAGGTTTTCCTAGGCAGTTTACGTACATGACTCAAATCTGCTAAGATTATTTACAATTTACACATGCAGACTGGGTTTACAACATGACATGATCGCGCTGATGATGACAGTGGAATGGCACGGACACATCGATCCAGCGTTGTCCCTTTTTGCAAAAAAGGGGGTGTACTGCTATGGGTAGTTGACACGTAGTGGTCAACATCTGGCTCTACTTGGGGACACGTTGCTGCACTGTAGGAATGTGAGAATCCAGAATCTGCATCCACCCAACACACAACAAAACATAAGTAGCGTCCATTCAAAAGTCATCATATAACATTAGGCACAGGAAAGATATAAGCTTTTCATTTATTAACTAGTCTAACGACATGAAAAAGTAAATCTAATCCTAAAACAAAAATGAAAATGTTGAAAAACAAGGAGTAGGGTTAGAAATACAGAGGATGCCCCATGGCATCAAATGTGTTCAATATAGTGTATACTAAGCATTTGCCTGCTTCAGGCAAATCTGTTGGCTGCTTGTCGGATGTGCCATGTCCAATTCTGCATACGATAGGACTTTTCCCTATCCGAAAATCAAGTTGCTCGCAGTCGTATGATGCATTAAATCTTCTTCTCGTTTTCTTTTCCTTGTGCTTTTTCTTCGTGGCAGGCCGTATCACTGATGACTTGGAACTTTCTGCTTCAAAGCTCTCAAATGAAGTATGTAAGATATGCGTGACATGTCTTTCTTCATTCTGCATTTGTCCTGTCAAGGATGATGGATCAATCTCACAAGTGCCATGAGCTATAACTTGATCTTCTATGACTGGTGGATTAACCGTGTGAGCATCAACCTGATTATTAATTTCCCTTTTATCTAGGTCACCTTCATTTATCCACTTTTCAATGGAACAAAGGACCTCATAATAAGATGGAGCTTGCTGTAACAGATAAGGAGGCTCCTGATCTATTGACGTTCCCTGGTTTCTTTCATCCTCTGACAGCTGCTGAAATTTCTGAACCTGAATTGTAATGGCATCCATCTGACTAGAGTGTTCATCCTTCATAGCATTGATTTCCCTGGCATGGTCTTCTTCCATGGTCAATAAATTATTTTACATAGAATTAATTTCCCTATCATGATTAGCCTTCATGGTCATCATATTTTCCTCCAAACCTGATAACTTGCTTTGCATAAAACTAATTTCTGTGTCATGATTAGTTTTCATGGCCTCAATTTCCTTAGCATGTTGATTTTTCATGATCTCCATCTCCTTATTACGTTTTTCCAGGTGGGTGCATAAAGTTCTCACATCATTGGCGTAATTAGTTTGATTGATCTCCATATTTTTTACCAGCCGCATTAGTTCTTGTATAATTTGCTTCTGATCTTCCTTTTCATTGTCGACACTGATTTTATAATTTGTCTCTGCGTTTCCACTATCATGGATTTGATCTGCAATGGTACAGGTGGATGGCACATTTTGATATGAAGAATTGTCTTGAAATCTTTCATCGACAGGTGGACCTTTTATAAGATTACTTTCATTCTGTTGCACAATTTTAGGGGCACAAGGCGAGCTATCTGGATCACCATATCTATCTTTAAAAGCATTGACAATGTCTTGTAAAGAAGTGAAAGAATCTTTAGGACAACTATTAAACCAATTCAAAGCATCATCCTCTAAAGAAAGGACAAATAGACGCATTTTGACATCTTCATGATTATACTGAGGAGATCTACAATACATGATCATTATACAAGTAAACCCGCCTAGATGCTTTTTAACAGCGACTGAATCACCACCCGAGAACACAAGTAATTTAGAAATGGCCACTTCTGAAACATCATGGAGATGATCAGTAAAATGACATGGTTTAAACGAATAATCCATGATGAATAATGAGGGACCAAATGGATGATAGAAAGAGATCTCTGCTCAAGAAAATTAAGAGATGAAAGAAGTGGAGTCGCCACTTGAACAATGAATCTAATTCTAGGATCCAAAAAGCAACAAACAAGCTGATATGAGAGAGGCTTCTTGTCTGGAAAAAAATAAATGAAAAGAAATGGAGTCGTCACCCAAACAAGAAACGAACTAAAAATTAGGGGCTGATATGACGAAAGATAAGGTGAAAAGATCCAAATGATGCCAAAAAATGTTGAATCTGCCAGCTCAAATGAGAGATGAGAAAGATGAAAGATGATTGTCGAATAAACCAAGGACAAAAAAAACTATCCATGGCAACGGCACCAAAAAATGTTGTCATTGCCGGTTCAAATGAAAAGATGAGAAATGAGAAGAAAGATGAGGAAATCATTGAAACGTTGAGAATAAAATGTCCCCAACAAAGGCACCAAAAAATGTTGTCGCACAGATTGTCTGGGCAGCGCGACAACGCTCAGACCGGGGCCTGTCACCCTGATCCCCGATCTCTCCGTTTAAGCCGTCTCCCGAGGCTTGGGGGGGTAGACCCTGTGAGATACAGGAAGACCAACTGTGGACCAACTAGGTTGGGAGATAGAGCAAGGCAATTTAGCACCTGATTGATTTTAGAAATTAATGTACCAGTGCCTTATGGAGTTAATGATTAAATGATTATTTATTAAATGTTACAGAAATATGAACCTTGTAGAACAATCATTTACCATCAAATAACCCAAGCAAAGATTAATTTTACCAAATGCGAGATAATTAATAAATGCACGATGCCTTAACAATAATCCAGCAATTAAAATTCAAAAGATTAAATGCTTTAAATGATCATAAAATTTAAATGCTGACCAGTTACCACTTTCATATAGCCAACTTTAAATAAACTTTTAAGTGCATTTAACTATAGAAAAGCGGAACATAGATACCACGAAAGACGCCAATAAATGAATTTTCAATTTTTTGTTAAGCTTTTTTTCATAATTTTTTTTTTCAATAAAACTAAACTAAACTAAGCAGAAACTAAACTAAATGAAACTTAAAACTATTCAAAACTAAACTTAACTAAACTACACTTAATGAAACTCAAAATTATTAAAATTAAATCCTAAAATCAGAGAAATCTAAAAAAAATCAAAACAAAATATGAACCCATTAAAATCTAAAATATAAAACTTTTTTATGATTTTTTATTATTATTTTTAATTTTAATTTTTTATGATTTTAAAATTTTTAATTTAAAATGAAACAAAACTTAAAACCTAAATCAAATCTAATCTAAAACAAATGAAAATAGATTTTTATATTTTTTATAAAGATCAAAATTTAAAATAAAAATAAAACAAAACTAAAGCCTAAATAAATAAAATTTAAATCTAAATAAATCCCAAAGACTAACCCTTAACATTTTTATTTTATGAAATTTTTTTTATTTTTTATGAATGAAATAAAAAGATAAAACAAAACTAGCCTAAGTTAAAACAAATCAAAATTGAATAAAACTAAAAATAGCACCTTTATTTTTATTTTTTATTGTTTGTGGCTTTTTTATATTTTATATTTTAGAGATTTTTTAATATTATTTTTAAAAGGTCAAAATAAACAAAATTTAAATCTAAATTAAAACTGCAAAGAAATAAATCTAAATTATTTTTAAAAAAATCTAATTCTAAAAGAACTAACATATATACATCATAATTAAAAAATGAAAATTTGAAATCTATCTAAATCCTAAACTAAACACCATAGGCAAACAAACTAATAAAAATGAAATCGATCATGAGTTGTTGTTATGTGTATGTGCAGGTTGGAGAACAAATACGGTAGCAGAGGAGATTCGCAGCTCACGTGGAGAAACCGACGGCAAATAGGAAGGGTCTCACGAAGGTTTGAGAAAGGATGTCGAGCAAGGGGAGGACGGATTGCAAGAGAGCGATGGATGGAGCTGAGGGAGACTCCGTGAGGAAAGTAGGTTGAAAAGCAGCGAGGAAAGGTAACGCGTGAGGGGTTTGCAGGTGGCTGAGCTTGTTGCTGCATAGATCTGGAGATGGCGTGAGGCAGATAGGACGGTGCTCATGCGTGGAATGAGGGCTTCAATGGCAGCAAAGAAAGATTGTGGATGAGGACTTCGGAGATACAACAGCGGGTTTGAGGAACAACGCAGATGGGTAGCAGCACCAAGGCTGATGGCAGCAATTTTTCCAAAGGGTGAGGAAAAGACACAGGTGGTGCGTAGGCAGTGTATGGAGCAGCAAAGATGCAGGTTTGATGTGAGCGTGGAGAATGGATTAAATGGGTGCGGGATGGTAGGCGATGAAGAAGCTGGAGCAGGAATGAGAATGCACGCTGGAGGAGAAGAAGAACGCAGAGGGAAAAATGCTGCCAGTATGTTGCCAATGGGAGAAAACTGCTTGGAGGTGAAGCAGCAATCCCACAACTCGCTCTAAAAAAAAAAATCAAAAATTTTCTACGAAATGAAAACCCCAGGCAGTAGCAAACAAATGGTTTTGAAAAACCTCGAATTTCTTCAAAAAAACCCTGCAAATTCTCCAGTAAATATTAAATTGCCCTGCATTCAAATTTGTCTAATGAAAACCCCGAAAAATTTTCAAGATCTGTACCTGCAACCTGCAATGGCAAAAACAGAACACCTAGAAGTAAAATGTGCAAGAAACAAAACCTAAAAACCCTGAATCTAGCTAAATAATTATAGTATTTACAAATTAACAACTCTAAGCAGCTAGATTTATCAATAATCCACAGAAATATTTTCAGAATTTTAAACTTAATGTGAGATGCTTTAGAAAACCCTTCATGCATTCATTAAAAAAATTTCAGATGATAAGTCTGGGATCAAGAACTGGCTGGGCTCTTTCAGAAAACGCAATCCGGGAGTTGGCTGGTTCAGCCGAGAACTTCCCCTAACGCCCGGTAAACTCAAAACTAAGATTTCCTGCACAGCTTAAAATCAACCATTAACATAGAGGGAGAAAACAATAGTGAAATCCAGATCAAATGGAGATACCTGCCATTATATTTCAGAATCTAAACTATCATTCAAACCCCAGAGATCAGACAAGATACCTGTGCCTAAATCAATCTTCATCAAGCTATTATCAATGGCTGAAAATAAAATTATGCAGAAAAATAAATCATCTTACAGCACTTCCAGAAGAGTAACACCAGCAAGATTTTTAACCCCAAAGTCTTTCTTTATTGCACAAAAAATGACTACAAGAGAGAGCTTTCTTTAACACTAGACTCTCAAATCAAATCTCATCTCAAATGACCCCTGACACCCTATTTAAAGGAAAATTTCCCAACGGCTAGTTCGAGTGATCCATGTCAAAATGATCTCGACCATCGATGAGGATCAAAATTCCTTTTAATCTCATCCGTCGAAATTTTAAATGCATTTTAATATATTAAAAATTTAAGTTTTGCATTTATTTCCTCAAAACTTTTGACTTATTATTATTTTATTATTTTATTTTATTTTTTTAGTTATTTTTTATTTTTTATTTTTTTTAATTTTATTTTTTATTATTTATATCTTTTATTTTTTATTGTTTTTTTTATTATTTTTTATTTTTGGATCCTCAAGCTTAGCCCTTTGGAAAAATCACCTAGGACCTAGGACTTAGGACTTAGGACTTATGAGGGGATTAAAACATTTTCTAACCCTCAAAACACTTTACATCATGACTTTTAAAATTTTACATCTCAAGGGGGAAAACCCATTTGACATAGACCACCCAGTTCTGCGACACAACTATAATCTAGCAGATCAAGCAATTTGTAATAACCTAACCAAATAGTTAGAGTTATTTCCAAATTACTTTTACATAGACTCAAAGCACACTAGGATTCCCCTAAGATTCTAATGACAAAATTCATTCCGGCTTTGGGGTTAGGCTGAAGGAAAACTCTGCCGATCATGGATCGGTGAGACAAAAAACCTTCCGGAACATAGATTATCAATAGAAAATTAGGTTTGCTTAGGCAGCTTACATACATGACTCAGATCTGCTAAGATTATTTACAATTTACACATGTAGACTGGGTTTACAACATAACATGATCGGGCTGATGATGACAGTCGAATGGCATGGACACGTCGATCCAGCATTGTCCATTTTTGTGAAAAAGGGGGTGTACTGCTATGGGTAGTTGACACGTAGTGGTCAACACACAGCAAGGCCTTAACTGATAGCTCTATCTCTCATTAGATCAGAGCACAATGTTGGTGAGACCAATGACTATAGACACCTTCATCATTGTCTCTCAAGGTACATACCCACCCAGGTGTTCACTAAGTATGCCCTTCTAGGGCTATTCTTTTCTTGGGTTCCTAACCCTCAAAGAATATCGATCCTCTTGCCTACGCTTGTCTTCAATGCCCTACACATCCTCAAAGAGCATTGAATGCCAGATGATTACCCAATCCTTCATTCTTTCTTCCCAGGTGAAGACAAGAATGTTGTGTCTATCTCTCCCTCTTAACTAGGGAGGATATGCCCATTCCTATAAAGGAATGTACCCAAGTTCCCTCTAACCAAGAACTTGCCCAAGCTCCCTCTCAATTAGGGACTTGTCAAAGCTCCCTCTTAACTAGGGACTCTCTTTTTCATCAGCAGCTTCTTCTACGTGGGTCCTTCTACTGCTTGATCAATTTCCTTGATGTCATGAAATTTAGTCGAGCTTCTTCCTTGTAGGGCATTAGCCATCGATCACTTTCCTTCTTGGTTCGTCATGTCATTCCTTTCTTCATGGAAAGTGGCCTTCTTGATACATATCTGGAACCTTCGTCATATGGCTACTTCTTCCTTATCATGTTTCTTTTAGGAATTTCCATCCTCCACATGAATGATAGTTGTACTTGTACTTACAACTCTTGTGCCAGTAGCCCTGCATGAACTCATCCAGATATTATTCAAGAAATCAAAACATAACATTAAATCAAATCGTACCTTTCGAGATGGCTCTTCATCATGACATCTTCCTGTAGGTATCAACATCCTACATACATGTTGACACATCTCCCAAAGATATCCATTGTCAAGGGTCTTCATCTTTTCAGACTTTCATCAGAGTCTTCATATCTTTTCTGGGAGATTTCCTAGTCAAGTCTTCTTGGTCCTTTGGATGTTGATTGCCTTCATCATGGTTGCATATCTCACGATCTCTTCCTTCCTCACACATTCCATTCCCAGGAGCTTTCAATTAGAGTTTCTTAATTGTAGTCAACCACCTTATACTTCATATGAGGACATATTATGTTGATTTCATCTTAGTGTGACTTTATGCCTTCCTGCATCCTTTTAGAGGAGGAGATCCCTTTCCCTTGATCATGCTTCTCAAGATAGAAGTAATGATCCATGTTACCTGCAACCATATGACATGACACTACAATATTAAACACAAGCATACATACCTCATTTCACCTTTAGGTGATCTAGGCTTCTTCGAGCAGCTTCCTTGATTGAAAAGATCTTCAATCCCTTGATCTGCTTCATTTCTCATGTCATAATACCATCATCTCATGAATTCCATAAGTTGTATTTCCTAATGAAACACTTGCTTCCTCTCTAGATCAGTGAACCCTCCGATGAGGATTCCTTCAGAGAATCTTGAGGATCTTGTATATCCCCATTTGGCAGATGTTTCCTTTTTATATGATGAGCCTTGTCCTAGATGACTTCATCCTTTTCTTCAATGTCCAATGAGGTTCCCAAGAGCTATATCCTTCATGTTTGTCTATCATGGATTTTGTCCTCCATGATTCCCATGGTGATGTCCCGAGCTCTTGTTTCTAATGCTTCCATGATGCCACGATGCATCTTATTATCATGGTCATATCTATAACTAAATATTTAGGAGCTTATGATAGGACCCTTTTGTGAGGGATACCATCTCAAACATGGTAGAGATCTGTTATTCCCTCTTTTTCTTGGCCCTTTTCAACTTCCTCCATCTTTCAAGTGATATGAGCTTTCTTTTCATAATCTTTCCATAGCATTGTTTGTTTTGTTTGAGGACCAAACTTCCTTTTCCTTTCTGCAAATGTTTGAGTTCTTTGACCTTCAACTTGTCTTTTCTTATCTAGCATAGAGACCACAAGTTGAATGAGGTAACTTCCTTGTCTATGGACATTTGTTACCTTGCTTATCAATTAGTATATCAATGATGATCATCTTCTTATCATCTTTCCCAGATCTCCCAATTGAGATCTCATGAAGATATTCCTTCATTCTTTGATACCTTCAATCAGGTCTAAGTGATATGACCTTCTTAACTTCATTTCAAAGAGTATATCTTCTAGCATTTCATATATCTCTTTTATGTCTCCTTTCTTGCTACATAGGGATGAGAGGACTTTAAGAGTTCCCTCCCATGAATTCAAAGGAGACCTATTCACTAACTTCTCTCATCTATGAGGATTGTGACAATCCTCCTTATTCCATGCAAGGACCTTTGATGACCCATCCAACCTATAGATCTCCTTGCAATTATGAAGTCATTTTACCAATTTGATTAATGAAAAATACTTACTTGACATGTGAAGATAAAATCTTCACCTTGATCATGTTGAAAGTTGTTGAAGCAGATGCATTGATGCTTCCTCCGGATAAGATCCTTGTTGTAACGATAGGAAGCTTGTCTTCAAGTTACTATGACTTATACATCTGATCCTTATGATTTGAGATGGCACTGTATTGTTATCACACAAGTGAACCTTGTAGTATGCAGCATCGTGTAGACTCATAAAGCATCAGGGTTACTTGCTACGATCACCTTATAGTACCTATTTCTGAGTGCTTGTAGATGATCTGCTTCAATATGCCATCGAGTGTGCATCATGATTCTGAGTTGTCAAGACTGTGTTCTTTATAGAAAAGGATTCAATCTGAGATAGTGACTATCACTAGTATGATGTAGACCAAAACTGTTGCCATGTACCATGAGATCTGAACGCTTCATCTTTTGATTGAGATTGCGTTTTCTTCTTTTGACTGTGATCCGAGATCCGAATTTGTAGGTTGTAGGACTTAAATTGTCTTGTTGTTGTAGACTGTTGTTGTAGACTGATCCTTCAATTTTGACAAAGCCCTTCAACTTGCTTTGATGCCCTTCTTGAAGTTGATCCTTGAATGTCTCTTTTTGTTGCCCTTCCTTTGACTTCAGCACCTTACCTCTGATACCATGTTGAAGAATCTAGGGAAAATGTAGTTAATGTGATTCTTCTTAGCATGATAACCATTTGTGAGGTGTTTTCAATTTTTCTTCTTATTCCAATCTTCACGTATTATTATTAGCGTGTGTCTTCTTTAGTTCATCAAATCGCTACCAAAACAAAGAGACAAGAACACAAGATGTTTGGCTTTCTGCCAGGGCCAAAACCTCTCCCTCTTGCAGAGGAAAACCCAGACAAAATTGTTCTTATAGAGATTCCCATTGACGAATACCAAGACCATGACCCTTGACCTACTAGGCCACTCCAAGACCAAGACACCAATCCTCTTCTTGATGTTGAGATCATCATCATCGTTACTGCTTCACCGATATCTTTATCATAGTACCACAGAGATCCTTACAGTTGCATCTTGCTTTATCACCATGTCAATGAGGTCTTGTTACTGTTGCACTACAAAGGTAATCACTGAAATTACTGTTGTTGCAACATTGTTATACCGAGACTTATGATAGCATCCTCCTTGCACCGAGATCAAAGTTATGCCGAGAAGTTGTGCCACTGTAATGCCTATCCGAAGATCACAGTGATCCATCCGAAGTGTTGGTTTGCTGCCTTCATTCGAGCTTCCTATACCATTGTTCCTTATACGCAATCTCAGAGAGGAGTCCAAAGATATCGCTATAATTGTGACCGAGACTATGATCATGAGGAGACCGAGATATGGATCACTGTAATTGCCACCGAATTTGCAGAGATATCCTTACTCCTGTAATGCGGATATATGACCTATACCCATACAAAAATTACCCTGTGACAGACCTCCGAAAATCTCAAACAAGTCTGAGTTCTTCACTGCTGTTTTGCGGATACCCTAGCTGGGTATTTATAGTAGTTCGTCCTCCATAATTAGCTGACGTGTCCATTGAAAGGATGTGTCTATTATTTGAGCCGACTTGTCATTTATGCATATATTTGCAGGCTGACATGACTGTGTTTTACATCGTTTTGTTAGTTGATGTCTTCAGGAGGTTGTGCTTGTCTTGGAGGGCCTTTTAGACTAGTATACATTTACACATAGGCTCAAGAAGAGCTCCTTATACATGACTTTGACTCTTTGACTTTCCTAGACCTATGAAGTGAGCAAGAAACTCATTCTTTATGAGAGATTTTTCGGCGTACATCACAAGATATTTCATTTACAAAATAATATTTATTTTCCTTGACAACTACAAAAATCAAAATTACATTTGTAAATACCGAACCTAGTTACACTTTCTTCAACAGTTGCACCACACCATTTTGTACTAGCTCTCGTATATAGTGATGCTTATTGTTGATATGATTTGTCTTCCCATGAAACATTGGGTCCTCAGACAAACAATTACAACTAGTGTTATCACAATGTATCACTATAGGGTTCATCGTTCCTTCAAACAAGCCAGACAACAGCTTCCTTAACCACACTACTTCCCCACTGACTTCTCATGCTGCAACATACTCAACTTCAGCACTACTTAATGCAACAGTGTTTTGATTTCTGCTCATCCACAAGACCATAGAGGATCCTAAGCTGAAACATCCTCCTGTAGTGCTTCTTCCATCTTGTTCACTGCCTCCCCAATCAAAATCTATATAACCAGTTAGTTGCACATTATTCTTTCTATCATACTTCAGGCAGTAGTTGATGGTTCCTCATAGATATCTCAGAATATGTTTTGTTGCTATCCAATGATCATGCTTCAGCTCCACTTGGAACTGACTGAGTACATTCACTGCAAAACATATGTCTGGCCTGGTATTCACTAAATACATTAGTGAACCAATGAGTTGTTTGTATCTGGAAGGATCCACAAGGCTTGATTTGGAACTTCTTAGTTTCTTCAAGTTAGTGATCATTGGAGTGGTCATTGGTTTACAGTCCATCATGTCGAACTTCTTCAATATCTCGATCACATACTTTCGTTGACCTAAGTAGACTTCATTAGGTTCTTGCCAAACTTCTAGTCCCAAATAGTAATGCATCAGCCCAAGGTCCTTCATGTCAAATTTTGTTACCAATTGCTTCTTACATTCTTCAATTCAACCTTCTACACTTGTCAAGAGAAGATCATCTACATACAGAAGAATGATTATAGGTTCATTATTTACAACCTTGATATAGAGGTTTGAGTCAACAAAGCTTTTCGTGAAGCCTAATCTTTGTAGGTATGCATCCATCCTAGCATACCACACCCTTGGTGCTTGCTTGAGGCCATATAGTGCCTTCTTCAATCTGAAAACATATGCCTTCCTGTCCTTTGCTTCAAATCCCAAGGGTTGTTCTATATAGACTTCTTCATCTATTGTGCCATTTAGAAATGCAATCTTGACATCCATTTGGTGGATGTTCCATCCCATTGATGCTGCCAAAGAGACTAATGATCGAATTGTAGTATATCTTGCTATTGGAGCAAATGTTTCTTCATAGTCGATGCCTTCTAGTTGAGAGAAACCTCTAGCCACAAATCTTGCTTTATATTTATTTATACTTACATCGGCTGCATGCTTGATCTTATAGATCCATTTGGAAGTAACCACAGACTTGTCTTTGGGCCTAGGTACAATCTCCCAGACTCCATTCTTCATTATAGATTGATATTCTTCATTCATGGCATCTTTCCATTCTCGATGTTTTATAACCTCCTCAAATGTTGATGGTTTTGCTTCTATTAACTTCGTCATGTATGCAACATACCCAGAATATGTCTTCAGCTAAGTTGCATGAAATGTCGAAAGTCTAGAAGTTTCTGAAACGGGGACGGCCCGAAATGCGACCCCCGGAAAATGGAAACGCTACTGAAACGTCATATATATATATAGTCAAATATTAAATAACACATTATTTTCCAAGAAAATAAAGAATGAGACATAGCAATGACATTTTATCCAAATTTATATTAACTCCAGCAGATGATTACATAATGCAAATATCCAAAATTAGCCTTTATAGATAAGGCTTTACATCCAAGGCTCTGAAATCAACCTTTATATGTGAGGCTATATGTGCTAAAACTGAAATAAAACATGAGCTAAAGACAATTATGGCTACATTAACATATCATTAATAATAACCTCCTAATCCTCATCACCAAAGATAGAACAAGATGCTTGTTCAATAGAAGAGGCAACTCTACTAGTACTTCTAGTTGCACTTGCACCACCAGTGACACAAATATCTAGATCAGAAACAGAGAGCTCTAAATCTGGACATTTGGGTGTTAGAAGGGGCCCATGCCCTTCTTCACCCCTTGAGCTCACCAAAAAAAGTAAAAAAAAAATAATTAATTTCACCTTTCTATTGCCCGAAATGCAGCCTGTAACAGCCGAAACGCCGTTGGACGTACCGTATGGCGTTTCAAAAGAGTGAAATGCCGTACGATACGGCCAATGGCGTTTCGGCCGCGTTTCAAAGCCATTTTGGCATTACGAGCCATCCCCGGTACCGGTACACCACCTTTTTAGGCGTTTCCTGCAACATAACTCTTAGGTCTTTTACTTTCTCTAAATGATCTTTGAGCTGCCCCATGACCTTCCGCATCAATTAGTGTAGACTTCAACCAATTAGGTTTTTTCTTTGTTTCTTGAATGCTGCAGGTTGAACAGGTTCACTATGTTCTTCTTCCTCATGGTGAGATCCTTCTTCTTCCTTGTCAGCTTCTTCCTCAAATATAGGAAGTTCTTCGTCATCCGAATCTATCGAAAGTTCTTTTGATTTCTTGAATTCTATGCTTCCATCAAATATGACATCACGACTGACTTCACTGTGGTGTCCATCTTTCATGTAGATTCTATAGGCTTTAGATGAGTTACTATATCCAACAAATGTACCTTTCACACCGGAAGGATCCAACTTCTTTCTTTTGTCTTTAGGTATATGTATATACACAGGACACCCAAAGATTCGGAGATGATCTACAGATGGATTCTTCCCAGTGAACACTTCTTCCGGAGTCTTGTTGTCTAGAGATTTGTGAGGACATCGATTTTGTATGTAGATTGTTGTCTTTGTTGCCTCACCCCATAGAAACTTCGGTAGATCTTGATCGTGTAACATTGTTTTTACACTTTCTTCAATGGATCGGTTCTTTCTTTCTGCAACTCCATTTTGTTTAGGATTATATGGAACTATCAGCTCCCTCTTAATCCCAGATTCCTTACAGAATGCTATAATCTCTTTGGATGTATATTCTCCTCCATTATCAGATCTTAGTATCTTGATTCTTCTTTCTGTAAGGTTCTCCACTTCTGCTTTGAATTCTTGAAATTTAGTAAATACTTCATCCTTGGTTTTCATTAAGTAAACCCAGGTCTTTCTTGAATGATCATCTATGAATGTGACATAATAAAGATGACCTCCAAGTGATTTGGGAGTCATAGGGCCACATACATCAGAGTGAATAAGATCCAAGATTTCTTTCGACCGTGAAGCACTGCTTCCAAATGGTCTCTTGGTATTCTTGCCTAATGCACATCCTTTGCAGACACCTTCATGATCCTCCTTTAGATTTGGTATTCCATCTACTATGGAATTTAGAGTTGGTAGAATCTTGAAATGTAAATGACCGAACCTTCGGTGCCAAAGTTCACATGGACTAATCTCAGTGTGGACTAGGGCATGATTTACGGGAGATATTAATCTGTAGAGCCTTCCTTCTCGAATGCCAATTACTTTTGCTTGTTCTATGCTTGTGCCTTTAGCCCATACAACTACTTTTCCATCAATGAAAGCTACTTTATCTCCTTTATCTTCTAAGCTTGAAATAGAAAGTAGATTTTTGTGCAAACCTGGAACGAATAGAATGTTGTTGAGGTGGATGTTGCTTCCATCTTCAAGCTTTATAGATGATGATCCAATGCCTTTCACTAGATAGCTTTTGTTGTCTCCAAGTTCCACAGAGTATGCAGATTTTCCTTTTGACAAGGTCTTCAATTGGTGGGAGTGACTTGTCATGTGTCTTGATGCACTGCTATCAATCACCCAGATATCTTCGTCTTGGAATGTCCCAAAGAGAGCCGAGAAGAGTCCTTCATCCTTTTCTTTGAGTGATACCTTCTTTGAAGAGAATATGAGACTCCATACTTCTTTGATACCTTTCTTGAGATGGCTTGCAATCCTTTTGATGACCTTCTTCATTGTAGAGGAGATCTTCATGATGCCCTTAGAGAACCTTAGCTCTGATACCATGTTGAGAATTCAATAGGGCAATGTATATGTTAATTCTCTTAACTTGATAATTGTTTGTGTTACCTTTTTACTTATTAGCTTTGATCTTTATTATTCCAATGTGCAATACATCAAACAGCTACCAAAATAGTAAGAATAGTGACACAGTATATAGGCTGCAAGCCAGGGCCAAAACCCCTCCTCTTGAGGGGAAAACCCGAAAATCTCTTCTTATCTTTCAGATCTTTCAATTGACGAATACCATGACCTAGACTTAGACAAATACCCTCCAAGATCAAGTCTTCCTCTGCCTCCAACTGCAAGATCTTCAACCTCCCAGTAAATCCGAAATTATGTTGCCCAACAACTACTGCAACTGTTGCTTCTTCACTAGGAGACTTCGATCTCCCTCTAATTGTTCTTCCCTTGACTTCACTTGCCTTGATATGGATTCTAGGGCTAGTAGGAATCCCTAAGAGACCTTCGCTTGCCTTCTTGATCTTCTTGCTTACAAAATCGAACTTCAGACTTACCCAACACAGAAACCCTAACTTTGCATTCCCAGAAGAATGTAGAGAGACCCAAACACTTCGACTTTCTTCATCCTTCTCTTCTTCGCACTTCCTTCTTTGTCCTTTTGTTGCTTCCTTCTTCGCATGAGAGATGAGTGAATGAATGATGCAAATGGAGGACGAGTTCCTCTTATATATAGGCTTCTTCAAGGGTGGACGTTGCTCTACATGTAGCTGACTTGACAGCTCTTAGGTCGACTTGATCTTGGAGGTAGTTTTGACATTTTCAAGACAAAATAAATTTCCTTTTACAACTTACAATGTGCCCATAGGGTCTTTAATATATGTCAATGACTCCTATACCTAGGACAAACCCTAGAAGCACTTTAATGAGTGTTTGACCTATAAAATAAATTCCTTGAGCAAGAAACCCAAGCTTGATAATAATAAAAATAATTTCTTTTTCATTTTATATATACAAGAGTACATTGCATAATAATGAAGACCGAACCTAGTTACACATTCTTCAACAAAATTGGCCGGTAGAATTATCCCTAGGAAATGTCATTCAACATACATGGCTGTTAAATTTGGACAACTAGGTCCAAACTCCATGTTCTGATGCTCAGATTAAGAAGCTAATATTTTTGTTGGATTCCTCTTTCTGAGAGGTGTAAAATCCATATAAAAATAGTCTTAATCCGATGAGCATAACTTATATTATGAATTTATTATTCTTAATAAATTATATGTGCAAGGTCAGCCAGTTTTGTAATGTAGGCTCACATGCCCAACAGATGTGTCACACACCCTCATTGATGGATATATATACAGGAAAAGTTGGAGAGAATTTTATCACAACTCAACTCACATCTTCTTCTCTCATCTTAGAGAGTACGCTACCTGGAGGACGAATTTCAGCCACACGTGGGAAGGACGAAGAGGACAGACCGTACGGATTTTCTGCTGCTAGGGTTTCGCAGAAAGTTTGACCAGCGTTGACCTTTTCTGCTGCTAGGGTTTCGCAGAAAGTTTGACCAGCGTTGACCTTTTCTGCTGCTAGGGTTTCGCAGAAAGTTTGACCAGCGTTGACTTTGGTCAACGCTTGGTCCAATCAAGCTGAAAATTGGTGGAAAGTTCGATTTTTGAAGGCCGTACTATCTGGCACAAAAATCGAGGTCAAAGGGTTGACCGTTTTGCTGCTGCGTTGACTTTTAGCTTGCTGCCCCTGCGTTGACTTTTCAGGACAGCGTTGACTTTTTGTAGAATTGACTTGGGTTGACTCATCTACTAGTTGGAGGGATCTTGTGACACATCTGGGCTGGCTGACCAAAGGAGACTTTGCTGGTTGAAGCATCCTATTGACCGCCGAAACGAACACACACATTTTTCTTGTTTCTGATTTGTCTTCTGTAAGATCTGCTTATATGTTCTATCTGCATTTTGCTTAACTACTTGTATGATTGCTGTGAGAAAAGTGAAATTGCTCTTAGCATAGAACATCTACAAAACTTTACATGGTATCAGAGCTGAGGTGAAGACAAACTCTATCTATAGCAATCATCATCGAAATAATCATGCCCTAATCGAAGTCAATGGATGCCTTTGTGTCGCTGTACATAGAGGATTATATACGCTATCAATGATATACGTTGTAACGGAAAGATATACAGCGCAGCTGTAGAGGATATGTTTAGGCAGTAAAGGAAGCCGCAGTCATAAGGACATGAGGCTGCAGTCATGAAGAGTCAAGTCGTAGTGATGAAGAGGTATCTGCAGGCTTAAGGCTCTGGCCAAAGTGCGAAGAGGAGTATTTCTGTGTCTTTTGTTTACGATCTAATTGGCCAAGTAAGGAAGGAGGCTAGCTGAGCTTGTAAAGAGGAGTTCTGAGCATAAATGCAAGGGTTATTCTCTATGCACAGGCCGTTGAGTGATTTTGAGTTTTACAATGGGACAAAAGTCTGTTTTGAGAGGGCCGAGAGGCCCAGCAAGGAGCAGGAAGAAGGCCGCAGTACCCTTGACCATCAACGTAGGAATTAAAGAGGTTTGAAGGCTGTATAGTGGGCTGTCGTAGAAGCCACAGAAAGCCCTAACCAGGGCCGAAATTTCAGGGTCCTGTGCATTGGTCAAAATGTAGTTGTGGACAGAAATATGACGTCTATCACAGGTATGTGCTTGTCTTTTATAATGATGAATTTGCCAGATACTATGGTCCAGATTAGACAGTTTGCAATTCTGGTATAATGGGCTGTAAGAAGATGCTTGGTAAAGCTCCAAGTATAATCCCTTGAGAAGGACAACAAGGGTTGTTAGAAGGTAGATGATTTGGAGTCTCAAAAATGGATATATGGAAGAGCTTAAGGGTAGTCAAGTGGGCTTATTATCAGACCCCATCTTCTGTACGTATGACAGTGAAATATGACAATATGACAGAGTTTTTGACAGTGATCTTCTGCACTCATTGTAGTGTCACTTACTCTTATAACAGTTATGCATAGCAGTGATATTGTTCTCTTGACAAATGGAGATTATATATGGAAGAGATATTTGTTCCTATGACAATAATGTTTGGGCAGCGACTTTAGTGATATTTGGACAATGTTTCTTGATTTATGGAAGTGATTCTTGTATGACAGTGATTTATATGGCTGTGATGTGACAATGATATATAGGACAGCATGATGATGATGCATAGGCAGCATTATAAGATCATGAACATGAAGGGCTGCCTGATTTTGGAAATAATCATAAAGGTGTATGTAAGGGCTGAAGGAAAACATACAAGGGGACCTTTCCCCTCAAGTGTCACAAAGACATCTGAGATATTGCAACTGGTCCATTCTGATCTTTCTGGTATGTTGCCTGTAACATCCCTGGGGGGATGTTCTTACTATATGACATTTACTGATGACTTCTCTCGCAAAACCTGGATATACTTCTTGAAAAAGAAGGATGAGGCTTCCATGTGGTTCCGTACCTTCAAAGCCTTGGTGGAAAATATGACCGGAAAGATGATCAAGATTTTGAGGACTGACAATGGCACTGAATATGAGTCAAATGAGTTCAAAGACTTCTGCAGAGAAGCTGGCATTAAGAGGGAGACTACCACTGCACTCTCTCCACGTGTTCGGGTTTTGTGGACAGAGAGATCTAGAGGAGAATCCGCAGTTCTAAAGAGCCCTCATACGCTGTCCCAAGAGGCCCTTACACGCTAAGAATAGGAGCCCTAAATCTGCAGTATATTGGGCCCTAAATCTCTGTTTTATTGGGTGCAGGTAAGGGCATTTCCAGTGAAGGAAGAGGGGACGTTTAGGTCACTCCTATGACTGTTTTGGAGTGAAAATTAACCAGCAGAAAGGCCTCAATAAAGGAGACAAAATTCTGGGTTGATTTGAATATTATGTGCGGGCTGGAAACTCTGTTTCAGCAGGCCGTGGGTACAGGAAGCCACCTGTGGTAGGCCGCAGGCCCTTACCCCACTGAAAAGGCATTGTGTGGGACTGTTTTGGGGCTAGATTGAGCCCTAATCAACAGCGTGGATGCAGAGGACTTATACAAGGGTAGCACGTAGTTTTTGAAGGCTGTTTGGTGACTTGGTTAAGGGCTGTTGCTGCATATGGATGCCCTAACCAGTCACAATTAGGAGCAGCAGCGAAAACAAATTGGAACAACAATTTATGCCTTGTGTTGGGTCAAGGAATTTGATCAGTTTTGGATCAGATGGTTGGGCAACCTGTGGGAGCAAATTTGGAGGCTTGATTGGGTGATCGTAAGCCTCAATTAGTGCAGATCTGACTGTGTTGTAGTGTTGCAAAGTGATGATGCAAAGGCAACATGGGTAGCATGCAGCGTGATGATGCATAGACAGCAAAGAAGATATGAATCTCCACTAGGAGTATATTACAATGAAAAGACCAGATCTGTCATTCTTGTTGATTTGGGGTAGCAATGTGATGTTGTATAATGAGAGCAACATTACAGTCATTGAGGTGCAGATCCATGATGATTGAGAATTGACTATGACGATATATTTGCACCTGTGGCTCGATATACCACCATCCGATCCATCATAAACCTTGCTGCTACGCAAGGATGGAGTCTTCATCAGATGGATGTCAAGACCGCTTTTCTGCATGGTGCAATAAAGGAAGAGGTGTATGTAGAACAACCTCTAGAATTTGAAGTTCAAGATCGAGACACTTATGTCTGCAGGTTGAAGAAAGCCCTCTATGGGTTAAAGCAAGCACCCAGAGCTTGGTATGAGAGGATGGATAGTTACTTGATGAAGCTGGGCTTCACTCGAAGCAATGCTGATCCAAACCTTTACTTTAAGGTTGTGGAAGGAAAGCCTCTCATTCTAGTGCTGTATGTGGACGACCTCTTCCTGACAGGTGGTGACCCTCTCATTCATCAATGTAAGAGGGAGCTTGTTGCTGAGTTCGAGATGAAAGACCTAGGACTGATGCACTATTTCCTAGGCCTAGAGGTCTGGCAGAGACCTGGAGAGATTTTCCTTTCTCAAGGAAAGTATATTGTGAAGCTTCTGGAAAGATTTGGGATGGTGGACTGTAAGTCCGTGTTGACACCAATGGAACTCAACTTTAAGAAGTTGAGTGGCAGCGCTGCAGGGCCTATCTTGGCCAATCCTACTGAGTATCGTCAACTCATAGAAGCTTTGATGTTCTTAGTGAACACCCGTCCGGACATATGTTTTGCAGTGAATACTTTGAGCCAACAGATGGTTGAGCCTCATCATTTTCACTGGGTTGGTGCCAAGAATCTTTTGAGATATCTTCAGGGCACGATAAACCATGGGCTGAGATACACTGCCGGGAGTGTGATACTCCGGGATATACTTATGCCGATTGGGCTGGCAGTGTGGTGGATCGTAAGAGCACATCTGGATGCTGTTTCAATCTTGGTTCTGCTTCGATCTCATGGATGAGCAGGAAGCAGAAGTCGGTGGCTTTGAGCACCGCGGAGGCCGAATACATTGCTCCTAGTATGGCCTGTTGTGAAGCAGTTTGGTTGAGGAAGCTCTTTAGTGAGCTGTTCCAACATGTGCTAGATACCACTGTAATACTCTGTGATAATCAGAGTGGGATTCGTATGACTGAGAATCCTGTGTTCCACGACCGATCCAAGCATATTGATATCAGGTACCACTTTATCCGGGATATGGTACAGCGAGGCGCCGTAAGGCTCGATCATATAGGAACTGATGAGCAGGTCGCGGATATTCTCACTAAGCCCCTGGGGAAGGTCAAGTTCCTAACCTTCCGTGAGAGTCTTGGTGTCGTGGAAAGACCCTATGATGTGGGTCATGTTGGACGATGAGCTCTGGGAGCTCTGGGGGGCTTTGGGGATAGCTTCTCGAAGCTATAAGCACTCATAATGCTTCTGCCCCACCCTTGTGATTATTGAGTTGGTTCGCCACTCATTTAATCTGTGCCCCGTATGCATCCTACCCATTGAGTTCAAGGCTCATGGGAAGTACCTCTCATTTGGCCAATGAGGTGTGGAAAAGCTAGAGACTATTAGCAAAGACTGATGGACGCATCAGAGATTGTCGTACTCTCTATCTAGGATGGCATGGTCCAACCTCTTGATCTGGGATCAAGATTTGTGAGGTCTGGGACCTCTGGACTGATTATGTCAGTCGGGGAATGATGTCTTTGTGACTGACCCACTTCTGTTCTGAAATAAAGAAGCCAGCAAAGCAAGTTTCGGCGGGATGACTCACAATGTTGATTGCACTAATAAATGGAGTTCTCCCTAGTTGAGAGGGAGTGTTAAATTTGGACAACTAGGTCCAAACTCCATGTTCTGATGCTCAGATTAAGAGGCTAATATTTTTGTTGGATTCCTCTTTCTGAGAGGTGTAAAATCCATATAAAAATAGTCTTAATCCGATGAGCATAACTTATATTATGAATTTATTATTCTTAATAAATTATATGTGCAAGGTCAGCCAGTTTTGTAATGTAGGCTCACATGCCCAACAGATGTGTCACACACCCTCATTGATGGATATATATACAGGAAAAGTTGGAGAGAATTTTATCACAACTCAACTCACATCTTCCTCTCTCATCTTAGAGAGTACGCTACCTGGAGGACGAATTTCAGCCACACGTGGGAAGGACGAAGAGGACAGACCGTACGGATTTTCTGCTGCTAGGGTTTCGCAGAAAGTTTGACCAGCGTTGACTTTGGTCAACGCTTGGTCCAATCAAGCTGAAAATTGGTGGAAAGTTCGATTTTTGAAGGCCGTACTATCTGGCACAAAAATCGAGGTCAAAGGGTTGACCGTTTTGCTGCTGCATTGACTTTTAGCTTGCTGCCCCTGCGTTGACTTTTCAGGACAGCGTTGACTTTTTGTAGAATTGACTTGGGTTGACTCATCTACTAGTTGGAGGGATCTTGTGACACATCTAGGCTGGCTGACCAAAGGAGACTTTGCTGGTTGAAGCATCCTGTTGACCGCCGAAACGAACACACACATTTTTCTTGTTTCTGATTTGTCTTCTGTAAGATCTGCTTATATGTTCTATCTGCATTTTGCTTAACTACTTGTATGATTGCTGTGAGAAAAGTGAAATTGCTCTTAGCATAGAACATCTACAAAACTTTACAATGGCCCATACATTGAGAGATGCTATATAGAAACAATAATTCTACAATTTGGCAAATTATGCAATGCGGCAATTAGCCTTAGTACAACGAAAATCCCATTGAATGCATATGACAAAGTAAGACAAGAATAGCATTAAATGTGTGTACTTACATGTAAGAGAACATATCCAACCATCAACAATTTGACAATAAAGAAGCTCCAAGATAAGATAACCCAATCCAAACATCAAAATTCATCCATGCTCCAATTCTTCATCCCAGAAAAAGTGTGAAATTCTCTAAAGAGAAGAGTGATCCAATCCAAAGTGATGATGAGAAAATGAACTCATCTCACTTGTATTTATACACTAATTAGGAGTTCGAATTAGTCTTTTAGGCCTACATAAGCCCCAAAAATAAAATAATGTGCTAATAACCTAACTTTTGGTGATAATCCCACCAAACTAGCTCATGAATGAAATAATAAGCCTCTCAAGAAGTCAAATGATAAACAATACATGTCGTAGGGCCCTCCAAGAGACCTGATGAGGTCCATAGGTGCCATAATGAAGAATAGGACCCTCAAAAGTGATGGGCAACGAGGGTTGCCCCTTGTTCTCCAAACAATAAACCTGTGGTGCTCCTAGTGAGTGTGGGGGCATAATAATAACCTCATGGGTCTCCAAATGAGTCGAAGATGTTTGTAGACCATCTATAAGGGCTCAGTTGATGGTGTAGGTAATGCCACATCATCCTACAAGTCATGGATTAGCTGCCAAGTGCATAGTACATCTGTGGGGCAGGTTAGGCAAAGGTGAACCAGGTGCATCTTCCTCGTGCAATAGGTGGATCTCGAGCCAATCTCTAAACATTTCTAGAGATCCATGGAGTGTTGTCTACTGCTATGAAGGCCCATGGCTCTCAACACACACCCTACATATGCCAGTGTAGCTCTCTGGAGGGTTAGGACCCTGTATAGGGAGACCAAACCCAAGATGGAGACCACCTGCAATCCTACATAAGATCCATTGCATCCCCTAGCCTTCCAGTACAACAGGTCATCAAGGGCATCAAGTAAAAGAGCTTAAAAACCATGGACCACAAGTGGGGACATCATAATGGTCTGCCCTTCCATAATGGGCTTTGGCATGTGCTAATGTCTCCAAACTCCAAGGTACATCCTTTAAAAGGTGGTGGTATGTGATAAAGAGGTGAATCGAGTAGGGGATGAGAAGAGACAGCCCTGGGCCACATGTTGGGGTACAAGAATAGCTAGTAAAAGGGAAGCCCGCACTTGGGTATATAATGTATAGGAGGGAGCAATCATGGTACATGAGGTGTTTCGGCCTTGATTTTTCCACCCTTCTTTATACGCCTTTTGCCTTTTTATGATATTTCTTTAATTAATTGCTCAAGGCTCAAGGGGTAAGAACATGATGTGTGGGATATAGTAGTGGATACCCACTTTTAAGGTAGGGTGGTTCATTGCCCACTAGGGGTTGGGACAATTATGGATTCTTATATGATGAAGAAGGCTCATAGAACCTATAGGAACCAAGGTGATGGCCATGATGATGGGGTATAGCTCATGTGTTGGCTTTTACCCACGTGCTAAATGTGTTTGTCCCGGCCATCTTTTGCATTTTTTGGTACGTTTTCATGTTGAATGTGGCCAGTTTTGTTCTTATTGTTCTTTTTAGCTGCATCAACCTCCGGGGCATCATTCCAAGCCTGACCCAAGGTGTGGACAAAGGAAAGGGGAGAGCTAGCCCTATGTGGACCTAGGTGGGAGAAATGATGAATGGGGTAATAATGAGTGGAAAAGGGATAATATATGTGGATGAGGGAGTGAGACCACGCAAACAAAATCATGGTTTCCCGTGAAATACCATCCCTAAAACCAAATGGTCAGTAAAAGAGATCCCACGGGGCAAGAATCCAATATTAATCAGCCAAAGGGGACTAGGGGACAAGAGCGCAGACCTAGCCTATCCTTTCCACCGAATCCTGTTGATTTGGGGTAGCATCGGATGTGCTCTAGCCACGAAATTTGGTGAAGAGGTTGGGGCACATGAGATCTCCAACACCCAGAAAGGGTTTGGGCAGATTCTAAACAGATCAGGAAATATTAAAATAATTAATATTTTTAATGAAGTAAAATAATTAATATTTTTAATGAAGTCCCTAAGTCTAAACTTAGGGAAAATAAAATATTAATGTGTATTAATATGAATCTGTGTTAGAATGGTCCAAAAGACATGGATCAAGCCAGATCTAATCTTAGTTGTTGATTATGGACTTAATCTCGGCCGTTGATATGTCAACAGGAAAGGTATAAGAGGAGACTTGAGGATCACTTTGAAAACACACCAAAGTGATCAGTCATTCTATTCTCTAGAGCAGAGTTTGCTAAGAGAGATAGAATTAGTGATCGGGAGATGTAGCTGAGGGGCATTTGAGTACAGAGAGACAGAGAGGCAGAGATAGTGCCGAGAGAGCTGCGCATTAGCCAAGGAGAGTGATGCAGACCCAGCCATGGCTCACGCAGGGCCACGCAGAGGCAGTCGGAAGCTGTGCAGAGCCTCAGAGAGGCCAGCGTTGCTGATGCAGAGGGTTAGAGGGCTGACGCAGGGCCTCCCAGAGCTGAGGCAGACCCATCCGGGGTGACGCAGGGCCAGCGTGAGGCAGAGAGGGGCTGACGCAATCCAGAGAGAGGCTGACGTTGGGGTTTCTGGGGCATATTGGTGCTGAGTAATTGCTGGAAGGATTATCTGGGGTTTCAGCCAAGAGATTTGTCAGAAACTGAGAGGTATTACTGCCAAGGAAATTCTTTGTTGGTTAGGCTAGTTTCGGCACCCAGATTGTACTTTGATATTGCTTAATAAGAAAACCCTCAAATAGCTGCACCGGTTTTCCGACATTGGGTTTTTCTGGGGACATTAGTCCAAAAATAATGGTGTCATATGGTGTGCTTGTTTTTGTTTCTTTTAGTTGTTGATCTACAATATGTTGAGCATGCACTAGTGTTTATTTTCAGTACTTACATTGTAAATAATTTGTTAAGGAAAATAACAAGTAGGTAGGAATAAATCAGATAAAGTGCATGGAGGGTTTCTAACTAAGTAAACTTAGAAACTTCAACATGGTGTCAGAGCATGATTGCAGATCACAGGGGGACTAAAGGACATCAGCCGAGCGGAGCAATAGTAGTAGAAAACAGTTGTTCCGAGATGACAGAAGTTGTTTCTAGCAGAGCAGCAACAAGGAAGGGTGACGCAGTGCTTGCGTCATCAAGGTTGAGCTGGGAAGATGCAATGCAGAGGCAAAGGAAGGCAAAAGAAGCCTCACGCAAAGCCACGCAATAGCTGGGAGGGCTAACGCAGTTGGCTGAGGAGGCCGGGTTGCTGGTGCCGGGATTGCACAGAGCCTAGGAGCTCTCACCTTCGGGTTGTTGGGGTTTAGAAGGCTGTGGGAATATTGCAGAGTGGAGCTGGTGAGATACTATAGTCAGAACAGTACCTGACAGCATGGCTAGAGGAGTTGCTACCGAGGGTTTCTAGCCAAGGAACCCGGATCAGTGGTGCGGTTGCACAAGATGATCAGAGTAGGGGGCATCTCGACAGCGGCAGAAGGATTTCCAAGAGGGAAATTAGGAGTCAGAGGGAGTCCAGAAGAGAACTTCCAGACGGGAAGTAGAGACTCGAAGGAGTCGACCAGACAACTTCCAGGAAGGAAGTAGAGGAGTATCATGGCACTACACGGAGTAAGAGACCAGGATAGACTAGACAGAGCATCGAACTTCACAGTCTGGAAAGCTAGAATCTTATCTGTGCTTGACAGGAATCATGTCAAGAACTTCGCCTTGAAGGTAATAGCTATCCCAGTCAACCCCAATGATAATGACAAGTACGAGGAGGCGATGGCGAGGGCCAAGAGCATTATCTTTGACAGGGTCAAGGATCATGTAGTACCACACATAGCCGAGAAGGAAACGACATTTGAGATGTGGGAGGCTCTCAAGAAGCTGTACCAACATACTTATGTGCAGAGAAGAATGTTGCTTGAGAATCAGTTGAGGTTGTATCAAATGAAGAAGGGAGAACCAATTGACAACTTCCTCGGAGGACTGAATGAGATCCGAGATCAGTTGACTGTTATAGAGGCAACACTGGATCAGGAGTTAATGGTGAGGACAGCCCTGAATGCTGTTGTCTCAGAAGACTAGGAGGTATTTGTCCAGAGTATCCTGGGCAGAGGGACTCTCCCACCTTGGGACGAGATGTGGGCAACTCTTCGCCAGGAAGAGATCAGACAGCAGTCGAAGAAGGGTAGCAGCAACAAGGGGACCAAAGTCAAGCAGGAGGAGGAAGATGTGGCCCTAGCATTTGAGGGAAAGCAGGAGAAGCGGAAGAAGAAAGATCTCTCCAAGATCAAGTGCTTCCATTATGGGGAGCTGGGTCATTATGCGACCCAGTGTCCAAGGAAAAAGAGTAAGGGAGAGTCTTCCAAGACTAAGGCAGCGCCAACCAGGGCAGAGAAGGAAGTTTTGACAGACGATGATTGTGCCATGAGTGCACATGAGCCACTTGAGCGGAAGTGGGGAGACATCGAACTGTAGTCAGGGGGACTACAGGCGATGAGGGGGAGGATCCTCGAGGTACCCACCCTCTTGGATTAGACCTTGCTACGGGAGCCTCGAAGAGGAGTAGCAGGACTAGCTAAGTCAAGTAGAGATGGAGTGACAGAGAGAGTTATAGTGCAGGAATCCCGAGACAGCGCGATTTTAGCAGGCTGCAGCAGTGCGAAAGGCACAGAAGTGTTGCACCTATGCAGGATGGCACAGAGAGGTGTGCAACGGTCTGAGATGCAAGGAGTTGTTGCAACAGCACAGAGGTCAGAGAGGGAGCACTGGTCAGCGGCAGAGGGAGTTTCAGCATCAATGGGTGTCTCTAGCCCAACAGGGAGGTCAGATAGGGAGATCAGTTACTTACTTCTCAGTAACTGAGTTGCAGTGCAACAATGGGCAGCACGATGCAGCATGATGAGAGGAGGTGCAGTGCGAATGCAAAGCTGGGAGAAAGGACCAGCAGCAACACAGATGCAAAGGGAGTTGTCGTACAGATGCAGCAGTGGCAGTGGCAGAACCATGGGCAGCAATACAGGATGCAGCAATGCAGAGGATGTTGGGCAGGAAGGCCTAGCATCAGCACAGGTACTGATGCCGGATGATCAGAGTAATACTCAGTAAGGAGTATTGCTAGAGCACAGTCCTCGCTAAGAGGAAGTGTTGACTTGAGGTAGCATCAAATGTGCTCTAGCCATGAAAATTTGGTGGAGAGGTTGGGGCACATGAAATCTCCAATACCCAGAAATGGTTTGGGTAAATTCTAAACAAATCAAGAGATATTAAAATAATTAATATTTTTAATGGAGTCCCTAAGTCTAAACTTAGGGAAAATAAAATATTAATGTATATTAATATGAATCTGTGATAGAATGGTCCAAAAGACATGGATCAATCCAGATCTAATCTTAGTCATTGATTAGGGACTTATTCTCGACCGTTGATATGTCAACAGAAAAAGTATAAGAGGAGGCTTGAGGGTCACTTGGAGAATACACCAGAGTGATTAGTGATTCTATTCTCTAGAGCGAGGTTTGCTAAGAGAGATAGATTTAGTGATCGGGAGATGCAACTGAGGGGCATTTGAGTACAAAGAGAGAGACGCAGAGATAGTGTCGGGAGAGTAGCGCAGTAGCCAAGGAGAGTGATGCAGAGCCAGCCAGGGCTCACGCAGGGCCACGCAGAGGCAGCCGGGAGTTGCGCAGAGCCTCAGAGAGGCCAGCGTTGCTAACGCAGAGGGCTAGAGGGTTGACGCAGGGCCTCCCAGGGCTAACGCAGACCCATCCGGGGTGACGCAGGGCCAGCGTGAGGCAAAGAGGGGCTGACGCAATCCAGAGAGAGGCTGACGCTGGGGTTTCTGGGGCAGATTGGTGTTGAGTAGCTGCTAGAAGGATTATCGAGGTTTCAGCGAAGAGATTTGTCAGAAACTGAGAGGTATTACTGCAAAGGAAATTCTCTGTTGAGTAGGCCAGTTTTGGCACCCAAATTGTACTCTGATATTGTTGAATAAGAAAACCCTCAGATAGTTGCACCAGTTTTCACACATTGGGTTTTTCCGGGGACATTAGTCCAAAAATAATGGTGTCATATGGTGTGTTTTTTTCTGTTTCTTATCGTCGTTGATCTGTAATATGTTGAGCATGCCCTAGTGTTTATTTTCAGTATTTATATTGTAAATAACTTGTTAAGGAAAATAACAAGTAGGTAGGAATAAATCAGATAAAGTGCATGGAGGGTTTCTAACTAAGTAAACTTAGAAACTTCAACAAATCCCCCCATTAATCCATGCCCAGAAGCGTCCATGATAAGCAAACTACAATACTCAATTATCAAATGTCAAGGCATACCTTTAGATTTGAGAGGCCCACCTTCAAACATATGATCATGGAAGATGGGTGAAGGACCACATGGCTTCCTCTGGTGGCGGAGAAATGGCACAATGAGCTAGTTGGTGGTTGCAAGGGGTTGTTGGCTACCAACTGAGGACCACCTTCGAGAAAAAAAATCTCCTAGGGATATCACCCACAAAATGGTGGGTAACAATGCTTAAATTGACTTAACTCATCAACAAGATTAGAACTTAGATGTTTGAGTGTTTGAAGTGTCAAGTTAACGAATTCTCAAATCTAACTCAAGATAATCAATTATTAGAGCTTAACAGCAACAAACTACTAGAATAGAACAACAGTAGGTAAATCAATATAGACCCAAGAAATAACAAGCCTATGATAACCAGAGATGCTCAATAAGATGCCCAATACTTTGCCTAATGTCAATTATGAGTGTAGCCCACTTTAAGATGTAATATTCTGACAATTTCAAATCTGATTTACTTATTTCAACAGTAAGAAAATGTGTGAACAGTGATATATCAATGTCACAACAAGTACCAAAACGTGCCCAAAACTTAAAATTAGCTTGCCAAATTGAAAACTCTGATTTTTTAGGACCTTGAAAGTATGATATTCAGAAAATATCAGATCTGAATACTTGTTACAAAAATAAGTAAACAGAAAATCATTGAACTATTGATGCTACAACAAATGTCAAATTAAGCCCAAAACTTGGAAGAAAATTGCCAAACTAAACAAACAAACAAAATTGAGCCCTTTTAGGTGTGTAGTTCAGAAAATTTCGGGTTTGACTTAGTAATTATGCAGAGAAATTCCAGCAAGCAAATTATCAGATCTAAGCTAGATCTTTAATACCCAAGTGGCCAAACTTTTAGAAAAAATATTATTTTGCAATTTAGGAGTATTTTGACCAATTAGATGTATTTTAGGGCACTTATATCACTGTTATGAATCAGAATTTACAATTGTAATAAAATAGTGAGAAATTAGGGTTTAGAGAGAAAACCCTAGGCCTAAGGCCTTGAAGATCACTTTGCCCAAACTTGTCAAAATTTTGCAATGAAGTTGCCACCTGCAAATCAAACATTTTTGAGCCAAAATTCTGCAAAACCCACCAAGTATTCAGTCCTGAAAACTTCAGAAATGGCTAAGGGTCAAATTAGGGCCAAGAGAGGGCTAAAGGCTCAAGAAAAACTAACGGCTAGGGAAAAGAAGCCAGAGAGGGCTGAAAAGGGGTCAAAAAAGGCCAAGGAAGGGAGAGCGAAGGGCAAAGGAGGCAGAGGAAGCCCAAAAGGGCTTGACACTAGGGGGATAGGGAAAATTAGGGCCCTAAAAGGCCACAGCTAGCCTTTGTGGCAGTCGTCTAGGGCTTAGGAGGGGAGCCGAGTGGCCTAGGGCCCACGGCTAAAACCCCTAACACTGGGGCTAAGGAGGGAGGCCTTGGCCCCTAGGGCTACATTTTAGGAGGGGAGCCGAGTGGCCTAGGGCCCACGACTAAAACCCCTAATGTTGGGGCTAAGGAGGGAGGTCGAGGCCTCTAAGGCTTACTGCCTGCCCTAAAAAAGGGTAAAAATGATGATGCATAGGCTAAATGGCTGACACAAGGGGTTTAGAGGCTGACGCTGGCCTTGGAGAGACTAGATCTAGGCCGGAGAGGGCTGAAACACGAAAACCCAACTTCAAAAAAATTAATTTCCTTCAGATTTGAAATTTTGCTCAATTTCTTCAATGGTTGGCCCTGCAAAAAAAATTAGAGACTAGATCTTACCCTCAAGGGCCTAGATCTAGCTCTATTTCAGCCTTCTCCACTTGATCTCCCCTGCACAGATAGATTTATAGATACCCAAAACCCCAAATATATACAAAATCTTAAAACCCCAATTAGCAAAAATAATATGCAAAATTATTTTACAAAATTTACAAATATACAAGGGTTTTAAAACAAATTTTGAGAAAAAAATTAGAATTTTCTTTTATAAATGGCTAATAATACTTTGGAAAATTAATGCACACTATAGCCTTAGGGAAGTTAAATCAACCACATAAATATTTGGATTCCAGACAAAGTCGTTTCATGCCCACAGTTCGTGAACTTGGAGACTAGGGACTGGAGAACCTGCAAACACTATATACATTTCTCAAGAAAATTTGTTAGATATATGGCGAATCAAATCATCTAAGATAAACCCAAAGTCTATCAATAGAATGACTTCATCCCTATCTAATGAAAAACAAATTTTAGCATTAATCAACACAGTATAGGAAAGTTCGTACCCAGCACATACCACAAATCAACGAACATTGAACACCTTGAACTACACCCCAAAGTATTTATTATGATTCAAATAAACGTTCCCAGCAGGACAATAGTGTTACATCAATGCTTCTGCAGCAATTTCTTAGCCAGAAATCAGATGGCTTTTGACTCAAATGACTCCTAATTTATAGATAAATCCTCCAAGTGAAAAAATAACGTCTAGTTGGCTTGATCCTTGTCAAAATAATCTTGGTCGTTGATAAATCCTTGATGATCTTTTAATCCTAGCCGTTGAAAATATTTATTTTGAGGAATTTTCGAATTTCTCATTAAATCTATTTTTTATTAGCTCAAAATTAATTATTTTGAGCTAATTTCCTCAAAAATTTGACTTTGACTTAATCACCAAGGTCCAAGGATCCATTTTTTCTTTAAATTTCCAATATTCCTTGGTGGGCAGCATCCAAAAAATAATATATTTGAGACCCACGAATGTTTCCACTTGAAGAATTTAATTTCTCTAGACATTTTAATTTTGACTCTAATTAATTAAATTTATGACTTAGGATTTTAATTTATTTTTGCCAGAAAATTTAATTAATTGACACTTGAGGGGATTAAATATTTTTTCCACCCTCTAATATTTTAGCCATGGTGTCTAAGTATGACAGACCATGCGCTAAAATATTTTTTACATAAGATTTTTTTTTAATTCAACCCTCAAAGGGGGAATACCTGTTCAGATTAGACCTTCAAATTACATACCCAATTATGCGACACAATATGATCTAGTAGACCAAGTGATTTGTAATAAAATAATTTAGCGAATTAGCTTAAATTATTCCCAAGTCATTTTTACACAAGAATCGACTAGAACACTAGGACTCACCTAAGACTTGACGACAAATTCCACCCTAGCTTTGGAAGGAGGTTCGAGGGAAAAACTATGCCGACCATCCGTGTTTAAAAACACAAATGAGTCAGTGAAACGAAAAACCTCCTTGAATGAAATTTTCGCCAAAATAATAGGCTTACATGCACACACGGTTTTACTAGCGTCATTTACATTATAAATTTGCTAAATGGGTTTACAATGACTCAATAAACTGATGGTTGATGATCCGATCTTTTGAAAAAAAATTGGCATCTCTACTTCCTTGGAACTTTGACAAAAAGTGTGCAACAAAGCTCCTTCTGCTCAAAGAGGAAACTATCGTTCCTCAAGGAACCAAAGGTATGATAATAATGCAGCTGAGACTAAATCAGAGTACTTTCTTGTTTCTGCTATTTCTAGTTCATCTCCTACAGATTCTTGTGATGGTTGGTTGATAGTGGTGCTTCAAGGCACTTTACTAGTTACAAAGAAGTGCTCTCTAATCTTGTTGACAGAGACAAATTTGAAGATCATTCTTGGAGATAAAACTACATATCCCATAAAGGGATCCGGTTTTGTTTCTTTCCATCTGGATCAAGGTAAAACTTTGACTCTTCAAGAAATTTTATATGTACCTGGTTTAAAGAAGAATCTTGTGTCCATATCAACTTTAGAAGATAAAGGAATTAAAGTTGCTTTCATAAATGGTAAAGTTCTCACTTGTCCATCGAGATCCAACATGAGAGATGCCCTCACTCTGGGATCTAGATGTGAAGGTTTATCCAAAATCAATGGAAAAACTATTCATGCAATAATCCATGACATCAATCATCAAAGTGAACTTTGGCACCGACGGTTCGCTCACTTGCACTACAAAGCATTACCTCATGTGAGAAAGATGGTTTCTGAAATGCCGGAAATCAGATATGATCATGATAGCATTTGCCAAGGATGCACAAGCGGAAAGCAAGTGAAGGGACCATTCCCTTCAAGCAAAAGTAGAATCAGTCAGATCTGACAATGGAGGAGAGTTCACTTACAGTGATTTCATTGACTTCTACAAAAAGGTTGGAATCAAAGAAGAAACCATTGTACCATATAACCCAGAACAAAATGGTGTGTCTGAGTGAAAGAATAGAACTATCATGGAAGCGGTCAAAGCTATGTCGCATGATCAGAAATTGCCTAAGTTTCTACGGGGAGAAGCTGCGAACACAGTTTTCTATGTCCAAAATAGATCTCCTCACCATGCCATAAACAACAAGACTCTTGAAGAAGTCTTTACTGGCGAGAAGCCAAAAGTTGGGCACCTGAGGATCTTTGGTTGTCTTGTCTACTTCCATGTCCCAAAAGAGAAAAGGAACAAGTTGGAAGCTTTAGGTAAGAAAGGTACGTTTGTTGGTTATTGTGAGAATTCTAAAGCTTACAAAATATACGTACCAGATCAAATAAATATAGAATTTAGCAGGAATGTAACATTTGACGAAGATGCATCTCTTGGAAAAGCAAGAGACGCTCCTCTTCCTCCTACTAATGTTGATAGTCAAGATGATGTATTTAAATTAAAAGAAGATCCTGAAGCTAAAACTGATCTTGTTGATGAACCCGTGGATCCAATGGATCCTTTGGATCCTCCTCCATGTGATCCTTCTAAAAGGAGATCCTTATGGCTTCATGAAACTCTTCAAGATGTTGATAAACATACTACCCCCAGAGGAAATTTAAGAGAGAAAAAAACCTTGTCGATTCCAAGGATAAGTTGTAGCCATGAGCAACATTATTCAAGCTGAACCATGCACTTTTGAAGAAGTTGTAAAGGCCCAATTGTGGAAAGATGCAATGGCTGAAGAATATGAATCCATCATTCATAATGATGTATGGGAAGTGGTTCCAAGACCCCAAGGTAAATTTGTTGTATCTTCTAAATGGTTGTATAAAATTAAACATGGTGTTGATGGCAGTATTGAAAAATATAAAGCTAGATTTGTGGCTAGAGGTTTCTCTCAGAAAGAGGGAATAGACTATGACAATTTTTGCACCTGTTGCCCGTTACACCACCATCCAATCTATTGTAGCTCTAGCTGCTAGCCAAGGATGGTCTCTTCACCAAATGGATGTGAAGATTGTTTTTTTGCGTGGCTTCCTTAAAGAAGAAGTATTTGTGAAGCAACCTGTAATATCCCTTTCGGGATATTTTGCCAAATTTGCCAAATTTTAACTAAATATGCAGAAATTTAACTCAACCAAAATTTCACTGTAAAATAACCATTCTAGTAACAAAATATTTCCATGTAAAATATAATAAATAAGTGCATGCAATTCAATGAAACAATAGGTAGAAAATAATCTCAGCTTTATTATAATATAAACTGGGGTTTACATGCCGAAACAATAAAATTGTTGAGATGGGGAAACTGGCCTCAAGAATTTGCTCCCATACTGTACTCGCCCAATCTCACTGAATCACTCGAGGGTTTTTGTCTTGGGGCTACTGTTGCAGTAGAGAACCGAGTTCTCAACCTCTCATACAAGAAGAAATATCAAATCCAAAATGTCCTCTAATGGCCTCCTCCTCCTCTTTTTATAGATTTGATGGACCCCTCTAGAAGTTCCTATTTTATTATTATTTTAATCATTTAGCACATTTCCCTTAATTAAAATATTCTTTTTAATGTGGGAAAATGGTAAATTGGCCACCATGCCTCCTCAAGCCTTTGAAAATCACTTCTATCCATTCCATCCTATAGATCTTCTCGTTCCGGTTCCAACGAGCTATTACACTAAAGTGTTTTGCCAAGTATTCCTCCTGAAATGCCACCTTAAGTGTAATTATTTGAGTCAGGCCCATTAATAACTCATTTTTTTGAAAGTTTTCGGAATGCAATGGAACGAAAGGCAAACTGTGCGGATGATGGAATATACTAAGCGGATGCCATCGGACCTCATAAAAACCCCATGAAACACCTCCTGAAGCCCTTGGGTCCGCTGATAAAGTAAACCTACACCAGTGACCTGTTTGCCCCAACCCTGAAAGTCCATCCTAACCATGTCGTGAGGAACACCAGAAAAAGGAACATTACACAACCACAAGGCTTTGAAGTACATGATCCAAAAACTCATGTGTAGGTTGAAGAAAGCCCTCTATTTACTTTAAGACAATCCAAGGTATGCCTTTGATTTTGGTATTGTATGTTGATGATTTATTTCTGACCGGTAGTGAACCTCTTATTCTCTAGTGTAAGAGGGAGTTAGCTTCTAAATTTGAAATGAAAGATCTTGTTTTGATAAACTACTTTCTAGGCCTGCAGGTATCACAGAAATTTAGTGAGATTTTCCTTTCTCAAGGAAAATATGTTGTCAAACTACTAGAAAGGTTTGGCATGACAGAGTGTAAGTCCATGAATACTCTAATGGAAATGAATTTTAATAAGCTTTGTGGTAAAGTTGCAGGGCCTGATTTGGTTAATCCTTCTGCGTACTGTCAACTGATTGGGGCATTGATGTTCTTAGTGAACACTAAACCATATAGATGCTTTGTAGTCAATACTTTGAGTCAATACATGATTAAGCTTGCTCATGCACACTGAGTTGTTGCAAAGCATGTGTTGAGGTACCTGCATGGGACCATCAATCTTGGATTGAGATATATTGTCGAAGATGTAAGGCTACATGGATACTCTGATGTTGATTGGGCTGGTAACTCTACTGACAAAAAGAGCACATCAAGGTGTTGCTTCAACTTAGGATCTTCCATGATATCTTGGATGAGCAGAAAGCAAAAGTTTGTTGCCCTTAGCACGGCTAAAGCAAAATACATTGCTACTAGCATGGCTAGCTGTGAGGCAGTATGGCCAAGGAAGCTCTTTGGAGAGTTGTTTGAGCAAGTATTGATACTACAGTAATTTACTATTGAAGTTTCTAAGCTTACTTAGTTAGAAACCCTCCATGCACTTTATCTGATTTATTCCTACCTACTTGTTATTTTCCTTAACAAGTTATTTACAATGTAAATACTGAAAATAAACACTAGTGCATGCTCAACATATTACAGATCAGCAACTAAAAGAAACAAGAACAAACACACCATATGACACCATTATTTTTGGACTAATGTCCCCGGAAAAACCCAATGTGGGAAAACCGATGCAGCTATCTGAGGGTTTTCTTATTAAGCAATATCAGAGTACAATCTAGGTGCCGAAACTGGCCTACCCAACAGAGAATTTCCTTAGCAGTAATACCTCTCGGTTTCTGACAAATCTACTGGCTGAAACCCCGGATAATCCTTCCAGCAGCTACTCAGCACCAATCTGCCCCAGAAACCCCAGCGTCTGCCCAATCTAGACTGCATCAACCTCTCCTAGCCCAGCGTTGGCACTGTGTCAACCTATCTTGGCCTACGTCAGCCCCAGGAGGCCCTGCGTCAACTCTTTGAGCCTCTACATCAGCTACGCTAGCCCCTCTGGTGCTTTGCGCAGCACTTAACTGCCTCTGCGTGGCCCTGCGTGAGCACTGGCTGCTCTTGCGTCTCTCTCTCTGGCTGCACTGTTGCTATCCCGGCACTATCTCTGCCTCTCTGTACTCAATGCCCCTCAGTTGCTCCCCTGATCACTGATTCTATCTCTCTTAAAAAAACCCGCTCTAGAGAATAGAATGACTGACCACTCTGGTGTATTCTCCAAGTGACCCTCAAGCCTCCTCTTATACTTTTCCTGTTGACATCTCAACGGCCGAGACTAAGTCCCTAATCAACGACTAAGAATAGATCAGGCTTGATCCATGTCTTTTGGATCACTCTAACACAGATTCATATTAATACACATTAATATTTTATTTTCCCTAAGTTTAGACTTAGGGACTCCATTAAAAATTTTAATTATTTAATATCTCCTGATCTGTTTAGAATCTGCCCAAACCCTTTCTGGGTATTGGAGATCTCATGTGCCCCAACCTCTCCACCAAATTTCGTGGCTAGAGCACATCTGGTACTACCCCAAATCAACATTTACTGTGGCAATAAAAGTGGGATTCGACTTGCTAAAAATCTCATGTTCCGTGACAAGTCCAAACACATTGACATCAAAAAACACTATATTCGGGATATGGTGCAAAGAGGAGCAACAAGACTTCATCATATAGCAAATGATAACCAAATCACCGACATTCTTACCAAGCCTTTTCCGAAAGGAAAGTTTTTGGTTTTCAAAGAGCAGCTTGGATTGACAGATGTGACCCTTCCTAGAGAGGGTGGTCATGGATGATAAGCCTTGGATGTGCGAGATCCTTGTCATGTGTTGACAAGTGGATCCCCCCAAGCAGTGATGAGCCTTGGATGAGCGAGATCCTTGTCATGTGTTGACAAGTGGACCCCCCCAAGCAGTGATGAGCCTTGGATGTGCGAGATCCTTGTCATGTGTTGACAAGTGGATACCCCCAAGTAGTGATGAGCCTTAGATGAGCGAGATCCTTGTCATGTGTTGACAAGTGGATCCCCCCAAGCAATGATGAGCCTTGGATGAGCGAGATCCTTGTCATGTGTTGACAAGTGGATACCCCCAAGCAGTGATGAGCCTTGGATGTGCGAGATCCTTGTCATGTGTTGACAAGTGGATCCCCCCAAGTGTGTATAGGGTGATGGATGTATCTCCCTTATGATGATTCTTCTTCATTAGATTGTAACATCATTGTTCTAAAGAAGAGATAGCAAAGATCCTTGTATCAGAAAGAAATTCCTCCCTAGTTGAGAGGGAGTGTTGAAAATTGGCAGCTATGGAATGAATTTCCTTGAATAAAATTTTATTTCTGACCTTTCTAAAGTGACTTTCTAAAAATAGAAAATCATGTCTATCTTTGCAATCATGACTTTCCAAAAATATTAAATCACCTTCCATTAATTCGTAATCATATATATATGATGGAAAATCACTTAACTTGTCCTTAATCAATCTCCATTGTTTAATTTTTAACTTAATCATCAATATTATTTTTATTATTACTGTTATCCTCTTTATCATATTATCATATTAATATATTATTATTAAAAATAAATTCAAGTCTCTCAATTATAAGGCTCAATCATGTCATATGTAACTCCCCTAAATTAATGCATATGTTACTCTCTCTCTCTCTTAATGGAATGTTTCCTCTTTAATACTCTTACGCACCTCTTACACTCCCGTACACACTTTAATGACTTGTCATAAAAAGATTAATCTTACACCTCGTTAATGCATAAGTTAAACTTCTCTCCTAAATGCATAAGTTACACTCCTCTCTTTTATGGCATAAGTTACACTCCTATTTTGGCATATGTAACTCCTCAAGGCATAGGAGTTACTCCCTCATGAATTTGACCTCCTTGCTCTTCCTATATATTTGTGCCTCTCATCCTCACTTGATACACTTACTTGTGCTTGTGAAAGGAGAATTTGAACTTGAGAAAGAGAGAGTTGGAGAGTCTAGAGGAAGATTGAGAGAGAGAGTCTTGAAGAGCAAGAGCAGATCTTATAAATCCAAAGTGATTCAGAGTTTCCATCAACTACTGCTATTAGAGATCCTTAGATTTGGATGAAATTGTTCATTCTCTCATTGTACTTTGTAACTCTGTTGAACAATTGATTTCTAATAGAAAAAGAATCTAGTTGGGTTTTTCCCTGGTCATTGACCTAACTTCTCTGTGTCTCATTGAGTTCTTGTATTAAAATTTGAATGAATTTGTCCTAGAAGAAATCATACCTTTCAGTTTTGTTTGAACCACCTATAATAAAATTTCATTTCTTACAATTTGAATATGACTTTCCAAAAATAGTAAGTCACATCTTAATTTGGAAGTGACCTTCCAAAAATAAAAAGTCATGTCTAAATGATCAAGGATGATCTCGACATATGGAATCCATTTTAAAATCAAATCAATCATGATTATACAAGTCAAGAATTAATATTTTTATCTTTACTAGTATTATTATTATTATTATTATGACACTATTATTTATAAAATAATCTAAAGTCATTCACCTTTAATGGATTAATAAAATCAAATTCTCTCATGAAATAAGTAAATTAAATTGAGAATCTCTTACTTGGAAAATTGAACCTCTCTCTTGGAATAAAATAGTAACTCCACACTTAAGAGAATGTAACTCTCCCTCACTAATTCAATGTATGGCAAAAGTGTAACTCCTCATTAAATGCACTTGTAACTCCCTCATTCAATTCGATTTGTAACTCTCACCAAATATTCTCTCATGTCTAAGTGTAACTCTCTCTCTCTCCTTTATTTGAATTGTAAATCCTCAAGACATGCATACCTCTCTCTCTATTACTTGGGATGAGTTACATTTTTTTTCAAGTAACTCCTTCCTCCTAGAATTTGATTCTCCTATTAGTGGTTCAAAGCGTGAATTCATTTTATAACTCCTCTCCTTTCTCATCTATTTAAGCAAGAGCAAGTGGGAGTTGATGTAACATGTTCATTGTGAAGGAAAGCTAGTGTTGAATGTGTACAAGAGAAGTGTGAGAGCAAGTGAAGAGTAAGAGCAAGGGAAGAGTTGGAGCAAGTGTGAAGGACAAGATTTGATCAAGAGGAAGAGATCTTCAAGCAAAGAGCAAGGGGACTTCAGATGCAAGTTGATTAGACATTGGTGACTTTATTCATTTTCATTTTCTCTCTCTCTTTATACTATGTTAAACAATTGAAGAAATCTAATAGAAGAAGAATCATTTGGGTTTCCCCTTGTGGGTTTTGCCTTGGTCATTGGACCTAACCCTCAGTGTTTCATATTTATGTTTGGTTGTCTTCATATGATCCTTAAGTTTATGTTCTATCTACAATCGTTGATCTGAAAAATCATGAAGAAGAAATGTGCATTCTAAGTAATTGTAACAACATAGAACATTCAATTTTCTGCAAAGTACATTTATTCAACTTTTTGCTAAGAACATTCAGTTTTCTGCAAAGTACATTCAATTTTCTACAAGTACATTTAGTTTTATGCATAGAACTTTCAAGTTTCTGCAAAGAATTTTTAAATTTCTGCATAGAACTTTCAAGTTTCTGCAAAGAATTTTTAAATTTCTGCATAGAACTTTCAGATTTTAACATGGTATCAGAGCCTTGGTGAAGACAAGTCCAAGGAGACCAAAGATCACCTGAAGAGACCCCACTTGCTGCCAAAGTTTTTTTTTTATCAAGATGACTTCGTCCTACTTCAAGGTAGAGGAGAAGCTGAATGATGCTTCAAACTTTGGTCCATGGAAAGCAAGACTAGATATCACTCTTGAAGAACACGAAGTTTTGGAGTATGTTGAAGGCACAGTGGTTGATCCACCAGAGAATTCAAGTGTTGTTGTCAAATCCAAACATAAAAAGGGTGAAATCAAAGCTAGGAAAATTATCCTTGATTCTCTTAGTGATCAATTCATTACTTATGTTTTTGGTTTGAAGAAAGCTAAAGAAATGTATGACAAAGTAATTGATATGTTTGCAATTAGTAACTTGAACTAGATTATTGCCTTGAAGAATCAGCTGAAGGACATCAAGATGAATAGAGGAGAGACGGTTCAAACATACTTCCTGAAAATGACTAAAATTAGGAATCAAGTATCAACAGTTGATGAAGTTGTACCCGACAAAAAAATGGTGTTGATTGCGCTTGGAGGCCTTTTTCCTCTTTGGGAGACTTTTATCACCACTGTCAGCAACAACAACACTATTCCCGCATTTGATAAGCTCCTGGGAAAGTGTGTCCAAGAGGAGGCCAGCATGATCTCCAGAGGAAGAATTTCACATCATGAAGAAGGAGAACCTACTGCTTTTATAGCCTATGACGAGCAAGAAAGGAAATAAAAAGAAATTTGCTTTCAAATCAAATAAAGGGAATCTAGACGTGTCAAAACTTAGATGCTTTAACTATCAAAAGCATGGTCACTTTTCTCGTGACTGTAAAGAAAGAAGAAGAGCACCTAAATTCAAAAACAAATCTAATTATAGAAATGACTCTTTTGAAAACCAAAGTAAAAGGCATCCTAAGAAAACAAGAAATCCAAGATATAGAAATAATGCAGCAGAAACTCAATCAGAATATTTTCTTGTTTCTGCTCTTTCCAGTTCTTCTTCTGCAAATTCATTTAATAGCTGGTTAGTTGATAGTGGTGCTTCCAAACATTTTACTGGTTACAAAAAAGAACTCTCTAATCTAGTTGAGAGGGAGACTAATTTAAATGTTATCCTTGGAGATAATTCTACACACCAAGTTAAAGGTTATGGTTCAGTTTCATTTCAGATAGATAATGACAAATCTATTTTTTAGCAAGAAGTTTTGTATGTACCTGGTTTGAAAAAGAATCTTGTATCCATATCTACTCTAGAAAATAACGGAATGAAAGTTGTTTTTATTAATGGAAAGGTTCTAACCTGGCCTTTGAACTCAAGTATGAGAGAAGCCTTCACTCTTGGATCAAGATGTGAAGGGCTTTACAAAGTCAATGGTAAACCCATTCATGCACTGGTCCATGATACCGATCTTCAGTGTGAGCTATGGCACAGAATATTTGCTCCCCTACACTATAAAGTCTTACCTCATGTAAGGAAAATGGTTTCTGGAATGCCTAAGATCATAATGGATCATGAAAAAGTTTACCCAGGATGTACAAGTGGAAAGCATATAAAAAGACCATTCACTTCAAGTAGAACAAAAACTAGTCAGGTACGTCAACTCTTACATTCTGATTTATGTGGACCTATGCTTGTTACTTCTCTTGGTCGTTACTTGTATTTCATGATTTTTGTTAATGATTTTTTCTCACAAGACATGGATATTCTTTTTGAAAAAGAAAATGGACGCATTTGACATGTTCAGAGATTTCAAGGCTCTGATTGGAAATCAAACTGAACAATTGATCAAAGCTTTCAGATCTGATAATGGGGGAGAGTTCACCTCCAATGATTTTAATGATCTTTGCAAAGACGTCGGGATAAAGAAAAAAACCACTATGCCATACAATCCACAACAAAATGGTGTGGCTGAGAGAAAGAATAGAACCATTATGGAAGTGGTTAGACTCTAGAGCCATGTTGCATGATCAAAGACTACCAAAGTTTTTTGAGGGGAGAAGTTGCAAATATTGTTGTTTACATACAAAAAAGAACTCCTCATTAGGCCTTGAAGACTCTTGAAGAAGTCTTCATTGGTAAAAGGCCTGAGGTGAGTCATTTGAGAATCTTTGGTTGTCCTGTATACTTCCATGTGCCAAAAGAAAAAAGGAACAAGCTAGAAGCTTCTAGTAAGAAAGGTATGTTTGTTGGTTATTGTGATAATTCAAAAGCTTAAAGAATTTCTGTACCTGGTCAACTAACTATAAAGTTTAGCAGAGACGTAACATTTGATGAAGATGCAGCTCTTAGAAAAGCAAGAGACTCTCCACCTCCTGCCATTGCTGAAAGACAAGTTGTTAATGAAAAAGAAGTTGCATCTGAGTCTAAATCGAAACCTGAGAATGAGCTTGTTGATAATCCAATGGGTTCCATGGATCCTCTAGATCCTCCACCACATGATCCTCCTACCAGAAAGAGACCACTATGGCTGCGAGATACCTTGCAAGATGTTGAACAACATGTTGCCCCAAGAGGAACGTTCAAAGAAAGTAAGAAGCCAAGTCAATTTCAAGGGTGTTTTGCTACCATAAGGAACGTCATTCAAGTAGAACCATGCACCTTTGAAGAAGTTGCAAAAGAACAAGTCTGGAAAGATGCCATGACTGAAGAATATGAGTCCATCATCCAGAATGATGTTTGGGAAGTGGTTCCTAGACCTCAAGGTAAATTTGTTGTCACTTCCAAATGGTTGTTTGAAGTTAAACATGGCCTAGAAAGAGGGAATAGATTATGATGATATTTTTGCACCCGTACCTCGATAAACTACTATTCGATCTGTTACTGCCTTAGCTTTTAGCCAAGGATGGACTCTTCACCAAATGGATGTGAAAATTGCTTTCTTGCATGGCTTCCTCAAGGAAGAGGTATTTGTGGAACAACCACAAGGCTTTGAAGAGCATGACAGGGAAACTCGTGTATGGAGACTAAAGAAAGCCTTATATGGGTTGAAGCAAGCTCCAAGAGCTTGGTATGCTCGCATTGATAGCTACCTAATAAAGCTTGGTTTCACAAGAAGCAGTGCAGACCCAAAACTCTACTTCAAGATAGTCCAAGATATACCTTTGATTTTGGTATTGTATGTTGATGATTTATTCTTGACAGGAGGAGAACCTCTTATCCTCCATTGTAAAAGGGAGTTAGTTTCTAAATTTGAAATGAAAGACCTTGGTATGATGCATTACTTTTTGGGTCTAGAGGTCTAGCAAAGACCTAGTGAAATTTATCTTTCTAAAGGAAAATATGTTGTTAAGCTTCTTGAAAGATTTGCTATGGTACAATGTAAGTCCATGCATACTCCTATGAAAATGAACTTTAAGAAATTATGTGGCAAACCTACAAGACCTAGTTTAGCAAATCCCACAGAGTATAGACAGCTCATTGGTCCTTTGATGTTTTTGGTAAACACTAGGCCTGATATATGCTTTGTTGTAAACACTTTAAGTCAGCATAAGATTGATCTCTTTCATGCCCACTAGATTGCTACAAAACATGTACTCATATACTTGCATGGAACTATAAATCTAGGATTGAAATATATTGCTCAAATTGTAAGACTTGATGGATATACTAATGTTGATTGGGTAGGTAACTCTGTTGATAGAAAGAGCACTTCTAGGTGTTGCTTTAGCTTAGGATCTGCCATGATCTCTTGGATGAGTAGAAAGCAGAAGTCTGTTGCACTAAATATAGTTGAAGTTGAGTACATTGTTGCTAGCATCGCTAGCTATGAGGCAATTTGGCTGAGAAAGCTTTTTGGAGAACTATTAGAGCAAGTTCCAGACACAACAGTTATATATTGTGACAATAAGAGTGGGATTTGTCTTGCAGAAAATCTTGTGTTTCATGACAAGTCCAAGCATATTGAGATCAAGTATCACTATATCTGGGATATGGTGCAGAGAGGAGAAGTGAGGCTCCATCACATCTCCACTTATGATCAGATAGCTGACATTCTTACCAAGCCCTTACTCAAAGGAAAGCTCTTGGTTTTAGAGAGTATCTTGGACTTATGGACATGACCCTTCTGGGAAGCGGTCACAGCTAATTGAGAACACTGAGTTGCCTTCCCCCCTGTCAGAGCTCACAGGATTAGGGAATGATGTCGGAAAACTCCTGAGGATGAGGGACCTCTTCTGTAGTGTGTGCCACAATAATAGGCCTTAGTATTCATCCGATCCACAATCTGGGACGTGGGAAGAGCCACCTATCTGGCCAATAGGTGTAGTGAGACTTGTCTGTGTGACTTGTCTAGGATGCAGGTGTTCCACCACTTGACACTTGGTTGTGTTTGATTATTGTCTATGTGACTTGTTTGAGTCTTGTCTATGTGATTCCTATGTTCTATCACTTAATTTTTTGAGATGAAAATTGGTTGAGTGTAATCCTTGTCTATGTGACATGTGATGATCCTTTCCTTTCCAAATTTGTGTCAAGTGGATGATTCTTCTTTAGATTGTGACTTCATTGTTATAGATATTACAGAGCAGAGTTGAACTAAGATGAATGAAAGAGATCAAAGGAAGCAAAGATCTTCGATACAGAAAGAAATTCCTCCCTAGCTGAGAGAAAATGTTAAAATTTGACAACTCGGGGATGAATTTCTCCTAGAAGATATCATATCTTTCAGTTCTGTTTGAACCAGTGTTGATAATATCGCCGAGATATCTGCGATATTCGGAAATATCGCGATATTTTCGGTGAGCCGATATATCGCCGACAAAATATCGCGATAATTTCGGCTTTTGAAAATATCGCGCGATTTCCGAAATATCGCCGATATTTCGGAAAATATCGCGCGACAATCGAAAATATCGCCCGGTGACTGTAAAAAATTTCTGCACGGCCTATAAAAATCCGATTTTGGTTTTTTTTCATATCATTTTCATTTCTAATTGCTGGAGAAAGAAGGGGAGAGCTATGTGGTTGCTGCCAAGGAGGGTTTGAGCGTTCTAGGCCCTAGTATTGATATGCTATTCATGGTAGTGTTAAATTCTTAAAGTAAAAGTGACATTCTCCTTAATTTTCATTTTCATCCTTTTACTTAAATTTTTAACATTACCATGAAATGACTCAGGATGTTTGAGAGTGGTTCCGGCCTCATTGGATTTCATATGGAGAAAGTAGAATTTTAGATTTCATTCAAAATGCAGCAGACTTATCAGTTTTTTAGGATTTCAGGATTGGGAGATTGTAATGTTTCCAGGTGACACCACCTGCCCGGGCTACCCCTGCCACCAGTAGAGGACGTGGTCTACCTCCTATAGCTCCTACTTATAGTTCTTCAGCTTCTAGAGCATAGCAAACTCCACTGCCAACTCCACCAGCGCCAGCATCTACATCTAGAGGGAAAGGGAAAGCTATGGCATTTTCTCGCAAGAGGGGCAGAGGAAATCAATAGGATTATACTTTAGTTATTTTCTTATGTGCTTGTAAGTTGTACATGAACAATGAACATTGAATATTCAAGAATCAAGACCAAGCATATCACATTCTAATTTCTAAATAGTAAATTTTGATTCTATTTATTTTTTTAAAGTGAACTATGAACTTTGAGAAGTAATTATATTTTAATTTGATTAGATATGCTGCAACCTGCAATTTAATATGGATAAAAAACTATATTTTGGTATATATATATATATATATATATATATAAAACATGTCCCCCGTGTCTTGTTTCCAGGTCGTTGTGTTTCGTATTGAATACTCGTATTTACGTGTCCTCCATGTCTTGTGTCCTCGTGTCATGTGACTTAGCTTAGACAATATTGATGTATTGTCTCCGTGGAGGGTGGAGTCTGAGGAGCCCCTCTTGGAGGAGTCAACTTCATGGTTACAGCCAATGGCAGATGATCCATTAGAGCAGAGGCAGCAAGAGGAGGACTCGGAGTCAGAGGAGCAGTAACACTCAGAGGAGGAGCAGGAGGAGGACACTACGGGAGCATCAACATCAACACCATCTGCTATAGATATAGGAGAGCATAGCCCCATACCTAGCACTCATTATTTGACATTAGGTGCAGAGGCAGGGTCAGGGCCTCCTACTAATAGGGGCAGGCCTGGCAAACAGCCCATCATGTTTTCCCGTAAAAGGGGCAGAGGGCAGTGATTTTAGATAGATAGCTGCTAGTTTTATTTGTTGTGCTACTTATAACTCATGATGATGAGATACTTTTATATATGTGATGTTATTTTGTATTGGTTCTCCACATTTGAGTCCTTGAATGGACAATTATCAAGGATCAGCAGGATTTGGTATCGCTTTGATGTATCATTTCTATTTGACATCATATATATCAGTGTTTTCTTCATATTTATGTGCCAATGTGTTTATTTCATATTGTTATTGCTTTATATGTTTAAAAATCTGAAAAAAAAATAAATATATTATGCATTTTTTATGCTTGCCGATATTTTGCCGATATTTTCGCCGATATTGCCGATAAGATATTTTCTGGACCCTTGCCGATATTTTCCCGATACCGATATTATCAACACTGGTTTGAACCACCTATAATAAAATTTCATTTCTAACAATTCTAATATGAATTTCCAAAAATAATAAGTCATATCTCAATTTGGAGGTGACCTTCCAAAAATAGAAAGTCATGTCTAAATGATCAAGGATGATCTCAACATATGGAATCCATTTTAAAATCAAATCAATCATGATTATACAAGTCAAGAATTAATATTTTTATCCATACTAGTATTATTATTATTACGATACTATTATTTATAAAATAATCTGAAGTCTTTCACCTTTAATGGATTAATAAAATCGAATTCTCTCATGAAATAAGTAAATTAAATTGAGAATCTCTTACTTGGCAAATTGAACCTCTCTCTTGGAATAAAATAGTAATTCCACACTTAAGAGAATGTAACTCTCCCTCACTAATTCAATGTATGGCAAAAGTGTAACTTCTCCTCATTAAATGCACTTGTAACTCCCTCATTCAATTCGATTTGTAACTCTCACCAAATATTCTCTCATGTCTAAATGTAACTCGCTCCCTCCTTAATTCGAATTGTAACTCAAGACACGTGTACCTCTCTCTCTATTCCTGGGATGAGTTACACTTCTCAAGTAACTCCTCCCTCATGGAATTCGATTCTCCTATTATTGGCTCAAGGCATGAATTCATTTTGTAACTCCTCTCCTTTCTCATCTATTTAAGCAAGAGCAAGTGAGAGTTGATGTAGCATGTTCATTGTGAAGAAGGAGAGCTAGTGTTGAGTGTGTGCAAGAGAAGTGTGAGAGCAAGTGAAGAGTAAGAGCAAGGGAAGAGTTGGAGCAAGTGTGAAGGACAAGATTTGATCAAGAGAAGGAGGAGATCTTCAAACAAAGAGCAAGAGCACTTCAGCTGCAAGTTGATCAGACATTGGTGACTTTATTCATTCTCATTCTCTCTCTCTCTCTCTCTCGCTGTACTCTATTGAACAATTGAAGATATCTAATAGAATAATCATTTGGGTTTTCCCCTTGTGGGTTTTTCCTTGGTCATTGGACCTAACTCTAAGTGTCTCATATTTATGCTTGGTTGTCTTCATATGATCCTTACGTTTATGTTCTATCTACAATTGTTGATTTGAAAAGTTGTGAAAAAGAAATCTGCATGTCAAGTAATTCTAACAACATAGAACATTCAATTTTCTGTAAAGTACATTCAGTTTTTTGCAAAGTACATTCAATTTTCTGCAAAGTACATTCAGCTTTCTGCTAAGTTCATTCAGTTCCATTCAGTTTTCTGCAAAGTACATTCAATTTTCTGCCAGTACATTCAGTTTTCTGCATAGAACTTTCAAGTTTCTGCAAAAACATTTTAAATTTCTACATAGAACTTTCAGATTTTAACATCTTAAATGTCTTCCATTGTGCATATGGTTTATATGGTTTATGTTCTATCTACAATTACTTAACTTATTTTGCAGCATAAAGAAGTTCTAGATTTAAGTGATTATAACAACATAGAACATCAGAATTTCAACAATTTACTTGTGCCATAAAGTTTTAGTATGCTAATGAGAGCAAAGTTTATTTTGTAAATCTTTGTAAATATTTGTAAAATTATTTTTCCACTAACCCTTGTATTTTTAAATACTAACATTTTTTTTTTGATAACTATTGGGGTTTTGGGGTTTTTGGGGTTTTTTTGCATATATTGGATTCTTGGCTCTCTATTTATCAGTTTTGCAAGTACATTGGCTCAAGGATTTGAAGGGATTTTGATTTTGAGAAGCCATTAACCTCACCTGGCCGACAAGAGGCTTCTAGCCCATTTGTAGGGGTCGTCCAGACCTTTTTTCCAAATCGTTCAAGAGAAGAGGGTTAGATCTATCCCTTCCAAGCCTCAGTTGTTGAACACTCAGCAAAAAGAGGAGGGTCATTGGAATTTTGAGGTATTTTTAGTGGTTTTTCAGTGATTTTTGTGATTTTCATTGGCTAATCTTGTGTTTACAGGGGTGTCATTGGGTTTTGAGGCCTCTTGGAGGCTAGCTGCAACCCCTAAGGGCTCATTTTCCCTTAGTCGCAGCCCTAATTGGGCTTGTTACCCCAGTAGCAACCCTCTAGTACCTTAGCCGCGTTGAGAAATCTAGGGCATTCAAAGTTAACAATTTCTCTACTTGATAATTGCTTGTGATGCACTTTTACTTTCTTAGCTTATTAATGTGTTCTTTCATCAAGACAATTACCAATGTGAATAATAAATAACAAGTGACACAGTATGTAGGCTCCTCAGCCAGGGCCAAAACCTCTCACCTCTTGAGAGGAAAACCCGATCAAAATTCTTCTTCTAGATCTTCAATTGATAAGTACCAAGACCATGACACAGACCCTTGACTCTAGTATCCTCCCAAGAACCTTGCCACTAACCTTAATGCTCTGCCTCTTCCCTTTGCTAAATCTTGAACTGCTCTCTTCGGCTCCTTCTAGAGAAACTCAGTCTCTATCCTTCACACTTCTTCTTCTTGACTCTCTAGAGAAACTCAGTCTCTATAATATCACTTACTTCGTCTAGAGAATCTCGGTCTCTAGATCTCTATCTCGGTCTTCCAGAAGAATCCTTCCTTCACTGCCCCAGAAGAAACCTCTTCTTCGCTTGCCCAGAGGAAACCTCTTCTTCGCTTACCCAGAAGAATACCTCTTCTTCGCTTGCCCAGAAGAATACCTTCTTCGCTAGCCCAAAAGAATGCCTCCTTCATTGATCCAGAAGAACCCTTCTTTGTTGCCCCAGAAGAATCTCTTTTAGTAACCCAGAATGAACTCTTTTGTTGTCCCAGAAGAAATCTCCTTCGCTGCCCTTTCTTCGCACTTCTCTTCGACCTCTTCTTCGTATTTTTGCTTCACCTTCACTTCGCACTTTTCCTTGACCGAATTCAAGTCATGTTGCTTAATTGAATGTGTGTCTTCAAGTGGAGAATGAGTGTGTGTATATATACAACTCACATGTCCTTTAGGCCGACATGACTGCTGGAGGTAGGTCGACTTGTTCTAGAGAGTTCTTTCATTGTTTGTAGACCGACTTGAAGAGGATGAGTGACAAGGTCTTGGAGGATACTTTACATAGACAATATTGACCTTTTACAAAGTGTAACATGACTTCATTACATGACAATGACTCCATCATTTTATGACTAGATGACAAATAAATCCTAAAGACTCTCAATGGGAGTCTTGACTCAAAAACAAAATCCCTTGCTCATGAAACCCATGAAGCAAGTCAATATAATAAATTTATTTTCTTCTTTACATCACATTACATAAAATCATAATTACATGTCATTATGAAGACCGAACCTAGTTACACTTTTCAACACTCCCTCTTAACTAGGGAGGTATTCATAATGGTACTTGGACTTTCTCA